>CM002524.2:20600555-21828055 GCA_000338895.3 Oryza meridionalis | reverse complement strand
ACGTTGGTCAAAAAATAATTTCATATCATTATTCCTTTCTAGCTAAACTTCTCTCGTGGTTTTATTTAACTATAAATAATTTTCTTACTAATCAAAATAATTTTTAGCAGTTTAAATTAGCAAAGAGGGATATACCAAAACTCTTGAAATATTAAACATTTAATCGGCGGGTTAAAATAAAAAAAATTCAATTCAGCCCATTACTTTCGAAAACTGGCCCAAAAATCGGGCCACCAGTTTAAGCGCGAGCCTAGTGCGGCGGCGAGCGTGGCCCAGTGATCTTCTGTGGCCCATCGGTGGTGGCGGCCCAATGCGGGGCTGATCTGATGGATGTCTCAGATTTTCTCCGCGCCGATGAAGTGACCAACGAGGTGCGTGAGAAATCCTAACCCAAATCACTCTCTTGATCCCCTCTCTCTCCTCCCATCCAAAGAACCGGTGGGCGAGCGGAACGACGGCTATGGCGGCAACGGCGGTCCGGCGAGCAGTGCGCACGCGAGCGGAGTTGATTCTGCCGTGGTGCTCCATCTTCGTGGCTGGGGGCCACAGTTCACCGGTGGAGATACCATTTTTTGTCGGTCGGGCGAATTCCACAATAGTCCCGATTGCAATAAAAACCGGGACTAAAGATGGGTAACGAGCATATTTGATCTTTAGTCCCACATCAACCGGGACTAAAGATCCCGGTGATCTTTAGCCCGGTTCATAACACCAACCGAGACTAAAGTCCCACCCCTTTATATATGTCTTCTTCCTCCTCCAGCCGAGCAAGCTTCAAAATTTCTTCAAAAAAGAGGAGAGGTCATACCAAAATTTCTAGTGAATTTATTTTGGTGATTATATACAAATCGAAGGTGTCTAAAAGGTTAGCAACTTCATCCTCCAATGTTTTTTTTGGTCATATTACATTTGGAGCTATGTTTTGCTCACTTTTTTGTCTCCAAAATTTTGTTGTTAGTTGATGAGAGAGAAAATTTGTGTGGGAAAGAAAGAATATATAGAAATTTTGTTTATTTGCTAAAGAAGGTTTTATAAAATAGTTGAAAAGGAAAATACAGTGAAAGTTAATCTTAAATAATAGAAAACAAACTAAATTGAAAATCAAAAGAAGTACAACACATTAATATTAGTTTAAAACTTCAAAAATAATAAATAAGAATTATTTGGTGGAATATTTTATAATTTTTGTATGAATAATGATATGTCATTATTGTATGTCTGTTGGAAGAGTTTGTGATTATTTTATCATTATTGTATGACTGTCATTATTGTACGAATAATTATTTGTGTACGATTTTTTTTCATTTTATGTAGATGGATTGGCAATGGATGTACGCTGACCGGCGGTCAAAAGAGTTTATTGACGGCGTGCATTATTTTTTGAGAGTGGCCGAAGCTAACAAGTATAAGGGTTTTATTTGTTGTCCATGCAATAAGTATAAGAACCAGAAGGAGTATTCTGCATCCAGGACTATTCATTTTCACTTGTTTGAGTCGGGGTTCATGCCAAGCTATAATTGTTGGACATCCCATGGAGAGTAAGGGGTTGAAATGGAAGAAGATGAAGTGGAAGATGACAATATTCCGGACTTTGCTCAGTACGCTGGATTTGAAGAAAATCAAACGGGCGAGGAGGACATGGATGCTGATGATAACAACGTTGCGAATGATCTTGGTCAGATGTTGCAGGACGCCAAGGAGGACTGCGAAAGTGAAAAGGGGGCCCATAAACTGGACAAGATGTTAGAGGACCACAGAATGTCGTTGTACCTAGGTTGCAAGCAGGGGCACAAAAAGTTGGATACCACTCTGGAGTTCTTGCAATGGAAGGCAAAAAATGGTGTTAGTGACAAGGCATTTGGCGATTTATTGAAACTCGTCAAGAACATTCTTTCGGAGGGAAACAAATTGCCCGAGACAACGTACGAGGCTAAGAAGATAGTCTGCCCTCTAGGACTGGAAGTTCAGAAGATTCACGTATGTCCGAATGATTGTATCCTATATCGCGGTGAGGAGTACGAGAACCTAGAAGCATGCCCTGTTTGTAAAGCACTACGATACAAGATTAGACGAGATGATCCAGGTGAAATTGACGAGCAGCTAACGAAGAAGATAATTCCTGCTAAGGTGATGTGGTATTTCCCTATAATACCAGGACTAAGGCGTTTGTTCAGGAACAAGGGGAATACTAGAATGATGCGTTGGCACGCTAAAGAACGTCAACAGGACGGGATGCTGAGACACCCCGCCGATGGTTCGCAGTGGCGAAACATCGACAGAAAATTTAAAGACTTTGGAAAGGACGCACGAAACATACGGTTTGGTTTAAGTACGGATGGCATAAATCTTTTTGGAGAGATGAGCAGCGGTCATAACACTTGGCCCGTTACGATGTGTATCTGCAACCTCCCCCCTTGGCTATGCATGAAGAGGAAGTACATAATGATGCCGATTATTATTCAAGGCCCCAAGCAACCTGGTAACGACATCGATGTTTACCTAAGACCACTGGTCAAAGATCTTAAACTGTTGTGGAAGAAGGAAGGTGTCCCCGGGTGGGTCGAGGTATAACAGGAGGAGTTTAACCTACGAGCATTGCTGTTCGTAACCATCAATGATTGGCCTGCACTTAGCAACCTATCCGGGCAGTCCAACAAGGGGTACAAAGCTTGCACTCACTGTATGGATGAAACAGAAAGTACGTATCTTAAGCACTGTAGGAAGGTTGTGTACATGGGCCATCGTCGATTCCTTGTTGCAAACCACCCAATACGGAAGAAAGGCAAGCACTTTGAACATAAGGCGGACCACCGTACGAAGCCTAAACATCGCAGCGGGAAAACAATGTTTGCTATGGTGAAAGATCTTAATATAGTGTTTGGAAAGGGGTCTGGCAGCCAACCTATAGAGAGCGAAGATGGTCACGTGGCGATGTAGAAAAAAAACTCCATATTTTGGGAGTTACACTACTGGGAATTCTTGGACGTCCGCCACCCAATCGACGTGATGCACCTCACTAAGAACCTTTGCGTAAACCTTCTTGGCTTCCTAGGTGTATATGGAAAGTCGAAGGATACATTGGAAGCACGTAACGATCTGAAGCATATGGAACAATGTGGCTACCTTCACCCGGAACCAAAGGAGAAAGGAAGCCATGACTTGAGTCCAGGCAGCTACACTTTTAGCAAGGGAGAGAAGGAAAGTATGTTTGAATGCTTGGAGAGCATCAAGGTACCGTCCGGATACTCCACGAATATAAAGCGAATAATAAGCACGAAGGAGAAGAAGTTCACAAACCTAAAGTCTCATGACTGTCACGTGTTGATGACACAACTGCTACTAGTTATAATAAGGGGTATCCTCCTAGACAATGTCCAGGCAACAATAACAAAGCTATGTGCTTTCATGAACGCAATTTCGCAGAAGGTCATCAATCCAGATAGATTAGAAGCCCTTCAGAATGATGTGATGCAATGTCTTGTCAGCTTTGAGTTGATATTTCCACCTTCATTTTTCAATATAATGACGCATCTGCTTTGTCACCTTGTCAAAGAGATCGGTATTCTCGGGCCTGTATACCTACACAACATGTTTCCTTTCGAGAGGTACATGGGCGTTTTGAAGAAGTATGTTCGTAACCGTGCTCGTCCAGAGGCAAGCATCGCCAAGGGGTATGGAACAGAGGAGGTCATTGAATTCTGCGTAGAATTTATTAAAGACCTTCACCCAATCGGGGTACCTGAATCACGCCATGAAGGGAGACTACGGGGAAAGGGGACTTTCGGAAGGAAAGCAATAATGACGGTAGACAACAATTTATTCCGTAAAGCCCATTTCACGGTTTTACAACAATCTTCATTGGTGGCTCCTTACATCGAGGAGCACTTGGCTCTAGTTCGCGCCAGAAACATCGGTAAGTCCGATGCATGGATTACACGACATCACATTGATACTTTCCCCGCGTGGCTGCGACAACATCTCATGGGTAACGAGACGATTAACCAACAACTGGCCTTCCTAGCGAGGGGACCATCTGGCTCGATCGCGACATTCCAGGGATATGAAATCAATGGGTACACATTCTACACGAGAGCCCAAGACATGAAGAGCACGAACCAAAATAGTGCTGTTCGTATCGATGCCATGGGATACGATGGTACAACTGGCACGTATTACGGTGCCATCGAGGACATATGGGAACTTGACTATGGACCTCTCAAGGTCCCTCTATTCCGGTGCCAATGGGTTAGGTTGACTGGTGGAGGCGTAACGATTGATGACAGTGGGATGACAACGATTGACCTTAACAAGGTTGGATACTCGAACAAACCTTTTGTCCTTGCCAATGATGTAACGCAAGTTTTTTATGTGACAGACATGTCTAGCAAAGGAAAGAAGGGCAAAGGGCATGACGAGCCGAAGCGCCACGTGGTTCTCCTAGGCAAAAGAAAAATCGTCGGAGTAGAGGACAAGACTGACGAGTATTACGATCAGTTTGATAGGCAACCCCCTTTCACGGTGACGATTAACCCTAGCATCCTCCTATCAAATGAAGACACCCCTTACTCACGTAGCGATCACAAGGAAGGAACAATAGTGAGGAGAAAGTACGTGCGGTCAACCGTCACCGCCGATGTATTGCCGTAATTGTTGTGTACACGATGTAAACTATTTTGGATGTATTGAATATCCATATAAATCAATTGTTGTATGGCATATGTTAATTATGTATGATTATTAGAATTTTTAACAAATTTAAATCATGCATATGTTAGTTATATACGCTAATTAGAATTTTTAAAAGTTTTAAATCATGCATGTGGTATTTACATATGTTAATTAGAATTTTTAACAATTTTAAATCATGCATATACTAATTATATATGATTATTAGAATTTTTATTAATTTTAAATCATGCATGTGGTATTTACATATGTTAATTATAATTTTTAACAATTTAATATCATGCATATGCTAATTATATATGATTATTAGAATTTTTAACAATTTTAAATTATTCATGTGCTTATTATATATTATCCACTTAATTTACTACAGACAACAATAATTTTTCGAAGGTTTTGTCATTAATTTTTCGACTTTAAATAATTTTAATGCATTATTTACTATTTTAGAAACACATATGTAATGAAATTCAATATTCAGTGCTATTATCTTTAGTGCCGGTTCTTAACCCTAACTGGATTTAAAAAGAATTTGGAAATAGCGGTAAAATATCTTATCTTTGGTCCCGGTTGTTCTTACGAACCGGTAGTAAAGATATCTTTAGTCCCAGTTGTTCTCAGCAACCGGGACTAAAGATATATGGGTATATATATTCCCGATGCGCCCTCGTCTTCTCCACCAACACTTAGAAGTTTTTCCTCTGATCTCGGCTTTTCCTTCGCCGCCACTGCCTAGGGCTTCTCCTTCGCCGCTGTCGTCTCTCGCCGTCGTCTCGCGGTCGTCGCCGCCTCCGTCGCCGACGCCGCCGCCGCATCTCTGGGGTGAGAGCCGCCGCTGCCTCTCTCTCTCGATCTCGATCTCTCCTCTCTCTCTCTAAACCCCCCGCCGATGCCGACCCTACTGATGCCGATGCTGATGCCTAGAGATGCCGATGCCGATGCCGACCCCGACGCCGACGCCACTCCCACGCCGCCTCCCCCGCCTCGAGCTCGCCACGCCGCCGCAACGCCACGCCGCCGTCGCGACACGCCGCCGCCGCGCCACGCCGCCGCCGCGCCGCCATGCCGCCGCTCCGCTGCCGCCACTGCCGCCCCGTCATTGCCGAACGTGAACGAAACCTGAATGAACGTGAACGAACGCGAACTTACGTGAACGGAAATGTGAATGAAACGTGAACGAACGTGAACGAAATGTGATTGAAACGTGAACGAACACGAACAAAAGAGAACGAAACGCGGACGAACATGAACGAAACGTGAATGAAACGTGAATGAAACGTGTGAACGAGCATGAAGGCACTTCAACTAAAAGTGTGAGAACGAATGCGAGCGAAACGTGTACGAACGAGATAATTAAACGTGTGTTAGACTTAGCATATATATATGATTATATATACTTGAAAATGTGAAATATAATATATGTTCCTTTGCGTTTAGATTAATACATTTTTTTTGCATGTTGCAGAAAAGACGTCGTCGTCGTCGTCCCTCAAGCCGAAGTGGTAGCTAGCTCTCGAAGGATTTCGCGCAGGCAAGTGATGTAAAGATGTGATTGTTAGAGATTTAATAGAAGATTATTAGAGTTTTAATATAAGATTATTAGATTTTTAATATAGGATTATTAGACTTAGTATATGTGAGTGTTAGACTTAGCACATATGATTATTACAATTTTAATATAAGATTATTAGAGTTTTAATATAAGATTATTACAGGATTAATATACGAAACTTAATTAGACTTAGCATATATAATTATCTAGGGTTCTAATATACGACACTTAGACTTAGCATATATATGATTATTTGAGTTCTAATATACGACACTTAGACTTAGCATATATGATTATTTGAGTTCTAATATACGACACTTAGACTTAGCATATATGATTGTTAGAGTTTTAATACAAGATTAGTAGAGTTTTAATACTATGCTTAGCAAATATGACCTATAGACTTAGCCTATAGACTTAACAAATATTTCTTGTATGAACAGATGGCTGATCGCGATGAGGAACTAATACTGTACGATACAATCGCATAGGGAAGCAGCCAGTACTAGAACGAAGAAGAGGGGAACAAAGATCCAAACCAGTACTTGAACGATCCGGGGAACGTGGAGAGGGATGCGGAGGGGAACGAGGAGGGGAACGTGGAGAGGGATGAGGAGGGGAACGACGAGAGGATCGAGGAGGAGGAGGCTAGTGGAAGTCATCCCTCCGCTGGACAGAAGAGGGCACGCGGACAACGAGGTGCCGCGAAGAAGATAGAGGGTCGGCACATCATAACTGAGGTGGACGAAGACGGCTGACCTAGTGCCCCGGCAGAAGCAGCCAAGAATTTTATACGCCACAGCGGTTGGGTTGTGAGGGATAACGTGCCTGTCAGCAAGGTGTACTGGCGCAGAATAAGGGCACGCCGGGATAATGACAGCTTTGTCCCGGAATCAGAGAAAGAGATGCTGTGGACCACAATGCTCGAGACGTTCACGCTTCCTGCGGGTACGGAGAACATAGTGAAACAGTGGACTCTTAAAAAAATGGCAGAACAGTTCCAGAGCTTCAAGGGAGGAGATGGAGGCAAGATTGATTGAGAGGGGTATCGAACCGGCCACCGCTAAATGGCCGGATCGATCGAAGTTCTGGTACTATGCTCACGGTGGAACGCTTAACCCAGTTGATGGCTCCCTGGTCTTCAACGATCAGATACGCGAGGCTGCCAGTTGACTAACGGATGCAGTGGAAGCCTCTTCTCAGGGCACATTCCGACCCGACAGAGAGAACGATGAGCTGTCACTCGCCCTACCGACTCCCGAGCAACCAGGACGAACATGAGGGAAAGGCGTGATTCCCTGGAAGATTGGATTCAAGGAGTACATCCACACGTACAGGAGTCGGATGAGGAGCAAGAGAGATACTGAGGCGAAGATTGCAGATCTTGAGTACAGGGTATTGAGCTACGAGCTCAGCATGCAAGAGGAGGTGGCAAGGAAGGTGGATGAACGCATGGCAGCACATCGGTCCCAGGATCCCCAGCCGTACATACCTCCTACAATGGTCAGCCCATCAGGCAATCGTAGCAGCTGCGCCTCAACAGAGCAGGTAGGATCACAGAGCATGGACGCCATGCAAATCCAGGACGAAACCACCTGCCCCATTGATGAGATCACGCAACGGACACCATGTGAGCTGCATATTCCCTTCAAGAACTTATCAATCAAGGTATGCTCGTAGTTTTATGATTTTTGACTTGTACATTCCGCAAGTTGCTACTTAGGTTGATTACTAACAGATAACCTCTCATCACATGAAGGTGGCGTCGGGAATGGCCATCCCAACGGACATTTCAGGGACTTACCATTGCAGGCCGATTCCAGCAGGATACTCGAGGGTCGAAGTTGAGCTGGTGGAAGCCGCGTACGAGGACCTCGAGTTGGACTACCCAGGAGGAGACGGTGAGACGCATCTACGAGACACAAGCCACACCATTATACTATGGCGCAAGCGGTACATCATCCTCCCTGGGCGACAAGCGGCGTCTCATGCACCATCTCCTCCGGCTCCGCCGTCTCCTCCTGCACCATCTCCTCCGGTTCCTCCGCCACGTCCTCCTGCACCATCTCCTCCGGCTCCTCCGCCTCCTCCGCCTCCACCTCCACTGTGTCCGCCTGCACCTCCCAAAACAAGGTCTCGCCAAGCTCCACCTCCTGCCCGCACAAGGGCAACGAAGAAGGCGAAAGGTGACGCCACCAAAAACAAGGAGCCGCCGTATGATTGCAGTCAAGAGGAGCCTGACGCTTATGTGGCAGGAGAAGTGAAGAGGCAACTCAAGCCTCGGAGTCCTGAAAAGAAGATACCTATTGACCCGAGCATGAAGAAGTTCTTCAAGGGAATGTCCACAACAAACAAGGAGGCCTTAAAGTTATAGGACTATGACCGAACACTTAGGAAAGCCTATTACAAGAAGTCCAAACCAGTCCCTCAACTTGGAGAACAACCAAACCAAGAGGTCGAGCCGTTGGTGACCGGCGAAGAATTTGGCATAACGGATTTCATTTCGAACACCGGTCTAACTGTGGATCAGTTGGTTGGAGGCGCACCAATCCCGAAGGCAGAAGTGGCATACAAGTTTGAACTCGGTAAACCGCTTATCATGCCTGAGCAGCTGCAGTCCCTACCGACACAGATGTACAAATTCCATGAACGGTACATGGAAATGAGCACCAAGGGTAGAGAGATGTTCAGAGCGAGGATCAGAAACCCCGACTTCTTGCAAGGAGAAGATGTTCTCTGGATCCATTTCAAGGATGTCTTCGATCTGTACCATCTGGACGCCCTCGACGTCTCTCTTCTGAGCGCATGGATTTTGTATGTATCTTTGAGTTCGATTTGTTTCGTTCAATAATTAGCTCCTGGCATATATCTAAGCAATAATAATTTCCTTTCATCGTTGTAGAATGGAGATTCAAAGGGACCGACGGCGGGGGGTTTACGATACTGGGTTCATCGACCCTCGGAAAATCAACACCGAAATGATTGACAAGTACGAGAAAGACACAGAGGACAATCTCGTCCATCTCCTAACGCAGCAACATTTCAAGATGTTCATACTACTGCCGTACAACACATAGTGTGTTTTTATTGTCGTTCAAACAAATTTCATTCCCATACATATAACATGTACATTCTGATATTTATCTCATCTCACGCATATTCCAGATTCCAATGGATCCTGTTATTTTTCGACTTGGATGCATGCAGAGTCACTGTGTACGACTCAATGAATAAAGAGGAGAAGATTTTTGACAAGGTCTTCCAACTGATAGACAGGTACTATAATGCCATCTATTCCAAAGTCGCGGGATTCTATTGCTATTATGTTGATCTCGGGTAATAATTAATTAATCATAGCTTGCAACTGCACATGTAGGGCTTGGGATCAGTTCCGTCAATTGGTCCGCGGGACTTGGAAAGAAAAACTTGGACGGAGGTTTCATTTTCCAGTGAGTACATGCATGATCCAAAATTATATTTAATTGAATCTCTAATTACAGTTAATATAAAGAGTATATTAAATCTCTCATCGTTTCTCATGTAGTGTGCAAAGCAGGACCAGGGAACTAACTTATGCGGCTACTACGTATGCGAGTATGCCCACTGCCTATCAAACCAAATATACACAACACGAGAGCTTGATGTACGTATACATAAACCATTCAAAATTTCATTGCGTATCGATTTGTTAAGTTGTTTATTAATTTCATATATTGATATGTCATTATTTTTCGAATGATAGCGTATTCACATGAGGGAAATTCTCCCACACAAGGATTTTATCACGGCTGTTCAAGAACAACTGATGGGATTCATCAACGAAGAAGTCCTTAATCCCGATGGTGAATTCTACTACGACGGATCGACAATTCATAACGTCGGTCCTTCCTCTTGTGACATAACGCCGGCGTTGAAGTCGTAGCTATAGCTAGCAAGCAAATGAATTCTACTATACATGCATGTATATATATATATTTATATATGTACATACATTTACTTTAGTGTTAATATATATTTTAGTAACATATATGCACATAAAATGTTAAGTGCTTTAAATTATACATATGTGTGTAATATATGTATTTATACATATACACATATGCACATATATATATATATGTATTATATATATATATATATTCCAATTCATATATATATATATATATATATATATATATATATATATATATATATATATATATATATATATAAATAAAACCATGCAGCAAACAGGGCCATGCAAATAAAAAAAAATTGGTACACCGATCTTTAGTCCCGGTTGGTAACACCAACCGGGACTAAAGATAGCTATTTTTAGTCCCGGATTCGTAGTCCCGGTTGGACAACTGGGACTAAAGGGGGTTACGACCGGGACTACAAACGGTTTCTCTACCAGTGGTTCAAGGGCAGCGCCGAGCTGTGTAGCTTAGGTGGCATCGACGGCCCGAAGAAGTGGGAGCGCACAAGCGACGGTGATGAGCCGTGCAACTCTGGAGATGGCACGAGCATGGAGGAACCGGCGTGACCATGAGAAGGAGAAGGCAAGTGCACGCGCAGGCAAGCCCGTGCAATGACGGCGGCGATGCCACTTCCCAGAGAAGTTTGCACAATGTTGTGCGGTTTCCCAGTGAGAATAGCGCTTCTAGTCTGGTAAGAATCCGAACTAATAACTTAATTTTTGATTTGTATTTGATTTGGGATTATAGGGTTTCATAAAAAATAAGGGTTCTTTTCAATTTTGGGGATTTCGGGGTGGATTCAATTAGGCTTATGCTCTCTTCCCTTATCTTTTTCAATTCTACTGCTAAGCAAGTAATAAAACTTGAAAATTGAATTTAAAACATGCAAAGACAGTATAGATTTAAACCCTAATTTAATCTAATCTAAGACAAGCTGAATCAATCTTAAAACTTGTAAGTGGCACATACGGCTTCTAATAATAGGGATGATGTAAATAAGGGATTCGAGTAGGTTAAAGATCAGCTTTGATACCACAATGTTGAAATCTAAATTACAAGATCTTATTACTCCAGCCTATAAACAATCAACTTCTCTAATTGCAAAACAATTTAATCTACTGACCTGCTTGTGAAGCCATCGATGTCAATATCTTTCATTTTCCTTTTCCCTTCTCCTCTTCTTCTTTTGATTATTGCATCGGCAAATGCTCTATGATGGCGACTCGATCAATTTCTTGTCGTCGTCTTCTCTCTTGATCACAATGACCTTCGGGTCTTCACCGGCACTACCTGAGACAGCTACATGAACCCCTTATAGTGCGTTAAACCGATCGGAGGTGTTTAGGGTTTAGGGTTTTAGCACATAGAATAGAGCATCCTCTCTCCTCTTCTTTTTTCTATATACTAGAAAAAAATACCCGTGCATTGTAACGGGTAAGATGTTTTTAAACCTTTCTTTGGCCCAACCCACATATGGAGCCATGGGTCTCCATCTTCAACCTCCAGAAGATGGTGCCGTGCCCGTACAATGCTTGAGTTGATTCTCCCTATCAAATCTAGCCGAATCTTTCTCGATCTCCTAAAATTGGTTTAGGCCTTTTGATCCACTCGATCTTCTCTTTCCGTTTTTTCAAAATTGGAGCGAACAAAATTTGGATAAAAAGGGTCAAGGAAGCTTGCTGGCCGGCCATCTTCGGCAACGGTTAAATGGTGATTAAATCCGGCCAAGCTGAATTGAAGGAGAAAATCATAGGAAAAATGATGAGCGATGAGTGGAGAAACGATTCTTGTAATCCATTGGAGGAGGAAACGCATGGATAGACAGATTCGACGTGGCGACGGAGCTAGGGTTCGGCCTAGTGAAGGAAAAACATGGTGATGAAAGAAAAACCAAAAAACCAGAAGCCCTTACCACGTGCAATAAAAAAACCGCAATGAAAAAAACCGAGGAGGAAGAAAACGGCAAAAAAAAAACTGGACGGACCATTAAAAAACTGTTTGAAAAAAAAAAACCGCGAGAAGAAAACGGCGACGAAAAAAAAATCCTAGTAGGTATATATACAATAAAACCGACTCAAACTCGGATGAGTAGGTATATATATATTAAAACCGACTCAAACAACACAGATGACGGACCACGAAAACATCTTCAATTTTTATAGTAGTAGAGATATATCACAGGTGGGGCTTGTGAGTTTGTCTCCTATTAGGATTCAAAATTGGTTTTAACCTATGACAAAACCAACTTATCTCTTTCTTTATTTTCTTGTTAGAATCAGACTGTGGGCCAATCCTTTTCTAACTTACCAAACTTAGCCGATATAAATCAACCAATATTTTCCGGGGAGAGCTACAAATCGGACGTCCGATGTTATAAAAAAATGGACGGTCAAATGTTTCAGTTAACTGTTTGTGCAACGTTAAGTTATACACAGTGAAACAGAAAATTCAGCCTCAAAAACATATAGAAATTTTGTGGAACACAATAAAAATACATGGTGAAACATATTGCTATCACGTATGAAATATTAAGTTTTTATTGTTTGAAACATATGTTTTTTTTTCATCAGAATATAATCATGTGATATCTTGTTGTAAAGATTTAATTATAACGAATTCAACGGTGTGATCGGATCGTTCATTGGATAAGTAGTTTAAAAGAAAAAAGATTTTTAAGACCACTAAATACTTACATGCATGCATACTGTGGGAGAGAAAGCCAATAGAATGGCATTAGAGAGAGTAGGGGCATGAGCATCTTGTAATTTTTCGGCCTTTGGTGAAACATTGAGTTATACGTGGTGAAATAGGAAATTCAGTTATTAAAACATTCAAATTTTTTAAAAACATGATGAAAACACACGTTGAAATATATTCCTACCACGTCCGAAACATCAAATTTAACGAATTGAAACGTACGTTTTTCTTTCATCGGAATGTAATGATGTAATAACTTGCTATAAAGATTTAATTATAACAAATACAATTGTGTGATCATATTATAGATTGGATAAGTAGTTTAGAAGAAAAAATTATTTTGAAGATCATTATAGCATGTATATGGATGTGTAGGAGTGGATAGGGAGGCAGTAGTTTGCCCGTCCAATTTTTCTTTGTTGCGTCAGACGTTCTGATAGCGAGCATTTCCGACATTTTCCTTCTGACTACGCCCATGATCGATCGATGCCGCGACTTCCAAATATTAAATTGTCGATATATTGACTAATTAACTAAGAGCTTAGCTCTTATACTAATTGGGAATGGATCACAGTGAATTGGCGTGCATGACAGGTAATTCGTACAGTAGTTTACACAGTACATGGTTTTTGATCTTGCATGCCTCTTGCCTAAATATAAATATTGCACTTGCATTGCTATATAAGTATATATATAACAAGCACGCATATGCATTATAAATATTTGAACACTGGATTGCTTGCTCCGTACGTCCACAAGTCCACAACCTCAGTTGATTATACTACATATCGATCGACTTTCAGATCAGTTCGTTGTTTAACTGCATTATGGCTACGTTACAGTGGCGGAATCAGAATTCTTCTAAGCCTAAGACTCAACTAATGTAATTTACATAACTTTACCTTTAATCTTCTATTTTTGAAGTTTTATAATACAATTCTAATGTATAATTAGAATGAGGAGTAAGGCTGCAGCCCTCATTAACTGCCCTAGTCCTGACTCCGCCCATGGCTACGTAATAAATCTGATCTCGGAAGCAGGTGATAGGAACTGATTAACCTATAAGAGCAAGTTTAATAGTATAGCCAACTACTAGCTTCAATTAATCTATAGCTAATCTAATAGCTCATTCACATAATAGTTATATACTATATATACTATTAATACCTGGTCCTACCTGTCATACACACACTACGTCTTGGAGTCCGTGCTACAGCTGGCTACAAATCTGTAGCCCGCTGCTCTTCTCTCTTTTTATTTACCTTCTTAAAATATATTTGTAGCTGACTTATAGCATGCTATTGTACCTACTCTAATCCTCGGCAAACTTTTGACCTTGCACTGGCATGAATTTCCTGATATATGGCCCCCAGCACAAAAGTCGTCTCTCTAAGCCGATCGATCGCGATCGAATAACTTGAATTGTGAGCTGTCTTCCATCAAGAATTAGCTTAGATAGATACCACAAATTTACTTATAGTTCTAGAAGCCAACCTAAAAGGCAATATTAATGCTGTTCGCCCTTGACCTAGCCGGCATCCGAGCACCCGAAAACTTCAGAGAATACACTTGCCCAGAAAAAAAAAACGATTTGGCCTTAAGCGTTTTGTTTATAGGCAGCCCAAATTTTTAGTCGCCTGTAATGTTGACTAAGGCAACCTGTTTATAGACGGTATATGAAAACTTGTAAGGTTTGTTAAAGGAAATATTATAGATTTATCTTCATATGCGATTTTTCTAAGAAATTAACTGTGAAAATCGTAAGATGGTTTCGTAATAAAAACGTCTGTGAAATGCATAACTTTACAGAGTTCTTTTAAGGAAAAGATTATAAAAATTGATTTTCAACACATTTCTAGAAAAAAAATCGTAATTCTATCGGATGATGATAAATTATAGCAATCATAGATTCCTACAACTTTGTAGAGGATTTTTTTTTTCATTGAAGGCAGTTTAGAGGCTCAAATATTTGTTACAAGCTATGATATAAATTTTTATAAATAGATTTATGAGGTTTCAAAAGATCTCAGATGGAGACACGCTCTTTAGTTATCAAAATAGTAGAGCTCAACGAAACCTATTACTTTGTAGAAGAAAGTTTTACATTTGAGATTGTGTATGTCCTCAAATATTCATTTCAAGCTCTCAGTTCTTAAAATATTTTTTTATTTCGTAAAGTAGAAAGTTCAAACTCTAAAATTTTACATATAGAAAATTAAATTTATGTCCCATTGAGAGGTTAACCAAAGTTATCCGAGATCCTTATAATATTTCCGTTACTGTGTCATGGTCAAGAATATTTTCAATAATGTGAGCGATCACCCGCCCGTCCCTCCCCTATACGCTCCCTCCTTTCCCCCTTCCTCCTCCCCTTCTTCTCTTCCTACTACACCATAAATATTTGAATTCAAATTCAAATTTGAAACAGGTATGTAAACTTTTGACTTATAAATTTTGGGTCTATAAACTAATATTTGAATTCAAAATCAAATTTGAACGGGTATGTAAACATTTGACTTATAAACTTTGGGTCTATAAACTAATATTTGAATTCAAATTCAAATTTGAACGGTTATGTAAAATTTTGACTTATAAACTTTGAGTCTATAAACTAATATTTGAATTCAAATTCAAATTTGAAACGGTTATGTAAACTTTTGACTTATAAACTTTGGGTCTATAAACTAATATTTGAATTTAATTCAAATTTGAAACGGGTATGTAAACTTTTGACTTATAAACTTTGGGTTTATAAACTTTAGATGTATAGAAATACTATATATAAAAAATATTTGAATTCAAATTCAAATTTGAATTGGATATATAAACTTTAGACTTATAAACTTTGGGTCTCTAAACTTTAGATGTGTAAACTTGAGGTGTACAAATTTTAGGTGCATAAATTTACTAAAATAGGAAAGTAATGTGGTGCAAAAAAGGAAACCAGGTGAAGGAAGGGTGATCAGAATCTGATTGCTAGGGGCTATCGATCGCCCCTTAGCAATCTCAAATTGACATAACTAAATAATCATATATCAAGAAATATTTTAAGAAAAATATGGACGTGCCATATTTAATAAGATATTGCATCGATCATAGATCAACTCTATTGAACTTAATTGAACTTAAGATAAAATTTCTATAAATGTTTGAGTTTATAGTAATCTTCAAAGAATAAAGAAATCTCTTTCACAGGCGGACTTCTTAAAGAAGTACTGCCTCTAATTAGTGCAGTCAGTTCTTCTAATGACCCACCTCTAAAAATGAAAAACCCATATTTGCAAAAAAAAATCAAAATTTTATATACGAAGTTGGATGATGATAAACATTATATTAAAATTATAGCCTTCGATGAGATCTACAACTATATAGTTGAACTTTTTTTATTTGAGACCGTTTAGGGCCCAAATATCGGTTATGAACTTTTGGGTCTATTTTATAAGGAACAAAATTTTGAGTTTTTCAAACAACCTCGGACGGGGTCTACTTGACGACTTTATTTGATGTTATTTAGCGTATCAATATGTGTTACAAGTTGTGGAAAGGTAAAGTCACATAGAATCCATCCTATAGTAATCAAATGTTTCGTTGATAGAAGGTTAAGGAGGTTACATGTGGAGCGAGAGTTCCTGGTTCGAATCCTATACACCACATGCGCGTGAAAATTCGTGTGATTTGTGACTTGCAACATGAGACCGTGCATGGATGATTACTAAAATGTAAGGTATTTATTTTTCAAGTCTTTTTACGCCTGCAAAAATCAAAAACTAGAAAGTCATTTTTACGATAGAATCCTCCGGTACAAATTTGTTGATTTTTACATACCTTACAATATAAATAGGATACCAACACTACTACATAAACAACTTTCCTATAGGGCTAAAACTCATTTTTACATATGGCTAAACCAACTGCTTATAAGCAAGTGTACGTGAAAAATAAAGATTTTCATAGGAGATTGGTTGGTTTATATGTGAAAATCGATTTTCACATACATCCAACCTAAGCCGCCCGCCTATAAATATCTCAAAGGCGGGGGTGTGTTAAGATGACTGCATGTGAAAATGGATTTCTATATTTCTAACTTTTTCAGCACCAAAACAAAACCAAAAGAGTATTTGAATTTAGTAGACATCTATACACACCCGCACACGCAAATAGCAATCCACACCATCTTTTTTTTGCCACGAAATACGCATGCATGCGGTGTATGGGATTTGAAGTCGAGACTTCCTAGTCTACATCCATCATCCTTATCATATAACTGTCATTCTTGTTGTTTATAATTAATATACTATTTTTTGATTCCATCTCTTCAAAACATGTTGTTCTTATTTCATACGCCAAATGATCTTAAATAAAAAATTCGTCAATTACAGGGTTGCAGATCTGGTCGAGCTCTACAACTTGGATATAGCGCATGTCTTGGAAGGTTGTTTAAAACATAAATATTAGACTTTGTAAAAATAGATATGGATCTGGACTTTGTTTAAAAAAATAGATATTAGACTTTGCCTTGATCTTCTCAGGATTGGCCTCGATTCCTCGTCCGAAGACTAGGAAGTCGAGTAATTTTCCTGACGGTACTCCGAACGTGCACTTCTCCGGGTTAAGTTTCATTTGATATCGTTGGAGGTTGTCGAACGTTTCCTTATGTCGTCGATCAACGAGTCCCCCGTCTTGGTTTTGACGATGATGTCGTCCACATAGGCCTCGACGTTTCGTCCGAGTTGATCACCAAGTGCTCCCTGGATCCCGCGCTGATAAGTGTTGCCTGCGCTTATTAATCCAAACAGCATCTTGGTGTAACATAATACACCGAAGGACGTGATGAACGTTGTATTCTCCTCATCCTCTTTTGCCATACTGATCTGATGGTAGCCAGAGTAAGCGTCAAGAAAGCTTAAGAACTCACAACCGACTGTTGAATCCACCGGTTGATCTATTTGAGGGAGAGGGAAGTGGTCCTTGAGACACACCTTGTTGAGATTGGTGAAGTCTACGCACATCCTCCACTTCCCGTTGGCTTTGTGTACCATTACTGGATTAGCGAGCCACTCTGGATGGAGGACTTTTCTGATGAAGCCAACTTTGAGAAGTTTATCGAGCTCTTCTCGTATGGCTTGTTTTCGATCAGGTGTGAATCTCCACAGATTTTGCTTAACTGGCTTGGCGTCGGGTCGCACCATCAGTTTGTGCTCAATCACCTCCCTGGGGACTCCCGGCATGTCTGACGGTTGCAAAGAGAATATGTCTGCATTGTCGCGGAGGAAGGTGATGAGCGCGAGTTCCTATTTGTTGTCCAGCGTTGCCCCGATCCTGACAATCTTGTCGAGGTTGGAGCTGGTCAATGGGATGATGTTGATGGCGTCGTCTGGTTTCGGTGTCTTGTTGGGCTTGCTCACTTTCTTGGGCTGCTTAGTTGTGGCAGGCGGGTTGGGAGTATGCTCGACCATGTCGAGGCTCCGCTTGTCGCACTGTACCGCTAACTTGGCATTTCCCTGGATAGTGATTGTCCCTTTTGGTCCTGGCATTTTGTGCACTTGATAAGCATAGTGGGACGATGCCATGAACTTCGCGAGTGCAGTTCTCCCAATGATGGCATTGTATGCAGTGTCGAACTCTGCGATATCAAATGTGATTTGCTCTGTTCGGAAGTTGTCGGCTTGTCCAAAAGTGACGTGTAATGTGATCTTACCCAACGGCTTAGATGATGATTCTGGAGTGATCCCATGGAAGGGCTAATCTGTGGGCGTCAGCTCGCTTCGTGGTATCCCCATGGCATCTAAGGTACTAGCGAAAAGCAGATTAATGGAACTAACGCCATCGATGAGAACCCGTGCTACTTTGATATTCCAAATAGTGGGCTCAACCACGATTAGATATCTGCTAGGTGTGGCTGCAATTTTCTGGTGGTCCGCCTCCGAGAACTCGATCTTGTGTTGGGACCATCTCATCTTGGCAGTAGCCCCCTGCGACGTGGAGCATACTTCGCGTTCTATCTTTTTTACTCCCATTTTGAGGTGTACGATGTAGAACCGCCGAAGATGTGCGAGACGTGGAGGTCGTATTCTGGGAATGCGGAGTCAGAGTCGGGAATGGCCGTCTCAATAGCCGTTTCGACAACACGTACTCGCTTTCCCCTCTCAATTGCTAGTTGTCGCGCGAGCTCCTTTTTGAAGACGTAACAATCTTCCATGGAGTAATTGTTCGTCTTGTGTATAGGGCACCATTGTTTCCATGAGTCGTCGTTCTAGGGGTTTGGGCGCTTAGGTGGGTCTGTTTGCTTAGCAGCGAGGACCTCTCCCGAGGGTTTGCGCTTCCCACTCTTATGACTTCTCTTCTTGCTCGACTTTGGTGTGTCTTTGTTGGCTGGCTTCTTCTCCTCGCCCACTTTACTTTTTCCTTCCTTTCGTCTTAGGGCGTCATCTGCATGAGCGCATCTATCGATAATTTCGAATAGCTTGTGAGCAGATGTGATCCACCGTGTCGCCAATTCCTGGGTGGTGTATCGATCTTGGACGCCTGACTTGAACGCGCGGATGACAGAAGCATCGGTGATTTCGGGGATTATATTCCTGCACTCATTGAAGCGCCGGATATTGTCACGCCCTAAAAATCGCCTAAATTAATAATTCATATTTTAAATCATTTTTAGAAATTATTTTAAAAGCCTACAAGTTAAACTCTAATAATCTAGGAAAAATTTCAACATAAAATTGAGCTAGATAAAATTTTATTAAATACTTTGCTTGTTCCTCTATTTTCTAGATTTTTCTGGGAATTATTTGAGCAAGGAAAGTATTTTTAATAAATGAAACATCATTTCACGAATTATTTTAATTGAAAAAGTTTTTAAAATCCTCTCCTAGGCTGTTGGGCCGAATTCGGCCCAACATTTTCCTCTCTCCTCGCGGGCGAACCGGCCCAAGCCGGCCCAGTCGAGCCGCCCGCCCCTCCTCCTCTAGCCACCGACATGTGGGGCCCACATGTCGGATTCGTCCCCTACCTCCAGCCGGCTGGCCGAGCCTAGCCGAGCCGCCGCCTTTCTCCCTCCAAATCCGCCCCAATCCGACCTCGTTTCTTCCGATTGGTTGAGGGGTTTTTATCCCCTTGTTGTCCTCTATCTTTACCCCCAAAAATCGGAGCAAATCGTTGGGTATTTTGTTCGAATCAAACTCGTTTTCGAGTTTATCTCCAAAACCGAGTTTTGATTTTTCCGGGTTCGAATCCTCTCGTTTGGAGTCCGATCTCTTCAATCCAAGCCTTTATATAGCATCCCCTAGTCGTCCTCTTTCGTTTGCCCCCTCTCCCGTGGTCTCCCGTGCCCCGTAGCCTCGTCGCCGCGCCGCCCTAGTCGCCGCCGCCGCCGGCCGTCCTCCGGCAGCGCCGCGCCGCCGTCTCCGCCGTCGCCGCCGCTTGCCGCCGCCGCCTTTGGGTGCGCCAAGAGGTGGGGAAGCCCGGCCGCACCTCCCCCTTTGCCGCCGGCCGCCGTAGTGCCACGCCGCCGTGCCGCCCGAGCCGCCGCCGCCTCTCCTTCGTCGCCGGCCGTCGTCGTTCGCCGTTTGTCGTTGTGGTGAGTACCGTTGGGTTCGTCTCATCGTTCTCTTCGTGTAGGTGTCCTCCAAATCCCCGGCCGACCTTCCTAGCGCCGGCGAGGTTGCCGTCCGAGCCATGCCGCCGTGATGACGTCATCATCTCCTTTTTTTTTCAGTTTTTTTTAATAAAGGAAATAGATTAAATCTTCGGAAAATCATAACTAAATAACCGTAGATCCGTTTCAGGTGGTTCAAGTTGCTAAATTTTTCTAAAATTGAGATCTACATGTTAAAAATATCCACATGTACTGTTTATGCTGGTTTTTGTACTGTTTTGTTGATTTTGTTTATTGGCTTTAGTTTCCGACGTTCCGGAGGAGAGCGTTTTTGTTGAGGAAGGTTCGGAAGCGTTTGCGGAAGCTCAAGGCAAGTCACACAGATCCCAAACAACCCTTTGAGCATGTTGAATCCGTTTAAAGCTAATGTTTTATTTCAACTTATGCATTATTTTCGAATGTCATCGGGTGGTGAGCCTTTCCCAATTAATTATTGGCCGAAGATGACTTTATTTTCCTATGGGTTATAATTTGATTAGCTTGAACCTTATATATTGGATTGGTTCAGCTAAATGCTATATATATAATTGCTTAGCCTTGCTTAGAAAGATAAGCTCATTAATGGGATGAATCATATATACTACATTATTAATCAAATATTCAAAGGTAGCTCACGATGGTTAATCGTGTTATAATAATTAATTAATAATTAAAACCTGGTTAAGGTGGGTTGTGAGCATGTGGTTTTGAAGGTCGTGCTCATGGCAATTAAGGACCGGTTCACGAGCTACTGTTGTGAAACATTTACCGTGCCAACCACAAGCCAGCGTGGGCAACGGCTTTATCTTTTGTATAGCATGATTCATTATGGTGTGCCAGACTGAGAAGCGGCGAGAAGTCCGTGGGGGTCGTTGGGGAGTCTATTGCCTCTGATTTTGAGGGGGAGATTATGATCCAGGAACGGTGCACTATGGTGAGTTGTGTTGTGCGAAGGGTATTGTCACAGTTCCTTTCCGAGGTACCGTGGTGGTGCTGAGGCGCATGGTGACATGTTGTGGGATTGTGTTTTGTGGGTACAGTGGTACATCTCTGATCAGAGTAAAACTATTCGAATAGCCGTGCCCGCGGTTATGGGTGAGTCTAACAATGTTTTTCGTGATTAGTCTCACACTACTCATTACTGGTGTTAAAAGGTGATAATTAAATTGACTCCTGGTTTGGAATGGAATATTCCTGGTTTGGAGGTTTAATTTGTACAACCGGGGTTGGTTGTTCAGATGAGGTTGGGCCTATGCAACACGGGTGTGTTGTATGGTGTTTATTTAATACTGATCAATTAATCAACTGTTTTACTATTCTCTTAAATATTTACTAAATGCTGTTTGTGCAAATGAGCTATATTATGCCATCCTTTGTTATCCTGTGCACTTGCATATTTGCTGTGTGGCTTGTTGAGTATGTCATATGCTCATTCTTGCAATATTCATTCATCAGAGGAGGAGTGCTTCAGTGAAGGTGATGATCTGGAGGACTAGGCTTGGTCCGGGTTAAGTTGCCTGTGGAGTGGAGTCGCCTTAGCTATTCTGTAGTTTGTTTTATTTTCTTTTTCCGCTGCGTAGAATTTTATTCTCTGAGAGGAACTATCTACCTCTGTAATAATTTATTTTATCGCGAATATTAATTAGTTGTTTATTAGTACTCTATTATCAATTTGTTATTGTGTGCCTCGGCTGATTCCTGAACGAGGACTTAACACACATGTAAGCGTTTGGAATTTTGGATAGAAATTCCGGGCGTGACAAGTAGGTATCAGAGCCACCTTGACCTTAGGACAAGCCAAATGGTAAACCTTAAGTAGCCTTCAAGATATTTTGGAAAAATAGGACTGCTCTTCTCTATTCTCTTACAAGCTAATTAAGTTGGCAGCACATGCAAGGTCATGCACAAAAATTTATTAAATTCTACTTTTTAAAACGAAAAGCTGCTTTCTTTTTTTTTAAAAAAAAAAAAAATTCTCTCGTTTTCCTTTACTGTTCAAGGTGTTAAATAGTTTTCTGAATTTTCAATGATTAGTCGGCACTGTACATCCATTATGGTATCGATTTAATCAAGATAGCGCTAGTACTACTCACCCCTCTTAATGGTGACACTGTACCTTGCCTATAGCAGATCTTAAGTATTTTAGTTTTATTTTATTCTTTGGTCGAAAATTATTTGTCTCTGTCCAAAGTTGATTTAATTTCTACTCAAGAAAAGAAAAATGTATTTGTTTAGTTCGGTATGTTTTCTTTTCTTTTATTTTTCTTCCTTTTTGGGTCAAAACAATTAAGTCTAGTTTGAGTAGCTAACTTAAAAATATGCATTAATTTCTTCTTCCATGTTTCCTTAGATGCCGCCCCATCCACCGAAAAATTTGATCAGGGTGCTAGGATTCGTCAGGGAGCTAAGATTGATGGCATTTGAAGTAGGCTATGAGGCTGTTCCTGAGTATCGTCAGAATTCCCATGACCCTAACGAGGAGAAGTGTCGTGTTCGCGTGACATTGGCTAGTGATCGTGAAGACCTTCCGTCGATAAAATTCGAAGCTGGGGGAAGAAAGTACAGCCATGCTTGTCAGGAAGCAGCTTTGGTGGCCGTTGGAGAGCTACGTCATCGTTTTGATGAGGAGTTAGAGTCTTCAGCTTTCCGGTATCATCCACACAAGCCTCATGGTCAAGGATATGGAACTTACACCTGTCCTGATGGTGAAGAAAGTGCTACTCTAACGCATGCGGTGCATATGCTTAGTGCCATGGATGCAGTAGGAGTGGAGCGAGAGAAAGCAGCTCATGAGAGGGAAAAGTTGAACCGTGGTAAGATTTGCAAGTTGGAGAGCAAGGTGCACTGTCTACAGAAGGAATTAGCTGAGCTTAAGGGAGGAGCACTGCCACCAGCACCCAAGTTTCGCCTCACTGCAAGGATGAGAACCCGTCCACCACCCCGTCTTCAGTTAGCTTCGAAGATTAGAGTGGTGGGAGATGTTGTGCCCGACCATGTTGAACCGGTCATCCATGTTTTAAGTGATGAGGAAAAAGAGGAAGACCCCGAAGAAAGAGAGCCAGCTACTCCAGAGGAGGAAGATCCGTCCCTTTGTTCCGACGCAAGGCGAGAGTAGTTGCCTAGTTAGACCGTTGCCATAGTTCGCTGTGTTAGTTTGCTTGCTTAGGTTTGCTTGTGTGTGTGTGGGTTTTAGCATGTTGTTTACATCGTTGGTGGGATGTAACTGCATGAGCTAGGTTCTTTTGCTTGTCAGAGAGTAAGTTAGTTGGTGAGATAGTGTTAATGCAATTTAAATGTAATCATACACAGTTAAGAGCAATATAGAATTTAAATTAATTAAAGTTCTCCGTTCTAAGGGTATCTCTCAGTCGCTCTTTCCTTTGGCCAATGCTTTTCTTCAGATGGTGAACACCCGCACTGGAAGTGGAAGTGGAAGTGGAACTGGTCACAATGAAGGAGATCCTACGCTTGCCCAAGTTTTGGCCCAGCAGACTCAATTGATTAATCTGTTAGTGCAGCAAGCGCAGAACCAGTAGGCAAACCCCCACAATCAACCACCGCCTCCACAGAACAAGTTGGCAGATTTTCTACGTGTGAGACCACCTACCTTCTCAAGCACCACTAACCCAGTAGAGGCAGGAGATTGGATGCATGCTGTTGAGAAGAAGTTGGATTTGATTCAGTGCACTGAGCAGGAAAAGGTTTCTTTTGCTTCACATCAGTTGCATGGTCCTGCTGCTGAGTGGTGGGATCATTTCCGCCAGAACAGAGCTGAAGGAGAGCCTATCACTTGGCGGGAGTTTACTGCTGCTTTCAAGAAGACACATATACCATCAGGTGTTGTGGCCCTGAAAAAGAGAGAGTTCAGAGCACTTACCCAGGGATCCCGTTCTGTCACAGAGTATCTCCATGATTTTAATCGCTTAGCTCGCTATGCCCCAGAAGATGTTCGCTCTGATGAAGAACGTCAGGAGAAGTTTTTAGAGGGACTGAATGATGAGTTGTCTTATGCATTGATGTCTTCGGATTACCGGGATTTCCAGCAGCTGGTGGACAAGGCGATTCGCCAGGAAGACAAGTACAGCAAAATGGAGCAGAAGAAGCGTAGGGCTGCTCAATTCAAGGCTCAACAGGGTAGTAACCATAGGCCGCGCATTGCTTTGGGACCTCAAGCTGCACCATACCTTCAGGGAGGATCCTCTTCAGTTGCTCGCCCTCAACGCCAGTTCTACAACGACAACACTGGTAACCGCAGCAATGACAGTCGTAATATGGTCGTTCGTCCTGTAGCAGCTCCAAGTCAGAATCAGCCTGTCAGGAAGGAACAAGGAAGCAAGCCAGGGGTGTGCTTCAATTGTGGTGATCCAGGTCATTATGCAGATAAATGCCCAAAGCCTCGACGGGTGAAGAATGCTCCTGTCCAGAGCAACTCCAGTGCTCCAGCACCGAAGGCTCGTGTTAATCATGTGGCAGCTGCAGAAGCCCAGAATGCACCTGATGTGGTTTTGGGTACGTTTCCTGTTAACTAAATACCTGCAACTATGCTTTTTGATTCCGGTGCTACACATTCCTTTTTGTCTAAAAGTTTTGCAAGCAATCGTGGGATGGAAGTTATTAGTCTTGGGAGGCCTTTACTAGTTAATACCCCAGGTAATCAAGTATCTTCAACGCAGTACTGTCCTTCCGTTACTGTAGAAATAGAAGGAATTCCTTTCCCATCCTCACTTATCTTGCTCGAATCCAAGGATCTGGATGTTATCTTAGGGATGGATTGGTTATCCCGTCACAGAGGAGTTATAGATTGTGCTAACCGTAAGGTGACTTTAACCAGTAGCATTGGGGAAACAGTGTCCTTCTTTGTGTCATCCCCTAGATCTCATGGTTTGACCTTAAGTCACGTTTCTTTGCAAGAGATCCCGATAGTACAGGACTATCCAGATGTGTTCCCTGAGGATTTGCCAGGAATGCCACCTAAGAGAGACATAGAGTTCCAGATAGACTTAGTACCTAGGACCAACCCTATCCATAAGAGACCATACAGAATGGCAGCTAATGAGTTAGCAGAGGTAAAGAAACAGGTGGATGATTTGCTTCAGAAAGGATATATCAGACCCAGTACTTCACCATGGGGAGCACCAGTCATCTTCGTGGAGAAGAAAGATCATTCTCAAAGAATGTGTGTGGACTATCGTGCGTTAAATGAGGTCACAATCAAGAATAAGTATCCTCTACCTAGGATTGATGATTTGTTTGATCAATTGGAGGGTGCTACAGTTTTCTCCAAGATAGATCTCCGTTCCGGATATCACCAACTTCGAATCCGTGAGGAGGATATACCAAAGATCGCCTTTACAACTCGATATGGTTTGTTCGAGTGTACCGTTATGTCATTTGGACTCACTAATGCCCCAGCCTTTTTCATGAATCTGATGAACAAGGTGTTTATGGAATATCTAGATAAGTTTGTCGTGGTGTTTATTGATGACATTCTTATTTACTCCAAGACAAAGGAAGAACATGAAAAGCATCTTCGTCTTGCTTTAGAGAAGCTACGTGAACATCAGCTCTATGCCAAGTTCAGTAAATGTGAATTTTGGTTGTCAAAAGTGAAGTTTCTTGGTCATGTCATCTCAGCCGGAGGAGTGGCAGTAGATCCAAGCAATGTGGAGTCAGTGTTAAATTGGAAGCAACCCAAGACGGTGTCAGAGATTCGTAGTTTTCTTGGTCTTGCAGGGTATTACCGCAGGTTTATTGAGAACTTCTCAAAGATCGCCAGACCAATAACTCGTCTGCTTCAGAAGGATGTGAAGTATAAGTGGACGGAAGAATGTGAGCAAAGTTTCCAAGAACTGAAGAAAAGGCTAGTGACTGCGCCTGTGTTAGTCTTGCCTGATCCAAAGAAAGGTTTTCAAGTGTACTGTGATGCATCCCGACTTGGTTTGGGTTGTGTTTTGATGCAAGATGGGAAGGTGGTTGCCTATGCATCTAGGCAGTTACGCCCTCATGAGAATAATTACCCAACGCATGATCTAGAGATGGCAGCTGTGGTTCATGCATTGAAGATTTGGCGTCATTACCTTTTTGGCAAACGTACGGAGATGTATACGGATCATAAAAGTTTGAAGTACATTTTCACTCAACCGGATTTGAACATGCGTCAGCGAAGATGGTTAGAGTTGATCAAGGATTATGATATGGAAATTTACTATCATCCAGGTAAAGCTAATGTTGTAGCAGATGCTCTCAGCAGGAAAAGCTACTGTAATCTGTCAGAAGGACGACATCTACCTTGGGAGTTATGCCAGGAATTTGAAAGGTTGAACTTGGGAATAGTCGACAAAAGTTTTGTGGCCGCTCTAGAAGCTCAACCTACTCTGTTTGATCGAGTTAGAGAAGCTCAAGTGAAGGATCCCGATATCCAAGAAATCAAAAAAAACATGAGAAGAGGAAAAGCCATGGGGTACATAGAAGATGAACAAGGAACTGTGTGGTTAGGAGAAAGAATTTGCGTGCTCGAAAATCAGGAATTGAAGAATACCATCATGAAAGAAGCTCATGAAACTTTGTATTCCATTCATCCCGGGAGCACTAAGATGTATCAAGACCTGAAGCAACAATTCTGGTGGGCTAGCATGCGACGAGAAATAGCAGAATATGTGGCTCTATGAGATGTGTGTCAGCGAGTTAAGGCGGAGCATCAGAGGCCAGCCGGTCTGTTGCAACCATTGAAAATTCCCGAGTGGAAATGGGAGGAAATAGGAATGGATTTTATTACTGGGTTACCCAAAACGTCAGCAGGACATGACTCTATTTGGGTAGTAGTTGACAGGCTTACTAAAGTCGCTCATTTCATACCGGTCAAAACAACTTACACGGGAAATAAGCTCGCAGAGCTATATATGGCAAGAGTTGTATGTTTACATGGTGTGCCCAAGAGGATAGTGTCAGACAGAGGTAGTCAGTTTACTTCGAAGTTTTGGCAGAAACTACAAGAAGAGATGGGTACCCGTTTGAATTTCAGTACGGCCTATCACCCTCAAACCGATGGTCAGACAGAAAGAGTGAATCAAATTTTAGAAGACATGTTGAGAGCCTGTGTTCTAGATTTTGGTGGAAGTTGAGATAAGAATTTGCCGTACGCAGAATTCTCTTATAACAACAGTTATCAAGCTAGTTTGCAAATGGCTCCGTATGAAGCATTGTATGGCCGGAAGTGTCGCACGCCGCTTCTTTGGGATCAGACCGGTGAGCGTCAAGTTTTTGGGACAGATATATTGCGAGAGGCAGAAGAAAAGGTGAAAATTATCCAAGAGAGGTTGCGAGCTGCCCAGTCGCGCCAGAAGAGCTATGCAGACAATCGCCGTAGGGATTTAATTTTTGAAGAAGGGGATTTTGTATACCTACGGGTTACGCCGCTACGAGGAGTTCATCGTTTTCAGACCAAAGGGAAATTGGCACCACGTTTTGTGGGACCTTTCAAGATCGTGAGACGAAAAGGTGAAGTAGCTTATCAGCTAGAGTTGCCTCTGTCAATGGCAGGAATCCATGACGTGTTCCATGTGTCGCAGTTAAAGAAATGTTTGCGTGTTCCTACGGAGGAAGCAGATCCTGAGCATATAGAACTTCAAGAAGATTTAACCTATGTTGAGAAGCTAGTCAGAATTTTGGAGGTGAGTGAAAGGAACACCAGGAATCGCGTTATACGGTTCTGAAAGGTTCAGTGGAGCAATCATTTAGAAGAAGAAGCCACTTGGGAGCAAGAAGATGAATTGAAGTCAGCTCATCCTCATCTTTTTGCCAGTTCATCTGAATCTCGAGGGCGAGATTCCGTTTAAGGGGGTAGGTTTGTCACGCCCTAAAAATCGCCTAAATTAATAATTCATATTTTAAATCATTTTTAGAAATTATTTTAAAAGCCTACAAGTTAAACTCTAATAATCTAGGAAAAATTTCAACATAAAATTGAGCTAGATAAAATTTTATTAAATACTTTGCTTGTTCCTCTATTTTCTAGATTTTTCTGGGAATTATTTGAGCAAGGAAAGTATTTTTAATAAATGAAACATCATTTCACGAATTATTTTAATTGAAAAAGTTTTTAAAATCCTCCCCTAGGCTGTTGGGCCGAATTCGGCCCAACATTTTCCTCTCTCCTCGCGGGCGAACCGGCCCAAGCCGGCCCAGTCGAGCCGCCCGCCCCTCCTCCTCTAGCCACCGACATGTGGGGCCCACATGTCGGATTCGTCCCCTACCTCCAGCCGGCCGGCCGAGCCTAGCCGAGCCGCCGCCATTCTCCCTCCAAATCCGCCCCAATCCGACCTCGTTTCTTCCGATTGGTTGAGGGGTTTTTATCCCCTTGTTGTCCTCTATCTTTACCCCCAAAAATCGGAGCAAATCGTTGGGTATTTTGTCCGAATCAAACTCGTTTTCGAGTTTATCTCCAAAACCGAGTTTTGATTTTTCCAGGATCGAATCCTCTCGTTTGGAGTCCGATCTCTTCAATCCAAGCCTTTATATAGCATCCCCTAGTCGTCCTCTTTCGTTTTCCCCCTCTCCCGTGGTCTCCCGTGCCCCGTAGCCTCGTCGCCGCGCCGCCCTAGTCGCCGCCGCCGCCGGCCGTCCTCCGGCAGCGCCGCGCCGCCGTCTCCGCCGTCGCCGCCGCTTGCCGCCGCCGCCTTTGGGTGCGCCAAGAGGTGGGGAAGCCCGGCCGCACCTCCCCCTTTGCCGCCGGCCGCCGTAGCGCCACGCCGCCGTGCCGCCCGAGCCGCCGCCGCCTCTCCTTCGTCGCCGGCCGTCGTCGTTCGCCGTTTGTCGTTGTGGTGAGTACCGTTGGGTTCGTCTCGTCGTTCTCTTCGTGTAGGTGTCCTCCAAATCCCCGGCCGACCTTCCTAGCGCCGGCGAGGTTGCCGTCCGAGCCATGCCGCCGTGATGACGTCATCATCTCCTTTTTTTTCAGTTTTTTTTTAATAAAGGAAATAGATTAAATCTTCGGAAAATCATAACTAAATAACCGTAGATCCGTTTCAGGTGGTTCAAGTTGCTAAATTTTTCTAAAATTGAGATCTACATGTTAAAAATATCCACATGTACTGTTTATGCTTGTTTTTGTACTGTTTTGTTGATTTTGTTTATTGGCTTTAGTTTCCGACGTTCCGGAGGAGAGCGTTTTTGTTGAGGAAGGTTCGGAAGCGTTTGTGGAAGCTCAAGGCAAGTCACACAGATCCCAAACAACCCTTTGAGCATGTTGAACCCGTTTAAAGCTAATGTTTTATTTCAACTTATGCATTATTTTCGAATGTCATCGGGTGGTGAGCCTTTCCCAATTAATTATTGGCCGAAGATGACTTTATTTTCCTATGGGTTATAATTTGATTAGCTTGAACCTTATATATTGGATTGGTTCAGCTAAATGCTATATATATAATTGCTTAGCCTTGCTTAGAAAGATAAGCTCATTAATGGGATGAATCATATGTACTACATTATTAATCAAATATTCAAAGGTAGCTCACGATGATTAATCGTGTTATAATAATTAATTAATAATTAAAACCTGGTTAAGGTGGGTTGTGAGCATGTGGTTTTGAAGGTCGTGCTCATGGCAATTAAGGACCGGTTCACGAGCTACTGTTGTGAAACATTTACCGTGCCAACCACAAGCCAGCGTGGGCAACGGCTTTATCTTTTGTATAGCATGATTCATTATGGTGTGCCAGACTGAGAAGCGGCGAGAAGTCCGTGGGGGTCGTTGGGGAGTCTATTGCCTCTGATTTTGAGGGGGAGATTATGATCCAGGAACGGTGCACTATGGTGAGTTGTGTTGTGCGAAGGGTATTGTCACAGTTCCTTTCCGAGGTACCGTGGTGGTGCTGAGGCGCATGGTGACATGTTGTGGGATTGTGTCTTGTGGGTACAGTGGTACATCTCTGATCAGAGTAAAACTATTCGAATAGCCGTGCCCGCGGTTATGGGTGAGTCTAACAATGTTTTTCGTGATTAGTTTCACACTACTCATTACTGGTGTTAAAAGGTGATAATTAAATTGACTCCTGGTTTGGAATGGAATATTCCTGGTTTGGAGGTTTAATTTGTACAACCGGGGTTGGTTGTTCAGATGAGGTTGGGCCTATGCAACACGGGTGTGTTGTATGGTGTTTATTTAATACTGATCAATTAATCAACTGTTTTACTATTCTCTTAAATATTTACTAAATGCTGTTTGTGCAAATGAGCTATATTATGCCATCCTTTGTTATCCTGTGCACTTGCATATTTGCTGTGTGGCTTGTTGAGTATGTCATATGCTCATTCTTGCAATATTCATTCATCAGAGGAGGAGTGCTTCAGTGAAGGTGATGATCTGGAGGACTAGGCTTGGTCCGGGTTAAGTTGCCTGTGGAGTGGAGTCGCCTTAGCTATTCTGTAGTTTGTTTTATTTTCTTTTTCCGCTGCGTAGAATTTTATTCTCTGAGAGGAACTATCTACCTCTGTAATAATTTATTTTATCGCGAATATTAATTAGTTGTTTATTAGTACTCTATTATCAATTTGTTATTGTGTGCCTCGGCTGATTCCTGGACGAGAACTTAACACACATGTAAGCGTTTGGAATTTTGGATAGAAATTCCGGGCGTGACAGATATAGTCCCTTAATGATTCACCTGGGTTCTAAGTTAGAGCGTGCAGGTCGTCCTTGATCGCGTGGCGCTTATATGTTCCCTGGAATTTGGCGACGAACTGCTGCCATATGTCTTCCCATGAAGAGATTGAGTGGGGTGGGAGGTGGACCAACCATGAACGAGCAGAAACTTTCAATGCGGCTAGTAAATAATTTGCCAGCGCATTGTTGTCTGCACCAACAGCGTGGAGAATCGTGGAGTTGACTTGAAGAAATTCCTCTGGGTTTGTGCTTCCATCATACTTCTCGATCGCTCCTGGTCGAAACTTTTCGGGCCATCGTACGTCTCGAAGTGTGGGTGTGAATGCTCTGCAGCCTCCTCCTGGAGCAAAGGGTAGCTCGCGGTTATGGTGTCGTCGAGGGGGTCTGTCCGACGAATAAGACGACGAGGATGAGGACGATGGATCACTCGAGTTGGGAGCTCGGCTTCCCGAACGGTGGTCGTGTCGTCGAGCTCAACTGGATGCGGGAGATCAGGAGTTGCGTTCTCGCCTCTGATCTCGACCGTTGTCGCCCTGAACTCGACCATCGGCTCCTTGATCTCGCTGATTGTCATCGCCAGCATTACGATGATCGTTGTCGCCATTGTCTCGGCGGTCGCTGTGGGCCTGCTGATCTCGATCTTCGTTAGGGCGGCCTCCTCGATCATTGTTCCTTCTTCGGCGTGAAGGAGAACGGTGGAGGTGTCGATGGTGAGCAGTGTTCTCTCCTCGTCGAGAGGGAGAATGACGCCGATGACGACCAGTGTCATTTCGATCTCGTCTATCCCTCCGCCGGTCGTCCAGATGTTCACGAAGGTCGCGATTCTCACGACACGGTGGAGTTGGATCTCGGGCTGCCCGTGGCGATTGAGCACGGGGAGGACATTCTCCAGTAGGGTTTTCCGCTTCCGTGTTCCTGTTAGCTGGTTCTCTGTTTCCTCATGGTGGGTCTTGCGGTGGAGGCTCAGTCGCCGCGTCCGCAAATGCAATATTGAGATTGGTCACAGTCTCTCGTAGTTGTGCTGCCCACTGATCGACGTCAGAGTTTAAGACAGGGTCAAAAGGGCTTTCTCTCAATATCGTGTCGAGGTTCCGTAGTTGTTGGGCAGGTGTTCTGGCTGCTGCGGACGCACTTGTCTCAGCGACATTGATCACGTTTACATCTCGTGGTGAATCTGATGAAGAGGACTCGTAATCTTCCAATAGGTGTAGCACGGAAGCCTCGTTAGGGTTGACACCAACAAAACTCATGAACCGATCTGAAGTCATCGCTACATCTCGTTCCTCGGCAACGCACTGAGATTGAACTCGTTGTTGTTGGATGTGAGGACGTGGTGGCTTGAATGTCCTAAGGAAGATCTTGCAACTTGTGAGATCGTAAGATCTTGATTTGTGGATCGGGCAATATAGGTGACACCCATTGGTGAAGTGCGTTGAATCCCACGCTCCCATCAGGCGTAGAGTTTGGCCTTCACATGGAGTATCACCGGGCAATCTTCTAGAGTATGCTTGGATGTCTTATGGACGAGACACTAAGATCTCGGCTTCTGGACGGGCATCCTTGTCTGCTCTGGGTTTCTGCGCGGAGGACAGAATTCGGCCGCCTAAGGATTCCTCCCAGGCGTTGGGGCCGTCGATATTCCGTTCTCCACTTGTGTGGGAGGAACTGTCAGCGGGACATCGTTTCTCGAAGTCGTAGCCATGCCGTTCTCCTTCCCGATAGTAACTGGGCCAGACGAGATTGGCGTAACGGTGTAGACTGGAAAGACAATAGATCCGACTTGAGTCCATACCAGTGATGTCGAGGTAGAAGCTCCTTGATTGACGCTGGTGTTGGTACTGCTGTCGGGATGGTTTGAAGTCATATTAGCAGAACCTTGAGCACCAAGTTCCCCTACCTGGCGCGCCACTGTCGACGAGTGATACCCGTAGACCGGATGTTTAGGGTATTGGGGTACGTTGGAACGATGATCTACGTAATACGACATCAAGCAGATAAAAGACAAGGATTATACTGGTTTGGGCCCCTTATCAAGTAATAGCCCTACTCCAGTTTATATGAGATTGATGATGGAAGTAGGCATAATCGACGATACCGACAAGATCGTAGTTGATGTATTCGATGAGATCCCCCGGTGATTTGGCTTCGCGTACTCCAGCTACGTAAACTATGGTGGGTGTGTTGGCGATGAGATTCGATGCCTTGCACCCCTCCCTGGGGATCACTTTTATACCGTGGATCATCTTGATCTCCAAGTAAAACTCGGAGACATCGGATCTTGCACGATATAACAAAAACTCTATCCCCTCCGAGTAGGACTTTGGAAATCACTTAACTCGTAGAGATATTTTCCATAATTTGTAACAGATTCCTACGGCGTACACGGGAACAATCTGTGTACGTGAAAGTATGCCGTATCCGTATATTTTATAAGTCATAAGATAGTAGGTATGCCTTATCTGTAACCACGATAAAATTAGAGATGAAAACGGTAATGGAAATACCCAATTGACTGACGCTCGTTTCTGATTTTGACCGGCCGAGTAATGTGGAAATGATTACCGACCAAAAATGAAAATGAGAATGATAAAAAAAAGGAAACGGAAACAATTTGCTGCATATAGAGCATTTTCGTCTTTCATTGCATTCTTATGGTAATATACCTTTTTACATTATGGTAATTACCCTATTTTTAAATATGAGTCTATTTTTTTATAGTGAATGCACTTTGGGCTATGTTTTATTGCCAAAGTTTTACTTTAAACCATCCTATACCAAATCTTTTCACTTTGAACTAGTTATATTTACCGTTGTTGTACAATGTACCGCCCTAAGTCTCTTCACTTGCCATAACTAGCGTCTAATTCGGTAAGATATATCATGTGTATAGATGGGCATGGGAAAGTTCACTGGCACGTCGTTATCGATGTGCTCGGGGATCATTGAAATGCTGAAAATGTGGTTTAGGGTGGTCTATTGTGTAATAAAGATAAATTTAGCTAGTCCAAAACGAAAAAATTGGATATAAAAGATGGTTCAAAGTGAAATTTTGACAATAAAGCATAATCCAAAGTGAAATGAACTCTTTTCTAATTAGATCTATAGTTTAATTAGAGGCACGTCAACTTCTCAACCACACCCTAACTAGAGTACACAATTTGGAATTTACATAGTGTAACCTTGAATTTATTTTATCATATTATATAATATAATTATGCAAAATTAAATGTGTGTTTTTAAAGAGCAATGCTTTTGATATTTTTTATCGGCTCGATAATCCGTTTCCGGGTTTCCGATATTTTCAATATTTTTTTTGAAAGGATCGATATTTTCAATATTTGTTTCAGTCCGTATAATCCGTTTCCGGGTTTCCGATATTTTCAATATTTTTTTGAAAGGATCGATATTTTCAATATTTGTTTCCATCTCCAACTTTACCATTTTCAAAAAAAAAGTTATTGAGATGGTTAAGATGTTTCACGACCGTTTTCACCCCTATTCTAAAAAATATCAAATAAAATAAGTTGTTAACTGTAGTAATCAAGATCTATCAATTTTTTTATTTTTTAGTTGCCAAAAAAGAACCAAAAAGTATTCTGAAGTTTATCTGCGCACCCAAGTTACAAGCCAAACCATTTTTTTCATGAAATACGCACGCATGCTGTCTATAAGATTTGAATTTGAGACTTCTTAGTCTACACACATCATCACTCTCAACTACTTCGTATCAAATAATTATGATGAGGCTCCTCTAACATACGATAGAGGGACACACGTTTATGATGTCTGGGCTTATGAGGTTGGCCCCACCGGTTAGGGACTCCTATCCCTCGAATTTTAAGTCAGAGGAGCTGTGTTTCAAATACTTATTGTTTAGAATTAAGATGCTATTATTTTAATTTCATATCTCAAAATCTTTTTGTGCTTATTTAGTCACCTAAATAATCTTGAGTAAAGAAGTCATCAATTACAAAGTTGATGTAGATAGCCAGAGTTTTTGGACATGTAATACAAGGATTCAGAATATATCTCCTTGCGAACCCAGCCGCGGCCGCACGGCCGCACAGAGAGGTTCTTCGATTACGCAAACATATCGATCTTATCCTCAAAGATGATCTTCCCTAGTCAAACGACTCGATCTCATGAAAACAACCAGCAAGACTCGACCCATAATTTTTACCTATATATACTCCGTATTACTGTAATTAACTTGCTGCATGCCCCCTGTATGAGAAGCCGATAATATTTTTGTAAGAGCCATAGGGCACCGAACGATCAGCGGCCGGAGGGGCATGAAATTTCTTGCGCGAATCGTTTACTCCAGTTATTTTAGGTCCTCGACCGAGGAGAACAAACGCGTTGTCTTGTAACATACAAGAAATTGACATTGGCACGCCACTTCTCAAAACTTGCATGCTACTGTGCCTATATATATGGCCCAGCAAAGCGATCAAACCAAAACACTAGCTAGCAACAGCATAGCACTGATGCATAATAGCTAATCAAATTAACCACTAGTCCGAAGAGGTACGTAGTATTCTATCGATCCATATCAAAATGCAACCCCTCCTCCTCTTCCTCTCTCCGGTGGTCGTCCTCCTCTCGTCGTCGTCGACATGGACGGCCCGTGGTGAAGATGAGGCGGCCGTGGCAGTGGCCTCGCCGGAGGTGAACCCGCTGTACTACAACTGCAGCCTGTCCGGTGGACGCTAGGTCAAAACACGGCGTACGAGGACAACCTCAAGGCGCTGGCCGCGCGGCTCGTCGATGTGGCCAGGGTCTCCAACTTCGCCTCGCACACCGTCGGCAGCGCGCCGGACGCGGCGTACGGCATCGCGCTCTGCCGCGGCGACTACACCGGCGACGAGTGCGCCAACGGCCTCCGCAAGGCGTTCGAGAACGCCGTCGAGAACCGCCTCTTCTGCGACAGGTTCAGGGACGCCACGATCTACTACGACCAGTACATGCTCCGGTTCTCCGGCGAGGACTTCCGGGCCAACCTAACGAACGCGCCGGCGTGGGTGGCGTGGAACATGAACAACGTGACCGGCGCCGGTGGCGCTGCCAAGTTCGGCGGCCGCGTCATGGAGCTGATCAACAAGACCGCCGACTACGCGGCGTGGCACTCCTCCTCCCTGCAGCGCGGGTACGCCACGGGGGAGGCCGGTTTCGGGGAGCTGGACGTGGGTGAAACCAGCGTCGGGATGGTGGAGCAGCAGTGCAGCAGTAGCCCCGTCATGTACGCGCTGGTGCAGTGCACGCCTGACCTCTTGCCGGCCGACTGCCGGAGATGCCTGGCCGGCATCGCCTCGCAGATGCCGAGGTGGTTCGCTGGCGCCGCCGTCTACCGCCTCGGCGGCAGGATTCTCGGGGTCCGGTGCAACCTGAGGTACGAGGTCGATCGCTTCTTCGAGGAGAGCAATGAGACGATCAAGATTTATATGCCAAAACCGAAAGGTACTACGCGCGTACGCGCGCACGCCCTATCTATGCTTGCCTACCTAATTAAAGGCCTCTTTTTTTAAAAAAAAAACTGCCGCGCAGTTTTTTTGAAAAAACTTTTAAATCTAACTTATAGTATAATTGTAATATAATTCTACTATAACTATAATATTATAACTATAATATAACTTGTACATAAGTATTAAAATAATATATGCAACTTATTTATATCTAATTTATATAAAGATTACAGTGTAGTTACAGTCCAGTAACAATATAATTACAATGTAACTACAGTGCAATGTAAGTGTAATTACATTGCAGTTACACTACAACTATACTATATTATATTTGAAAGTTTTTAGCAATTCCATTTTTTTAAACACAATACAAACACATACGCTCGATCATCACACACACACTCATTTCTATAAACACGTACACCCATATGCAATAATGGAGCCAAAAAATATTCTCAAGAGTAGGGCTCAATTTATCTATCTTTTATATACTAAAAGTCCATTAAACTTCCTACGAACACTCCTAAATCATCATGTGTCACTCTTACCTACAAACGCTACTACGCCGCCACATGACGCTCTAATATTAGAGAAAACCTTATAAATTTCGAGAAAAAAAGAAAAACTCTTGATTTTCATTTAAATCTATAAATCCATTATTATAAAACATTAGATTAGATTTATTAAAAAAATACATCCCAACCTAACCTCTCCCGAATAAATCCCGTGTGATAGTACGTATAAATACGTACCTACTTACTACTCACGGAACAAAACAACAAAAAAAAACTTAATTATGATTGAAAAAAAGAAGTATTAGTCCTCTGATCACCTAATTGCTACGAGAGAAACATATTCATACGGACTTCAACCCAAAAAAAAAAATGAAAAAAATCTCACGTGTACATATAAATATGTACTACTATTCACTAGATTGAGAAAAGAAAAATCTCCCGTGCATGTACATACTACCGTACACACCGTCCTTCCCTCCTCAATTCTTTATAAGTACAAGAAAACATCCACCCGTATGAAGAATATCCCTCAATTCTTTATAAGTACAAGAAAACATATCCATCCTCAATTCTTTTTTTTCTAAATAATTAATAGTGGTAACTATACTAATTTATGAACCTTGACACTCTTCTTTCCCGTTGAAAATTTATAGATATATTAATTATATATTTATTAAGCAAATATCACATGAAACCAAATTGTATCCCTCTTCATGTTTCTCATCCAAATAGTCTTATAAGTAGAAAAATGTAAATTTGAGAACATAGGTTATTCTGCCATTCGTTACCCCCACAAACATTCATAACTAATATAACTAATATAAGAGAAATATCACAACATGTATTAACTCATATGTGTCTGAAGGATTAGCGATCGAGCAAATACTTTTTTCACGTGATTCTCGCCACTTAAGTCTGATGTATTAGATTTTTTTTAAGTGGTAGATTGTAATTAATACATGCAATGTGATTGAATAAAGTGCCAAATTTCACTTAAAATCATGTCATCTGCTTTGTTTTGATTTAGAAAATAGTATGTGCAGGATCTTATTCTAGCCCTTTATATGTTGTCCAAATAGCTATAAAAAAGTTGTAGAGATTATGCCATCATATATATATTACCTCAGAGATATGCATGACTGAGTTATAATAATTGAATAGTAATAGTCCATGCTAACAAATATTTCGAAAGGAGGTTGTATTTGTAGGATCGAACAGTAAGAACTAAGCCAACCAGAATTATACTTTAAGTTCTCAACCAAAGCTATATTTTTCAATTCAAACTTGTCACTTACCTTAACTAAACCTGTAGCAAAAACGGCAACACTAGTAGAAACATCACCAAAGATAATCGATTCTGTCTTAGATGTCTATTTGAGGGAGGAGAACCAATTTTTATCACCGGTCATCTGCCGCGAACGACCGGAATCCACGATCCACACGTTCTCCTTCCTCACCACCAAAGCCTACACACTAGAAGATGTCGAAGCCTCAATACTGGGTTAGATAAAAGAAATTTAGGAATCCAGTACTGAGACACATGACCAGCAGATCCAATAAGCATATATCCACGCATGCAAACAGTTTGAGAATTTTTCAAAAAATTTCTCTGAGACCGGTTTGACCGAGGGTCGGTCTTACCGCTGCTGTACCACTAGTTTGACCGGTGCCCGGTCTGACTGAGGCACAATAGCCGGTCTTACCAACGGGACTCACTGTAGTCTGACCAGTTTCCTCGAGGGAAAACCAAATTTTTGCCACTTTGATTTTGCAAAAGCAATTTCTCTCTCCTTTTTCTGTTTACGAGATAATCTGAAACAAAAACCAACAAGATGACCATCTTTACCAAAAAAGAATAGGTATACTTTTCTTTAGAAGTAGATGGTTTTGAAATATTTGTTTTTGTTTCTTTTAGTGTTGCAGAAAGAGAGGGCATAATTCCAGCAGATTTAAAACTGTTTTCTTAGCATTTGGTTTTGTCAAAATTTCACCACGTTCAGTTATGCTCAAAACATTAGGTTGTTTTTTGGTGAAATAGTCATGAACATCAAAACCAATACCCCTATTGTAGCTAGTAACTTTAGATTGATCTAAAATCTTGTTAAGTTGTTTCTTACCATCAGAAAATCTAAGAACTTTTCAAATAAGAAACCTCTTTTTTTAAGTTAGCACAATTTTCACAACTTACCATGATACCTTTGCTTTTACGACATTTGGAGCAAAAAAAGACTTCATTATTTTACAATTTCCTCCATGTACTCAACACGATCTAATGCATCTATTAGCTTCATCTTGTTTAGTGTGCATGTTGAGCAATCCAAAACACCATGTTGTTGTTTTAACTTTTTTGCAAAAATCATGTTAAATATCAAACTAGCATAAAAAGCAATTTGATATTTTTTCAACGAATTTTTAGTTAAAAACAACTCATCCAAAGTGCATGTGTGCAAGGCAAAACCAAGAGCTAGAGAAGATCTATTTTTCAAACCATGTGAAACATTGATATCTCTAATTTTTGAAATTTCATGCATCAAAACCTCACAATTTTTACAATCATCATCATTAGGAATAAGAGATTTTAATCTAGCAATTTCAGCATTTAGAGATTCAATCATAAACTCTTGTTTTTATACATCTTCTCACACTACTTAATTTTTGCACTTAAAACAAAAATAGTTTCTTCAAAAGAACTCACCTCAAAGTCTTCACACTCTGAATCTGATTCACCACGTGCCATGAAGCAAACATTGAAGATGTTCTTTCCTTTGTCTTCATCTTCCTCACTCTCTCCATCTACACCGCTTAGTGGCTCAAAAGCAGCATAGACTTGATTCAACATCTTCTTGAGGTTCTCCTTGGTTTTACTTCCATTTGAACGTGCTCTTGGACTTAGGCTTGTCGTCCTTGTTCTTGTCTCCACATTGTCTTCCTTCTTGCCTCTCCCAAGCTTAGGACAATGCGAACGAATGTGATTAAGTGATCCACACTCAAAGCAACGAGTTGGACCTCCTTTTTTCCTGTACCTAACATTGTTCATAGCTCGAGAAATCTTGTTAGCAGCCAAAGCCAAGTCCTCCTCGTCGAACTGTTCGAGTTGCTCATCGGACATGTCATTAATTAAAGCAAGAGCGGTAGAATTTGTCGAAGAACCACCAACATCCAAAGAAGTCGAGGGAAAAACCAAAGCACTAGATTTAGAATCAACTTTGCAAGAAAGAATATTCATCTCATGAGTTTTGAGTTTTGTATAAAATGAATCCAAAGTCAAAGTGGACATATTAACAGACTCTTGAATAGATGTAACTTTCATCTCCCAAATAGACATGTCAAGACCATTCAAAAAGTGGCAAGAAATCTCAGATTGTGAGAAATTAACATCATAAGCAGAACCAACAGATCTAAGATCACTTAAAATTTTATAAACCTACCAAGATAATCATCCAAAGTTTCTCCAGGTTTCATCTCAAATTTTACGTATTCCTTTTTGAAAAGATCTCAACGAAGTTCTTTAATATTTGTAGTTTCTTGATGAAATTTTTTCAAAGCATTCAAAATCTCATTTGCGGTTTTAAGATGCGAAACATGATCAAAATCCGAACGAGAAATCCCACTCAACAAAATATTACGAGCTTTGTAATTGTTATTGAATTCAGTTTTCAAAGCAACAATATCAATCTGTTTAGGGATCACATATGGCTGAGCAACTTTTTGCCAAACATCATAATCTTCAGTCATAATGTAAGATTGCATCTTATCACACCAATAAGAAAAAACCCAATCCATCGAAAACATGGGGCTTAGTTGTAAACTTGCTAGCCATGGCTAAAACTCTAGATCATTTAAAATCCAAAGAAGAAAACAAGCCTCTGATACCTCTTGTAGGATCGAACACCAAGAACTAAGCCAACCATCGAGGGGGATGGGAGGGTGAATGGTTGTAGTACCCAAAAACCAAAACTTTTAGCGCAATAAAAAGTTACCCTCAAATCGATAAAACGTGGTTTGACCGGAGTTGATCTGCCAGTCTGACCGAGCCGATGCCGTCGGTCTGACTGGAGTAGATCGCCCGGTCTAACCGTCCTGAGGTCGTCTCTCCTTCATGTCGCTGTCGCTGGTCTGACTGCCGTGTACCCGCTGGTCTGACCGCCAATTAGACCGCCGAACTTGAGCAAACACAAATCGAAGAACTTTCAAAGTAGATGACAACTTTATTGTTTCTCTCTGTGTTTACAAAGTGCAACAACAACACTCCTCATGAAAATCTCGACTGAACTCGAAACCCTAACTATTCTCTCAACTCAATGCTCTCTAAAGCGATACCAGGAGGCCTCACCCTCCTCTCTATTTATACATGAGATAGGTAGCCTAAAGCAACGAACCAATCTCATATAAGAAGTCCTAATCCACCTAGGAAACCTTCCCATACAAGAAACCAACTTTACAAACTCCAATCATACTAAATTTGGACTCCTTCCAAATTCGACTCCGCATCACATACGAACACAATATCTCCATTATATGCCATATAGAATCTTCACCAACCACGTGCATTGATCTTTAGCCTAAGTATTATGCATGATATCTATCCATCCGGACATCATCTTATCTCCAAGTTGACTCTCAATCCATCACCGGCAATACTCTCCTGAAGCATCAAGACACCTACACATGAATCAAACAAAGAAACCATATTCTGAGACCAAGCTATCTCCAACTTAACTCATTGTTAGCAAACAACAATATTACATACGCATAATATCCATCTAGAAGCCATAAACATGAACTATATATCCATGAATATCCAACGAAACAACCCAAAACCGAAACCGACACAGAGTCGGCCGGTCAGATCGCTCGATACACGCCGGTCTGACCGAACCAAATCTCCAGCAGCCCTTGTTTAACACCTGCAAATCCAATCATCTCCAAAACCACTTCGCCAATAATCTCCAAATATTAAAACCAATAATTTCATATGCCAATTGTTCACCACATAATAAAAATTAAAACACACTTTGATTTTTACAGTATTTGACAACATATATCATTCCATCACATATATTCCCCACAAAATCCATAAACATGGATAGCTAAGTTAGATCTACAACACACAGAAGAAATATCAATACCCACATTGACTCATTTGTTTTTCAGAGATTGTTGGTTGAGCGAATATTGTTCCACATAGTTCTCGGTACAATCTAGGTTGTTTGATTATTTAGGCAAATTATTGGGCAATGTGGTTGAATAAATTTAAGGATCAGCCATGCACTTTTAATTCTTTTACTCTCTTAATTAGACTCTTGTTTATTTGGGCCGTTGGGGTCTATTAGGCTCATCCACTCTAATGAATTAATGGCTTATTTTCATTTCGTTAATGATCAAGTAGTTTAAACCAATGCGAGGCCTTCATCAAGGTGACCCTATCTCCCCATCTTCGTTGACAAACCTTATGGTATTATATTTACCTTTTGAGTGCTTCAATTTGCGATCTACATATAGAAACTCCAATTTGTAAGAGCTAAAAAGGGTGAAAACACGTCTAAAAGAATGTTTCAATGTACCTGGATGAATATAACATACTATATAAATTATTCCCTCCGTTTTATGTTATAGGTCATTTTGACTATTATTTTAGTCAGATTTCTTTAGATTTGAACATATTTATGGAAAAATTAATAGAAAAAATATTTACAACAATAAATTAGGTTCATTAAATATAATATTGAACATATTTTATAATATATTAATTTTGTAGTGAAATTGTTACTGTATTTATTTTATAAACCTAGGAAAACTTGACTAGGAAAAAAGTTAAAACTGCTTATAATATAAAATAGAGAGAGTGATTAATTTGCACCTACATGCTATAATTCTATCACATTGCTTGCATATGCAGGTTCATTGAGCGCAGGGAAGATCGCCGGAATCGTCCTTGGAGCAGTAGCCTTCGTTATTCTAATTTTCTCCTTGATTATACTTGCATTGCTCAAAAGACTAAGAGAAGGTGTGATTAAGTTGTTGCGATGGCCTTAATTATAATACCGATCTAATTCTTAAGCAGGTTCTGATTTTTTTTACGCTTAATTAATATTTCCCTGTGATTTCCACCTGTACATGTAGTAATTCAAGAGTCAGAACGGCAAAAGAAACTAGCAAAACTTGAGACTGACATCATAGCCGAGATTGGACCGCTCTTTTCACGCTATAATTTACAACAGATAAAAGAAGCTACACGTGATTTCTCAAATGAAATCGGACAAGGAGGTTTTGGCCATGTTTACAAGGTAATTTGATTAGATGTAACGACATGTCTTGTATATAAAAACATCCAATTGACTTATTATATACTCCCTTTTCTGATTCTTTTGCAGGTAAATAGCTAGTACTGATCCCTCCATTCGACAATTTGTTCTTTTTTACCCGAATCCACTCAACAATATTTGACATTGGGTGGCATTAAGTTTATTTAGTACTCCCAGCATCGAATATTATCACAATATCATAAACCTGCCATATTTTATAAACTTACTGTATTGTATAATTTGAAGGTGTGAAAAGAATTATATATGTTAAATGTTATATATTTATATGACAACAGGGGGTACAAATTATCATGTGGTCAATGCTAAACTGTCCGGATATAGTCTCATCTATACTCTTCTTAAAAGAGCGCAATGGTGGTCCTCACCAAGTATAGTATGTTTTTATTTAATTTACCATCTACCCCATCATGCTTTCTACTCATGTACTTTTATGTTATAAAATAACCCTTCTACATATATTATCCTATCATGTTTCACCTGTATAATATAACATCTACATGTACAAAATTGTCCCAAAAACCTCACTATTAATTTGTTTTAATCTGTAGCAAAGCATGGGTATTTGGCTAGTATATATGGATAAATAGAATACGTTTACGACACAGATAACTAGTAACTGTGCTAATCGCAAGGATCTATCTGATTATTATTGTTACTTTGTTAGGACTTAAATTTGGACTGATGTACTAATTTATGCGTTTTGCCATCATATATTTTTAGGGTAAACTACCGAGCGGAACTGATGTAGCAGTAAAAAGACTCGCGGTATCTTCATCTGGCCAAGGTTTTGACCAATTTATGAACGAGATTAAACTTATGGCAACTCTTCAACACAGGAACCTAGTTAGGCTTCTAGGTTTCTGCATTCAAAACGAAGAAAACATACTCATCTATGAGTACATGGAGAACGGAAGCTTGGATGATGTGTTTTCTGGTATATATATCCCAAGTTCCCAACCCTTATATTACGAAAAACCTTATAAGATCATGTGTTTTCACTCAATCCTTTCTACTCCACTAAATTTTGCCTTGTTACCTACATATATATTCATTTTCTGTTGGTTAACCGTGAATTAATAGTTAGATTTTTTTCTAAAATGATTATTTTGCCTTTGTCACATGCGCGCGCGTGTGTATATATCTTAATTATTGAAAACACTTAAACTGAGTGATCCTAAAATCTGTCCATATTTTGCCGATATTTTATTAGTTAAACGTTCAGATATTATTTGAAAAAGATTAAACTTGCAGATCCCGAAAGAAAATCCCGGCTGCTAGATTGGTCTACACGCCTCCGTGTAATTGATAGCATAGCCCAGGGGCTTCTCTACCTCCACAGATTAGCAAAACAGAATACATGCATCGTTCATAGAGACATTAAGGCCAACAACATTCTGCTCGATGCTTCAATGAATGCAAAAATCTCAGATTTCGGAATCGCTAAGATATTCTGCCCAAATCTTATGGAGTCAGCACCAACCAAAGGATGCGGATCATTGTAAGAAACTAATATATTGCGCATACATATATAACTGATTTTAGAACAAAGAAGCTCAGCTTCTATTAATTAATTTAATCCTGGCCTAGCTTTACCTTTGTCTAGCTTGCTCAAATCGTCCTTAATTACACTACATATGCTACTAATGATTAAATTTTGCCTGCAATATTATCAGTGGCTACATTGCACCTGAGGTGTTACTTACCGGCACCTTCTCCGATAAGTCTGATGTGTATAGCCTTGGCGTGCTTATCTTGGAAATCATAAGTGGGACAAAGGTGAACTCTGCCTGCTTCTTTCAACAAGGAAGATCAGACAACCTGTTGACCTGTGTAAGTAATTATTATCTCTAGTTTGATAGTAAAATACGGGATGGTGGAGGTGGTATATATGTGCTCGTCATCTCTATTCTGTAGAAAGATCTATATATGCAGGCAGGTACATGCCATTTCTGGTTTAAGAATTTGCATCATGTATACATGAATAGTACATTTGTAGAAACACCTGATAATATATAGTTTTAGACACATTTGTAGAAACACCTGATAATATATAGTTTTAGACATATACTTGCATTTTTAGTGCTTAGATCGTTTATTGATCCGGCTTTGTAAGAAATCCTAAAGGATAACAGAGTTCTTACATTAGATATATACACATATATTTTCATTAAAAATATTAGAACACATCATATTTATTTATCTGAAAACACTGCATCCGCACTGCATGACCCTTGTCTTTTGATAAAAATCTAATTATTTTCATTACATATATTTAAGAAAGAAACAATTGTTCCTTCAAAACAGAGCAAGAAACAATTGAACACTAGTCTGATGATAAACTGGCAGGCATGGCAACTGTGGGATGCGCAAAGATACAAGGACCTTGTGGACCGCTCGTTAATATCAGCAGGAGAAAACATTGAGGACGCTGTGTTAATCAGGTACGTCCAGATGGCCCTTCTCTGCGTGCAGGCCAACCCCGAGCATCGGCCGAACATAGACAAGATCGTCGCCATGCTGAGCAACACGGAGGCCCTTGATGTTCCTAACGAGCGTCCGGCATATTACAACGTACAAGTTCCAACATCAAGGAATCACAGTGACGCGGTCACCCCCACGGTGTTCTACACTAGTATTTCTATCTAGCTTCTACGAGATGGTTTGCATGGACAACATAATTGTTATGTGTTTGATATAAAGGTCAGGCAATTTATACCCTATCTCTCGATCTATTTTCTTTTCCTGTACATATATATATCTCCTCTCTTTTTGTGCGTCAGCACAACACTTGTTTGTTAACATCTCCTAGCAATGTTACAGCTGGTTGTTTGCTTAAGTTTTTGTGTAAGGTGACAAGGATTTACTTGCTTTTGTTTCAATAAATCTGTGTTTGGTGTCCTTTTGTAATGAATCATGTGGGATGTATCAATCTTATTAGAAGTTTGTGTAAAGCTTGTGTACAAAATCGTCAGTGTAAAATATTTTTGGAGTTGCAATTAGCTGGTGTTAGAATAGTAGCGGGTCGGACCAGGGAAACCACAGCGGTCCATGGCCAGTCCGCGGGGACCGATGATCCGGATCGGCCCAGGGCTGATCGGACAGCCGAGAAGCGGCGTGGCCAAGTCACGAGCACAACTCAACACTGGCCTCGCCGAGCATACCACGCGGCGCCGATAGCCGGCGACAGACACAAGCGGTACATGCAGGAAGGAGGAGGGAAAGGGACCTCACTGGCGAGGGACGACGACCGACATGGAAGCTGACGGTAACGGTGATGACGTGGCGATGAATCAATGAAGGAAAGGGCAGATGAGCACCGTCGGAACCTAGGGAAGAAGAAGAAGGGATTTAAAGGGGGAATGGAGGTGCACGGTGGTGGGCATTGCCGGCTGGAGGTAGGGGTTTCAGTGAAACTCACAGGTGAACAAGGGGTACGGGTTTTGGTGGTGGGAGATTGCAGCCGAGGGACTTCTCGGACATGAAAATGCTTTGGTGGCGACACGGCAGCCTAACGTGATTACTAGCGGTGGCTAGCACCGGCCGGAGGTGGATGGCAAGCTGGTGGCGCTAGGCTAGGTGGCGCCGGAGCGGATCGGTGTGTGGAAGAAGGCGGCGAGTTCTGAAAGGGGGAGAGGGGAGCCGTTGATCGGATTTGGAGCAAGGTCAATACAAGACTAAGAAATATAGCTAATACGTACAACAAAGAGCTACTAGATTACTGCACACTAACTTCCTATAAATCTAACTCTTAGTAACTTTTTTAATCTAACTTTTTTTTTCATTGGCCCACTACCTAACCCTAGCTTTTGTCGGCTTTTGTTGCCTTTTGTTGGGAGAATTTGCTATTTGGCATCATCACAAAATACACATGCCCAAATATCACTCTTGCAAATTTTCATTCTGATTCGCACCCGGTCTCACATATTTCCCTCCTTCGTTAGTCGATCCCACAACTTATTGCTCCAATGGGAAATAAGGCTGACATGTGGGACTGGGTGATAAATGAGAAGGAAATATGGGATAGTTGTATTTGGGCATATGCATTTTGGGAGGATGGAAAATAGTAACTTCACCGGACTTTTGCATGGCAGTGGGAAACATGTAGAAGGGATGGTAGTGGCCGTGATGCATTTTTATTTAAATATAAGCGCCAGCTTCTATTTCTCTTTCGTTCTCTGTCATCTGGTTGGGATTTTGCTCACTATAGCCTACTGACTGTATGCTATTGTACATGCTCTTGTAGGCGCGGGCTTGGAGGAGTGGCTCTCCCCGAGGCGGACAGCAATGATGGCAGCATGGGGAGGGAGGGAGGGTGCGATGTCGGCATGTGGCACGCAAGGAGTAGGGCCAGCGGTGGTTGCGGTGTGGACTGGCACGGAGTGTGGCTGGATTCATGGGCAACGCGGACGACGTGGGCACGTGCGGGCGGGATGGGCCGCTGCTGGTGACAGCTCAGTACGGGTGTTCCTCTTCATGTGTATATTATCCTAAGTACAATTTCCTGGGGAGGGTACTCCTCTATATTTAGCCCCGGTTGGATAGATCGTAAAGAACTCGGCAACCAGGGGTGGTATCTCGAAACACCAGGAGGACATTGTTAGGGGTATTGGTTGCATGATTGTATACTAGCTAGTATAGACTAAAGATGTATTTATACTAGAAGTACATGAATGACACTTTTCTTATTCTTTCTCCACTTAGCCTAAACTATATTTTAGTGAGAGTATCTTAATTCTTTCTTCTGTGTGTCACCCTACCCTTTGAACTGAATTAACCCCTGCATAGACTTTGATGTATATAAGTAATATATGAATTCTTAGCATAGTTCTTTCTTATCATATCTTCCTTTGGGATAAAATAAATACGATACATTGGAATACTCCCAGGTGAAATGCTACAATGGTATATCCGTGCGCTTGCGGATCATATCTGTAACTAAAATATACCAGAATTATTTTTAGTGGTATTGCTGGGAATTATATTTTCAGTAGTGTCACTAATAAATACCAACAGGCCTTTAGCGGCTTAGCTGAGAGTGGAGGGGCGCAAGTGTGCGGAGGGAGTTGGCCTGGGAATCGCCCAAATGGCCGATGAGGGAAAAGAAATCGGCCCAACCCAATGGCCAATGGGCGTAGAAGCTAGAAGGATTTCTTCATACGACAAAGTGATTTATAACATTATTCACAAAATATACACATCTCTTATATAGTTTATAAACTATAGGAGAGATACGTAAATCTTTTGAACAATGTTACTATCACTTTGTCAAATGAAGAAAATGACCAAAATAAAAGTTATATATTGATGAGTTATACAACTTTATTGTTGATAACATTTTCAGTTGAAATCATTTAGTATTTGAAAATGTTGTTTGAAGTTGTCATAATTTGAAATTCAAATTCAAATTATTGAAACAAAGTCATATAGCAAAATGACCTAAACAAAAGTTATAGATATTGATGAGTTATATAACTTTGTTATTGATGACCTATTCAGTTGAAATCATTTAGTATTTAAAAATGTTGTTTGAAGTTGTCATAATTTGAAATTCAAATTTTATATAGTTCAATCAAACTCAGATGGAGAAATAACCAAAATAAAATAGGTAGATCTCAATAAATTTTTCACATAAGTTGTTGACAATTTTTTCATTTGAAATCATTTAGTACCCGAAAAATTATTTGAATTGAGAGGAGGGGAAGGGGAAGCCGGCCCAAGGAGGGAGAGAGAGGCTGCAGGCTGAGGAAGGGAGAGAGTAACACTTGGGCCGAAAAAGGCCCAAGGACAGAGAGAGAGATTTTAATTTGTTTTTCATTTATATTAATAGGTTAAATGAACTTTGTGTTATTAAAATTAGTTATTGAGTTTCAAAAATTCACGGAAAATTTCAGAGAATAATTTAGACCACGTAGAATATTACAAAAATATTTTCGGCCATTATTTTTAAAGAAAAATTTTAGTTTCCTTATTAATTCACTTGATTAAATTGCTTCAACTTTTAATATATTTTTCTAGAAATGTATTATATAAATCTGTGACGTTTGCTTTTTTCCCCTTATGACAAATTAATATTCGTCACAATGTCCTATTGAAATACTTTATGACGATTTCTAGTTGGTATTAATGACAAACACCTTTTTTTCGTCACTAAGCCACCCCATCTCATACTAATCGTCATAAAATGGTATGTGCTAATGACGAATAGCTCCGATGTCACGAGAAATTCGTCACGGAAGGTCATATTTCTTGTAGTGTGCAGAGTGTTACTTAATCTATTTGAATAGTCGCGTCTCTAATAAGGGGTAGTTTGCAAAAAACTGGAATGGGAATGGGCTATTTGTAGGTTAAAGAATATGGCTGTGTGGTCTTACGTGGATAGGTCCTGTGTGGACGGTTGGATGGTAACACCCATTATTTATAAATGTTGTTTTACTTATTTTTTTACAAATTGTTTACAATCCCAACTGTTGTGTTATGCAAAATACTCAGTCTTTCTTTGTCAGCAGTGCATATGCATATTTTCGTGTACGCACCTTGCAATTTCTCCAACTCCAGAAGGAAGGTTCTTTGAGGATTTTATTGCTAAAGTCGAGGACTAGGTTGTGTGCCTCGGTTGACTGCATGTGGCATGTTGAATGGAGCTTCCACACATTTATCTTTTTTTTCCACTGTGCTATGTTATTCTTGTGTTGCCCTTGAGGTAAGTAAATGTAAGTGGGACATAAAGCTTATCGTAGTCATTTTATTAATAAATATTTGTTTCTCTTTGTGATGTTGGTTGTGATATTATCTTTATAACTATTTGTTCTAGGTTGATCCTGGACTAGCACGTATATACGGGAGATCCTATTTTGGGTCTCCATAGCCGAGCCTTCTGTCCTGGCGAAGCGGTGATGGTGGGGAAGCTCCATGACAGGGCGCGCACGACGGAACCGGTGCGACCGCGCGGAGAAGGGAAGCGCACGTCCAGCGGACACGCGGGCAAGCCCGTGTGGCGACGGCAGCGGTGCTGCTTCCCGGAGAAGTCAGCAAGATGTCGTGTGGTTTGTTGATGAGCTTAGGGCATTTAGTCCAGTAAGAATCCGAACTCAATACTTAATTTTTTATTTGGATTTGATTTGGGATTTTTAGGGTTTCATAAAAAATAAAGGTTCTTCTCTATTTTGGGGTGGATTCAATCGGGCTTATTAAGGTCTTCCCTTATTTTCTCAACTCTACTGTTAAGCAAGTAATAAAACTTGAAAATTGAATTTAAAAATTACAAAATAGTATAGATTTAAGCCCTAATTTTGTCTAATCTAAGACAAGCCGAATCAATCTTAAAACTTGTAAGTGGCACAGATGGCTTCTAATAATAGGGTTTATGTGAATAAGGAATTGAATAGGCTAAAGATCGGCTCTGATACCACAAACGTTAGAATCTAAATTACGAGATCTTATTACTTTAGCCTATAAACAATCACCTTCTCTAATTGCAAAACAATTTAATCCACGCTTGTGAAGCCATTGATGTCAATCTCTTTGGTTTTTCCTTTTTGCTTATATTCTTCTTCTTTTGGTTCTTGCACCGGCAGATGCTCTAGGATGGCGACTTGATCAATTTCTTTTTGCTGGCTTCTTTCTAGATTACGACGACCTTCGGGTTTCCACTGGCACTGTCTGAGACAGCTACACGAACTCCTTCCAGTGCTTAAAACTAATTGGGAGGTGTTTAGGGTTTGGGGTTTTAGCACATAGAATAGAGCATCCTCTCTCCTCTTCTTTTCTTCTATATATAGCACTGGTGGGGCTGGAAAGCTTATCTTCTATTTGGATTCAAAATTGGTTGTTAGAATCGGACTATGGCCAATTCTTTTCTAACTTACCGGACGTAGCCGATAAATCAAGGGGCAATTGCATATTTGACCCTATTTTTTCAACTTTGCTTTTTTGACCCTGCTTTTCAAATATGGACATCAGACATGACCGAGAAACCCCCTCTAGCAGCATATATATGTATGGCTAAAGGTCTAAATAAGCGTTGCAAGGTCCAATAGCAACACATTGACTATGTGTTGCCTATGCCGGCGTTGCTAGGGTCTATACGTTGCTAGGATCTATGGCCATACATACATAAGCGTTGGTAACAACATAAATAACCGTTGTAAGTGAGCAATAGGATGCAACTGGAAGCTAGATGCTCTTTACATTTACCAAATACATATTACTTACTTGCCAATTTATAATTAATAATTTACACTACGATCTTATATAGATTCTATTTGGACAAGAAAAACTCATAAATACTATAAGAAAAAATCACTATATATTAATTCACAAATCTCTTATAAGTACAACTTGTGTATACACCACAGCATATTAGTTAGTGTAGTACAAACATATGTTGAATCTTGCAAAAAAAAAAAGCATCATCTTGAATTTTCTCTGTGACCAGATCAACATTAATTTCTGTAACTTGGCAGCAACAACAATATCTTCTTAGCAATTTCTTCTTCCTCTATCCCATCATGCTCAAGGCAAAACTTCACCATAAAATATGTCACTGGATTACAGGAAAAGATATGTAATGGCAATGAACATTTAACATTCCATTACAGCTTGGAAAAATCCGAAGTATGGGTTGGGTTTCCCTGTCAAAAAATTGCACAAACTATCAACAAGATATCCCCAAAACTGCTATACACAATTGGACATGATTCCAGGTACTTGTTATTAAATGCCAATGTTTCTATTAGTTTATATAGCTCAGATAAGAACACCAAGGGATAACTTATACACCACGACAATTAAACTACAATGACATATTCCTAGTAAATCTTACTTCCTCTGTTTCATAATATAAGTTATTCTACCATTTCTCACATTATATTGATGTTAATGAATCTAGATAGATATATATGTCTAGATTCATTAACATCAATATGAATGTGAGAAATGCTAAAATGACTTACATTGTGAAAGGGAGGGAGTACCATTGTTCATGTAGCAGAACGCCGGAGCGACATTATATTGTGTCTCATCAAAGGCCAAAATTATGAGATCTCAATTTGTCACTTAGTAGCTAGAGTTACTCTTTGGATCAAATTATTTGCTTTCACCAATGCCTAAATTTTTGTGCCAAGCATCTTTGGAACCATCCCTGGTTAAGAATTCTCAGCTAATAATTCATCACGCTGAAATGAAATGGAACTTGGACATAAGAAAAGCAGAATATTTCTGTGGCATGAATACACTCATCTTTTAGATGATAGAACAGCAACAAACAACTGTCCACATGTTAAAATTCTGTATCTGGTAGCAGGTAGTAATTGGCAAAACATAACTTAAACTAATTAAAAAAACTCGGCAATCTGAGCTGTGAACTTTATATCATTTTATGGTTACTCTGCACTTTATAATGATAAAGTGAATAAAATAGGCATGGTTCATGTCATTACCACATACCAGAGCAGAAAAATAGCCATAAGATTCACTAATCACTTAGCTTGCATTGCAATTCCATCGAGCACCTTGGGGCATGATCAATACTACCTCCGTTTCAGGTTATAAGACTTTCTAACATTACCCATATTCATATAGATGTTAATGAATCTATATGTGTCTAGATTCATTAACATCTATATGAATTTGGGTAATGCTAGAAAGTCTTATAACCTGAAACGGAGGAAGTAACTAAGTCACTAGAGATCAACCTGCAGAGAAAGAGGGCATCATTACTTGCCTACCGCAGATATAAAGCTCTACAGGATTTAGGTGTGTTTCTTGTAAAATTAACGAAGTATCTAGAGCACACAACAGTCCACGTCAGGGAATTATGATAATTCGTACATTACAAGCAGCAATCACATACCAGATCAGCTGAGAACGGCAGCGGACGAGATGGAGCACGATGTGGCGATCCAGGCGACAGGGTCAGGGGATTCAGGGGCCATCGCGATCGGGGCAATGAGGCGGCGGCGTGCCGGCCAGCCGTCGGCGCAGCACAGGAGAGGATAAATTAAGCGGCGACATGCGGGTCGAGGCGGCGCAGCGTCGACGGCAGAACTCGGAGTCGATTAATTCCGGACTGGAGGATGCGGTGGGGTCAGGGCAGGGACGAGGCGGCGGTGCTCGGGGCGGGGCGGCGCAGCATCAACACGGCAGCGATCTGGGATCACGATTCTTTTCGATCGGGCGAGGATTGTGAGGGGAGGTTTTTCAGGAGAAGATTTGAAGGAAGTTGATGAAAAGATAATGGTTGGTTGCGTTTCTGTTGACTTGGGTCGCTGGTGTGGCCGAGTGGTTGAAAGTGGATGCGTAACAACGATTATCACTTCTGTTGCAGCCTATACGTTGGTGGAGGGGTATTCCTGTTGTAGTGACCCCATTCCGTGAAATCAACCTCATGGTGTTAATTTGAGGTCAAAACACCGTTTATACCCTTACTTATTTGACTCTATTATGTCAGAGATTTTTTATATTTGACCTAGTTTTATGCACTTGTGAATATGATGCAACTTCTGATAATTTTGACTTGGAATTGAAATGTTTTGTGCGAATTTGAATTAGATTTGAATTTTAGCAAAAACAACAAAATACAAATGATTATGCAAATCAGATCACCATACAAATGGATCTGGAACAATATGCCAGCATCAATTTAAATCTATATCAACATGTAAACAAATCCCTGCTAAGAACATCATGCAATATTAACATTCAAATGCATGGATCAAATCCCCAAGTCACAACAAGTAAACAAGAGCTGGAAAATAGACGACGTCGTCACAGCCAGAAGCAGCGCACTGCCTGTCGTCGCTATCAGCCTCCGCGCTCTCCGCTGCTGACACCCGCGACGGCGACATTTTCTCCGGCCTTTGGCTCCCTTGACGACAGCCGTGCGCTCGCCAGCGCGTCCGTGCCGCCGCTCCCTCTCTCCGTGAGCCGGCACGGGCGTGGATCCCCTCCCTCCAAGTCCCGCCGCCGCAGCTGGTCCCTCCGCATCGTGCCACCGCCGCTCCTTCCCTCCATGAGCCGGCGCCAGTGCGAATCCCCTCCCTCCACGTTCCGTCGCTGCCACCACTCCCTACTTCGATGAACCGGCACCGGCGGATCTGCTCCCTCCACGCCCGTCCGCCGTGGCTACCACTCCCTCCCTCAATGAGTCGGCGCAGGCGCAGATACGCTACCCTACGCCACCACCGCCGTTCCCTCCCTCAACGAGCCAGCGCCGCTGCTAGTCTCTTCTGTGCGCTACCGTCGGCACGATATAAGAGAGAGACACACGGAAGGATAAGGTTAGTTGTGGATACGTTCCTCGACGATATTTTGGCCACTACGAATAATAATTAAAATTTCATTTTTTAAAAAAATATAAAACTTTAACGGTGTAGTGGAAGTAGGGTCAGAAAGGGTGTTCGTTTTTGAAAAACATGTTCAAATAAGTAAACTAGGGAAAAATAGGATCAGTTTAATAGTTAGACTTTTAAACGAGATAAAAATAAGCAATTGTACCGTAAATCAACCAACATTTTCCTCATAAAATAAGCAAATGACAAAATGACTACGCCCGCAATCGATCGATACCGCGACTAAATATTAAATTGTCGATATATTGACTTATTAACTAAGAGCCTAGCTCTTATATTGGGAATGGGATTATGGATCACAGTGAATTGGCGTGCAGGACAGGTAGTAATACGTACAGTAGTTTACACAGTACATCTGTACATGCATGATTTTTTATCATACATGCCTCATGCCTAAATATATTACCGCAGCTTGGAGACACACACAATTACTTAAATATTTGACGCCGATAATATTTTTAAACATGTTTAACCGTTCATCTTATTAAAAAAATTTAAAATTTAAGTAATTATTAATTCTTTCCCTATCATCTGATTATTGTTAAATATATTTTTATCTATACATATAATTTTACATATTTCACAAAAGTTATTTTAATAAGACGAACGATTAAATATGTTTTAAAAAGTCAACGACATCAAATATTTAGGGACAGGGGGAGTATATAAATACTTGTGAGCACAGGAGTAAGATCATATCGAGCACGCATATGCATTAATAAATATTTGAACACTGGATTGCTTGCTCCATCCACAAGTCCACAAGCTCAGTTGATTATACTACATACATATGGATCGATGTTCAGGTCAGTCCGTTGGTGTCCATAGCATTAAATAAATTACCACCTAGAATAAAAAATGATGTGGCAAGTGAATAAATGAGCTACACAACATCCAAGACATCATGTGAGATAAGTAGCATTAAATAGAAGTATGAAGTAGTAGTGTTTGCATTGAAAGAGTAGTGTCTCATACTAGTTCTTGATGATGTGGAGTTTATGAAAACCATGTCTAGTATTATGGATTGGGACTGCCGGATACGTAATAAATCTGACGACCTCGAAGCAGGTGACGGGAACTGATTGTGTGTGGCCCCCCAGCACAAAACTCGTCGTCTCTCTAAGCCGATCGGTCGATCGAATAACTTGTGAGCTAGCTGTTGTCCATCAAGAATTAGCTTAGATAGATACCACAAAAATACTTATAGCTCTGGAAGTGTCGACCTTAAGAAATGGCAATATTGTTGCTCGCCCTTGACTTCGCAGGCATCCGAGCACCCGAAAACTTCAGAGCATCAATTTAATTAGGGATGAATATGCGTACACTGGCCCACAAAAAACAACACTTAAAAAAAAAACGAGTTTGGTCCTAAGCGTTTTGTTTATAGCTAGGCAGCCCAAATTTCTAGTCGCTACTGTTGACTAAGGCAACCTGTTTATAGACGGCATATGAAACCTTATATGCATGGTTTGTTAAAGGAAATATTACAAGTTTATCTTCACATGTGGTTCTTCTAAGAAATAAACTTTGAAAACTATAATTTTCAAAGATGGTTTCGTAATAAAACCATCAGTAAAATGCATATCTTTACAGATAGTTCTTTTAAGGAAAAGATTATAAAAATAGATTTTCAACACATTTGAAGAAAAAAATCGTAATTCTACCATTTAAATCCGGATGATGATAAAATTCATATAATAATTATAGCAATCGTGGATATCTACAACTTTGTAGTGGAATTTTTTTTTTCGTTGAAGGTAGATTAATTAGAGGCTCAAATATTTATTCGCTACTAAAAAAAGGCATACAAGTCGGCACAATAGGTGCCAGAATAGCTAAAATCGACACCGACACCTATACTGTTTTTCCCCCTTCAAAATATGAAAAGAAAACCGGCACCGTTAATGCACAATAGGTGTTAGTTCTTCTATATAACCGACACCTATAGGAGCCTTTTAAAAAAACGGTATCTTTAATATATTATAGGTGTCGGTTAATTAAAAACCGATACCTATAATATATTATAGGTGCTGATTTCTTTTAAAAACCGACAGCCTATCAAACGAGCCGAGCGAGGACAAAACTCTGAGTGGGAGGTGAGGGGGCGTCCTTATCCAATCGCCCCCCTCTCCTCCTCTTCCGCGTCTCTCTCTCTCGGCTTACACCCTCTCCTCTCTCTCCTTCTCCACCGCGGTCTCTCGGTGGTGGCACGCAATGGCGGTAGGGAGGCGGCGGCGGCAGCGGGTGGCGGCGGGAGGAGAGGTGGCAGTAGTGGGCGGCGTCCTCCCCTTTGCCAGATTCAGCGCGAGGGGAGGCAGCGGCGGCGGCGGCAGTAGCGGGTGACGACGGGAGGAGAGGCAGCAGTGGCAGGTGGCGCCCTCCCCTCTGCTATATCAGGTGGGAGGGGAGGCAACGGCGGTGACGGGCTCCCCTCCGCCAGATCCGGCGGGAGGGGAGGCAGCGGCGGCGGCGACGAAAGGCTCCCCTCCGCTAGATCCGGCGAGAGGGGAGGTGGTGGCGGTGGGCTCCCATGGATGGCGGCGGGAGGCGGCGACAGCAGTGGGTTCCCCTCCGCCAGATCCGGCGGGCTCCTATGTGTAGTTGTTAGTTGTGTGATGCTGATGTGTAGTTGTCCTTTTGGTAGATTTTTGGATGTTTTTTGGGTTGCTTTGATGCAACGGCTTGGCTCAATTTGAGCCGAGCTGAATTCTTTTTTGCAAAGCGTATACCTCAAAGGTGCAGTGTTCTAATCAGTGCCACCTTGATGGTGTTGGTTGGGAAAACCGGCACCTTTATGGGGTTCCCAACCGGCACCAATGACATTTTATGTGGTAGTGATTTAAAGCTCTCGGTTCTTACAATTTCTAGTAACTTAGAAAGTTGAAACTCCAAAATTTTTATAGGAGGTTGGTTGGTTCATATATAAAAATCGATTTTCACATATATCCGCCTTAAGCCGACCGCCTAAAAAATTCTCAAAGGTGGGTGCCTTAAGATCTACTTGTGAAAATGGATTTCTATATTTTCATTTTCTTAGGCTCCAAAACAAAAAAAGTATTTTGAATTTTAGTAGGCATCTATACACACTCACACATCCAAGTTGCAACCAGTGGCAGATTTAACGTGGGGGTTAGGGGGGTAGGGGGTCTTAAGACCACACTGCTACCACTGGGACCACGGAGACCCCTTTAAGAGCATCCCCAGCAGATACTCCATCGTGTCTTCTATCCTCAAAATAGAGGTTGGGAGTAGAAAAATGAGCTCCAGCGAATACTCCATCCCATAATCCAAATTTAGCTTATCCTCCATCCGTCGAGAGAGAAAAATCAACTTTGGCGTTTCTCTCTCCTCACGTCATCCTCGCCATCCTGTAACCGCCAGCGTCCGCAACTGATCTCCCACCCCCATTCGGATCAATGCCTTCCACCGATGTTTCCTCTTCCTCTACTCGTTTTTTGTGGCGAAGGGGACTAGGGTGGAGGAGTAAAGCTAGAGATGAAGGAAGAGGAATACCAGATCTAGAAGGAGATGGACGGCTAGGGGCGTGCGGCCAGTGCACTCGCACAGGGCCCCCAAGGCCAAAACTTCAATACTAGATATACAACTCAATAAGTAAATTGGTAGCCTAACTAGTCCCGAAAATATGTTATTTTTCTTATCATTTCGGCTTCGATTACGCCTTTGCCAGTTCACACAGTTGCACCGGTTTGCAATCTGAATCACCTCCCACTGTGGACCTCGCCAATCGCAACGAACGAGAGGAGTAAACGACGCCTCACCTCTCTCTCTCTTTCTCTCTCTCTCGTGCGGTCATGTCGCCTAACGCCGTCGCCGCCTGACGCTTGCCGCACCCCTGACCTAATTCTTTCTGGTAATTTCTAATCCAGTAATCCCTAATTTTGGATTATCATTTTAGGCCATTCTAGATTGCTATGAAATATATTACGGAGTATAAATTATTTTCATATTATATCATCAATTAAGTTTTTACCCTTCAACTTTGCACAGGGCCCCCGAATTTGATGGGACGGCCTTGATGGAGGGTGTAGCCGCCCCCGCTGACCGCCTGCGCAGCTCCGCGCCCACCTGCCGGCTCCGTGATGTGGCGCCAGCGGCCGCCGTCCTCCACCGGCTGCCTTCGCCCCTGCGCCCCTCCGTGTCGGTGCCCAGCAGCCCAAGCGGCGGCCGCCTCCATCACGCCGCCCTGCTCACCGCCCGTGCTGTCCTCATCACCCTCGATGCCCACGCGTCCCGCATCACCCTCGCCCCGCGTTTTTTTTAAGCGAGAGCATAAAGTCCGTTCGCTAGCTAGCTCCTGTGGAGTCCATTCATGTAAATATATAGTAGCTCTTAGATTTATGTTGCTATATTTTTGTTGTGCTTTTATGTTCATTCTATTGATGTCACTACGAATATATTAAAAAAAATGCTTCACTCAATTCAAATATATCAATTAAAAAAATTATCCATTAAAAATATATCCATTAAAATATACTCATTTCAAAATATTATTGCGATAAATAACGCAGTTAAAATTTAGTAGTTCAAAATATATCTCTTAAAAACACAAATATAAGGTTAGTTGGAACATATTACTAAAATATAGAAGGGTAGCATATGGATGATGTAATATAGATGATCTATTACAGTGGGAAGGAATATGAATGAGGAAACTTTTTGGATGACCATTCATATAGCATTTGGAGGATCAAATATGGATCGACGAGCTCCTGGGATACTCAAAGCCTCCAATGTAATTTTGCTCTGAATCCGCCCCTGTTGCAACCCACACCATCTTTTTTTTTTCACGAAATACGCATCCGTGTGTTGTATAGGATTTGAACTCGGAGACTTTCTAGTCTACAGTCTACACCCATAATCCTTATCATCTCTATGTCATTCATGTTGTTTAGAATTAATATGCTACTCTTTTGATTACATCTCTACTGATATAAAAGTACAAGTTTCATCTTTATTCCTGGATCCGCATATCGCGTGGGACCCACCTGTCATCCAGTCCAAAGAAACCACACCATCGGCGGACCACGTCGCGCACGTAAAAAAAAGAAACGTGAAAAAAAAAGAACGAAAATGCTAAACTTCCGTTGACAGAAAATACAACCTCAAATATTGCAAATTTTAGATCTCTGGATGTGCTTCACGATTCGTGCTCTTCTTCTCTAACTCCGGCGACCACCTCTTCTTCTTCGGCGCCGGCGAACCCAAATTCCGGCAGAGTGCCGACGAATTAGGGTCCCGGGGTGGGGTGGGGGTGGGGGGGAGGGGAGGGGGAAGAGGGGGAGTTCGCCGGCTTTAGAGGGATGGCCGTGGGAGGCGGCAGCCCGGCGGTGTGAGGCGGCGGCGGCGCTGGCAAAGTTGCGGGGTCGGGAGCGGGCGGCGGGCCGGTGTAGGCGGGGGCAAAGCGGAAAGTGTGGTAGGAGGAGGAGGTCGGTGGTGGCGCCGCGCCGCCGGCGACGGGGAAGACGATGGACAGCTCGCCGCCGCTGGCTTGAGGCAAAGGAGAGGAGGGGGAGGGGGAGGGGGTCGGTCGGGGGGGCGGCTCGCCGGCGCCGTTGACACCTTTCGGCCAGCCGGCGAGGCCGGGCGGCGGCGCGCTGGGGTGGTGGCGGAGGCGCTGAGGAGCGGCGGCGTGAGGAATCGAGAGAGGAGAGAGGATTTTTTGGGTTTGGTTGCCTGCACAGATCTTAAAGGAATCGGGTGGTCCAAAATTTATAAGATTTGTAAGGGGTTTTCTGTCAAATGATCAATAAATAGATAGTCCAAAAAAAGAACGCCAAAAAAAAAGAAAAAAAGAACGCAAAAAAAACAAAAAGAACGCGCATCTAACCCCGACTGCTCCCAACGACACCTCCACTACGCCTCCGCCGCTGCCATCTTCTCCCTCTTCACTGCTCGCCCTACCATTTGTCGCCGCCTCCTCGCGCGTTCGCGCCGCTGGCATGAGAGGCCGGTGAGGCGGGGCCGCCGTTGGCCGCTTCTCCGCTCTTCCCCTTCGCCGCCGCATCACCCCACGCGACCCGCTGCCGGCGTCTGCCTCCACCGCACCGTCCTCCTTCTCCACCATTCCATTGTCCCGCCTCCATCATGATCCAGCGCCGCCGTCGAGACCACACACCAGCGTCTCCCTCCATCGCGACGGCTACAGCCTCTTCCCTGTCCTCACAAAATCCTCGTCGATGCAAAACTTCTCCCCACCGCCCCCTCCCCCGCGCTCCACACGGCATCCGCGCCTCCGCCCGCCACCCCCTCCCCGTGCGTCGGGCCACCCCGCGTCCACGCCTCCCCCCAAACCGCCCCTCCCCCTCGCTCCTAAGTGCTGGCTTGAGATCGACGGAATCGAAGTCACTTCGCCGTTGCAGGGGACATGTTGTGCAGATGAGCGGGTCTAGCTCACGACACGTTTGTGTTGTGATTTAGTACATGGTATGAGATTTTGGTTCTCGTTTTAGCGTGTGATACCAGCTCAGTGAACATGAAATAAATGCAGAAGATGTTTCAAAATGCAGCTGAGGAGAATGTTATAAGCATCCGGGCTTATGTCACTGAACTGAAGGAGAGAGTTGCAATACCAAAAGCAGTTGCTCTGTCAGGTTCTGATCGTTTATCTTGCACATATAATCAATTTGCCGTGAGAAAGATATCTTGCTTCACCACTAAAATATGTTTTCTTCTGATCTTCTTACCACAGGTCTTGGAGTTGGAATCGAATGAAGGCAAGACAAATGACACGGAAGAAGATTCAGAGGAAAATGCAGGATCTCTACACGATATATAAAGTACAAGTCTTGACTGATGAAAACAACTCACAATGCAAGAGATAATGCTTCTTGTCTATTTCTGATTGTTGTGGCTTGAATGCTAGATTTATCCCAACCTGCTTTTATTTGTCTCATTATCTGACCTTTGATTTTTTTTTTGAATTTCTCTAGCATATTGTGAATTGTGAAAATTTTCTTATTGCTCTTGAAGACTTGAACAGATTGTGCTTGGTAGTGTGAACCAATACCATGCATTGCACCTTATTGTATGATATCAGTTTGATGTCTATTCTATGTATGTTGGGATTTAGAATGGTGGTGGAGCATGGGGCAGCGTCGAGGAAGACGACAGACAGGTACATTGATTTCTGCCCATGCTCCCCTACTGCTGGATGAAATGATTCAGTTTACTGCTATTTACTCTTTGGTAGTTGTAATACAATGAAAGACCAAGAACCTGAGATTGCTTACTTTAGCGCATATACATGAGCTTCTATTAGCGGGCTTCTCTGTTTTCAATTTCTGTTGATCAACCTTACTGCTGTCCACTGCTTTAGCTCAAACAAACCGAGTGACAGGAGAAGAACCGGAAGTCGTGCATTGATACATATGATAGTTTTTGTGGTTTTTAGCCTGAGATCAAATTAAATTTACCAAGTCAGCCAAATTTCAGAGCCTGCTTCACGTAGGCTATGTAAAATTATAAAGGCCTTCACCTAGGCTATGCTATTTATTTTATTTTTATTCTCACAATAGAAATGATATTGTTTTCAATGCCATGCCGCTCACACCAGTTGCCGCCGCTGCCAGTTCGGGCAGCCCAATGAGGCCGGTGCCCTTGAATGACACCACATCAGGTCCTAGCGTCAGACAAGATAACTCCTCTGTCTGAACGTTGCAATTGCCGTCCTCGCCGACTCCACATTTTCTTACCGATAACAAACCACACATGAAAACTCTTTTTGCCACTGCCTCAATTCATGAGCAAGTCTAGCTAATACTTCACCCTTTTTCTTAAATATGTTATCAATGTGTAACTCCGACTCATGTAATGGTTGCTCATGCTGAAGAAAATGTAACCCGTGACAAGGAGAATGATGCTTCCATAGTTGCACAAACCTGTCCAGGAACCAGGATAAGTACCATGGTTGTTCCCAAAAATTATGGAAATATACTCTATTAGCCATCATGTTTGTTTATAACAAGGAAGCTATGCTTCCATTGCTGCTGCCTAAAAGAAACCATTACATAGGCATTATATTTTTTAGATTCAGAAATTTTAGGGATCATGTTTATTTACATTCAGACATTTCTGAATATTATTCATGACATCTGCCAGTTACACCGAATCCGCTTGGCGATGTGGCAAATTCAAGTACCACCGAGCTTCAGAGGAAATGGAAGAACAGCAGGCATAGATCCTTGATAACGGAGGAAAATGATGTATATCTTCAAAGGAACAGTGAGTAGAAATAAAGGAAGAAGGAGGCCAAAAAAACCAAATGAGACAAGTTCAGCAGTAACAGGTTTGGTGTCAATATTTCTAAATCTTACTATTAGATAAACGTTAATGATTTTACATTAAGGATCTTACTAACTTTATTTGTTTATGTATGCCATGATTCAACCTCAGCAACCCTTAGTTACACCTAGGTGAAAGAGCTCATATAAAGAGGTTAAAAGTAATTAAGCCCACACATCACTTATATTCTTTTCCTAGATGTGCATTTTCATTGAAGATGATTTTTTTTTCTTTGCAAATCACCTTACTGATAATTAGTTTGTTCTATCTATACACAAGCATTTATTAATTTTATTATAGTTGTCCACCCACACGCAGCAGTTGAAGATCACTGTGAAAGGTGATTTTCCATGTCATTTTATTTGGACAGAATTTGGATATGATATATATATATATATATATATATATATATATATATATATATATATATTATATATATATATATATATATATATATATATATATATATATATATATATATATATATATATATATATATATATAAGAAAATGACTGTAGGGAAGAAAATGAACTATAAATGTAGTTAATGATTCTCTTATTATGCTAGAACTATATATAAACTTGAGCCTCGTCTCTTATTGCTATTAAGTGCTCATGTGTCCTACAGTATATATGCACTGAACTGAATAACTGAACTTAACTATGTCATGGATTAAATAGTACAACAGATTAAATGAGTGTAATCTTCCCAGACCAACTTAAGTTATTTCTTTTTTATCTCTTGTGATCTAGAGCTTAGTAGCTATATATATTTAGCCAAGTCTGAAACTATTAGTTCCCCGCAAAAAAAGTCTGAAACTATTAGTTTGCTTGGGTTTTATTATTTTCATTATTCTAATGTGGTTTTTTGATGGATTTGCTTGGGTTGGACCGAGATACCGTTAATCAGTTCGTTCACCTCTACAATTGCTGACTCACAAAGTCACAGCTGTTCCTAATTCTGTCAAATTTACTTAAATTAGTTTAATTCACATGAAACCATCAGTTTGATTCTAATGCTTCTAATATTTAGGTGCTTACCTACTGGCTTTCTCAAACAATTGGTTGTTTCTATACCCGGTTAACAAATGTTAGGGCTCAATTAGTGAATAAAGGTGATCCATTTGTTCTTGTCGGCCAATTTTTTTCATACATGTTATATTGTCACGTATGCAGCCAAGTGCCTGTAAACAATGGCGGTTTATTATGTTTCTTTAGGATAGGCATGGATTTAGCACCAAAATTCAAAATGTTTGTGGCAAGATAATTTTGAAATTTTGCGGTATATATTATGTTAAACAACTGATCTCATAGGTTTGATGCCACATTATTAATTGCTCTTCCTCAGTTTAATTTGTGTTCCCAAAAATGAGTAGCATCACTCTAGAAAAGAATAGAATATTTTTTTAATACACTGATAAGAGATTAATGATACTTTTTGTCACTTGATAGCCAATGGTAAACATCGTAAGCAGATGATTTTCCAGTTGGAACAAGAGGACACTATAATAACGGGTTATGGGAATCTCAAAGAATACATCACCAATTATTATAAAAGGTTTATTTGGTCCTCCAGATCATAATCATGTATCCATGACAGAGGGATGGACTGATGATATTCCTCAAGTGTCCGACTTGGAAAATGACGTCCTTACTGCTGAATTTCCAGAAAAGGAAGTCAAAGAGGCAATTTTTCAAATGGATCATAACTCCTCCCCAGGTCCAGATGGCTTTCCTGCAGAATTTTATCAGGTCTTTTGGGAGATCGTTAAGAATGATCTCATGGCTCTGTTTAGAGAATTTCATAAGGGGACATTACCCCTTTATAGCCTAAACTTTGGGATCATCGTGCTACTGCCAAAAAAGGCTGATGCAAAACAAATTCAACAATATAGGCCTATTTGCCTAATGAATATCAGCTTTAAAATTTTTACTAAAGTTGGCACCAATAGGATTACAACGGTTGCTCACAAAGTCATTCGCCCAACCCAAACGACGTTTTTGCTAGATAGAAATATCATGGAAGGGGTGGTGATTTTGCATGAGACTGTCCATGAGTTACACACAAAAAAAATGGATTGTATCATATTCAAAATTGACTTCGAAAAGGCTTATGACAAAGTTAAATGGCAGTTCCTTCAACAGACATTACGAATGAAAGGGTTTTCACAATCGCGGTGCAATTGGATTTCCAACTGGGTTGAAGGAGGAACTGTAAGTGTCAAAGTCAATGATGATGTAGGAAAAAATTTCCGGACATGCAAAGGCTTGAGACAAGGGGATCCAATGTCCCCAATTCTTTTTAATATAGTGGTTGATATGATAGCCATTCTTATTGAAAGAGCCAAAGCCGATGGCCAAATTAGAAGGGTAATTCCACACTTAGTGGATGATGGTTTGTCCATTCTCCAATATGCCGACGATACAATAATATTTCTTGAACATGATTTTGAACAAGCAAAAAACATGAAGGCCATTCTTTGTGTGTTTGAACATCTCTCGGGGCTGAAAATAAACTTTCATAAAAGTGAAATTTTCTGCTTTGGGGGAGCTAAGGAAATGGAGGACCAATATAGACAACTGTGTGGTTGTAATTCTGGTTCCTTTCCATTCAGATACTTAGGAATCCCCATACACTATCGAAAACTCAGAAATTCTGATTGGAAATGTATGGAGGATAGGTTTCAAAGAAAACTTAGCACATGGAAGGGCAAAAATAACTCCTATGGTGGGAGATTGGTTCTTCTTAACTCGGTTCTTTCGAGCCTTCCCATGTTTATGTTATCCTTTTTTGAAATACCTCGAGGTGTACTTCAAAGACTGGATTACTACCGAATACCGATCGAGCTTTTTCTGGAGGAGTGATAGCCAGAAAAACAAATATAGGTTAACAAAATGGGATTATATGTGCTGGCCAAAAGATCAAGGTGGACTGGGTGTCCTAAATCTTGATATCATGAATAGATGTTTGTTGAGCAAATGGCTATTCAAGCTTCTTAATGGTGATAGCATATGGCAAAACCTTTTGCGCAACAAGTACTTAAAGGGTAAACCTCTCTCCCACATGTCACACAAACCAGGAACATCCCAATTTTGGGCTGGCCTAATGAAAGTAAAAGATCAATTTTTTCAGTATGGATCTTTTAAACCTGGTAATGGGATGGAATAAGATTTTGGGAAGACACATGGTTGGGCTTGCAACCTCTCAAATATCAATATCTTTCTCTGTACAATGTGGTTCGAAAGAGACATTCTACTTTGACAGAGGTTTTGAGCATAACACCGTTGGATGTTTCCTTCCGACGATCAATTGTAGGACCAAAGTTAGTTGAGTGGAATGATTTGATTTCTCGACTAGCTAACATAACCCTGTCAAATGAAATGATTGCTTTATTTGGTCGCTACATAAAAATGGCCATTTTTCGGTCAAATCTATGTATAATGCAATCATCAATTCCAATGTAAGAATCCACAAGAGGATCTTATGGGAGGTAAAGGTACCACTAAAAATCAAAGTATTTATGTGGTTTCTTCACAAAAAAGTAATATTGACGAAAGATAACCTCATAAAGAGAAAATGGAGGGGAAACAAGCAATGTTGTTTTTGTAATACACAAGAAACCATCCAACATCTTTTCTTTGAATGTCATATTGCATGTTTTGCTTGGCGATGTGTTTTTCTTGCCTTCAATATCCCCCCTCCCCACAATGCAAAAGATATTTTTGGTAACTTGCTAAGGGGAGTGCCTAGACCAAAAAAAATGATTTTATTTGGAGCTAGTGCTCTATGTTGGTCAATTTGGCGTTGCCGTAATGATATAGTTTTTAACCATAAAAAAATGCCTAACATCATGCAGGTTATCTTCATGTGTTCCAATTGGCTCCACTCTTGTTGTATGATGCTTTCACAGGAACAACAGGATACTATGCGCATTGGTGCTACACGCTTGGAATTGGTAGCCAAGGAACTTTTATTCCAGTTTGGATGGCGTAGTACCTACAGAATTTCGTGATAGAATCTACGTGATTTTAAAAAACATTATTTTCGTAGATCATATTATCGGCAGAATTGGGGGTTTGTCCTATCTCGCCTTTTTTTAAGCTCTTTTCTGTTCACTTCTGGATTTTTTGGATGTGTACCTACGGGTAGAGGCCAGAGATGTAACCCATTTTCATTATCTTAAAAAAAATTCCTTTTGCTCTTTCTCATCCTATTTATTGTTTTTCAGGGTTTTCAGACTGGACAGCAAAATCAAAAGGCGACTTGGTGCCTAGGCATATGTGCACATGACCATGGAAGCTATATTGTAGAATGTGAAACTCCTTGCTTTTTTATTTGGTATCATTAGATGTCCTTCATTTTTATAGTTAGTGTAAAGGGAGAGATATGTGGCATATTAATATTAAACTTTGTATTTATATGTCCAGTGTGATATACGTCGTGGGAAAAGCTAATAAATTTGATTATGTCTATATGTTTACCATGATATATAGTACGGGAACGTGTTCACCTGCACTATTACTAGTATGACATAAACATCACGTGGGACGAAGACATGTCAACACTGTCATATAGGCTCTACGTCAACGAAACCGCTCTTTCAAACCGACTAGGGAGTCAAATTGCATCGGTTTTAATAGTTTGGGCGAGGAGGGTGTTCAAGATATCCAATACTATGGTTTAGGGATCTGAAACAAATTTGACCGCTAGTTAAGGGATATGCCTGAGCAAAAGTTGTGCCTGAGACTTCTGATATTTTTTTTATGCTTTTTGCCAGATGAGGCATATCCTTGAGTTTGCTATGTTTGGTTGAAGGCCTGGACTAAACGTGCCTGACAAAATCAGTAGTAAAAAAGACGTGTGTTTAGGTAAAGAAGTGATTAACTCCGTTAATCCCCCATCAACGTAATGTGCCACATATCTCTCCCTTTTCTAATCCTCCGTCTATTCCTCAAATCAACTGTGGTCTCTTGCTTGGGACTGGGTGGTGGTCGACGAGCTAGGATCTCACGCGCGTTCTGGTGCAGCGGTTCGTGCCCGTGGTGAGTAATCGCGATTGTTGCTGTAATCATGATTAGCAAGACGCCTTAGCTCCGGCCACATATTTCATGCATCTGAGCCAGGCTAATGAAGTCGCCGAACAAGCTCAGGTCAGGCAGGTGCAAGCGTATCTCCGGCATGCATCCGGTCAGGCAGATGTTGTTCAGCGTAGTAAATTCCAACCTACCTGGGGTAGGCTGACAACTTGAACCATAAACTTTTAAAGATGGAGCTTTGTCAAACAGAATCTAAGTAGATTTTAACGGATAATTTATGAAATACTGATCTTACAGGGACTAAACATGTTTTGGCAGTTATTTGAAAAGTACCGTTCTTCATTTAAAATCCACTTGAAACTCACTTCCTTTTTGATATCTCTTTTTTTTATTAGCTGAGATGACAGACTTGTTTCTGTACAAAACTTTAATGTAAAAAAAGGATAAAAAAGTTCTCGAGATAGGGAGTTTCCTCCTCACAAAAGAGGAGGGGATTTCCTTGTAACATAACTAATATAATAAGCCTAGATCTCAAGATAAGCCGGCGCACATTTCAAACCCACTATCTTTTGGAAGTTCCAAGTTCTAACCATAAAGAGTTGATATTCTGATTCCGTCTTGGCACAAAATTAACATCACAGGTCTGGGCCATGTTGATATTCATCCTCACCCACTTCATCCGAGAACACCCACTCCCAATATTCATCATCCTTATCAACCACTTCTTCCTCGCTAGGCGACTTCAATGTTGAGCGACTCCGCTGCAAGCTTTCCCACGACATTGTCTTGAAGAAACAAAATTCACAAAAGAGAAAAAGTTAGGGCAATATCAGAAATAGAAGGGGAAAAAAGGGGAAGAGCAAACTGTTGATGCGGTCGACGACATGGAGATCACCCTGATGCTAAAAAAAAGAGGTGTTTGCTTGTTAATTGTGCCAGCAAATCTGTTGTGCTCTTTAATTTTCAGGCTCGGCTTCTCATTTGATGTTTAGGAATTTAAATTTACTATACCCGCAAAAACTAATATAAGATGTATAAAATATTACTCCTAATTTTGAGTAAAAGAACTACTAATCAAAAATATTGGTTGTCCAAGCAGATGAACTGTGGATATGCTTTCATCGTTCCCATCACCAACGTTTTCAAATCGAGGACAAATTTTCCTAGTTCTATGCTCATTGCACCGGTTGGTTTTTCCCCATTAGTAAGTAGTTCAACAAGTTTGTCTAATTTAGATCAAACATCAAACTTGTAACTAGTGAACTACAGCAGTACAAGAAATTCGGGACCTGTCCACCGCCTGTCCACTTTTACGAGTCGTGTTTCAGTTTGAACAAAGTAAACTTTTGTAAGCAAATTATAAGCATGCTTACACAGTACCATTATCATTTTTTTTTCAAAGTGCTTCCACAATGATGATTTTCTACCAACCAACAATACAATGTAAGAGAAATTAAAGGCTAAATTTACTTTCCAAGAGTTTTCCGTATCAAAATAATATACACTTTAAATGAACATATCAAAGAGGGGTACCTGTTGTAAGCAGCAACTAAAGTCAGCTGCAAATATATTTGAATGGCGACTTTGAAGAGATGACCACTCCAAGACCGTTCTACCATCCATGTCAATGCTGACCTCATACAATCCCACGACTCCCCACTGCCCGTGCTCATGCTTCCTCTCATACTTGGTAATAGTGAGGCTAGTGACAAGATGGTTTTGCTTGTCAATGCTACTAAACGGGCAGTTGGCAATGTGCTGCGTCTTCCCATCATCCTTGGATTCTTTTAAGACTGGAAGGTCATTTAGGAGGTCTCCCACATACAAGGATGGCGTAGAGTGCTTCTCCCAGGTCCAGTGGTAAGTGATTCGTGAGTGGGAACTTGAGAATCCATGTCGTGAGCACTGTATCACCAATGGGGAGGCCTTAGATGTAGCTGTCCATGGAGACGAACAGGATGGTCTCCGGGTCCATAGAGATCATGGTGCGGTGCTCCTCCGCTGGCCTCTTCCGAGATAGAAGGCCAGGCTTCATGACGCATTCCTCAGGCAATGGGATGAAGCGGAACAACAGGTGATCATCATCATCGTCAGTGCCGGTGTTGAGCTTGTCAATGTGATCGCAAACCAAGATTCATGTCCTAAGATCAACCCAGCAAAGCGAGGTGGTCGAAACAGCGAACACCATGTTTGCACGAAAGGAGTAGGTGGGCGGCCATGTTGCGTCGTCCTTATCTTGATTGGAAGTTGCAGGGATGGGGAGCAGCACCTCTTTCTGTATCCACTGGCCATCGGCGAGCGGGCCAGAGCTAGGAGACCACCACAAGAAAAGAGTGGCTTTGTTGGAGACGAGGTGGGTCTGGCTGTCCTGATGGGGGAAGAGCTCAATGAGGACATAGTCGTAGTAGTCGTTGTGGCGTAGGATGGCGACTCCGGTCCCAACGCCGCAGTGTGACATGGTGGTGACGCAGGTGGTGTGCAGAGGCGGGACGATAGCGACCGAGTTGGCCCAGGTGTTGAGCACGAGGTAACACCCCGGCGATGAGATCCCGGGACGGTAGTTGCCAAAGTAGAGCACAAGCAAGCGGTCATGGCAACTGGAGATGAAGGCGAACAAGGGGTAACTCCATAGGTCATGGCTGGGTGGCCAGGAGACCCCAATGGTCAAAGAATTCATGATGGCACCGCCGGTGAGGTGAGAAAAGTGAGGGTCGATGCCGTCCAGTACCTCACGGTAGTAGGAGCCGGAGTCGCACCTGAAGGCCATGGGCTCCTTACGCATCGTGCCAGGGGCTGCAGGGCGGCAGGCTTTGTGGTCTCGGAAGATGGCGAACGCCGGCTCCAGGACCTCGGCCCGGTGCCGTGTGATCTCTGCTCTGATGGTGGACTGTTCTTGTTCGTCCCACTCTTGTTCGTAGCTGCACTTCGGGAGGGCGTCGAGGACTGCCTTCAAGCTCACATCGAACGACACACCTCCTATTTTGTCGATCACCTCTTTTATGTCATCGACGAGTGCAACGTAGCGGTCCACCAATACCATGTGCGGTGGTCGTCGTCGATCCGCCCTCACCATAAGTGTTGGATCGGCCAGCATGGGTCCTGGATCCATGGGTATTTTCGCTAGTGGCAGTGGATCCACCGGGCGGGCGACGAGAACGAGAGGGATTGGTCTTTTCCTAGCTAGGTCGAAAAACACGCGATGCGATAGATCTCTATCTCTCTCTGTATATAACCTTATGTATCTTCTCTCCGATCCATCGATCGCATCCTAATCGGTATCGTGTTCGAGCTTCCATCGCACGTCGGAGATTGGTGTACGTACGTTCATCTCAATGTTTGACCGCGCGCCCACGCGTTTTTTGTCGCCCGTCTGCGCATCTGATTGGTGTTTCCTCCGTAAATTAATTGCCGCACCACACCTCTTCTCGGAGGCCGGAGCGTCGTTGTCCGTGGCCGCGCTGTCCCCGCCCCGGCCCGCGCCGCCTCTTCCACTCGAGAGCAAGCAGTGGAGCGCGCGCGCGCGCGGCGTGCACAGGCCGGTCTTCCGCCGTCCATCGATCGTCCATGCATGCACCAGCACCGCCTCCTCCGATCCGATCCGTCTGTGCGGCTCCTCCGCCAGCGTACGTAGCCACTAACTAGCTAGCCAGCAGGCAGCAGCGACACCGCAACAGCCCTGCAAATTTGTAAATTTGCTACTGCCATTGTAGCACAGCCAGCAGCTATAGCCGCTACACCTTCTAGCTCTTGCGGCCGTACGTCGTGCTTGCTCGTTGCCCGCACGCAAAAGCCCTACACCTTCTTGCACTGGCCAATCCCCAACAGGAACACAAACGCACATATCTATTGGTCCTTGTTCTTCGTTCAATGAGATACCCATATATTGTTTAGGCTCACTGCGTACTAATACATCCTAGATCTTTGGTGATTTTTTTGGGTATGCCGATGCATAGCCAGCACCACCCCTAGATCTGCCCCTGCAAGTGGTGGGCTGGCCTGTCCCGTCTATGGTTGCTGTTAATCAGGCCGACGAGATATGATCCATCTGCCTCCATGTGCTGATCGAGTCCATGCAGCCCTCGTGTCCCTCGTGTGATTTCTCACCTGTCACCACGTACACCCTCGCTTGCCGCGGCAGCAGCGTGCTGATCAGCGATATGATTCACGGGTGTTGCGGATTTTACAGCACCGAGCAAGTGATTGATCGATATAATCGAGGTGCCGCTTCACGATGCAGCGGACGCGATCGGTCGTAGGCTCAGTTCAGAGCTAGCAGTGCGCGCCGCATGGCAGGAGGGCACGTCCCTAAGGAACCCCCAGCATATTACAATGTACTTCATCTATTTCACAATATAAGTCACTTTAACAATTTTCACATTTATATTTATGTATATATGTCTAGATTCATTAACATCAATATAAATGTGAAAAATGCTAGAATAAGTTATATTGTGAAACGGAGGGAGTACGTATGAGTTCCCACATCAAGGAATCATAATAAAAACACCGTAAAAGTATTATACATTTAATACTTTAAATATGTGTCCGTATATCCAATGTAATACGCCAAAATTTTTCACCCCTAAACTAAACAAGGCCTTAGTGAGAAACGCCTGGCAGCTCAGTGACAAGGACACATATGGTTTCAACCCATGTTTGATTCTCCGACACGTTCAAGTTAATTACTTAATCAGTACTACTAATTAATCCCTCCATCTTCTTTTAATAGACATATTTCCAATCTGAAAAATTTACTTTTCCCTATCTTCTTTTGATAGACATATTTTCAATCTGAAAAATTTACTTTTGATAGACATATTTTAATTCAACCACCTATCCTCTCAATGACTTTCTCGTATTTAATGTCTGACTCTTCATTCTTCTACGCAAGATTGGCTACATGGACATCAAAAAATGTAAATATTAATAAATCGTTTATTTACGAGAAATAACTAGTAGCATATTTAAATAAATGATAAGTAGAATTGTCATTGTGCCAAAATGAAAAGATGAAGTATTTGACACCGAATAACTCGCATGATTTGCGGGTTGCATTTGTCCGTGGAGATTTTTTTTTTCTCTGTTGCCTGTAATTTATTAGGGATATGTCAAAATGGAATCGGAGCCCTATATTGCATTTTTACCTGTTATATACTAGTATCTTAGATCAGTTCATTAGATGGACGTAGGGTGCACAAACATTTTATTTTACGGTGGTGCTAACTAAGTGCCGAATGATATAATCTATCCCTCTGTTCTAAAATATAATAATAATATTAGAATCATCTTTCAGACCGGATGATTGACCAAATGAAAATAAATTGTGCGCTATGTGAGCCGCACCGTGTGCGCACCTTCTCTCCCTACTATACATCCACAAACTCTTTGCACACATGTAAGTAAAACATGCAACTCTCTTTTCTCTATCAAACCCTCTCATTCTTTTAATATGAAGTATATATTAATCATTTCATTGTAAAACTTTAAATTAATTTTTTCTTTTAAACTATGTATCCTATTTACGATTCGATTTCACCATTATATTTATTCTAATCAAATCTTTACAGCAAGATAATACATGATTATATTCCTATGAAAAAAATAAATGTTGCACATAGTTTTATTTGAATGGTTCATCTAAAATATGTTTTATTATTTCATTTGCAAACGTTATACATGGTGTTATTCGAATGTTTTGGTAAATATTTGATGATGTTTTAGCAGTCACGATAGTATTTCACGTATGGTGTAAAAGTGTTTCAACAATATCCATGTAAATATATCATTTATTTCATATGAGTCATTTTATATGTTCATTGGTTGGGACTTGATTTTTCATGCAGTGGTTGATGGTATTGCGGTCTGTATATTTCGAGTGTTGTATCTCTCAGAAACATATTATGGAGTGATAAGAAATAATTTTCTATAAGTGGTGAAACGTTGTTTGATTTTTTTCATCAAAACATAATCGTGTGAGATCTTGTCGTAAATATTTATTTTCAAGAAATACAACTGTGTAATCATATTGTAAATTGGATTAATAATTTTGGAGAAAAACCATTTAAAATTTGTTAAAAAAAACTAGATTTATATATAGAGAGAGAGAGTAGTCTGGGACATTGCACGTAGCATGCAAGATGTATGCATAGGCATGGAGTAAGGCATGCAACATGCATGCAAGGAATGTGTAGGAAGCAACGTGCAGGAGGAATGCCTGATTTCACCACAAAAATCGGGCATCCGATTCGTAGTTGTCTCGATAATATTTTGGAGGAAAGGCTTGCGCCCAACTTTTTCATTAAAAAGGCATAATAGTTCTTACAAACAAACTAAGCTACAAAAGTGCCTCGATAATATTTGATCAGATACAACCTCTTACTATGAATATGGATTAGATAATCATTATTAGTGATATACTGGATGGAGGGAGTAGATGTGTTCCTATTTTTGTTTCTTCAGGATTGGTCCCAAATACAGTTCCAATTTTCTCAAAGGAAAAACTGAATCTTGTTATGGTATTATCACCTCGTCAGTTCCTAGAACGTATGTATTGAGTTCGAATTAATTTAACTCATATAATTTTAATCAATCATGATTGACCGGTGTATACTCTTGTTTGATTAGGATGAGAAATTTCTAAGCCTTTGGAGGAGTGCCCTTTTGCTTAGTGGGTTTGTTTTATGGAGATTTCTTCGTTCTTGCATGGTTATTTATTATGGAGATAGTATTACCTTAGTTAGAACCGGAACCCTATTCTAGTGCAAACAACCTTTTCGATTGTTGAGTTACAATGGACTCATAGGGTGAATAAACCTTTTTTCTCTAAAGCAATTACAGTGATGCTGCCGTTCGTCATTGTCCAACGCAACATGTTAATTTCCAAGGAAAAGAAGGTTCGTAATATTTAAAGTTTACCTATTCCGATTCTTTTTCAAACATACTACTTGGCGTAAAATTATTAGAAAAGGAAACACCGAGTCTATTGTTGTATTATTGCTGTACCAGTTTCACAACTAATTAATAGCATTCCAAACAAGCCGCAAATCTCAACAAACCACCGTAATTTTGACAAGTTGACTCTTTTAGAAAACTTATTTCAAGAATAGACCGTGTCAAAAACTTATTGTAAAAATAGGCCACCAACTCAGCGCCATATAGATTAGTGCTGATGTATAACTCTTTTACGCCATACATATTGGCGCTGACGTTCCATCTGAGGTGGCTAAAAAATGCCAGGTTTTAAGTGGTCAGCGGTAAGTTACTTGGCGCTGAGTTGTTGGCAAATAAGAACTATCTACAGAATTCTGTACTGCATGTGTACTACTGGTCGGGTGGTTATACACTAGTGCTTGCACTGAATAGACTACGGTACGAGTCTCTAGCTTGCACTATTTTCAATTGTTTTTTTCATATATTTTCTTTCACCAAGTCCTGCACTTTTTTCAATTGTTTTTTTCATATTTTTTTTCTTTCTCCAAGTCCTACACTTTTGAAACTACACATTTTCCCTTGAACTCCTTTTATATATTTTAAGTATTAAATGCTATATACTATATGCTCTCATATTTTTATTATGGTTTTTTTTATCCTAAGTATGGAAATATCTACTATATATAATTTATGTTGATATTTACCTCCTAATGTTTATTTTAAAATTATCTTGTATTATGTTTACGTAATGTTCTTGTTTTAAACATAAAACATATGAAATGCTAAATGCCGTATACTATCAAAATTTTATCAAGATCTTTCCCTTTGATGAATATAAGTATTAATGTGTTGACGTAAAATACGAGGCAGATTCCTTCTTGATTTCTTCCTCATCTCCGATCCCTGGATTACCAAATTTGGTCGTTAACATAATGCTATACATTATATGTTCTCATATTTCGTTGTTCCTAATTTGTAAGACAATATAATATTTTATGAATTAGAAACTAATAATATAGTATACGTGGTATTGTAATTAAAGATTAACTATATATTAGATATTTATATTTCGTTTTTATTAAAATATATATAATAATTTCAAATATATATATATATATATATAAAAGTTAATTATACTTAATATTTTGTAATACATAAGAATTGGTAGTAAAAAAATAATCAAAAGATGGCATAACTTAGGACTCGAACCGTGGCCACTGAGGTGAGAAAGTTTTATAGCGAGCACACCAAGGAAGCACGTATGACCGATCCAATCCAGCAGACAATTTTAGATAGTAAATAGCTCAGCGCCGAACTGAATGGCGCTGACCCTTGCTGACCTGCCACCTCGGATGAAATATCAGCGCCAATATATATGGCGCTAAAGCGTTACACTTCAGCGCCAAGTCGGCGACCTATTTTTGCAATAAGTTTTTGACACGGTCTATTTTTAAAATAAGTTTTCTAAAAGGGTCAATTTGTCAAAATTATGGACCAAACCATTTAGTCCCTTCGTATAGTAACTTTTTTTTCACCAAGACAAATAAAAACATAACTAGCATATATTTTATTTAATGTGAGTATATGTGTCATGGTGGATACATCAGCTGACAGGACGCCGATGATGCCCACGATATGTGGGAGGAGTGTGGGTCCAGTAGCTATCGGCTGGGCCCAATGTCAATGAGTAAGACCTAACAGTGATGTGCTATATAAGGGCCTGTTTACTTTGATGCCATTTTCAACCTTACCAAATTTTAGTAAAGTTATCAAAAAAAAGTGGCTACATTTAGTTTGCTGCCAAATTTTGGTAACTATATATGCCAAAAATTTTTTTGGCATCAAAGTGAACAGGCCCTAAGGTCGGCAGTGGAGAGAGATGGCTTGTAAGAGAAAATCTCAATTCAAATCTTCTCTCTTCCTGCTCAATTTTCTCTCGCAACTACCTTCTTCTTCCTCTCGTGCTTCCTGATTTCCTCACGATCCCTCTATTCTGTGGCGATCGTGACAATATGGTGGGGGATAATAAAGAAACATGCAGATTTTAACTCCCCGTATGCACAACAAGAAACGAGCACATATATATACAAAACAAAAAGCTAATACTATCGGCCAATCACTGCAGGTTCACTAAAAATAGTGTCTCAAGATAGGAAATTAGGGAAAAAAACGGCATTTGACCAATAAGTGAGCATGGGGCATCAAAAAATCTAGGCAAAATTTGCTATAGGACAACAAAAAAATACGTAATTAGCTGTAAAACATCGTAAAGACGTGAATTTGCCCTAAAACACTTTAAAAGTGTGGTAAATTGTTGCAGGACACTTAACGTATTAAAATACTAGAAAAAATGCCCGTGCGTTGCAAAGGATAAAAATGTTTTTCAGTGGTAGAACCGCAATTAGGAACTGAGCAATGAGTTGAATCGTTAGGATCACTATATATACATTATAATTGAAAAAGTTAATAAAAATTGTTCCTTGGTTTGGGCCGAAAGCACATTCTTTCCTTCATTTTCAGTCCCAACCCAGTTCGCTACCTCCCTTTGCTTGACCTAACTCTCTCCGATCCAGCCCACAAGTGGAGCTACATGCCCAACTCACACAGTCGACTACCCTGACTCTCTCCGATCCAGCTCACAAGTGTAGTTATAGGCCCAGCTCGCACATCCAGCGTCTTCAACCTCTAGATAGTCATGTGCCTGTATGCCGGAGTCGATCCTCCCCCATCAAATCCGGCCGAATGTTTTTTATATCCCAAAATTGGTTGAGGTCTTTTGATCCACTTGATCTCCTCCTTTTGTTTTTCCCGAAATCGGAACGTATCCGCAAAATTTGGGTTAAAAAGGTCGATCGGCTATCATCGACGACTAAGACTAAATCCAGTGAACTAAAGCCGAATTGAAAGGAAAACTGTGAGAAAAAGTGATAAGGGAGGAGTGGGGAATCGATTTTTGCAATCAATTAGAGGTTCATGGGGAGACATATCGAAGTGATATGGCGCTAGGGTTTGGTCAAGCGGCGGTGGTTTGCAACAAATCGGATGAGATAAAAAAAAAGTGGATGGAAAAAAAGCAGCAACAAAAAATGGATGAAAAAAGCGAAAAAAGACGGGAAAAACCAAATCAGAAAAAAAGCAGCGAAAAAAGGGAAGATGGAGAAAATAGATAAAGATAAAATTAGAAACCAACTCAAACACGGATGACGTACCGAAATCCCCGTGGAAACATTTACAATAATTTTTATAATAGTAGAGATAGAGATAGAGATAATACCCACTAAATTGATGAGAGAAAACCATGTAAAATGACAGTTTTGCCCTTATCTTCTTCCCCCTTCTTTCGGTCCATTCGCTGCCTCCACTGCTACAAGTCGTCCCTACTGCTGGACTTGGACCTAGCCAACATGTGCAGATACTCAAGCAAGAGGAGAACCTTAACGGCATAGAACCTGGAGGCCGGACGCGACGAGGAAGCGGCTGTCGGGCATGCGGTGGTGGAGTGAGTGGAGGTCGCCGTCGGGGCAGAACTCCAGCTTGCCCTTCTTGCCGAACGGCGCAGCAGCGGCACGGATGGGTGCCCAGGTGATGTCGGCCGCATGGTACGGGTCTGGTGGGGAGGAGGAGGGCGTGGCGGTGGCGGGCGTGTTGAGCGTACATGAACATAGAGGAGCGGCCAACGACGCTCGCCGTGCTGCTACTATTACTTGTTGACGCAGATGCAGCAGGCGTCGGCACACCAGGCGTACGTGGAGCACGTGAGGAAGATGGTGAGGATGGAGCTGGAGCTAGTTGAGAAGGAGTGTGGAAGGCAACGGTGGAGGGCGTACAGAGGAGGCGTGGGCCAGCAGTAGGAAGAGCATGTAGGCAGTGGAGGGCAGCAGCAGGGACGTCCTGCATGCGATGGAGGACGCAAATTACACATTTTATTACCGTGTCCCACAGCTAATTACAAATTTTTTTTGCAAAAAAAATCTAAATGCCCCCACCCATCCCCACTGAATCGCATCCCGGACTCTTCCTCGATCCTCTCTAACCCCTCTTTCTTCTCATTAATTCACTGATCTACCTGGCGGCGCTTACCGCCAGTCCGCCACCTACACCACCAGCGATGCCATCATAATCATCCTTAAGGGCACCCGTAATGGTTATCTATAGGCTATCTATAAAAGATCTATATCAGCATATTTTTCTACTTGGAAGAGATTAAATGAAGAGAGAGAGCAAAGCTATCTACTAACCTAGAGATAGTCTATTGAGAAAAACGAGGCAATGAATCAGAGAGCTATAGATACCCATGTAGATATACTATTGAGGTGGTTTACTATTAATCTAGTCTATTGCTAAGATATACATTTTTTATACAGAACACTTTACTTTAGTATTGTGGGTGTCCTAAGGGTGGAGGTCGAACTGATCGATGAGAGGAATATAGGAGGCGCAGCTGAAGGGAGATGACAAACATGGCAGGTGATGGTGACGAGTGCGTTTATTATTCTTTTTCGTGTAAATGAGTATCATGGCCGTGTCCGCTTAGTACAATCGGTTAACAAACCGACATTGACATCGTTTGGAAAGCTGCCACGATAGGCCCTTTTCTAAAGCTGCCGCGATAGACCAGCAAACTTTCGTTGCCTTGCTAGCTACTCCCGCCGTCCCAAAATATAATAATTTTTAGCCATCAACTCCCGCCGTCCCAAAATATAATAAATTTTAGCCATCAAGATTTGTCTTAAAATATAACAACTTCTACACTAATATTTTCTTCCCAACCTATCACAATCATCCATCATTCATTTTTTCCCACCTATTTCTACTACTTATCCAATCACAACTTTTCACCATTTACTTCTACATATTTTCTTAATAACCGTATCCAACTTTAAAACTTCTTATATTCTGGAACGTGGGGAGTATATCAGCAGGATTTATGCATTTTCTGTGCAGTACCTTTGGTGTGCTATACAGTTTACTTTTCACTTGCTAAACTCTAACAAATATTACTTTCTCCTAAATTACTTGTCGTTTTTATGTTTATCCTAAATAAAAACATATTTATCTTTAACCATTAAATTTTAGAAATTCATGTAGTTTCACAACATGTGAATTACATTTTATAAAGATATATAATTCTTATGATATAATATAAAACTCGTAGTGTTAAACTACATGAGTTTCAGAGTTTATAAAAGTTGATAGTCAAAGACTAAGATGTTAGACTTATGATAAATAGAACGATGACAAGTAACTTAAAATGGAAGGACTGCTCTGCTTAATTATTAGCTTTCACTTACAGAACATATTGACCTTTTAGTGATTCTTCGCTCAATTGCTTAGCTTGACCCGCGCCCTCAATTTGGTATCTATCTTTCTACGTGTCCCGCAACAACGCGTGTAATTTTTATTTCGTCGAATCGAACAGCTCGTGTAATTTTTATCTGCATACGGCTGACTCTCTGCGTTGCTTATCCAAGAAGGCGAACGACCTCTCAAGTCAAACAATGGCTGAACGGCGACAATTAAGTACAGTGAATTGCATAATGCCCGGGGACCCGGGGGGGCGGTCGTCCCCTTCTTGTAAGAAAAAAGAAGGGAATATATAGCGTATCCAGTCGGCATATAGCTTGATCTGTCTCCTATATGTACATTCAGCTGATATAAAATAGTGCGAAATTGTTGGACCGATAGAGATATGGAATTCCATACGTACTCACTTAGACGTCAACATTCGGTCAGCATCATATTCCCTCCTTCCCAAATTAATTATCATTATATGTTTAACCAAGACTAAAAATAATTTAAATCAAATTAATTAAAACACCATATACATATTATCTCACAATGCATGCATTGATTAAAACACCATGTCAATCACATGTTAGCATGTACATATTCTCTCAGCTGCATTGATTATATTCTGATAAAATCCGTATCCATACAGTTATATGATAATCAATTTGTGAAATTTTGAATTTCATTATATGATATATGAATTTAGGAGTATCAATCAATTAATCTAAATCTGGCAGCTTCTGTGCAAGCTGATTGGCTGAGATAATCAGAAATAGAATGTCGACACGTGTCAGTTTTTGCCCTCACTCAGACTATGCACATACCATAAGTAAGAAAAAAAAAGAATGTCGAGATACAATTCAGAGAATTACGTTCTACTCCCTCCGTCTCATAAAAAACCAACCTAGTATTGAATGTGACACATTCTACTATTACGAATCTAGATATATCTCTATCTAGATTTATTGTACTAGAATATGTCACATCCAGTACTAAATTTATTTATTTTTAAACAGAGGGAGTAAGCTATAAGCAGTAAATGCATAGACACATAGGTTTAGCGGCAAATAGTTAATTGACACATTTAAAAGTGGTAAATAGTTAAATATCCCTACTATTGTAGACATACAGTATAGGTCTACCACTTATTTTTTTACTACTAATTTTTTTCTACATACCAAGTAGGGAATACTGACGTGAATTCAGTGATACTTTCATCAAAATAAATCTTGTCTTCCAATATAATCAGGGCATATTTATACAGTTCGCAAGTTACATATAAATAAATTCCATAAAAAATGAATATGGATAACACAAAATCAAATTCATAATAAATCCTTCACATTTTTTTCATTTTAAATTAAAATAATAAACATATTTGAGGATATATTTTATTAATGGTATATTCATTGATTCATCAAAATATCAAAATCAAAAAACCAATCAATTAGTAGAGGCGGAAATGGGGCGGATGGTGCTGGGTAAGAAAGGAGCACCCGTGTTCCCGCTCCCCACATTCTCCCCTCACCCCTAGCTCCACAGAGCCAACCAGGTGGAAAACCTCACCTGCCCTTACACATGTAGTAAACCTGGTGAGTGAGCAAGATCCCACTCCCCTTGGTGCGTGAGTGCCAACATTGGCTACAATGGCTTGGAGGGCAGCGACGAGATAACAACGATTGTGGGTGGTGACGAGGGGTCAACAGTTAGGCGATTGGAGGCAGTATCCAATCCTCCTCAAGTGAGGGTGACAAATGTAGAATATTTTATAGTAATTTTACAGAAATCAAACTAATTTATGTAAAAAAACTAAAATTGTATATACTACTATTTCAAAAGAAATGTACACTATACACAGGGTTTAGGGTTAAAGTGTCAGACGTGTCAACTGCGCACACCTATTTTCTAGTATATGTAATTTTTTTTATAAACTATTAATAGATATATTTCAGCAGGCGATCCTTGACCCTACAGGTAGCCTAGGCACCACCATAGATAGTTGAACTTTTCAACCGTCTGTATGTAGAAAGGAATGCCTAGAAGCTGAGAATACCTTTTTTTAACTAGTGTATCCAAGTCTCCAAGAACACTGATTCTATATAGTATATAATTATACATATGGTACGTTTTAAACGTAGTGCATGTACAATAATTATTAATAGAAGGCTTTTAGATTTTCTAATTAGTATAATCTGCTAATACATGGAAGAGAGAGAAGATGGGGGTTCACTTCGTCAAAGTGGGGGTTCACTTATATGACTAACCAACAATTTAAGATAGCGACACGTTCCAACAAATCGATGAGATAATTCAGTTGACAATTTTTAAATAATGAATAGAAATCCGGTCTCTATATGTATAAATAGATATACACAGTCAAAATGTATATGTATACTTAACAACAAAGACAAAGAAAAACATACTAGAAGGCTAAGCTTCGGACCTTATGTTGCATGTACAAGCCCTGCCACACCAAAACCACACTGAGTCGATCTTGATACGCAGTCCCACGCATCCGCTTTCTATCCACCCTGCCTCCTTCGCCACCCTGCCTTTCCCTTCGGCCGGATCATCTCGACCTAAATCCGGAAGCTCTCTATTCCTAGTGTCTCGCTCGCCGATGCCATTCGTTGTGGGTAAAGATAATTCAAATGACATAGATACTGTAAAAGTTCAATGAGTTTTCTGCAGCGGGCTTTTTGTTTCAGTTTAATTTCACATACACTTGTGTATAAATATGGGTACATAATGGGTACTTTGCTAAAATTTTGGGGGCACATATGTACCCGTGAATCACACTAGCTCAGCCACTCGGCCACTGACATTATTGTTATGGTAACAATGGCTCAGGCTTAAATGGAAGTTCTGCTGTATTTTAGGATGGGGTGGGGGTGGGGGTGGGGCATGGAAGGGGTAATGAAAAATATTTTTGGGATTAATAATGGTTAAAGTATTTATTTTCTTAACTATTAAAATAGCATAGTCTCTAAAAATAAATATATATTGTCTAAGATTGACTCTGTTGTTGAACATGCCCTAAGGCTTACAGAGCCGGTTAAGCCAACATGTACAGCTGTAAATTCGACAGTGTAGTAGAACACATTTTACTAAACCATAGGTTGCTCAACAGCTGTCCTCTTAACAAAATCCGTTATCTCGATTACTACAGGGAATATGCACAACAGCACAAGCATCCGTTTGCTGCGATCCCGCATACACTAATCCACGAATATGTCGACCCATTGAACACGCGCATCGATATTTTATAGGAAATTTTGATGTTGACACTGTAAACTTATAAAAGCATCTAATTCCACACTACTCTTATGAGAAAATTCCTTACGTGCACATAAAAATTTGCTCAATTCCCTTATATATGTTCCTAAATTTTACCTCATTCGTTATATTTCTCTAAGATTTTATTTTGCTCCCTCTATACTTGTTCGGTTAGTTGAACGGGCGTTGGCCGTTAATTTTTCAAAGTGACTATATTATTCCTCTCTCATATTTATTGTGCTACATCAGTGATAAAAACTCAATCCCTCAAGTAAAAAAGAGCATCTATTTCTAAAAAACAAAGGGGTCTAAATTATTTGACCACAAATTGAAATGAATAAAATTATTGAAACTTTTAAATAAATCTTAAATCAACTTTGAAAAAATTTGAATAACATTTTCACAAATATTTAAAACCAAATAATAAATAAATTTGGTTCTCAATTGCTAGCCGAAACCCTTATACTAATTTAATTAAAAAATTCAAATATTTAAATTTTATTTATCATTTTTGGCATGAAATAAACATATCCATTTGATTTTATTGTAAATTAAGGAGTACATTTCATAAAACTACAGATACTTTAATCTATCTATCACAGAACTACAGATTTAAAAAAGTGTATCACAAAACTATAGATTTAAAATCATATTTTTCATAAAACTACAGATTTAAGGTATCATATCAGAAAACTATAGATTTACATCAGTTTGCTCAAAAACTATAACTTTTGTAACCTCAATAGTGCTATGGATATAAACTCTAAAATATATAGTTCTTTGATAACTTCATTTTTAAATCTGTAGTTTTATGATACAATGTTTTAAATATATAGTTTTGTGATAAATTTCACTCTAAATCTATGGTTTTATAATACATATTCTTAAATTTGTAGTTTGGTGAAAATATATGTTGTTTTATGAAATTTTCTCTAAATTAAAATTTTTGACATTGAGATTTATGAAGTATGTAGCACAAAGTATAAGAAAGGAGGGATATATAGGTTTTGTTCATTACTTTGTGTTCCTAAAGCGCACGGAAACGGAGTGGTCCATTAGCGTGTGATCAATTAAGTATTAGCTATTTTTTTCAAAAATGGATCAATATGATTTTTAAGCAACTTTCGTATAGAAACCTTTTATAAAAAACACACCGTTTAAAAGTTTGAAAAGTGTGCACGCAGAGAGTGGGGAGTTGGGAACTGCCAGAAACGAACGCACAGGCATTTTTAGAAAAAAAATCTATCAATTAACTTACAGTTAAAACTAACGAAATAGGCATGGAAAACATGCTCCTATATATAATGCAAGGTAGGACGCTCACAAATGAGCATTCATACGTAGCCCTCTAAAGAGTAAGCCATCTAATATTAAGTTCTAATCAAAGTCCTCTACACTCTGCAGTGCCATGCAACCCCACATCCTCCTCCTTGCTGTCGTACTCCTCTCGTCGCCGACATGGGCGGCCGCCGGCGGTGAAGATCAGGCGGTGGCGATGGCCTCGCTGGAGGTGAACCCGCTGCACTACAACTGCAGCCTGTCCGGCGGCAAGTACGAGCCGAACAGCACGTACGAGGCCAACCTCAGGGCGCTGGCCTCGCTGCTCCTCGCGGAGGCGAGGGCCTCCGCCTTCGCCTCCGACAGCTTCGGCGCCGCGCCGGACGCCGTCTACGGCATCGCGCTCTGCCGCGGCGACTACGCCGGCGACGCCTGCGCCGGCGGCCTCCGCAAGGCGTTCAGGGACGCCATCGACCACGGCGTCTTCTGCGCCGGCTTCAGGGACGTGACCGTCTACTACGACGAGCACATGTTCCGGTTCTCCGGCGAGGACTTCCGCGCCAGCCTGACCAACGCGCCGGCGTGGGTCACGTGGAACATGAACAGCGTGGCCGGCGCCGCCGCGTTCGGCGACCGCGTCATGGAGCTGATCAACACCACCGCCGAGTTCGCGGCGTGGAATTCGTCGAAGCGCGGGTACGCGACGGGGGAGGCCGGGTTCGGGGAGCTCGACGTGAGCGCGACCCGCCTTGGGCTGGTTGAGCAGCAGTGCAGAAGCAGCCCCGACCTCGTCATCTTCGCGCTGGTGCAGTGCACGCCGGACCTCTCGCCGGCCGGCTGCCTGAGCTGCCTGGCCGGCATCGCCTCGCAGATGCCGAGGTGGTTCGCTGGCGCCGCCGACTACCGCCTCGGCGGCCGGATTCTCGGGGTCCGGTGCAACCTGAGGTACGAGGTCGATCGTTTCTTCCTAGAAAGCAACGAGACGATCAAGATTAATATGCCAAGACAGAAAGGTACGTACATCGTTTTACATTGCCAGCCTTCCCGTGCGGCCGTGCCCCCATACGGCTGGGAACCTCATTTGTTCTGTTTGTATGAGAGGGCGAGTCTTTTCAGTAGTACACTCAAATTTCTTTTAACTTTGGCTAAATTTTAATAGGAGAACGTACATTAGAACGTTTTCAGCACAAAACAAATACAATATTAAAATATCTTTGGTGTTAGATTTAACTAAACTAATTTAGTGTTATAGATGTTGCTACGTTTTTCCTTAAACATGGTCAAACTTTAAAAAAAATTAAAAAAAATCAAAACGTTTTATCATAGAAAATAGACATAATAAGATATAAACTAGTAGTGGTATGTAATATACATCTCATATCTACTACTCCCTCAGTCCCATAATATAAGAAATTTTAGAGTTGGACACGATTATTAAAAAAATATGTAGAAGTGAATGGTGGAGAATTGTAATTGGATGAGTAGTGAAGGTATGTGGAAAAAGTGAATGATGGAGGGTTGTGATTGCTTAAGAAGAGAATGTTGGTGGAAAAGTAGTTATATTTTGGGACAAATCCTGAGAGCTAAAGTTGTTATATTTTGGGACGGAGGGAGTAGTAATGAACCTTTGAGTTTCTAATTGTTGATTTTCTACCTAAAGTTATATAAATATATATTCACATACAAATCAAAGCATTCTACAAATTATTATTGTTTCATTTTGCAATAAATTAGACTAATTTCAATTAATTTTAAAATCTAAAGTTAGTAAAGAAATACTCCCTTTGTTCCCAAATTCTGTACACAATATTAACACTCCTTAGACACTGATTCCAAATTCCGATGCACAAGAATCTTGACATATTCAGCCAATCAGGTGTTTAATTAGAAAGGGAATCCAATCAATTTAATATTTACAACTTGACCAGAGGTGATTGAAAGGGATTTTTTTCCCTGTGCTGAACAACCTAAAAATGTTTAATTGAAAGGGATAGAGGGAGTAAGCACTGACCATATTTTATCCATCATATACTTTCTATTTCATTGACTCAATAGTTTATATTAGTAAATCGATGTCTAAAACAACTCGACCAGTTATCCAACCATCGGAAATAATCTAATAGTCCAAAATATACTTTCTCCGTCCTAAAGAAAAAACTCTAATCTTAGCTATGAAACTGGACAAACATTTGTTCGGGGACATAGGCAGGATTTTGTTTTATGGAGGCCGGGTGTACATGTTTTGGACTCAAAATTTATGATATATCTTTTTTCTAGATAGCCCGTATGTTTTAATTTAATTTGCATGTACACTTGTTATATCATCATGTATGCATTTGCAGGTCCGTTGAGTGCAGGGAAGATCAGCGGGATCGTCGCTGGAATTTTAGCCTTCTTTGTTATCATATTCGCCTTGATTCTTTTTGGACTCCTCAAAGGTAGTTAAGAATGTAAGGCTATTGCTATATCCTTTAATTATAACTTAACTGATCCAATTCTTAAGCAGTCACCGTGCATGACTTCCGCCTGTGTAGTCATTCAAGACTCAGAACGGCAAAGGAAACTAGATAGTCTTGAGGCTGAGATCCTAGAAGAGATATCCCGATCCAACACGAATATGACTGGGGCACCTATGTTTTCACGCTACACTCTACAAAAGTTGAGAGGAGCTACGGGAGACTTCTCGAAAGAAAATGAAATCGGCAAAGGAGGTTTTGGCCATGTTTACCGGGTACTATAATCATACTTTTACATAATAATGTTATACAGCGCTCCCCTCCTTTTAATATAGTGCCAGAATAGCCGGTTTTCCTTTTTTTTTTCCCTTTCAAAAGCATATATGCAAAACCTGTTATGAACTTATGACATGAGTTTTATGCTTTGATCACAAATTCAGATTTGAAATGGCACAGTCTCGTGCCTATTTCCATTAAAAAAAGAAATTTACAAATAGTTTAAATGTTCGGATTAATATATTAGGTGAGAGATTATATATGTCATACAGTCATACTATGTGAGACAAAAATATATTGTCAGGAATTCAGGATAGATCAAATAAATGAATTTGAAGATTAGGTAAATAATATACATTTGATGATTTGAATATATAATTATCAGGAGTAATTAAAATATTAACAACTTGTCTTTATGTCCTTTCAATATTCATTTAGTAGAAAATGAATTTCTAATCCTATATATGTTTACACCATGCTAGCTAGTTTGATATTACTACCATATATATATATATATATATATATATATATATATATATATATATATATATATATATATATATATATATATATATATATATATATATATATATGTTTGGATTCACTACTTCATCCATACAAACTACAAACAATCAAATGGTGCATTCATGCTAAACTACCCAAATATGTCGTCTCATAAGTTTTACATTCACATATAACTAGTCGTTTTGCCTATCATCAGGATCATGGGATATTCCTCTAAAAAAAAGAATCATAGGATATTCTTTAGACTTACAATATGCACTTAAATGGTGCTTTCTGATCTGCATGTATTTTTAGGGTAAACTGCCATGTGGACTTGAAATAGCAGTGAAAAGACTCTCGGTATCTTCTTCTGGGCAAGGTTCTGAGCAATTTAGGAACGAGATTAAACATATGGCAACTCTCCAACACAGGAACCTAGTTAGGCTTCTAGGTTTCTGCATCCAAGACGAAGAACACATACTTGTCTATGAGTACATGGCGAACGGAAGCTTGGATGATGTATTCTCTGGTATTGATCAGATCTAAAGCACCTTTAATTATAATATCTAACAAAAATGCCTAAATATGACTATATATATATATATGTATATATGTATGCGCAGATATTATTGTATATATATAAAGATGTTTATATTTGCAGATACTGACAGAAAAGGCCGACTGCTTAACTGGTCTACACGCCTCCGTATAATTGATAGCATAGCTCAGGGTCTTCTCTATCTTCACAATTTCGCAAGGCAGAATACATGCATCGTTCATAGAGACATAAAAGCGAGCAACATTCTATTGGACAATACAATGAATGCAAAAATTTCGGACTTTGGAATTGCCAAGATATTCTGCTCAAATCTGATGGAGTCAGCGGCAACCAGAGGATGGGGAACATTGTAAGAAATTGATTGTGCATAGACAAGTGATTTTGCATGAAAATTGTACAGTTCCAATGAAGTTACTCATTTTGTTAACAAGTATATGTCGTTTCAGGAAGCATGCAGTTAAATTGACCTCTCAATTAAATCTTATCTCGGTAATATATATATAGATAAATATATTAACATTTGATTAAAAAAATGACATTAGATTTGTTATGAAAATTATTTTTTAATGTTATATTTCAAATATCTTTATGAATACAGGATTATAGTGCGCATTGAATATGCTATATTGTCTTTAATGACATGTAAAGAGGAATAGAGAACAACCCTTAGCTACGAACTAACATTACTTTTGTTGAGTCTGCTTAGACCCATTATTCTTAACTACAACACGTGCTAATAATAAACTTTTTCTGCATATCAGTGGCTACACGGCACCTGAGGTTTTTCTTAATGGTACCATCTCCAACAAGTGCGACGTGTACAGCTTTGGTGTGCTCATCCTAGAAATCATAAGTGGAACAAAGGTGAACTCTGCTTGCTTCCACCAATATGGAAGATCGGACAATCTATTGACATGTGTGAGTAACTATCTCTACTTTGCTAATATACTACTAATCTTTTCATTCTATATAGTTGTTACAACCCATTTAATTAGCTAGTATAATTACTGCTACAGAAAGCTAACATAGGAAGCCACATTATCATGATTTATATCTTTCACATCCTTGATGTGCTTTAATGTTTTAGATTAGTCCCTAGCTTGTGTGAGTCCTTTGTTAGTTGCGTTGCTAGATTAATCATTTTTCTTAGTTGGTATCTCGCGTTTTGCAAGTATTGTGTATGCAACAACATCCAATATATAGTAACTTGCAGGGCAGGAAAGCTAAAACGCGATCAGTCGCCCCCCTCCCCCCCCCCCTCCCCCGCGGCGAGGCACGTGGCGCGCGTGGAGGGGGCCGCACGGCGACCGCGTGCGTAGGGGTGGGGCCCGCCGGATTTTTCCTCTTTTTCTGTGGTTTTCCATTCGGTTTTTCTTTCTGGTTTTTCTTTCCGGTTTTTTATATATGTATAAAAAATTTGTATACGTGTATACAAGCTTTGTATACGTCGTATATAAAGTTTGTATACGTGTATATAAACTTTGTGTACACGTATACAAAGTTTGTATACGTGTACACAAAGTTTATATACGTGTATACGAATATACGTGATGTTTTTTTTTAGTTTTTTCGATTTTTTAATATGTATGTATACAAAGTATTTTTTTATACATAAAAAAAATATATATAAAAATATATATTTTATATAGTAGTAATACTAGCAATAGTATAGAAGTAGTAGTACTAGTAATAGTAGTGTAGTAGTAGTACTAGTAGTAGTAGACTACTAATAGAGTAGTACCGTAGTACTAGTGCAGGGTGGTCGCGCGCCTGGGGGTGGGCCGCGCGACTAGTCGTGCATTAGCCCCCCCCCCTCTCCCCCGCAGGGTGTTATATGGTGATGATGGTGTATGTGATCATCATCTGCATTTTGTACTTTGACAGATCTATGTACTCAAGTGTGTGCATTTATCTCTTAAATAGTCGTATAACGTAGACATGGGTGCATATATATTGATATCTATATTATTTTAAAACCGTTTTATTGCAATATTGTACCCTCAATCCCTCGACACTACCATAGTTTTAACAAAATAGTTGGATTTTGTAATGATTGCTCTACATTGTCATGTTTATCTTAGTTGAATCAACATTATGTTTCACTGGGAAGCTCCGGTGTTGTGACGATGGAATTGTGCATGCATGATTAATTTCACCAAACTAGGTTCAAATTCTAGAGCCACAATTGTGTATCACATACAAGCGAGTGCTTGTCTGTTCCATATAATTAATCAGGAAAAAAAACATATTTCACTATCTATAGTTAAGAAAGAAAAACAATTAAAATGTGCATGATTCGATGATAATTGCAGGCATGGCAACTGTGGAATGCACGAAGATGCACCGACCTTATGGACCGTTCTCTATTGCCATCAACAAAGGAAAACGGCAATGTTGGGGACGAGGATGTGTTAGTCAGGTACGTCCAAACAGCGCTTTTGTGCGTCCAGGGTGACCCCGACGAGCGGCCAAGCATAGACAAGGTGGTCGCGATGCTGAGCAACAATGAGGCCCTTGATGTCCCTAACGAACGCCCGGCATATTACAACATACAAGTGCACAACGCTGGAGGAAGATGTAACACTACTATTGCTAATGCGATCTCCCCCTACACGGTGTTCTACACTACAAGCAGCTAGTTAGCTCCTAGATGGTTTGCATTGTTGTTATTCGCCTGATATATAGACATGTCAAGCAATTACACCTGGCTTGTTAGTTTCTCTCTTTTTTTTTTTTAAATTACACAGTACAACACAGACACTCACAACGCACGCGCACTCACCCCTATGAGTCAGCAAACTTATCTCCCTTTTGTGTGTCAGCAAACTTATCTCCCTTTTGTGTGTCAGCAAACTTATTTGTTCTAATAAGGTTACAACTGGTTGCATACATGGTTGCTTACTTTGCTTAATTATTAGTTCGGTTTTGGAAAAGGTAGTCAAAGAGTTAGCATCTGCTTGGTTCAAGTTGTGCTAGTGTGTTTAGTATCCTTTTCTTTCATTCTGTCTCTTTTATCTCTGTGATGAGGTATCCTTTTCTAATTAATCACCTGGGATATCTCCCAATGCCGAGTCAGCCCCATTGCATAACTGCCTCTACTTTGCTAATACACTAATCCTTTAGTTATAACCCACTTAGTATAGTTATGGCTATAAAAAGCTACCACAAGAAGCTACATCGTCATCATTTATCTTTCACATCATCCTTGGTGACGCCTCAATGTTTTAGAGTATTCCATAGTTTCTTTTAGCTTGCATGAGTACTTTTTTTTTACGATTAAAACAACTGGAGAGACTCCTACTGCAATATATTGAAATTAGGAAAAAGTACGAAGTACCCCCCTCCCCCCGAACTATCGCGATCGACCGAATTACCCCCCTAAACTCGAAAACCAAACATTGCTCAACTTTCAATACCGGACGAATTACCCCCTAGACCCAAACCAGAGCGGTTTTATCCTACTTAGCCCTTGCGTGACAATCCAGTCAGCATTTTCTTTTTTAAATGGTGGGGCCCACCTGTCATATATACCCTCTCATCTCCTTATCCTCTTCCCCTCTTTCACTCTCTCTCTCTCCCTCTCTCGGTGAGCGGCGGCGGGTGGTCGGCGCGCGGAGAGGCGGGTAGTCGGCGGCGCGCAGCGGTGGAGCCCGACCTGGGCAGTTACAGCCCGCGACCTGGGATGCGGAGGCGGCGGCAGCGTGGGACACAGAGAACACGCGCAGAAGCAACGTCCTCTCCTCCGGTGGCGGCACACACTTGAATAGTGATATACTGATATGATGGTGTTGAACATGCGCGCGCGCGCACACTTGAGCCATCAATACGTACTCTGAGTGCTTGCTTTGCCACTGATCGATCACTCACTCTATCTTCGATAAATAGAGACAGCATCACCACTTTGTCAATCTTGTCAGCGTGGAAGGCATTGGGAATTCCGGTTGAAGTTACAGATCGAGACGAACACCGCATGGCTTGGAGAATGTGTTCATATGGATCAGAACAAGTAAACGTTCATGCTCATTGTCCTTGGTGGTCAAGTTGCATTTCCAGCCAAAGCAAATGGGGATTAACACACGATTTGATCGATAAAGCACAGCCAACGTTTCGTCAATCACAGCAGTTGTGGAGGCGGCGACGGGCGGCGGCTGCACGGGATGTGGAGGCGGCGGCGGCGTGGACCGGTTCCCCCTCTCAGCCACCTAGCCGCTGCAGCTGCCGCTCGGACCTGGACACCCGACCGGCTGGCGCGCTGCTCCGCCGACGCCCTGGACACCGGCGCGACGAGAAACGACTCCATCCCCGTGCGCGGGTTGTACGACGTCTCGGCGATGTTGGTGGCGAGCACCACCTTGCGCGCGCCCGCGGGCGCCGGCTCGAAGATCTTGGCCTGCAGCTCGACGGGGAGGTTGGCGTAGATGGGGCAGATCACCAGCTCCGCCACCTTGCCGCCGGCTCTATGTCACACGCTGCCGCCACCTCCGCATCCCAGGTCGTGGGCTGTAGCTGCTCAGGTCGGGCTCCGCCGCCGCGCACCGCCGACTGCCCGCCTCCGCGCGGGCCGACCACCCACCGCCGCGAGCTGCCCTGCTCGCCGAGGGAGGGGGGGGAGAGAGAGAGAGTGAAAGAGGGGAAGAGGAGAAGGAGATGAGAGGAGATATATATATATATATATATATATATATATATATATATATATATATATATATATATATATATATATATATATATGGGCCATACCATTAAAAAAGAGAAAATGCTGACTGGATTGACACGTATGCGCCATGTAGGATAAAACCGCTCTGGTTTGGGTCGAGGGGGGTAATTCATCCGGTATTGAAAGTTTAGGGTGAGCAATGTCTGGTTTTTGGATTTAGGGGGTAATTCAGTTGACCGTGATAGTTGGGGGGAATTCGTACTTTTTCCTTGAAATTATATAGAGTTACAAATTACATAAAAAATAGGGGTATTATAAAAGAGTGTCAAGGGATGATTCCCAATTTGGGCATGAGTCATTTTTTTTAGCTGCTAGCTTAATCATTTTCTTAATTTGGGTTCGCTCAAAGTCACCTATGGACTTTTCATGTAGCCCACATATTCAATATTTATCTTGTAAAAATGACATAGTAACACTACAATTATTGTCAAGCAACATAGCTACTTGGACATGGTAACATGTACCTATGTTGTTGTAGTAACACACTTTTGTACAGTAACAAATGTATGGTTAGCATGTGAGTCTTTAATCCAAATATATTTTTTTTCAATTCCTAATTTATTCGTAAATTTCACTATCGGTAGAGAGATGAGGGCTAGTATAAGAAGAAAAGAGAGGGAAAAAGAGAGACACACATGCAATTGGAGCGGGACATGTCACTCTCACATAAACGGAGATGCAAACTTGTGAGTAATACATAACTTGAGAGTTATTCTAAGAAGATATGATTATAAACAATATACTAGACAAACCATTGTACATAGTTTACGCTTATACTACACAACATGTATATAGTTATTATATTATTTCAGAGCGTTACTGTATATAACATAGAGTGTAACACAAAGTAGAATTCAAAGTAACAGATGGATCTAAATACTATATTTAAATATAAACTAGGAAGGTAGCCCGCCCATTCGCGCGGACACTTATCATAGGTTACGTTTTATAAATGTATAATAGTAAAAGGTAGCCCGCCTATTCACCCTGGCACTTATCATAGGTTATGTTTGATAAATTTATAATGGTAAAATATTAGCTGTACTATAGCATTTTCTACGCTCTAAAATAATATTTCTTCGCAAATTTTCCTCATCGGTATTGCTTAGGTAATTTCTGTTAGCTTTATACAATATAATCTTTAATTCATCCCTATGATCGAATATTTCTAACAAATTATGTTTAAATTAAAATAAGGAGATTTTCCTTTTTTTATTGAATGTTTGTTCAATTGTGGCAAAAAAATTAGCAAAGCAAAATGGCCAAAAGTCTTGCCAAGGATTAATTGGTATTTTTAAATAGCAAAGTAAAAACCTAAATGTATAGCCAAAATTCTTGCCATGGATTAGTGGGTATTTGCACTATAGCAAGATCACTGGCTGAAAATATTTTTTTGTGATTTGTTTTCATTTCTATGTGCCATTTATGATTCATACACCTCAAACAGATACTAAATAGTTTTGAAAAGAAAAACGAAATGGTTAGAGATTGTAAATCTCACACATATTACAATTTGAATCATACCTACTTGAAATAAAATCACAACTACGTTACTTTCATTTTTACGTATATAGATTCAAATTAGCGTGTTTATTTGACCGGTGATATAATGTGAAATTATTTTCACATGTTTATAGCCTATTAATGTGAAATTATGTCCCATACTTTTTATTAAAATTCAGACTGCATGAAAACATAGGAGTATGGTGCGTAAATAAATTATTCTTTTATGTTGAATTTGTTCACGGTTGAATTTATAAAATTTTTCATTTGCTATGATACTATCGATCCAGATTAGTTTTATAAAACTATTTACAATGATATATTATTATTATTATTATTATTATTATTATTATTATTATTATTTTGTGGTGAAAAGGACAGGGTCTATGTCTGAACCACATATTTTTGTACATGGCAAATATAAGCAATATTGATATCAAATTATTGGTTTATTATAAATCGAATAACAATATGATTACAATAAATTAAAACTGGAAATATTACATCGACATTATGGTTATTTAACTCATTATATTTTTCGTTGAAAGCTATTTAAATAGGAATATGTAAGAAGGGGAGAGACGGATTGGAGATGTAGGTACGTACGTACGTGACTGCGGGGTACGTCGTACGGATGTAGGGGGAGGGAGGTGGAGGTAGGTGGGATTTGTTTTTCCTTTTAAGCATTGATCTACTGGCTAAAAATAAAAAGTAATGATGGGTCCACCAAATTAAATGAAAATCGATGGTTAGATATTTTGTTTGCCATGTGGCATTACAGAAGTGTTTGTAGGGGTGCACGTGGTATCTTAGGAGTGTTTGTAGGAAGCTTAATGGACTTTTAGTATATAATAGATATAATTGTGAATCCCAGAAACAATAAGTGAGATATGGTCTAATAGTTGTACTTGTGATGATTTAGTTGAAGGTCTTGTGTTCAAATCCTATTGGTTGCAAAATTTTATTTTATTTTTTCCCTCTCAAAAGAAGAGAGAGAGATCGCAAATGCTACAACGGTATATATATCCGTGTACTTGTGGATTATATCTGTAATCGTTAAGAAATAACAACATTCACGCCGGTCAGACCGGAGGTGTTCGGGCGGTCTGACCGGGTTGCCCGACGGTCAGACCGGCAGACTCTAGGTGGGAGTCGGTTTCGGGATTTTTTCATGGAATTTCTAGATTGCTTCATGGATATGACTTCTTCGTATGTAATGCTATGTTGTGCTGATGTAAATTAAGTTGGTGCGAACTTATACTCGGATATGGAGTTTCTTTGTTGTTCATGTGCAGGTGTTGCTTGGGGTGGGCAGAAAAAGACTGAACCGAAAGACCGAGACCGACACCGAAAAGACCTTGACCGAGAAATTCGGTCATCAATTTGGTCCTATGCAGTGAAAGATCGAATTTTGTTCGGTCAATTCGGTTAGTCTCCTCGGTTACCGAATAGACGAAAAGACCGAATTAACAAAAAATGTCTAAATGCAACCTACATTCCACCTAGGGGATTATGACTTCTTGTATGAGTTCGTAAACATATATTGATGTAATAAAGTTGATCTAATTTTAAGAGTTTCGTCGATATGTGTTTTTTCAATCCCGATGGTTTGACCGAAGTTCATCGGGCGGTCTAACCAGTGGCCTGGCAGCGATTAGACTGGCGGCGGCGATAGGTGACACCAGCGCTGTCAGGATTATGAATACCACATACCTAATAGTAGTTGACTAAATCTCGGCAGGACCCACCACATACCATGTCTTATACGGAAACAAACTTCGAATATGGATGGAGTTCCGGATAAGGAAAGTCAACTAGAGTTCTACATGAAAACGACAAGGACTACTCGAATTGTATCCATATTGATTTCCCTAGTTCTACTTGGACAAGGGGACACCTATGGGGGTATAAATACAAGACTCCCTAGGAGGAGAGGGGATACGGAACAATAGATCAGGATACAAGATCAACATACAAGCCAACATACGCCAAGACAAGAACTACCCTGTTGTCGACTACTAGTCAGCACTTCAGACAAGTTTATTTTTTTATATAAACTTGAACAAACTTAGAGAACGTTGACTTAGAATAAAACCGAACTATCTTAAATTTTGAAACAGAAAAGTAGCTTCAGACCATAAATAATAGGTTAACAATTTGAAGCGAAGTAATTAATTAACCAAATACAATTTTTCTGATGGGTGATGTAAATTAAACAGATGAACGGATGAAAATATACTGTAAAATCAATTCGTGAGAACTAATCTAAACTACTGGGTGGAAGAGGAAGAGGCAGCTTGAAAAGCTCATCTGATATCAAAATGTTACAGTATTTCCTTCTCTCTCTCTTATTTTTTTTTCCTGCAGAGATTTCCGGTCCAAACGTGTTAAGATGAATTGGTAGGTTATTTATATTCAGAGCAATCATATTTCCTGGTTTATGCTGCGCAGATTACTGGTCCAAATGTGCTAAGAATCTAAGATGAATTAATTGATGGGTCATTCTGACTCAGAACAAATATGGATCAGGAATAAATGCTACTCCTTCTGTTTCACGATGTAAGTCATATTAACATTTTTCATATTTATATTGATGCTAATATCATTGCATCAACTCACCATTTTAATCGCGACCAATTCGTTGGTCTCGAGATTAGTACCTGCAAACAACACCAACAAATCAGCCAAACCACAAGCGCGAGATTAACTACTTTTATTTAAAACCGAAATGGAAACCAAAGGCGGAGCTGCGCACGAACCGATGTAGACCTCCCCGAACTGGCCGCTCCCAAGCTTGGAACCTGTTGACCATGCGCGGTTCCATCGGCGCGCGGCGGGCCGGCGGTGGCCTTCTGTTGGGCAGAAGCAGAATCCACACGATCGGTTCTAGCGCCAAACTGCGCAGCGTTTCTGCTCCTATTTATACAAGCAACGCGGAGAAAATGGCTGAATTGGCCTCCCCATTGCCACAAGCCTACGCGTCCCGCCGCGTGACTGTTCCCACCGAGCAGAAGAAAACGGTAGAAAACAAACACTTGCCACTTCTTGCCTCATGGCCTCATGCAGTCATCCTCTCTACTTCGTACTTAATTAGGCGGTGGCACGATCGGTTTAAACCGGTTGACCATTTTTGGATCCAAGAGGAGATGGGGATTCTACCATGCGAGCACGAGCGGACAGCTAGTCCCGCCAACGCTTATGGTCGGATCAATCCAACTGCTCAACAACGTACTTGATACTACTGGTCTGTTTAGTGGAGCTTTAAACAGTTGTAACTTTTTTTTACAAAACTAGGTCAAACCACGTGAAATATTGTAAAAATTGTGCGAGGAAGATGATTTGATATACTTGAAATTTTTTTTCAGGAAAAAAAGACTTTATTAAATCACACGGGACATATTACAATCGTTTTCAATCAACCTTGAAACATAATTGGACTCAAATCCAGTTCAGAAGCCTGAGTAATAGTCCCTTCTAGCTTCGTTTTCCTAAATCCTAATTCATGGCTAATCAGATATGCTTGTATGTTGACTCTACAATATTATATTCTAAATGATTATTTATGCTCATATGAGATTTAAAATACCCTAGAATAGTACTCCATCTGTCCCATAAAAAAACAAATTTAGAACTGGATGTGACATATTCTAATACTACGAATCTAAATATAATATATGTCAATATTTCATAGTAGTACGATATGTCACATCCGATACTAAATTGGTTTTTTTTTGAGACAGAAGGAGTAACTGTTAGTGAGTGATGATGTGCCATACTTTCATTTTGAGCTTTAGCTTGTAATAATTCCTAGTCACTACCAACTATAGAATGTATAGATTGAACTTCTCTAAACGTTACAACTTTTCGCACATATACGAAATAGTAGTTACAAAATCTATAAAATAAACTAGAAACTGGTTACAAAATCTAAAAATTGGTTAATAGAAAATAAAGTGGAAGCTGGTTTTCTAGATTCTCTGTGTATATTATCACAGCTAAATTGTCATCCGCTACTTCTCATATCCAAAACTCGCCCTGCGTGGCTACGTCCAGTTCTTACCATTCTACGAAGTTGTTGGCAAACTTATTATCTTCTTAATTCTTAATTATTCGTCTCAATTCATCTCCAAGTTACAATCATTTATTCATATCAAAATTAACAATTATTTCCCCCTCCTAGTCGCAACAAAAGGAAAAAAAAACATAATATGACTCCAAGTTACAATGATTCATCTCAAAACTTACAGTCTTTGACTCAATTATCGGAACTTTTTGCTCAATTCAAGGATCTTTCCCCTCAATAGCCCACATCTCTCTCGTCAATTACGGAGCTTTGGAGATAATTTTGTTTCACTCAAATACTAAAAGTTCCAAACTATCGCGACTTTCAACTTCATTTCAATAAAAACAGTAACTTTGAGTTCATCAGTTCAAATTTTAACTCAAAATTTGAAAACATTATATTTCAATTCCAAAAATTTAAAATTTAAGAACTAATAGTTTTCTCTCAAATTGAAAAAAAAATCCAAGCAAATACTAAAAAGAATAGTGATGACTCTTCTACATGTTGCCATTAAATTTTCGAAATACATGAATGTTGTCTTAGATTGAAACAGAGAGAGAAAAATAATAATCTCTGATAAAATAAATTTTCATTATATCCAATGTAGATCCCACTATGGCACTATCCAATTATCCGAGCGAAACATGCATTCGTGGGCCCCACAATGAAAGTGATCAATTTTCCACAGCCTGGTGGTTTTTTCGCTTAGCACCACATGAACTCTTTAATAACATGAGCTCTAAGATGTGCTGGCCAACAAGGCAGACACAGCTTGTACGCTGGCATCTCTATTTTTCTAAATGCTGAATATTCTTTGCAACCGAATGCATTCTGTTGCCTGTTGGAACAACGCGAATTGAATGCCCAACAATCAATTAGTGTTGTCGTATAGGAGGGTAGAACGAATTGAATTAAAAATGTGGAAAGGGTGCTGCGATGTATTCCGAAGTCTACCGCCCCTGGAATGGAGAAAGTAACAAATAAAAGCTTCTAGAAAGATCTAAATTCGCTCAGGCTAGTTTCAGCCTTTCAGGCCAGGTAATTTCTAGTCAGGTTAGCAACCAAACAGGCAGGGCTGCCACCAATCGTTGTTCTAGGCTTCAAGCTGATTGCTTGTTCGATCTTCTGGAAGGCTGGAAGTGCAACATCCGTTTTTTCCACGGAAAAAGTACGTCCCTTATCTTCTCACCGAATCACAAAATCATCCCTCAACCAAAAACTAGATATATGACATCTCTCAACTTACAAACCAATCATTCTAGGTCCTTATGTGGTATTGGCCCCGATTTTGTCCGACGTAGAAGCTGAGTCAGAGTAGAATCCATGTGGGCCCCGTATGTCAGTCAAACCTCCCTTCTTCTTCCCCTCTCCCCTCTCCTCCCCCATCTCTTCCGCATATCTAGAGTGGAGGCACGTCCCAACGGACCCCGACGACAGTACGGCGGCAGTCAACAAGCTCCACCCCTCACTCCCCTCCTCCAGATCCCTCTTCCTCATCGTCCTTGACCCCTCCCCCTCTCTCCCGACGATCTTGACGAGGAGCATCGGCGGCACCTGTTAACGCTAAAATATGGTAAGATTTTTTAATGAATTCTATTAAGAAAATAACACAATCAGCCGATAAAAGCCTATCCAGAAGAGACCAAATTCAAGAAGAGATCATGAAGATTATGGCATGGCAGTTTTATTTTATTTATTAATTAGGCAGGATTTAGTAATTTCCTTGATCTTTAGGAAGTTTTGTTTAGTATCCAGTTAGGACTATTAATTATGTTTTTCCTTTTGTCATTAGGAAAGTTTGTATCGTGTCCTATTAGGACTCTTATCGACCTATGGGTATAAATATGTACAACCCGGGTGTTTGTAATCTTTCTCACGATCAATACAACTACTCCCCGCCGCCCACCGCCGCGCGCGCTACCCCGTCGGCCGTCGGATGTGAGAAGGAGAGGGGAGGAGGAGGAAGGGGAGGAGGGGGGAGGGGGGAGGAGATCTGAGAGATAGGAGGAGGATATGAGAAGGAAGTAATGGTCTAGGACTTAACCGATTAGATATGGGAGAGAAATATTTACTCCCGGTTGGAGGTTGGTGTTATCAACCGGGACTTTCGGTTGGTGTTACCAACCGGGACTAAAGTGGTAATCTTTAGTCCCGGTTGGTAGTATCAACCGGAACTAAAGATTCTCGGCCCTCTGACATGCCTCTGACAGGCCATGAACCAGGACTACTATACCAACCGGGACTAAAGATCAAAATTTATATAACCGGGACTAAAAACAATCTTTAGTCCCGATTCTTTTTGGAACCGGGACTATTGTGGATTTTGCCAAACCGACCAAAGATGGTTTCTCCACCAGTGTAAATTGACCATTTAAAAGTAAATCTAAGATAATATGCCTCAACGATTAAGGAAAAAGAAAGGAGATAATATAGGTTAATTATCCAATGACAAGACAGAATAATTTGGCTTCATAGGAGAAGAAAGGATGAATATAATTTGGACCATAGATCAATCATCTAATGACTAGAAACGATTAATTAAGGTAATATGGCTTAATGAGAGAAGAGAAAAATAACATTAACGATACTTAGTGGGGATGAACTTTACACGTACTAGTGGATACTCTACGCATTGCAGCAGAAAATTTAGAAATACTTCAGAGAAAACTTCAATAAAGCAATCTGTAAATCGTGTATATGTAATATCTAAATGAACGATATTTGTTCTTTTACCGGAAAACAGTGGGGAAGCCCCACGGTAATTTTTCAATTAAAGGACATAGCAAAAAAAATGTACAGGAAACGTTTAATTAAATAATATTTGTTCTGTACAGGAAACGTTTAATTACATAATATTTGTTCTATAGTAGTTGATGTGAAATTGCAATTCTACATAACTCTTGGATAGATATGTATCAGATAAAACATGAGAAGAGAATCTAATGTTTATTAATTTTCTAGGTATCATGGTTCAATGCACATTAAGCTTTATAGCAATAAGTACACTTAGTGGGTTGCAAATGCATATGATAATGGATGGTTGAGATCAAAGCCTGAGAACAATCCAAAGGCTACTATTTTATAGATGATGTGGCATAATACATGTCAAGCTTTTGGTGTTAAATATATAGGATATACAGATATGATATACGACATTGTTGAGAAACTATTGAAACTTTGACCATCAATATTTCTTGAACCATTATAATTTCAAAAACATAAAAATATATGTCACTTTTACCATATGTTCTTTTAGAGAAACAGGGGTCAAAATTTGGACTAAATATCCAATAAAAGCAACGGTGTCATATATATCTTATATTGAACATAGTATTAAACAATCCGGCACTAGAAAAGAGAAATTATAAATACTTTGTTCCTAAGTATTCTGCATACTACATAAAAGACTATTAAGCGGTATATATCGACTATTTGGAAAAGAGGGAGGGTACCAAACGGCACGCTTATTTTCTAGTAATGTTTGTATGCGTACAGACTGCGGAGGAGAGCCAAGAATATATGCATGCACGTAGTGACCAATAATGCTTGATCATATTAAGAATTAATGGCTCGATTAAGAAGAATAATCGTGCGTACGGCAGCATCTACATTCGACTAAAAAGCTTAGCTTCCTTTGGATCAAACTAACTCGCTACATACGCAGCTGATATCGCGCCTCCATAATCGACAAACTTTAGAACATATCACCGAATCTAATAATCTTCTAAAGCTGGAGAGTCTTGCCAGCTGATTGGCTCATTTGGTCATCCATCAGTTGGTCGGTAACGGATTTGCTATCTCGTGCGTACAAAGTTTTCACACGCTTTCCCCTTTTCCCTTTTTCTGCGAACTTTTTCTTTTTCTGATTTTCTTTGATTTTTTTTCTTTCTCCCGCACTCTTTCCATTTTTTTCTCATGTGATTTTTTCCAGTTTTAGTGGACCATTATACTGCATTTTTTTGCAACGTATTATAATTTCATATAGTGTGCTTTAAATTGACTTAAATTTCGAAAATTCGAGATTTGAATATTTTCAATTCAAATTTAAAAATTTTGAAATTCGAAATTTGAAAACTGTCGAATCAAAATTTGAAACATTCAACTCAAATTTGAAACTTTGTACTCAACATTCTAAACCTTCAAATCAAATTTCAGAACTTTCGAGTCAAAATTTTAAAACTTTCAACTCAAATTTCAAAAACTTTCATAACAATATTTAAAAATCAATTAGTTTATTTTTCATTGAGAAATTACTGTAGCATTTATCACTAATCGTCATGATTAGCGTTAATGGCCGGATTAGCGACGGGAACTTTGCAGCGATTTTTTTCTTGAAAAAGCGCTAAGCGCTGTTGACACGGGCCTTCTGCACGACTTTTCGTCGTAGCGCGCGCGCGACCTAGCCACCCCCGGCTGTAGAGATAGAGATTTAAGATTTTTGTGAGCAGTCGGATTAGGACCCAGCAGTGTGCTGCCTGCTGATGACGCTACAGACAACGTCACGTACGCAGCAGCATATCAAGCCGATAAAGAGTCGGCATGACCGCATGCATGATATATTGATGATCGCGGTTGTTGCCGGCCTATTCCGATTCCACCTTTAGAAGATGGAATCATAAACCGCATGCGGTCATGCATGATATATCGATTTCGTAATTAATCTCACAATTTATACGTACTGCATGTCTGCATACGGTTAACAGACGGTTAATTTGTAAACCGCGCGCGGCCACGGCCATGGCTCACCTCGACCCGACCAGCGGTAGTGGTCCCGCCGTCGCAACTGCCAGCCAGTCACGTCATCGATATGCCTCAACCACTACTAAGGCGGCCACAACCAATTTTTACGGGTGAAGGGGAGGACCGCCCGTAGAAAATCATCTATTTTCGTAAGCGGGCAAATGGTCCGCCTGTGAAAATCCAATAAAAAAACAAAAAAAAATCGCCTCGCCGCCGCCACCGCAGCACCGGGAGCCGCCGCCGCCGCCCTCCCCCGGCCTCCCTCCGGCCGGATCTAGGAGGGGAGGCCGGGGGAGCCGCCACCGCCACCGCCGCCACCACGTCCGCGCGCCGCTGCTGCCCTCCCCCGGCCTCCCTCCGGCCGGATCTAGGAGGGGAGGCCGGGAAGCCGCCGCCGCCGCCGCCACCGCGTCCGCGCGCGCCACCACTGCCCTCCCCGGCCTCCCTCCAGCCGGATCTGGGAGGGAAGGCCAGGGAACCACGTCACCGCCGCCCTCCCCCGGCCTCCCTCCGGTCGGATCTGGGAAGGAAGGCCGGGGAGCCGCCGCCGCCGCGTCCGTGCGCCGCCACCGCCACCGCGTCCGCGCGCGCCGCCGCCGCCCTCACCCGGCCTCCCTCCGGCCGGATCTAGGAGGGGAGGCCGGGGAGCCGCCGCCGAGTCCGCGCGCCGTCGCGTCCGTGCGCGCCGCTGCTGCCGCCGCCATGCGCTCCGCCACCGGTGGAGGGAGGGAGGGAGGAGAGGGGATGAGGGAGCTGAGAAGCCGGTGGTGGAGGGAGAGAGAGAGTTGAGAAGATAGAAATGAGTGGTAGGGAGAGGTTGGAGTGCTAGATAAGGATTAAAGTTTTTTTTTGGTAGGTACGATTTTTGCAGGCGGACCACCTAAGCCGCGCCTGCGAAAATAGATTTTTGCAGGCGCCGCTTAAGTAGTCCGCCTGCGAAAATAGACAGCGAACTTCACTCCGATTTATATTTTTGGAGGCGGTTATTTGACTCTGAGGCTCATGTAAAAAAAGACTCCTACGATAGGAAAAATGCTTTTTCAGTAGTGAACTGGACGCGAGCAGCCATGGCGCCGCCGGCTACGACAAAAGCGACCACGTCGTCATAGACATCGAATCCGAAGGCAGATCAGGTACCACCGGCTCCGACGATATCTCGTCCTGCGTGGTGTGCACGGAGCCGCTCGAGTGGGTGGCGGTCGGGCCCTGCGGCCACCGCGCCGTCTGCTCCATGTGCGTGGCCCGCGTCCGCGCCGGCCCAGACGCCGACAAACGGTGCTGCATCTGCCGGACGCGCTGCTACACCGTGGCCGTCACCAAGGCGGCGACGGCCGCTGACACCCTACACGCCTTCCCAAAGACGGTGCCGGTGACCTCCCGAGACTGGCGGATCGGTAAATTCTGGTACTACGCTGCCATGTCGGCCTACTTCGACGACTGGAACCACTACAAGGAGACGAAGCGCGCGGTCCGCGATTTCCTTGAAACGCAGCGGGCGCCGTCTTCTCCGGCGCCGCCGTGCCTGGACGATGTCACTGATGAAAACTTGGAAGCGCAGCCGCCGCACCGCCCACGTGTATCGTGGTGTGGAATCCTGTTTGTTTTAGTTGCCTTTGCATTTGTCTGTGGACCCCCAGGTTATTTGGCATTTTGCCAATATTACTGTTAGAAAACCTTTCATATATGTAATATGGAAACCTTCCATAAATATACTAATTAGGCCCACACCTAAACCATAAATATACTAGTTGAGTCTACACTTAAACCTTTTATACACGTAATATGTCTATATAAAGAGGAGGGAGAGGCTGCTCATTGTTATACTTGTGCTTGAGGAGAATAGATGAATAAATGAGAAGAGATTCTCACCCCATATCTTGTGTTTTCACTTCTTGTACATATTATGCAACCCTTTTAGATTCGGATGTAGCATAGGGGTTGTATAATACTCCCTCCGTCCTAACATAAGTGCAACCATGGTTTTCCGCGCCCAACTTTGACCATTCGTCTTATTTGAAAATTTTTTTAAAAAAATTAAAAACATAAGTCACGAGTAAAGTACTGTTCGTATTTTATCATCTTATAATAACAAAAATGCTAATTATAAAAAAATTTCAAATAAGACAGATGATCAAAGTTGGGCGCGAAAACTTATGGCTGCACTTATTTTGGGACGGAGGTAGTATGTTATAAGCACAACGTTCTATCCGAGACTGAGGAAGAAGAAGGGTAAGAACTCACAGATCCGTTTTGCATCTCGCTGATTCAATTGCGAAAACAAATTCCTCTCCTTGTTCTCATTTCATTTTTGTCGTTCCCGACGAAATCCACCACAGCAGACTTGGAGTCGCCCGCATATGCCGATCGGTGGAAACCGCGGTTAGCAAACACGGGCGTTAGCGCGCCGGCGACGCGCCATGGCCGCGAACACGCACATCGCGACACCACGACCGCAAGACCACACCGGTGATGCACACTGGCAGCGCTCCGCGCCGGTATGCACCGGGTAGAAACCTGCGCCACGGCCGCGACGAGGCCGCATCAAGACGAAGTGGTACGCATCAGTACGGCTCCTAAGTCGCAGCCAATACTCGTCCCGTCATGCGCCGCACCAAGGCGCACTCGCACTATGCTCCTTGCCAATTGCCAGGGAGAAACTGGACGGAGAGGACAGAGAGTAGGAAGAAGAAGAAGAAGAAGAAGAAGAAGAAGAAGAAGAAGAAGAAGAAGAAGAAGAAGAAGAAGAAAAGAAGCAAGCAGCAAGCATTAGCGTAACACTAGTGTCTACGCCGTCGCACGGCCGCTCCCCGACAGTCACTGGCCTGGCTGCACCACGTCGATGCCCGTCGCGCCACGCCGCGCCGTGCCGGACTTGCCTCGGCTGCCATGCCACGCCGGCCGTACTCATTGTTGAGTTGTAATCCAAATTTATTTGTATTTAATAAAGGCCAGCTTCTGCCGTAGTGCAGCAGAGGCCCGTAACCAGTAGGCTTGGGCCGGAGCGTAGCGGATCGTCATCCCTTTTAGAGTTCCACCATATATATTATAAGCCGCCGTGCGGTGTTGTAATCTTACCCCAGATATAGTGAAGATATTTTACTGGCTAGCGTCCATGGTTTTTTATCACCTGTTTTGGGAGGGTTTTTCATGTTTTGCCTATCGCTTCCTAACACTCATGGCATGCGAGATAAGAAAGGAAGAAGAACAAGAAAAAAAGGAAAATGTGGGGAACAGGGGGTGGGAGTGTCACCGGCCACCGAGACCACGCAGGGCCATGCCGCCGCTGCACGGCCACCCCTCGCCGACCACCACGCCGTCAGCCATGCGCGCACCGCCACCGCATGGCCGTGCCCGTGTTGCTGCCGCCGCACGGCCTCGCCGGCCGGCCACGCCCGCGACATCACCTTGTCCGTCGGCGCCACGCCTCACCACCGCGTGCCGAAGCCCCGACCGTGCCGCCGCCACAGGGCGTCCCGGCCGCGCCGCTGCCACATGCCCTCGTCCCAGCGGCGGCACGAAAGGGCTTTCTCTCAATATTGTGTCGAGCGCTTGTAGTTACTGGGCGGGCGTTCTGGCCACTGCGGATGTGCTGGTACTGGGCGGACGCTCTGGCCACTGCGGATGTGCTGGTCTCATCCACGTTGATCACGTTCACGTCGCACGACGAACTCGACGGAGAAGATTCTTGGTCTTCCAAAAGATGTAGCACGAATGGCTCGTCAGGGTGAACACCGACAAAACCCACGATCCGATGAGGTTGTTCCTCTGTCTCGTTCCTTGGCAACACACTGAGATTGAACTCGTGGTTGTTTGATATGAGAAAGTGGCAGCTTGACCATCTTAAGGAAGATTTTGCAGCTCGTGAGATCGTGAGATCTCGATTTTTGGATTGGGCAATAGATGACACCTGTTGGTGAAGTGCGTTGAATCCAACGCTCTCTACAGGCGTAGAGTTCGGCCTTTCATGTGCAATATCATTGGGCAATCTTCCAGAGTATGCTTGGATGTCTTATGGACAGGACACCAAGATCTCGGCTTCTGGACGGATATCTTTGTCAGCTCTTGGCTTCTGTGCGGAGGACAGAACTCGGCCGCTTGAGGATTTCTTCCAGGTGTTGGGTTCGTCGATATTCCGTTCTCCACTTGCGTGGGAGGAATTGTCGGCGGGATGTTGTTTCTCAAAGTCGTAGCCGTGCCGTTCTCGTTCCCGATAGTAACTGGGCTAGTCGAGATTGGCGTAACGGTGTAGACTAGAAAGACAATAGATCCGACTTGAGTCCACACCAGTGATGTCGAGGTAGAAACTCCCTGGTTGACACCGGTGCCGACATTGTTGTCGAGATGGATTGAAGTCATACTGGCAGAAACTTGAGCACCAAGTCCCCCTACCTGGCGCACCACTGTCGACGAGCGATACTCGTAGACCAGATGATTAGGGTATTGGGGTACGTTGGAATGAGGATCTACGTAATATGACATCAAACAAACAGAAGACAATGATTATACTGGTTCACGCCCCTTATCAGGTAACAGCCCTAGTCCAGTTTATATGGGATTGATGATGGAAAACCACAGAATACAATGGAAGTAGACGAAATCGATAATACCGACGAGATCATAGTCAATGTACTTGATGAGATCTCCCGGCGACTTGGCTCCGCGTACTTCGGCCTTGTAGACAAAGCTGTACTAAAAAAGGCTAAGATGATAGCTACCTCCAATTTTACCTATATCATCTATTTATCACTTTAAACTAACATATGCAATATATTGTCTCTAATGTAATACTCCCTCCATCAACAAAAGTTACACCTATTTCACATTTGAGTTTTTCTAAATAAGTTGTTCCTATTTGTATTCAAGACTTAAATAAAAAGATAAATTAAATGTTTTATTAGAACCTAAGGAGTCATCTAAATACTCATTGGTTGTGTGCTTGCATTCACTCCTTGATTTTGTAACATCTAAGGTGATTTAATTTCTCCTTAATCTTGGTGACAAAAATAATAGGTGCAACTTTTGTGGATGGAGGGAATACATTAGTTCAAATACACATTCTTCCAATCCACTCTATGCGTGCGCCCTCCCTCTCTCTCTCACTCGGAATCCTTAGGTCATGTTCTAAAGTGTAGATCGGATTGGCTACTTCCTCAATTTCCATTACCACACACACATTCAAAATGTTAAACGGTATGTTTCGTATAAAAAATTGTTTTAAAAATTAAAATAAATTCATTTTAAATTTATTTATCAACTAATACACAATTAATCAAATGCTAATCACGCTTCTAATTTTTCATGCGATTAATCAACCGCTTCCACAGTATGTCTAGATTTTATAGAGGATGCTTCTTACATCAGGGGTAGCTTCTCCTATCTCTTCTCTATTTTCTTCTCCACATCATTATTTAAGCCTACATAGTATATACGTCACATTGTCACAAACATTATATATAGCAATTGCAACGAAACCTAGTCCTATCTTAAGATCATGTTGCATATCTTGAGTCGAATTTTAAATTGCAAGTTAAAATCTGCTTCCCATTCATGTAGCAATAGCACAAAAATCTATCTTAATAGTTTTTTAAATTTTTGATGATTTTTAAACACCATGTACCAAACAAGAGGATACCTCCTCAAAGGGACAAAAATCTGCTTCCCATTCATGTAGCAATAGCACAAAACTGGCCGGTTAATTAGTGCGATTTATGGCTACAGAACGCATTCATATATTCGTTCATTTTTTGAACACCTATCAATGGAAACAGCAATGATACCGTAAACGACGGCTGCAAGTGCACCCCATAGAGCGGCAATTCCTGCCACAATGCCTATCCTGTCGCTCGTCATTTCATCCCCTGAGGTAAGATACCCCACCCATCCTCCGACGAGTGCAGTGACAAGGACGGATTTGGATCATGTGTGCGACTGCAACGTAGCAGTAGCAGTTTCATCGTCGGATACATATTGGACGGCCTGGATCGAGCAGAGCACTGTTCATGGTTACTGTTCACATAACTACTGTTTACATAGCTACTATAGCTTTAGATTTGGACCGTTGATCATAAAAATGGACGCTCCACGTTATGTGCAGTTTCTAACGTGCAGTGACTGCACTGATCCCAATTCGACAAGGACAACAAGTAGGAGCGCCAGCACATGTCCACGCCACGACTACGTACGCACAGGCGGCGTAGCGGCGACGCGTCCACGTCCGGCCGCCGCGGCGGCGTTCTCAGGAAACAGCGATCAGCTGCCACCACCACCTGCTTGGTCACCTGATCGTAATGCTTCCTGTCGTCGAAGTAGGCCGACATGGCAGCGCTGTACCAGTACGCACCCACCCGCCCGTCGTCGTCGTCTTGGGCGGCGGCCAGCGGCATCGACGACTGATCTGAGAAGGTGAATACGCTGTGGGCGGCCGTCGCCGCCTTGGTGATGACGACGGTGGAGCAGAGCGTCCTGCAGACGCAGCACCGGTGGTCGGGGTTGGGTCCGGAGCGGAGGCGGGCCGCGCACGGGGAGCAGACGACGCGGTGGCCGCACGGGCCGACCGCCACCCACTCGATGGGCTCCGTGCACACCACGCAGCTCGGGACGTCGTCGGAGTCGGAGCCGGCCGTGCTGCCGCGGTCTCCATCGCTGTCGCCGATGTCTATGGCGATGTGATCGTGCTCGGCCGCGCTCCAATTCTTGTCTACCTGAGGCGTGAGTGGAGCCATACGCAGGATGGATGCAAGAGGCAACCGAGAAGAATAGTACTAATAGTATTTAATTTGCTCGAGCGCCGCGAGGCAGGAAATTAATGACGCAAGCGAGGGATCATGGGAGGGGCAGAATATACGGAACGGTAATCTCTTGATAAGATCGATTGCATGATTGCGTCCGACTCGGAACTGGAAACCGTGTCTGCTTGATTTTCACCGCGCGCCGGCCTGATCGACTCCAAGTCGGAGTCGGAGTGGGAGTAGTATGACTTTTATTCGGCCTGGCCGGCCAATAGTCTGGCGGTTCGCCGGCCTCTTTATGGCCCAGTCGCCCAGTTGAGTATATACACTACTGGAATGGACTGATACGTACGTACGTGCAAGCGAGATTGGATTGCAGCAAAGCGAGAGTTATCCCCCCTCACCAGAAGATCGGGCCACGAGAGAGAGAGCGTCATTAGTTGGTATCAGAGCCTCAGTTGCCTGGTGAGAATTTTAGTTTTGTAAATTTTTTCCCATCGTCTACCATACAGCCACAATATTTTTTTCCATCACCAAACTTTAGTTTGAGCCTTTCAAATTTCATTCAGTATTGTGTTCTTGAGTTTTGGTGCATTGTCGTGTCGAAAGTGCTGGTTTTAGTCGTAGCTCAGTCTGAGTTTTGAGTTTTGCATTTGGTCGTCGTCGTCTCGGTTGAGCAGTAGATCGGTTTGAGAGAAAAAAATCCGAGTTTCTGTTGGGTGAGATTTCTTTCCAGTGCATGCATGCGCGGAATCGCGGTACGTGGTTACCAAATAAATAGTGCCTCAAATCAGGGACTAATCTTGGTTATTTCCTAGTTAGTTTCTGTGTCTTTCTATCCGAAGTGCATGTGCCACAATAATCCACCCAAAATAGGATCGATTCCATATTCCTGGCACCACCCCACCCAAATAGGAGGTACGTAGTTTTCTCTGTAACTACACATTCACACGCACAAGCACCTGGTTGGTTGGTCTTTGGTCATTTGATTTTTTTTTTCTCTTCTAGGCTTGAGTCCTTTGTAATCTTATTTACCAGCTATTCCATTTGGTAGCTACCGCTTGCAAAAAAAAAAATAATAAAATAAAATAAAAAAGAGCTGGGCCCTTGTTAAAGGGGTGGGAAAGATGAGGACATCCTCCACTATTACCTGCTGGCAAAGACGCCAAAGTCAGGCGGCGACCGTGTGAGCCTTTGAATAATTCTACCTTGCTTAGCTTAGGAGGAGGAAGCCTTTTCTTGCTTAGCTTAGGAGGAGGAAGCCACTTTAAAAGGGAGAGCCACCCTTCCCCTATCGGACAAGTCCTTTAGGGAGATTGAGCCTTTTCCCGAGTAGGTGTGCACAAGAACTGTTGGGGTCTGGGCAACCTTAAATTATTGGGCCTCGGCCGACCCCACATGGGCCAGATTGTTATCTGGCAAAGACGCCAAAGTCGAGCGGCGACCGTGTGAGCCTCTGAATAATCCCACCTTACTTAACTTGGGAGGAGGAAGCCACCTTAAAAGGGAGAGCCACCATTTCTCTAGTGGACTAGTCTTTTAGGGAGATTGGACATTTCCCCTAGTGGGTGGGTCTAAGAACTGTTGGGGTCCGGGCAACCTTAAGTTATTGGGCATCGGCCGACCCCACCTGGGTCGGATTGTTATCATTTGGTATCAGAGCTGGGCCCTTGTTAAGGGGGTGGGAATGATGAGGACATCCTCCACTATTACTCGCTGGCAAAGACGCCACTATTACCCGCTGGTAAAGACGCCAAAGTCGGGCGGCGACTGTGTGAGCCTTTGAATAATCCCACCTTGCTTAGCTTGGGAGGAGGAAGCCACCTTAAAAGGGAGAGCCACCCTTCCCCTATTGGACTAGTCTTTTAGGGACTCTGAATAATCCCACCTTGCTTAGCCTGGAAGGAGGAAGCTACCTTAAAAGGGAGAACCACCCTTCCCCTGTTGGACTAGTCTTTTAGGGAGATTGGACCTTTCCCCTAGTGGGTGGTCTTTTAGGGAGATTGGACCTTTCCCCTAGGGAGATTGGACCTTTCCCCCTTTCCCCTAGTGGGTGGTCTTTTAGGGAGATTGGACCTTTCCCCTAGGGAGATTGGACCTTTCCCCTAGTAGGTGGTCTTTTAGGGAGATTGGACCTTTCCCCTAGTGGGTGGGCCTAGCTTAGCTGGGGGTGGGAATGATGAGGACATCCTCCACTATTACCCGCTGGCAAAGACGCCATTATTACCCGCTGGCAAAGACGCCAAAGTCGGGCGGCGACCGTGTGAGCCTTTGAATAATCCCACCTTGCTTAGCTTGGGAGGAGGAAGCCACCTTAAAAGGGAGAGCCACCCTTCCCCTATTGAGCCTTTGAATAATCCCACCTTGCTTAGCTTGGGAGGAGGAAGCCACCTTAAAAGGGAGAGCCACCCTTCCCCTATTGGATTAGTCTTTTAGGGACTCTGAATAATCCCACCTTGCTTAGCCTGGGAGGAGGAAGCCACCTTAAAAGGGAGAGCCACCCTTCCCCTATTGGACTAGTCTTTTAGGGAGATTGGACATTTCCCCTAGTGGGTGGGCCTAGGAGATTGGACCTTTCCCCTAGTGGGTGGGCCTAGCTTAGCTTGGGAGAAGGAAGCCACCTTAAAAGAGAGAGCCACCCTTCCCCTATTGGACTAGTCTTTTAGGGAGATTGGACCTTTCCCCTAGTGGGTGGGCCTAAGAACTCCCTTCCCCTATTGGACTAGTCTTTTAGGGAGATTGGACCTTTCCCCTAGTGGGTGGGCCTAAGAATTGTTGGGGTCCGGTTCCCCTAGTGGGTGGGCCTAGCTTAGCTTGGGAGGAGGAAGCCACCTTAAAAGGGAGAGCCACCCTTCTCCTATTGGACTAGTCTTTTAGGGAGATTGGACCTTTCCATAGTGGGTGGGCCTAAGAACTGTTGGGGTCCGGGCAACCTTAAGTTATTGGGCCTCGGCCGACCCCACCTGGGCCGGATTGTTATCATTTGGTATCAGAGCTGGGCCCTTGTTAAGGGGGTAGGAATGATGAGGACATCCTCCATTATTACCCGCTGGCAAAGACGCCAAAGTCGGGCGGCGACCGTGTGAGCCTATGAATAATCCCGGGAATGATGAGGACATCCTCCACTATTACCCGCTGGCAAAGACGCCAAAGTCGGACGGCGACCGTGTGAACCTCTGAATAATCCCACCTTGCTTAGTTTGGGAGGTGGAAGCCTCTGAATAATCCCACCTTGCTTAGCTTGGGAGGAGGAAGCCACCTTAAAAGGGAGAGCCACCCTTTTCCTATTGGACTAGTCTTTTAGAGAGATTGGACCTTTCTCCTAGTGGGTGTTCCTAAGAACTGTTGGGGTCCGGGCAACCTTAAGTTATTGGGCCTCGGCCGATCCCACCTGGGCCGGATTGTTATCATTGAAGGGGTAGTAAAGATGATGGCTATATGTTGTCTGTATTATGTACATCGATAATAAGGTCATGGCTATCTCAATTCTATCTACATCATCTACTCATCAATTTAAAGCTAATATATATATTATATTGTCTGTAATGTATTGGTCTAAGTCTAAACACACCCACTCCCAATCCACTACTCTCTTTCTTTTTTGTTCCTTAAATTTATGTAGATATTGTCACTTACATAAGATAAGGCTCATCTCTCTCCTCTCTTTTCTTCTCCATGTTATCATTATTTAAGTCTACATATATAGTACTTTATGACTAGTGCTTTAGAGACTTATTGCATATGCACTTAGGCATGATGGTTAGTAAATGCATACTTTATGTTAGAGGTAGGCTAGCGAGCCTTTCGGTCAAAGAAGTGATGCGAAGTAATGCAAAGCACGACGAAGTGGAGCAAAGCAAAGCGAAGCAAAGAACATCAAGGCTGGGGCGAAGTGCGTCGATTAGCGAAGCATGACGGTCCGAGCACACTGGAGCAAGGTAAGACCGCCGGGGCCCAATCCCAAATACAGCCCATCAAGACCAGTGAGCCAGCTAGGCAGGGTAAAGACTAGAATACCCCAATAAACATCCTCATCAAAGGGACAATGATGTAAAAGCATATGCGGACTAATAAACTTTAAGGTTGTAAATTAGGGCTACACACCTATCACCCTAGGTGCAGTGGACTAGTGGGGGATCCCAATTTTTAGAGAAATTAATACATAACAACCATGTTCCTGTTTCACTCTCCAAGTGAAGGCTGATCTTCGGTAGATGTATTTGTTATCCGACAACACTTTATTATGATGTTTTTAGGACTCCTTCAAGTCAAAAACATTATAGCAATTGCAATACAATCTAGTAGGTCCTAGGTTAAGACCATGTTCAGGGGCGAAGCCTAATAGGCCTAGGGGGGTTTACAGGCACCCGGTCTAATTTTCAAATGTGGTACTTACCCCCTTATTTTCACCACATGGGAACCCCCTCAGTCTAAGAGTGTGCACCACCCTGACCCATTAGAGCAAGTTCAATAGTATAGCCAACTACTAGCTCTAATTCATTTGTAGTTAACCTAATAGTTCATTCATACAATAGTTATATACTACACTTTTAATATTTGGTCCCACCTGTCATACACACACTGTGTCTTGAAGTCCATGCTACAGCTAACTATAAATCTGTAGCCCGCTGCTATTCTCTCTCCTTATTTATCTATTTAAAATATATTTGCAGCTGGCTTATAGCCTGCTATTGTACCTGCTCTTATCAAGCAAGCAAAGGCCTGGCCCAAGAGACGCCCCTCACGCCTGGAGCGATGCGCCGACGCCTCGAGTCTCGATCACAGCGGCGCCTCGTCTCTTTTTTTTTTCTTTTTCCCCACCGCGAGTCCACGATACCGCGTCGTCAGTTCGTCTTCATCATCCGTCGCACCAGCAGGCTGCAGTCAGCATCGCTGGCCTGCGGGCTCGCCGAGTCGCCGTCCTGCCGCTGGTCGCCCTAGCCGGCCGCTGGCAGCAAAGCAGCAGCAGCTGCCAGTTGGACGCCTGGACTAGGACTACAGGGGCAAATGGCGCAGAACAGTAGGGCAACCGAACAGTGCACTGTGCACAGGCAAACTGAAGAGAGGTATTCATCCAATGATCTAATTATCTCTCTCTAATTCTCTTGATTAGTTCCAGATTTTCAATTTATTCTCCCCTCTTCTAGTTCACTCTTATTTTTAATCCTACTAATTTGATTTGTAACTTGTTGATACTACCTTTTCAATTATCCAGATTTATATAAGCTAAGTTCAAAGTTTGAAGAACTGGAAGGAAGTTTCAATTGATCATCTCTTCTTGAAGGGACTCCTGCTGTCCTTCATCCATTAGTCCATCAGACCATCATTAGTAAAATTGTAAGCACACTGTGACACTTTAATATGGATAGAAAATTAAGATGTCTTCACTGGATATAAATTTTTAGTTTAAAATTAAAATGTTTCTGACTTTTGTTCTGGTTTTATTGTAGGCTATTAACTATCGATGATGTTGAGATTAACAGCTTTGAGCCCGAGGATAATTTTGCATAGATTAATCGTTTTCTATGTATTTTTTGATATTCCCCTTTGCGGTTTCTTTTTGTCTTATATTTTGGTAAGCACTTTTACTTGCTACTCGATGATTTTGTTTCAATAGTTGTCTATAAATGAATGAATAGCATTATTTAGAGTAATTGCCGCTCGTAAAGTAGTGAATTTGGTTCCAGCTCTGCCACTGACCATGTTGGCTATAAACACTAAGTTTGCCCTTGTATATTGATTGGGTAAAGTTCTTTTTTTTCCCCTCAAACTTTCGTCGAGGTTCATTACCCTATACTACAAAATCGTTTATTGTTGACCCTATACTCTTAAAACTTGATATCATCATGGTTGTTTCTAATGGTGGTATTAACCATGCCACATTGCTACTTTTATACTGCATGTATTGGTCGCTAACTTGGTATTATATCACATATCAGGCGCTTTGCATCCTTTTTTTTTCCTTCCAGGCGTTCTACACTCTCATCACTATGCCGAGTGAGAAAATGCGAGGAAATATGTATGACAAGTGAAGTCATCACCGGAAATAGATCATCTGTAAAACTATCTTCTAACTTTGAGTAGCTAATATGCGAGCCCCACAACAAACAGACCCATATATCAGTGATCTATGTCAAAGGACATTACTGTAAAGTGGATTCATCATTTTTTTTGCCATATCAGGAGCTAGAATAACAGTATAACCTACTATTGTTGTATTAGGATATTGAGATTTTTTGTAAAAGAAAAGACAAATCGTCAAAGTTCAAACATATGATAATTACTCCTTTATGGAGGACATAGTGAAGGTTCACATAACTAAGATATAAGGTTTTCACATAACTACATGGAATCATAAAACTTTCTATTCAAAAATTTTAAAAACATTCGACTCAAAAATCAAAAACTTCCACATGAATATCAGAAATCGACCCTCTTCTCTGGCATCAATCTATCACTGTCTTTTGGGCTATACCACCAGTCGTGGTCACTTCGTCGATGCCTTTCACTGCTCATCCTGGTCCAGAGAGGCCAGCATGAGCCCAATGCGATGTGTGGGTGAGGCGGTGATAGAGATGGTGGAGTTCCCTTGGCGGAAGCGACGGCTGATGGCCGGCACCGCAGTCGCTGGCGCGCTAGGGTTGAGGAGGAAGAAAGGACGCTGCTAGGGAGGATGAAGGAGACCCATAGCTTGCCAATTTCACACCACAAAGGAGATAGGAGAAAGAAGAGGACTCCTACTCGCGGGTCTACTTGGGAGCAGGCGAGAGGCATATCCCCTTGTCTCGTGGTGGCTAAGAGCGAGAGTAGATAGAACTCCTGTTTGACTATTTCCATACAGAGGAGTCAATGATGCGTCGATATAGGGAACTAACGAGAAGGTATTAAGGGGATAAAATGTGTTTATTACTTTACTAACTAGCTAACGCACGTGTGCGAATAACCGTTGCATTTTTTTGAAAGACAAATTAGCATTGCTACCTATATATTTCTCGTACCGGCAATCAGGCTGAGCTCAAACGACGCGGTGGTCATATAGGTTCCACGAGGATACACTAATTTATTTCCCTAAAATTTTTAGTCACTAACATATAGACTCAATAGGTGGAGGACTCACATGTCAATTACCAACGTCTGTCTCCGGCGTGGATATCTACCATGGCGTGGTATGCTGGCTGTTCGCGTGCACCGCCATGTACGACCAATCTATCCAACTGCGTTTATATCTCCTGCAGCTGCACACAAACTCGCAAAGGTCTGTGCTTCTGGAGGGTGCTCTGGTCGATCGGTCAAAGGAATCCTGTTGGCAACAAGGGCTCCTGTCCGAGTTCCCGAAACCCATATTTTGGATGCACCCGAGCTTTCAAACGAGCGGCATTTTAGCAGCACGGACAAGGCGACAGAAAGGTGGCAAGGATTAGACTGCAAGCGCCTTCCACTGTAATTCAATGATTTCTGAATCATTATTGAGGCGTGCGAGCAGGAGTAGCTATTGTAGTACCACTCCACCAGCTTCAATCAGTGTTTATTCAAGTAGCGCAGAGTTTCAGATTGTACCACTACTAGAAAAATAATTTTTATAGGCGGCCAAAAAGGTTTTCACAGGCGGGGGAGTCATCCACCGCTATCTCATCGCCTATGAAAATAGGTGCCCGCCTGCGAAAATAAAGCGAGGGAACAAAAAAAATCCGGCGCTACCCGCCGGTGACGCCGCCGGCGCCGGCTTCCCATTCTCCTCCCATTCCTCCATCCAATCTAGTAGTACACAAATTCACAAAAGCATCATAGTGGCATCACAATCAAATTCACAAATTAAATCAAACGCACCACAATAACTTTTAAAATCATTTCAAAAATCAAAACAAACGCGCTGCCTCCACCCTCGCCGTCACTGGCGGTAGCTGCTGCCGCGACCGCCCTCCGCGCCGCCGGATCTGGGAGGAGGGAGTGGAGACGCCGCCGACTCCACTCTCCTCGCCGTCATCGCCACCGGTCCGCCCCGAGCCACTGGCCACCGGCCTCTGCCCTCCCCCCTCCAGCCAGATCTGGGAGGGAGGGAGGGAGGGGAGCCGCCCCACGTCGCCTGGCGTCCACCCCGCGCCGCCTCGAGTCCGCCCCGCACCGCAGCCGCCGGCCACCGGCCTCCCCCTCCCCCCTTCGACCAGATTTGGGAGGGGGCGAGGGAGGGGAGCCGCCTCGCGCCACCAGCCTCCCCCTCCCCCCTCCGGCCAGATCTGGGAGGGAGGGAGGGGAGCAGCCCCGCGTCCGCCCTGCGGCGACGGCCATCGGCCTCCCCCCCCTCCTTCGGCCAGATTTGGGATGGAGGGAGGGAGGGGAGCCGCCGCCGGCCGCCACGCATCTGCGCCGCCTTCCGCCGCCCGCGCCGGCTGACGGCCGGGGAGAGGCCGAGAGGTGAGGGGTGGGGAGGGGAGAGGAGAGGTGAGGGGGAGGGGAGAGGAAAGGTGGAGGGGAGGGGGAAGTGGGACTGTGGGACCTAGAAAATATCGCCGATGATTCCGCTGTATTTATATTCCACGCCAATTTTGGCAGGCGGACCACATAAGAGGTCCGCCTGCAAAATGAATGGTATTTTTGCAGGAGGACCGTTTAAGTGATTTTCGCAGACGGACAGCGAGTTTCAACCGGGTTTGCATTTTTATAAGCGGCTATTTGGCTCCAATGGTCATACCCGCCTGGAAAACTAAAAGGCCAATGTTGCTAAAAATTATTTTTCTAGTGGTGTACTGATGTCTACACTCCACTAATCTACAGGATTAGTAGCACGTAATCACTGCCAGCAGCTTTGTCTTTGCTGATTCTCTCTTGAAGCCAGTATGTCGGCTGGACAGCTGCAGGTTGCCTGGTTGCTGCTCCAGCTTCCTGCCCTGTCCCTAGGATCCCCAGAAATTTTGACCTGCTGTAAAATTTCACGACTGCTTTTGTGTGTCACTGTGTCACATGTACATGGACTCCTAGTGCTTCATTGTCCATTCTCCAGCTAACTTTGGAAAACACATCTCTACCTTTCTTAGAGGAGCAGTATCAAGTTTCCCTAGTATCTTTCTGAAAGCAGCAGTATAAAGTCCGATGCCATTGTCCGTGCTTCACACAGTTCTGTAGTCCACACAATTCCACTAGTAGTACTAGTTAGGTTCATCCATGACCACTGTTATGGCTTGAGAAAGATCTAAGACAAAATTTTCCTTAGAAAGATGGACTCAATTGGTTTGATCAGCACATTCATTTTTTTTAGAAAGATGGACTCAAGATTGGTCATATATGTTCATTACCAGTTCATATTAGCAAGCACTGAAGAAGGGACAAATCGGTAATATAGATGAGCGGACTATAAGATCTAAGGTAACGATTTATGATGTTTGTGCAAATTCTGCATTTGTTGATTCTTTTGAACCCAAAAATGTTACGCATGCTTTAACTAATGAATCGTGGATTAACACTATGCATGAAGAACATGGAAATTTTAAGAGAAATAAAGTTTGGACTTTATTTAAACCACCTTCTGGATATAATATTATTGGAATCAAGTGGATTTTCAAAAATAAACAAAATGAGGATTGTTTGATTATGAGAAATAAAGCTAGACTTATTGTTCAAGGTTTTACCCAGGTGGAGGGTTTGGATTTTGATGAAACTTTTGTTTCTGATGCTAGAATTGAGACAATTAGACTTTTGTTAGCTTTTGTTGCTTCAAAAGGTTTTAAATTGTATCAAATGGATGTTAAAAGTGCTTTTCTAAATGGTTTTATACAGGAGGAGAAGTTTATGTCAAACAACCACCAGGCTTTGAAAATCTTGATTTTTCTAACCATGTTTTTAAATTGTCTAAAGCTTTATATGGCTTGAAACAAGCACCTAGAGTATGGTATGATAGACTTAAGAACTTTTTACTTGCGAAAAGTTTTCAAATGGGAAAGGTTGACAAAACACTTTTTGTTCTTTAGCATGGTGATAATCAACTTTTCGTTCAGGTTTATTTGAATGATATCATCTTTGATTTTTCAACTCACGCCTTGGTTGTGGAGTTTGTTAAGACTATGCGCAGGGAATTTGAGATGAGCATGATGGGTGAGTTATCGTACTTTTTGGGATTGCAAATTAAGCAAACACCTCAAGATACATTTGTGCATCAAACGAAGTATACGAATGATCTTTTGAGATGATTCAAGATGGAGAATTGCAAGCCAATTTCAACACCAATTAGTTCTACAGCTGTTTTGGATCCTGATGAAAATGGTGAAGCTGTTGATCAAAAGGAGTATAGAAGTATGATTGGATCTTTGTTGTATCTAACTGCTTCTAGGTCAGACATACAATTTGCTGTGTGTTTCTGTGCACGCTTTCAAGCTTCTCCTCGTGCTTCACTTGAGTTTGGAATTTGGTATTTTACTTCATCTTCTATATGCTTGAGTGGATATTCCAATGCTGATTTTGCTGGTTGTAGAATTGATAGAAAAAGTACTAGTGGAACATGTCATTTTCTTGGTACATCTTTGATTGCATGGTCTTCTAGGAAACATTCTAGTGTAGCTCAATCAACTTCTGAATTAGAATATGTTCCTGCTGCTAGTTGTTGTTCTCAAATTATTTGGCTTATATCAAGTTTGAAAGATTATGGTTTTGTTTTTGAGAAAGTACCTCTCTTTTGTGATAATACTAGTGTTATAAATATTGCTAAGAATTCTGTACAACACTCACGTACAAAGCACAATGATATTCGCTTTCACTTTTTGAGGGATCTGTTGAGAAGGGAGATGTTGAATTAACCTTTTTGGATACAAATTTGCAACTTGCTGATATTTTCACTAAACCATTGGATTCTTCTCGCTTTTCCTTTCTTTGTAGAGAATTGGGAATAATTCATCCTTTTGGCATAATTTGAGGGGGAGTTTTGTACCTCTTGGTTTTATCAAGCAAAATTTGACAATGAGAAAAAAAAAGAGAAAGTAGAGCTTTGTTCAATACATATGGTATATTTTTGTGCATGCTAGCAATACTATGAAGATTTATTTGTCTCTAGCATAGCTTGTATATATTCTATTTTTTTATGAGGCTTAGATATTTGTTTTAAGGGAGATGATGCATGACACTTAAATTCTATACTTGATTAAGTAAATATGCAATATTGATGCTAGCATATGGTTTGAATGATAAATGCTTATATATACGCTTTATTGATTTGTTATTCCTCAAATAGCTTGTTAATTGCTCATTGTGCAAGAGAATAAAAAATATCTAAGAGAGAAAAATGAATACCGAATCCTTGGAAACAGTCTTGACGACAAGGACATACCCGGAATAATAGAGAGAAAAAAATATGAGCAAAAAGGCTCAAATAAAAGTTAAAGAATTCTCTTGGTTGTTTTTGTACTGGAGCTAAATTGAGAAAGAGTGATAAATGTACTAGGTATATATGTTTAGTGTTTATTTTTCAACCTATGTGCTTGTAAAGATATTGCAGTATAAATCATATGAAATCATGAATTTCGATTGTTGATTTGACCTTAATTGTAAAATCTTTGGTTTATGATTATACTTTAGTGCATGCTTTCTATATTATAGATGGGTTCATCTTCTTTTTGTTGCAACACATGACTTGATGTGCTAAGCTTTTGAACATTAATGAACATAATTCCTATGCTTGATGTCATTGTCAAGAAGGGGAGAAGAGATACAAGTGCATGTTTTTCAGGTCAAGGAGGAATTTCAATTTCTTTCTTTTGTTTTGGATTTTTGAGCACTCTATGCTTTTTACCACTTTTGTTTTTATTTTTCCAAACATCAAAACATTTTTGATGGGTTTGCCAATGTGTTCATCAGGGGGGATTGTAAAATCAAAGTGTGTTTTGATTATTATTCTATGATGAACAATTGGCATATGAGATTATTGGTTTTGATATTTGGAGATTATTGGCGAAGTGGTTTTGGAGATGATTGGATTTGCATGTGATATAAAGGTATTGCTGGATTGTCGGGTCCAGTCAAACCGTGCAGGTGCTGCCGGTCAGACCAGAGGTATTCGTGCGGTTAGACCGGCCAGCCCACGGTCTGACCGGCCGACTCTGTGTCGGTTTCGATTTCGGGTTGTATCATTGGATATCCGTGGTTAATTCGTGTTTATGGCTTCTAGATGGATACTATGCGTATGTAATATTGTTGTTTGCTAATAATAAGTAAAGTTGGAGATAGCTTGGTCTCGGAATATGGTATCCTTGTTTGATTTATGTGTAGGTGTCTTAATGCCTCGGGAGAGTATTACCGGTGATGAATCGGGAGTCAACTTGGAGATAAGGTGACGTTCGGATGGTAAGATATCACGCGGTATACTTAGGCTAAAGATCGATGCACGTGGTTGGTGAAGATTCCATATGGCATATGATGGAGATATTCTGTGCGTTTGGGATGCGGAGTCGAATTTGGAAGGAGTCCAAATTTGGTACAATTGGAGTTTGTAAAGTTGGTTTCTTGTACGGGAAGGTTTCCTAGATGGATTAGGACTTCTTGTATGAGTTTGGTTCGTGGTTTAGGCCGCCTACCTCATTTATAAATAGAAAGGGAGGGTGTGGCCTCCAGGGAGAAAAGTTAGGGTTTCTAGTTTAGAGAGCATTGAGTTGAGAGAAAAGTTAGGGTTTCTAGTTTAGTCGAGATATTCGTGTGGAGTGCTGTTGTTGCACTTTGTAAACACAGAGAGAAGTAATAAAGTTGTTATCTACTTTGAAAGTTCTTCGATTTGTGTTTGCTCGGGTTCGGCAATCTAACCGGCGAGACACCGGCGGTCAGACCGGCGGCAACGCAGCGGTCAGACCAGCGGGATAGCTGCAGTCAGACCGGCGGCGGCGACAGACGACGGCGGCATCTACAGGCGGTGAGACCGGGCAATCTATACCGGTCAGACCGATGGCTTCGGTTCGGTCAGAGCGGCAGATTAACTCTGGTCAGATTGCAATTCATCAAATTGAGGGTAACTTTTAATTCTGCTAAAAGTTATGGTTTGTGGGTATTACAACCATTCACCCCCTAGGTTGGCTTAGTTCTTGCTATTCGATCCTACAGGATTACTCCTGGGTGAAATGCTACAATGGTATATCCATGCGCTTGCAGATCATATCTGTGACCATAAATATACCAAGAATATTTCGACGCCATTACTGGGAATTATATTTCTAGTAATGTCGTTAAGATATATCAACAAGCATTTCTGGCGCTGTTGCTGGGGATTATATTTCTAGTAATGACGTTAAGAAATATCAACAGCCATATCACTGAAAATCTAATCTGAAACCAACTCTACCTGTATTGGCCAACCGTATCTGACTCAATATCGGGCCGATGTGCACTCTGTTTCCAGAAAGATCGTATCTCCCCCAAATATGCCTCGGTGTTATCACCAACATTGAGTATAACTTATCACCAACACTCTCTTCAATCTTGTACCTCGGCGGATGCTTCTTTTATAAAGTACGTATTCAAGATTTCTTTATATTATTTAATTAGTTTACTTAAATGAGATATATTCTCATCGGTGCAGGTTCGTCGCTTGGTGTGCAGCTGAGTGCTTTAGTACTAAGACTCTAAATAAAGAAGGAAGTTCTTGGCCGAGGCTAGAGTAGTAATCAATAACGTAAACGTGATGTCTAAGTTAGATGTTACCTTCATTTGTAGTGTGCTCCAGGGAAAGTGAGGCAGGCAGCAGGTGGTGACAGCCTTGTCTGTCCTTTGCATCCCTCCACGTTTGGGTAGACCAGGGGACGGCCGGTGCCTGATGCATTCGATAGAGTTTTACCTTTAACTTAAGTTAGCTAGTTGAATCCATAGAAATCCTCTCTATCTTAAGCCTGCCATTTAGTTGTTGTCCTTTGCTGAATCTTGTTCATAGATATACACACACGTTTCTTGTATTCGAAACCCTTGGAATACTCTAAGGGGAAGTGCTACAACGGTATCCATGCATGTGCGGTATTTATTTGTGTGCATGTCAAATTCCAGCATAGACCCCCTTAGATTACAGGCAGACCATAACTGCTGCATGCAAAAATTGATCCCCCATTCATGGATCAAAATCCGCATGCGAAAGTCAATTTTCGTATGTGGAACTCTTAGCCTGCATGCGAAAATATGCTTATCTTTCATGTGAACCTCTTATGAAGCCCGCATGTGTAAAAACCCCCCACTCCTTTTCTTTTTTACTCCTCATCTCTCTCCCACTAACTCTACCCACACCTCCCACTCCCTTATCTCCCCTCCATGCCATAATATCCTTCTCTCTCCCTTACCTCGCACCACCACCCATTCTATCCAGATCCAGCAGCAACGGGCGGCTCTCGGTGGTCAACCAGGTGTCGGCGGCCTAAGGTGTGGGCATGCATCGGCAAGGAGGCAGCGATGCTTGGCAGCGGTCTCGAGTGGGCTTTGGCGTGGAGGAAGCGGTGCTCAGTAGTAGCAGTAGTAGCAAGGGGAGGTAGCGGTGGCGGCTGGCGACGGCAGCGACGACGACGGCTTTGGCAAGCAGGCGGAAGGAAAGGAACGGCTGATGGTGGACGGGAGGGGGAGCGGCAGGCAAGAGCGGTCGGCGGTGGGGAGGATGGCGGGTGCGAATCTGGCAATGGGGTGCTCGGCGGCGACGGATCTGGACTAGCAACGTGAGACTCGATGATGGCAGATCCAGCCCGAGGGATGGCCGGAGAGAGCTTGGGCTCCGGCGGAGGCGGCGGTGACGGGAGGGCGCGCGGATCCCGCTGCATCTTGCACCCCATGCTTGTGATGACAATGATGATGGCTCTGCCGGCTTCGAGCAACGACGAGGATGGTGATGACGATGAGGATTATAGGGTTTTGTCGGGACCCCAACTAGGACCCCTCTGTGTATATGTGCTAGTCCCAGGTCAACGCTAGTACATACAATAACAAAAGATAATATCACAACCACATCACGGTTATATTATAAGTAGGAAACAAATATAATTTTGAATTGGGTCTTATGACCGTATTTTCACAATTTCTTGGCCACGTAGGGCCAAATAGAGATAAACAACGGAAAAAGAACTCACCCACAAGATAAACAACGGAAAAAGAATTCACCCACAAGATTGACACTCTGTAGAGGTTGTACAACTTTTCCCACAAGATACAGTTTTGTGCCTCTAGACACCAAAGAGTAACAAAGCATTTCGTCCAACTCACCCTAACACTGGCTTCCCCCATGGGCGGTCCTCCCATCACCACACAGGTAAAAGGTCCCATGGTACCATCCAAAAACATATCTAGTCACCTCGTCCGCCAGTGCTAGAGCTAAGCCGTGTACTAAGCTAGGTCCTTCTCATTAGGATATGTGGTTGCACGATAAGGCTTATCTTAATGGCGCACCAAGTGAAGTCCTTAACTGACTAGGGCAACTTGCCTAAACTAAGCACCTCAAGCACACAGCGAAAGGGAGCACACAGGTCAATGCTAAGCACGCACATAGATGGCTTACATCCTAGGTTTACCACAGATCCACCATCGTCCCGGCCTAAAACATTTTCCGCTAGTTAATAACTACACGGTGCAACACATGCCACCGAAAAGATAGCACACAACCACACAATTTATATATATAAATGTGATAAGTAGATCATTAGTCAATATTATATTTTGCTTGTAAAAGTGTGAGCAGGGCTAAGCAAATCTACTACTTGGAGTCAATAACCATATCTGACTCACATGCAAACTCGGGTGACATGGCGTGAAACGTAATCAACAATAATTCAAAGGCATGGAATAATTAACAAGTAGGTCATAACTACCCACACGATAATTTGTAAAACAAAACAATACATATAATTTAAAACAAGATAATTTTGCAAGATGGGATCAACATGTTGACAAAAAAAATAAATTAAACAAAAAAGGATAGCCAAATAACATAAAATTAAATAGCCAATTAGATCAGGAAGTAGAGCTCGATTTTAGAAGAATTCAGGACAAAGAACCATAGGCCACCATTGTCCAGAAAAATTCATATTATAAGCTTTTTGCAGTTTCCGATTGTGTGCCAAGAGACGAAATGGGTTGTTAAATCCCGTGGTCACTACACAAATCATTGAATCACACAAAGAGGCCACAAAGCTTTGGCTATCTAAGAAACTCTTATGGCTCCATTAGAACGTGGTATTTAAAGAATGTAAGAATGAAAAAAATACAGGATTGTAATGTCACATATGGACAAATTCTGTATGAATTCATAACATAGGGATCAACACATGTTATGTTTGGATGGTTCATAGGAATACATATAACCATGGGAATTTGATGAAATTTGAGAGAGGGAGAAGAGAGATAATTTATAGCAAAAGAAGATACACTGGATTTCTCAAAGGAAAATAAAATTAAGGTTGAGCTCAAGGTAAGATTTCCTATGAAGTTGGTGCATTGAATAGTAGCAATCCATAGGAATTTGACATACTCAAATCATATTTTCCAAACAAAACATATATGAAAAATTCCTAAGGTTTATAAAAGCCTTTCAAATTCATATTAATTTCTTTCTATCCAAGGTCCAAGATACATGGCCTGATTCATTCACAAAAAGTTTAACGCGAGAGACACCTAGACAGTAGTACCTTTTAATCCTAGCTGGGTGAGACCAGTGAGGAGCCTTCATGGCCGTACCCGTACTATTCTCGGTCACAGCAAAGGCAGTTCGCGAATGCATGCCACCGTTGCGGCGTTCCCTATGGCTGCCATCAGACACCACTGTCCTGAGGCTGTTGTGAAACAACATAAATTTCTGTTGCTCGTCAGAGATGCTTTATTGACATAATTTCTGTTCCTTTTCATCTGCCAAAATCACTTGGTATTAATTTAAGAAATCAATTAATGTCAATGCTCACAATTGCATAGAATCACAAGATAGTGAAACATCTATGGGGTCAGGAATTTCATGTGCAAACTTTGATGCCATCTAGTAGTAGAGTATTATCTACTGGATGAGATCATTACATGTTGTAGAGTACACAGAAACAAGAGCTCACAAAGTAAGAAATTTAGTGTAATGCAGACCTCAAATGTGGCAATGCTAGCTCCAAAAATTGGTTTCAGGAGGCTATGTGAGTAAGTAATCAAACCTTGTTCAGGAGTTTACAATCAAACTCAATCACATGTGTTGTTTTTCTTTCTTAAATGAAGTTGTATATTCAAATCGTCTAGGCACACCATTCTATCTAGTAAGTAGTAGTTAATACAAAAATAAAGCCAACACTTGCCATTAAGCTCATCTACAATTCCAACAAAAAAACAGAACCAGGCACGTACTGATCTGTACAATCTTCCAATCCTACGATCTGGGATGCGCAGAATTGATTGGGGCACTCGAGCAAACAAATGGTGGGCAAAAATGTGTGCATGGCAAAGTAAATAATTAACCTGGCACAAAATTTAGCCTAATAGTTCTCCATAATCGACAATCGCTTGTATTGCTTTGTCATTAGTAGGAAGTACAGAATATTAGATTGGTACAAAGGAAAAGTCACGAATGAGCATAATCGATAGGTCTGCCTCCATAGTTCATAGAGAATATTACAATCCTAGAACATTAACTGCATGCTACTCCATCTAGTACAGACGACTACTGTTCATAAAGGAATTAACTTGGAACAAAGTGCTACCAGACCCAACCCTACAAAAATAGGCGCATATAGGCACATCAAATTATCTTGTGCCAAAGAAGCAACGGACGATGTGGCTTGTCATCTGCTCCTACACCTCAATGATGTTATCCTCCTTAATCTTCACACCCTACATGATAAGTATGCATAACAAATGACAGATAAGTAATAGAAGAGGCACAAAATAGAAGTTGAACAGAAATAGAAAGTACTTACCCACAAGCCAACTAGCAAAGCAGCCCCAATATTGGTAATGATAAAGAAAGCTGTCATTATACAGCGCCACTCACGCTGATAAGCAAATGGAACGTGGAGAGTGTACATGACCATCCAAGAGGCAACAAAGATGGACAACATAACAGGACCAATGAAGGCAAATCCTCTTCTTATCCTAGGTGATTTGGTAAACACAAACTCTAGCAATAGAAGAGCAAAAAGATAACATGTCGTCACAGAAAAGGCTAACACCATCTCGACGGTCAGATCCCTTTGCATCTTCTGCCTGATCAAATATGTCCTTCGTTGGGGCTGAACCAAATCACTTCATGTGCAAACTACAATCACCAACTGGCAAACATATTTCACACAATCAACCCATCATCTTGCCATGAACTTTAAGGATAGTTTCAACTAGCAAATCAGCAGCGAAACAACAATAAATATATGCACACAGGACACAGTCATTTACGTGGAAAAACCCCCCTCGGTGTGAGTAAAAAACCATAAGACCAACGGTCCACTCCAAGCTTCCACTACAATCAACGATGGGTACAAATGAAGTCTTCACTAAAACATCTAAAGATACATCACAACAACAGCTATAACATTAAGTTACACACTTGGCATCATCAACATCAACCATCAAAGCTAACAAGAGGTATATCAACAAACAAGAAGAGAAATGGCATATTCTATCCTCTTCGGTTCTCAGGTGAGATCTCCCAAACCACATACGCAAATTGCATGAAACTTGGCAGAAATGATGGTATATGAGTCCCTTCCAAGCTTTCCAAAAAATAGCCCAATCGGACACCGTTTAACCCTCAAACTGACATTCTACCAACTACTATACAAGGTGCAACAACAATAACTCGAGCTGACAAACCACCACTCAAATATGGTGCTCTACGCACCCAATCCTCACACAAATTGAGCAAATTAAAGTGCTCAAAGTGTGAAACAAACTCACCAATTTGGTGACAATCCAACCACGTTTGAGCCTCCAATCGCTGACTTAATGAAGATCGGGTAAGAGAGCCCCCAAGCTGAACGAACTGCACTTCTTCTCCACTCTCCTCTCTCTCTTGTGTTTTTGGTTGTTTCTTCTTCACGTCAATGGCTGTTGCTCTCCCCTCAATGGAGGCTAGGGTTTTTCTTCTCACCACAAAGAGATGAGGCAATCTCCACTATTGATCAAAACATGAATCAATGGCTCACATTTGTTGGACTTTTTGGGCTGCAATAGGCTGAGAGCAAAGGCTCCATGTGCAGGAAAATTTGGCCCAACAAACTCCTCCCGACATTATGGAGCATCTCATTGCCTTTCGGCAGTCATGCCAGCGAGCTGGCAGTAAACCTTGAGCTTCTCCTTTGTCATCACCTTGGTTCCCATTATCATCGATGTGGACTTTCTCAAGCTGCATTTGCTTAGAACTCAACACATCACGAATCCAATGATAACGCACATCAATGTGCTTTGACCTTGAATGGAAACTTGCATTCTTACTCAAGTGGATAGCACTTTGGTTGTCGCAAAGTAGCGCATACTTCTCTTGATTAAACCCAAGTTTCCTAACCAAGTTTTTCAGCCGTAAGAGCTCTTTGCTTGCCTCTATCACAGCGAGGAACTCGGCTTCAATTGTGGACATTTAACACACTTTTGCAATTTTCTTTTCCATGACACCGCTCCTCCTGCAAAGGTGATCAAATACCCCAAGTAGACTTCCTACTATCAACATCCTCGGTCATGTCTGCATCTGTGAAAGCAATCAACACTGGCTCACTACGACCAAAATCCACTTCACGACTTCCCAATGTTAGTGTTGCCCCGGAGGTATCTCAAAATCCACTTCACGGCTTCCCAATGTGCTATTCCTGGATTTGACATACACCTGCTCACAGTACTGACCGCATGGGCAATGCCTGGCCTTGTGCACACCATAGCATACATCAAACTTTCAACTGCTGATGCATATGGAATATTTTGTGTTTCCTTCTTCATCTCATCAGTAGAAGGGCTTTGCATGGTGCTCAACTTAAAATGAGTTGCAAGTGGACAGCCCACAAATTTTGCATCATCCATTCTGAACTTGCAAAGCACTTTCTCCATATACTTCTCTTGAGAAAAGTACAACTTGTTGGATTTTCTGTCCCTCTCAATTCTCATCCCGAGAATATGCTTAGCTAGCCCCAAATCCTTCATTGCAAAGGACTTGATCAATTCTTTCTTTAGCTTAGCAACCATGGACATATTATTGCCAACAATCAAGATATCATCGACATAAAGCAACAAGATGATAAAATCATCACCTGAGAACCTTTTCATGAACATACAATGGTCTGAGCTACTTATCATGTCTTTTGATTCAAATCATCCCCCATAACTAATTCAAATTTCAAATACCATTGTCTTGGTGCTTGTTTTAGACCATAGACTCTTTTTCAGTTTGCACACATAGTCTTCTTTGCCTTTAATAAGAAAGCCCTCAGGCTACTCCGTGTATATCTTTTCCTCCAAATCATCATGAAGAAATGTTTTCTTCACATCCATTTGCTCAACCTCCAGATTGAGACTTGTTGCCAAGCCAAGGATCACTCTAATTGATGTCATATTCACAACCGGTGAAAAGATCTCATCAAAATCAACACCTTTCTTTTGGTTGAATCCTTTCACTACCAACCTATCCTTGTACCTTGGATGTGGTGTGTGCTCTTCATGCTTTATTCTGTAGACTCACTTATTTTACAAAGCTTTCTTGCCCTTGGGCAACTTCACCAACTAATATGCGCTATTCTTATGCAAGGAATCCATCTCCTCTTGCATAGCTTTCTTCCACTCCTTCTTGTGCTCATCTTCCATTGCATCTGCAAAACACTATGTTTCTGAACCATCAGATAGTAACACCACATACTCATCTGAAGGATACTTGGTGGAAGGAATTCGATCTCTGTTGGATCTTCTGAGTGAAACTGTTGGTGGAACTTCTAGTATTGGTGGATGTTGATCCGGACACTGCTTTCAGTGTTAACATCTTGCTGTCGGGAAGTAGTCACATCACATGCACCATGCACTTCACTATGTGCATCATCTACAGCATCTTCTTCAACCCCTTGTGGACCTCCAACTGTAGGAAGTGGATCTAAATCAACTTGATGTTGTTGCTAAGGTCTCTTTTTTGTCTTCACAATATCCTCAATTGTTTCGTCTTCAACAAAGACAACATCTCTGCATCTCAATACCTTATTTGCTATTGGATCAAACAGCTTGTAGCCAAACTCATCCAAACCATAACCAAGAAAGATACATTGCCTTGTCTTTGGATCAAGCTTAGACCTTTCATCTTGAGGGATATGAACAAAGGCTTTGCACCCAAACACTTTCAGGTGGTCATATGAGATGTCTTTGTTGTACCACACCCTGTTAGGAACATCTCCCTCCAAAGAAACACTTGGTGAGAGATTAAAAAGATAAACTGCAGTCATCAAAGCCTCACCCCAATAATACTTTGGTAGCTTTGCATGTGACAGTAAGCATCTAACTCTCTCCTCAATTGTCCTGTACATCCTCTTAGCAACTCCATTCAGCTGTGGTAACTTAGGAGGGGTGAATTGATGCCTAATCCCTTGCTCCTTGTAATAAGCATCAAATGGCCCTATGTACTCTCCTCCATTATCAGTGCGTAGGCACTAAATCTTTTTCTTAGTTTCTCTCTCAACTGAGGGTCTGTTTAGTTCCTAAAAACATCACATCGAATCTTTGGACACATATATGGAACATTAAATATAGATAAAAAGAAAATTTGATTGCATAGTTTGCATGTAAATCGCGAGACAAATCTTTTGAGCCTAAATAGACCATGATTAGCCATAAGTGCTACATTAGCCGTATGTGCTAATGATGGATTAATTAGGCTCAAAAGATTTGTATCGCGGTTTCCAGGCAAGTTATGAAATTAGTTTTTTATTCGTGTCCGAAAATCCCTCCCGACATCAGGTCAAACATCCGATGTGTCACTCAAAAATTTTTCATTTCCCCAACTAAACAGGCCCTGAGACTAGAAACTGCTTGAACACAGCTAGCACTTGATCTTTGGACTTCAAGATATAAGCCCAAACTTTTATGGAGAAGTCATCAATGAATGTGATGAAGTATTCAGCACCACCAATTGACTTTGTTGTCATCTTGTATATATCAGAGTGCACCAAATCTAGCACCTCTAGCTTCTTGTGAAGAGGAAGACTCTTGAAAACAATCCTGCCTTCTTCCCTGCTAGGTAATCTGACCACTTGTTCAAATGGACACTTTTTATCTCTTTAAGGAGATCTTTCTTCACTAGCTTAATTATTCCCTTCTCACTCATGTGCCCAAGTCTCTTGTGCCATACAACACAAGAATTCTCTTTCTCTAGGCATTGACACGCACTATAAAGTTTGGCTGAAACATGAAATAACAGTGAAACCATTTCACCTCTTGCAACTACCATGTTACCCTTAATAAGCTTATACTTCTCATCTTCAAATGTGTGATCATAATTCTCTTTGCAAAACAAAGGAACTGAAATTATGTTGAGCTGAAGTGCTTTAACATGTCTTACTGACTTGAGCACAAGTCTAGTACGTTTGCAGTCTCCAATTGCACATCTCCCTTTCCAACAATAGCTGCCTTTTTATTGTTGCTCATCTTCACAATGCCAAAATCACATGATGTGTAGTTTGTGAAGTACTCTCTATGAGATGCAGCATGAATGGTAGCACCGCTATCTAGAATCCAAATCATCTTGTCATCACCAACATGGTTGATGGCTTCCTCTTCAGAAATGACTGTGACTCTCTCATCAATAGTGGAACTTTTGCAATGTTTTGTCAAGACAAGCATGTCCACAGCTGCAAAAGTAATGCGATCAACATTACTGTTACTATCACCATCTTAATTTTGAGATTGCTTCTTTTTCTTTTTGTTATCTCACTTCAACTTGTGGCACTACCACTTCAAGTGGCCCTTGTCATGGCAATAGTGGCACTCATAATCACCATACATGCCCCTTGACTTGCTTCTACTAGTGGCTGCACCTTTCTTCGGACCTCGACTTTTGCTTCTCCTCCTTGACTCAGTGACAAACATCTCTGACGGTGAGAAAGAGCCCTCTCCTTCAGAACTTTCGTCTTCACACAGCTTCAAGTGACAGTCCCATTGGGTGCTGAATTGCATGCTGTAACCTTAAAGTTTTCCCAAGTGTCCGGTAATGAGTCTAGTAGCAGCAAAGCTCCCACTTCATTCTCAAATGTGATTCCCATTGAAGAGAGATGATTTATGATGCCTTGGATTGCATTCACATGGACTGCAACAGGAGAACCCGCTTTGTACCTCAGATTCATCAATTTCTTGATAAAAACATCTTGTTGGTACCTTCTTTTAAGGCAAACAACTCCTCATATTTCTGCCATAACGTTCGTGCATGTGTCACACCAGTGATATGGTTCAAAATATTGTTATCGACCCACTGTCAAATGAACCCACAAGCTTAACGATGAAGAACCCTCCAACCATCCTCTATTTGACATAGAGCAAATCCTCCATCTTACTCTTCCAAGCTTGGTAATTTGTATCATTCAAAGATATCATTATGCTAGTATTCACTTCCATCTTAACAAGGAAAATCAGTAACTTGACAAGAGTTCTGATACCACTTTGTTGGGGCTGAACCAAATCACTTCATGTGCAAACTACAATTCACCAACTAGCAAACATATTTCACACAATCAACCCCTCATCTTGCCATGAACTTTGAGGATAGATTCAAGTACAAAATCAGCAGCGAAATAACAATAAACACATGCACACAAGACATGGTGATTTATGTGGAAAAACCCTCCTCGGTGTGAGGACAATGGGTACAAATGGAGTCTTCACTAGAACATCTAGAGGCACATCACAAAAGCAGCTATTACATCAAGTTACACACTTGGCATCATCAACATCAACCATCAAAGCTAACAAGAGGTATATCAACAAACAAGAAGAGAAATGGTAGATTCTGTCCTCGTCGGTTCTCAGCTGAGATCTCCCAAATCATAGATGCAAATTGCACTAAACTTGGCAGAAATGATGGTCTAAGAGTGAGGAACAAACTCACCAAGTTTGGTGCCAATCCAACTACGTTTGGGCCTCCAATCGTTGACTTGATGAGGATCGGGTAAGAGCCCCCAAGATGAATGAACTGCACTTCTTCTTGTCCTCTCTCCTCTCCCTCTCTTGTGTTTTTGGTTGTTTCTTCTTCACCTCAATGGTTGCTGCTTTCCCCTCTCTCAATGGAGGCTAGGGTTTTTCTTCTCACCACAAAGAGATGAGACAATTTCTACCATTTACCAAGACATGAATCAATAGCTCACATTTGTTGGACTTTTTGGGCTGCAATGGGCTAAGAGCAAAGGCTCCATGTGGAGGGAAATTTAGCCCAACATCCTTTTCATCCAATAAGGAGGATTGGGTCTGCACCATAAAACAACTCGTTTAAAAAGAAGGGAAAAAACAAAGGAGAAGAGGAAAAAAGACTCACCTTTGTGGCAAGATAACCAGAAAATATGATGCAGCTGCAAAAAACACAGTCCTGCTCAAGAACTACGCATTGCTCAATGCATTCTTAACATCCTTAAAAGTCAACACTACATCTTCTAAGCAAAAATTAACATATGTGAATGTTTCTTCTATAAAGTGTGGGATAATTTAATCTGCAAAGAAAGAGAATAGAAAGCATAGGTTCAGGAACAGAAAAAATCAGGCAAATCAGCTCAGAGACGCCCTAGTTGCAGGCGGTGAGACGAGCTAGACAATAAAAACCCTAGATAAATGGAAAGGAAGAAGCAAGACATAGTATACTGAAGAAGAGGTGAGATCGAAACCACATTGCAGGCTGCCCTGCGAAAGACAAAATGAAAGTCGCTGCATGTGAGACATTAGCACGACACGATGCCAACGGCAAGAACTCAAGAAACCAGCAAGTTGATGTTGTCTGTGTTCACGAAAACATACCAGCAAGCTCAGTATCGTCCATCTCGTCACCAGGAGCAGTTGTGTCCTTCTTGTCACCAGGTGCCGTCTCCTCCTCCTCCTCCTCCTCCCCGAGCAGGCGATGACGCCTTAACGGGCGGGTGCTGCTGTCCGTCGTCGAGTCAGTCACCTCCTCCTCGCTTACACCCCGATCCGAATCGGTCATAGCCTCCACCAACTCGATCTCCTTCGTCATCACTATCTCACACGGATCACCTCAACTCCACTCTCTCACGGACAGTTACAAGGTCACCTCAACTCCTCAAGACCTTCAATTGCGAGACAAGCCAAGCGACACCACTCCCATTATATAGCCACAGCACACATGCAGCACGGATGCACTTTCGTACATTAGCCCCAATGTGAACCACTGATCCAGGAAAAAACGGTTGTTCTTTCTCCATGTCCTTCCGATTAAAAAAAATACTAGAACGGGAACCTTCAACGCTTCTACAGTATTATTTGGAAAAAAATTTGGTGGAGACCGGATGCAAATCACCTCCTATGCATCCCTGCCCTAGATGTTTGCCATGTGGACGACGTACGGATCGGACGGCACGCTCCGCTTAGGTCCTGGCACAGCTAAGAGAATAGTAGGCTCATTGGCTTAGACTCAGACGATCCCTTTCTCTCATTTGCCTTTCGCGCAGCCAGCCAACCACCGCCTTCCTCTCCGATCTGCTGCCGCCGGAGCCATCTCCCAACGCGATCCCCCTCCGTGCACCTGCCTCTCGGCTGTTTCCGATCCGAAAAATACCCCCAATGCTGATGATTCGTATGCGGCGTAGCCACTGAAGATCTGATGGGATGTCTCGAGTATATATCTTTCATCAAATCTGCTCATATCATCCATCTTGATCGAGTTACCACATAATAGATTGCAAGGTGAGGATTCCGGCGAACTTCAGCAACTGCTGGGGAAAAAATTCCATGTGTTCAATGTAAGTGTGAATAGCTTGTTTGGTGGCATTCCTGGAGAAAGTGATTTCATCCCTCGAGAGGATATCTCCCCGTTTCGAGCATGCCATAGTTATAAAAAAATTAAAAAAAATTAGTAAGATAGATTAATATGAAATATATCACTCCATAAATATGCAAGTTAAAATTCAACTTCTACAAGTTGTAGTAAAAATAACAAATATAGTTACGAATATGTGATAACTATTTTCAGTTTAATTTGTCTCTTTTTTTGCAATTTGTAGAAGTTAAATTTGGTCTTGCATGTTTGTGCGGTGATATATTCCGTATCAATCTATGATACTATTTTATTTTTCAAATTTTTTATAACTATTTAAATGATATGTAAACAATGAGGGAATGTCCCTTCGAGAAATGAAAATCCACGTCCATATATATCGATGATATGCCTGTGGTCGTCGCCTGCGGTGGCGCTACGATGGCTGTGGGAGGCTGAGGCGACTCTACCGCTGTCCGCGTCGAGTCGAGCCATGCACTGCACGTCTGCACGTCGCCTATCGAACTAGTATCAATCGAATGTAGGTTCAAATCGAATCAAGCGGATCTAGCTTATAATTAGCATGCACCTGTCCTAATCCAAGGGCAGGTTCACCTCCCAAATTAAGGTAAACAAGTCTGGCCCCGAAGAGCATCTTTGATTTGTTGCCAATTTCTTTTTACCAAATTTTGACATTATTAAATTTTGTCAAGGTAATACTACAATAATCAAAATACATCAAAATAATGGCTTTCCATACCAAAATTTCGAGGTCCGATAAGCCTCTACTACATACTCAGCAAAAGATTTATCCCAAGGACCCAACATAACCAAAATTTAGTAACATCAATATATTCCACAATTTGTTTTGAGTTGGTTTTTTGGTAATACATCAAACAAGTCAGTACTCAGTAGTGCCAAGTAAGCCAATCTACAGTAGTGCAAAGTAAGCCAATCTACAGGGGCTGTGCCACTCAATCCTGCTGTTGCTGCCCGCAGAAGTAGCCGTACTTCCTCAAGAACCACAACACACTTCCTACTGCAACCGAGAGAGCGGCGGATCCTGCAACGATGCCCACCCTGCCGCCCCAACCTGGGGCATCCACGGCGAAGACGAAGCCGATGCACACGCCGAACAGCGCCGCGAAGAAGCTATACTTCAAGAACTGCACCGTCCCGTATCGTTGGTCCCGTTCACCGTCGTCGTCGTCCGCACCCGCCGGCCGCTGTTTCAGGCACCCGGCCGCGGCCGCCGCCGCGGCCTTTGCCGTCGCCTCGTACTGCCGCTCGTCGTCGAAGTAGGTCGACATGGCGGCGCAGTACCAGTACTCGCCGACCTGTCCGTCTTGGGTGGCAGCCGGCATCTCGAAGAAGGGTAGTTCACCGTCGGCCACAACCGTCGCCTTGGTGACGAGGACGGTGGGGCAGAGCGTCCTGCAGATGCAGCACAGGTGGTCGGGCTTGGGTGCGGAGCGGACGCGGGCGGCGCACGCGGGGCACACGACGCGGTGGCCGCACGGGCCGACCGCCACCCACTCGAGGGGCTCCATGCACACCGCGCAGGAGGGGACGTCGTCGGAGCCGGTGGTGCTACATTTGTCGTCGTCGCCGGCGCTGCAGGAGGTACGGATCCTGGTCGTGTCGACGGCACGGCTGTGGTCGGTGGCGGCGGCGACGGTGCTACGGCTGCTCGCGTCCAGTTGAGGCATATCAATGACGTGACTGTGGCTGCTGGCAGCGGCGACGGCGACGGCGACGCCTCTACCGCTGTTCGCGTCGAGGTCAGCCATGGCCGCGGCCGCGGCCGACCGGCGAATTGGAGTTACCGTTAAGGACACAAGCGAATTAGAAGGTCGATCGAATTAATCTCGGTTTAACAATATGCAGTACTACCAGTACGTACAAAATTGGCAGACAAAACGAGTGGCAATCGAAACCGGCCAGCCGGCCGGGAACCCGTCATCATGATCTCATATCGGCTTGACACGTACGCGCGCGTCTCGTGGGCTCACGCTTCTGTTGTGTCCTAATCGAACTCCACGTACCAAAAACCATACTGTCTCGGGCTCTCGGCATGACAAAACCCAACTTGGGTATTTTTTTGACTTTTGAAGCCCAAATCAAATCGATCCTGCCTGGTTTTTATTCGTTTATCTGACCGGGCTTGCTTTATAAATTGTGATGCCTGGTCTAATAAATTCCTTCGTGTATAGTCACGAGTAGTCTCCAACTAATTTTCCTACCTACACCTATAGATGGCCATCTGGGCGGCACGGTCGTGCTCGGGCCAGAATCTATCGGGTCGGCACGGCCCGACCAACATATGCTGAAACATCGGCCCAGCCACGAGCAAATACGACTCGGGCCCTGCTGGGTCGGTCCGAAGGCACAATAGCCTATCGTGCTTCTTCATAAAAAAACAAGTCTAATTTCTATCTCTCATTTCTATACGCCATATCTGAATTATTGTAATCAATCTATTTGCATCCCTTCACTCTTGGGCCGTGAATTATATGGCTGCATTAAGCCTAATTTTATTCCCTAAACTATTTTTCTTCCCTCCACATTGGATCAGGCCATGCCAGGCTAGCCTACCGTGCCAAGGCATCGGCCCAGGCACGGCCTACCTATCGGGTTGAGTCAGCCCGGACACGACCCCAATCAAACCGTGCCATGCCTGGGCCGGGCCATCGGGTCTCGGGCCTTATGACCATCTATACCTACACCACAACGAATATGCATACTATTTTGATCAGTCTAATCGAGTAGGCTTGTTCAATCTGAGCCCGGCGTAGCCCGACGCTGTACCGAGTAAGGCTGAAAGCCCAAAAAGCCCGAATATTAGAGGTAAAATTGACTCACCAAACTGGTTAGCTCCCTTAACTAACAAAACCAGCTTATTTTGCCTTCTCGATCGAGTGGTTTTGACAGTTTTTTTTTTCTTACGTGGCGCTTTTGTAGTCACAATTGCATCTGATATTACAAGTTAACTTGGTGTAAACATGCTGGCATGGTGCTTGCATGTCAGTTTTGGAAGAAAAAAATTTTAAACCGTAGGGATCCACATATCAGCCGCAAGGTAAGAAAAATAAACAACATTTTTCTCCATAGGGTAAAATGGACATTTAAATGTTGAACTTGCATGCAATGATGGTTTAAATGTTAAACCATACTGTGTCCGCCGGATTTTAGAGATACCATATCCGCATCCGTATCCGCCGGATTTCTAAAAGCCCATACCATATCCTCGTTTTGGACGGATTCGGAGCGGATCGGATCGGATATTATCCAATCCGTTTTCACACCTACTGGCGAGGCCCATCGTACTCGGATTGGCCGGAATCACGCGTGCACGAGCGAGAAAGAAAATGGGCCGAGCCCCAAAGGGAAATCTCAGGCAAAATTTGGTTCGCCTTCCTAGCGCGCTTGTGCCCACTGGCCAAATCTTCATCGCCACCTTTCCCGCGCGTCCATGCTTCTCGGCCTCCTTCCTTGGCTCTCCGGCCTATCTCGTTCGTGTTCCCGGTCTTCTTGATGAGGGCAAGGAGGTAACAAAGCCCCTCTTCTTCTTTTTAGATAATGGATTATATTAAACCCGGCCTCTACACCTTGTGAGGGTGTGCACAGCCTAAAAGTCACAAACACGAGTACATAAGACTCTCCCTTTACATGGGTAAAGCATAAAAAAGTTTTAAAGACGGACAACAAGCAAGAGGAACTAACAGCTAAGCTTCAATCCTTCTTCTAAAGTTCCACCCAAAAGTAGAGAAAAGCTCCATCATACGCTTCTCTAAAAGCTTGCACTTCACGATTACTTCAATGCATTCGTCTTCCTTAAGAAGCAAAGACTAAAGCCTTGCCACCTGAGTTGCTTTGAAAATTACTTGCAAGAAAGATACGTGGTTGTAGCCATTAAAGACTAAGTCATTCCTACTGAGCCACAAAGCCCAACAAATCGCCGCTATGCCCACCTAAGTTTGTCTTTTAAGTTTAGGTCCAAAACCTCTTAACCAATTTCCAAACAAGTGTGAACTATTAAGGGATCGCTTGATTCCAAAAGTAATCCACACTCCAAATGTATCTAGCCATTACGTAATCAAAGAAGAGATGTTGAATTGACTCATTAGAGTTACAAAAGCTAGAAAGCAAGCTACCCTTCCATCTTCTTTTAGCAAGATTATCTTATGTTAGAATCAAGTACCCCTTTTCAATATACCAAAGGAAAATTTTAATTTTTAAAGGAATCTTTAGCTTCCAAATTAAATATTTCCTAGGTATTACACCATTAAACATAAGAGCTTTATACATGGAGTTAACGTAAAACAACCCTTTTGTTATTGCACTTGCAAAAGAATTGGTCTTGCTTATCATACAAATTAACACTCACCACCTTTGAAACAATGTCAAGCCAATCTTCCAAATTTTTCCCTACAATTGCTCTTCTAAAAGAAACATTCAAAGGGGCCCTTCCTAACACATCGGCCACTACGTACCAAGTTTTTATTTCTAACCAAGCTATATAAGGTTGGAAATTCCAAATGAAGGGGTTGGTTTCCCAACCATCGGTCCTCCCAGAATATTACTTTTTTTTTAACATTCCCAGAATCTTACTTGTTTCCCATTATTCACTATGAAGTGACCAACTGTCTAAAAGGGTTCTTTTGCTGCCATAAGGCCAGCCCAAAAATGAGAATCCCCCGATTGTTTTTACCTAAAAAATAGATTTCCTTACCAAGTATTTTTTTTCCTCAACAAATTCTGCCACACTCCCTCTTCGTTAATTAACTTAAAGATCCATTTACTAAGCATACACTTATTCGAGTCCCTAAGTCCTGGATTCCTAGCCCCCCTTCTTGTGAAACGGCATGAACCCAAGCCAGAGCCAAAGGAGATCTTGAACGAAGATCCTCTAATTCTTCCCAAGTTGAATATACTGCTGAACCACCTGACCACACTTGGTCAGTATATGCATTGGTGCCGGATGTGCAGAAGTACGTGTGTGAGCGTGGTTTGGTGGTGTCACGGCGTCGTGTTGTAAAGCCATTTAGTATGTTATCTTTGCTTTATACTGCATAAAGCGAAAACAGAAAAGCTGTGCTTGGAGGGACAACACACACAAAAGGGAAAAAAAAATCTCTTGGCATTTCCACCTTGGCATTTCGTCGAACAAGAGCCTTCGGAGTTTGGAGGAGAAAGTGCTATTGCTGTCTCCGTGGTCTGTCTCAGCTGTAACTTCCACGGCTGTTCATTTCGTCATTAAAACGCCGAGATCCCTCGTAGCGTGTCGTCTTGTTGGGTTGTTACCGGCAGTAACCGTTCTTGTTCATGAACCACACGATACTTGTTCCTAGAGGTGCATAGATACCGGCGGATCCTAACACGATGGCCACCTTTTGACCCCAGCCAGTGCCAAATCCAGTGAAGCCGAGGCCGACAACCGCGCCGCACACCGCAAAGAAAAGAGCCAAAAACGACAGCTCCGGCGCCCCGATTTCATCGCCCGGTAGTGCACCGTCGCCGTGATCTCCGCCATGGCGGGGTTGGGACTCACTGTCAGCATCGGGCGGCGGCCGCTGATGCTTCAACATCAGGGACGACGCGGCCGCCGCTGCCCTGGCCGTCGCCTCGTACTGCCGCTCGTCGTCGAAGTAGGCCGACATGGCGGCCAAGTACCAGTACTCGCCGACCCGCCCGTCTTGAAGGCTGCCAGCATTGCCTTGGAGTTGGAGAAGGTAATTAAGTTCGCCGTCGGCCGCCGCAGCCGCCTTGGTGACGAACACGGTGGGGCAGGGCGTCCTGCAGGCGCAGCATCGGTGGTCGGAGTAGGGCGCGGAGCGGACGCGGGCGGCGCACGCGGAGCAGACGACGCGGTGGCCGCAGGGGCCGACCGCCACCCACTCCAGGGGCTCCATGCACACCACGCAGGATGGAATTGGAATGTCGTCGGCGGCGTCGATGTCTATCACGACGTGGCCGCCTTTATCGTCGCCGCCGGTGCGGGAGCTACCGCGCCCGCTCGCGTGGAGCCGGGACATCTCCATGGCATGGCTGTGGTAGGCGGCGGCGGCGGCGGTGGCGCTACAGCTGCTCGCGTCGAGTTGAGGTATGTCGTCGATGGCTTGGCTGTGGCCGACAGCGGCAACGCTGCCACCGTGGAGTTGAGCCATGTAGCCCAAGCGAGAGCAGGTGCGATCGATCACGCTCTGCTCTGCTCTGCTCTGCGCGCCGCGCGCGGCACGGACAGCAAATTGGAACACGAGGCAAGCAGATCGACCAAAACTAGTCGGATTTCGGACTGCATGTGCAGCACGTATAAATTGGAACACCAGACGACTGGCAATCGGAACCGGCATGAGTCCTAATGCGCCTCCATGTACACCTCACGAAAAAAAAACAAAGTCCTAAACCTATCTCAGCCTGACAGATCTCGACTAGTTGTAATAAGCCCAAATCGCTTGTCACCTTGCTCTCGCTCGATTGCGGTGCATGCCATGGTTCAACTCGACGCCGACGACGCGAACAGCGGTAGCGCCGCCTCCGCCACCCACAGCCACGCCATTGGCGACATGACTCAACTGGACACGAGCAGCCGCGCAAGCGCCGACGAGGATGATCACGGCCACAACGTTGGCATAGACGACATCGACGACGCCGGAGACAACGGTGGCACCGGCTCCGACTCCGACGTCCCCAGCTGCGCGGTGTGCACGGAGCCCCTCGAGTGGGCGGCGGTCGGCCCGTGCGGCCACCGCGTCGTGTGCTCCGCGTGCGCGGCCCGCGTCCGCTCGGCGCCCAACCCCGACAACCGGTGCTGCGTCTGCCGGACGATCTGCCCCACCGTCGTCGTCACCAAGGCGGCCGCCGACGAAGTCACCTTCTCGACGTTGCCGGCGGCGGCCAGCCACGACGACGACGGGCGGGTCGTCGGGGAGTACTGGTACTGCGCCGCCGTGTCGGCCTACTTCGACGACGAGCAGCAGTACGAGGCGGCCAAGGCGGTGGCCTCGCGGCGCCATGGTGATCAGCCGGCGATGGTACACCGAGCCGTGCACGGTGTCGGTACATCGCGAAGTTCGTCTCGCCCAGCGTTGTGTTTGCGCTATATGGCCCTGCCGTGGGTGCCATTTTTCGGGGTTCATCTGGGCCGGCCATCTTCTCGGGATCCACGGTTCCCTCGGTAGTAGGGAAGAAAATTTGGTTAGACTGAAGTCTTACGATCCTGCAAAAGACTTAATCCCTTGTGCAACATGTATCCCGTCACAATCTTAAAGCATATAACTCTCTCAAACCCTCTTAACTATGCATCCTGACGTCGTTAGCACGTGAGAAGACGAACGGACGCGGCGCGCGCTGCTGCAGGGAGATGGACGAGCGCGGCGCAGGAGATGAACCGGTGCTCCTGCGTGAGGTGCGGCAAGTGGGCGAATCAAACCCTGAAGCCGGCGAAGCAAGCCAAGGTGAGAAGATGCTTGTTTTTACTATCCATCTGTTGTTGATTCTTCCATATGGCTAATAGATTGATGACTTAAATACGGCTAATACGATTTTTGTTTTAATTTGATTCCATCTAGTGTTGGTAGGAACCGGTTTTATGTTCAACTCTATTGGCCATCATGCTATGGGTGAAAGCTCGGATTGCAATCTTGAGGGTCATAATGCAGAGTTCAGATCAGATTGTGAGAAATCTGAACAATTTGCACAATCAAATATAAAGGTAAGATGCTCTTTTTATAACAAATTGACCACATCTGTGTAGAAGTCATCTATAAACTCATTCAAGAAAATATTCGATTTAATATATGCTTCCATTATGCTTATAGGCTACCAATCAGAATGCTCCTTGTGAGCAAGTGCCAAAGGTTGGCATGACCTTTCAATCTGAGGATGATGCATACAATTTCTACAATTCAGATGCTAGAAGAGTGGGCTTTACTGTAAGAAAGTGCCATGTTAACTACAGAGCAGATGGTACTTTATCATCCAAGTACATGGTTTGTAGTAATGAAGGTCACAAGAACAGTAATCCAACACACCAGCCTAAGAAAGAACGTGCTTGTACAAGAACAGATTGCAAGGCTCGTGTTCAGTTTTTTTATTTCCCGGGAAGGTATTTGGAAGGTGCAGAAAGTTGAATTGGCACACAATCACCCTTTTGTAAGTCCTGACAAGGCACACATGCTTAGATCACAACGGCGTATGTCAAATGCCGATGAACATATAATTAGTATGATGCAACAAGCAGGAGTTAAGCCAGCTGAGATATTTGAATTTTTTCAACGGTGGTCAGATGGAGATGAAAATGTGCCATTCTTACAAATGGATTGCAATAACTTTATTGGTCGAGAGCGCAAAAAATATTTGGAAACACAAGATGCACAAACATTACTGGAGTACTTGGATAACAAACAAGCAGAAGACCCTTTTTTCTTTTATTCTGTGCAATTGGACAAAGAGGATGGTCGAATTTGTAGTTTCTTCTGGACAGATGGTCAGGCCATTGCAGATTATGCTTGTTTTGGGGATGTTCTCTCCATTGACACAACATTTCAAACAAACAAGTCTAAAATGCCATTTGCTCCTATTATTGGAACAAATTATCACAAGCAAACTATTCTTTTTGGAGCTGCATTATTATTCGATGAAAGTGCTGATTCATTTGTTTGGCTATTTAGAAACTTTCTGAAAGCAATGTCTGGAAAGCAACCTGAAACAATTTTCACAGATCAGTGTGCTGCAATGGCAAAGGCGATTAGGATTGTATTCCTAAGCTCAAGTCACCGTCTTTGCCTATGGCATATATACCAAAATGCTGCAAAGCATCTAAGCCATGTAATCTCCAATAATCCTAATTTTCTTCGTGACTTTAAAAGATGTGTGTATGAAGAACGGTCAGTGGCACACTTTAAGTTCAATTGGCAAAAGTTGATATCTGATTACCACCTTGAAGACAATGCCTGGATACAGAACTTGTATGATTTGCGTGAGAAGTGGGCCACAATATATCGCCGTGATTCATTTTGTGCAGACATGACATCCACTCAAAGGAGTGAAGGTATGAACAATGTATTCAAAAAAACTTTTCGTAGGAAACTTTCCATTTCAGAACTTTTGGTACAATATGATAAGTGCATTGCACGTCTTCGCCGGAAAGAGTTGTATGAAGATCATAAATCACGGAATTCAGATCCAATTCTTTGTATCAGTAACTTGCCAATGTTGAAGACAGCCGCTGAATCATATACGAGAAATATGTATTCTGCTTTTGAGGAGGAATTTCAGAAACAATTTGTTCTATCATGCACATTGATAATTCAAGAGGGGACAATCAACACATACAAGGTAGTAACTGTGGATCACAGTGAGGACGAAGCAAGAGTCATCTTTAATTCAGTTGATATGAATATATCATGTTCTTGCAGGAAGTATAATTGTCTTGGTAAGTGTATTTTCCAGACATATTGCCCATTCTAGTTGGAATTAATATTTGACCTATAACAAATTTTGAATTGGAATTAATATACCTCTAACAAATTCTGAATCATGCAGGTATTTTATGCAAGCATGTACTACGGACCTTCAACCACAACAATATTATTGTTTTACCTCCTCAGTATATATTGAGTAGATGGACAAAATATGCAAAAAGAGGAATCTTTACATGCAAGAGAAAAGGCCAAAGTGACAGCTTAGCATCACAAAGTACATATCTTTGCAGAAAAATGATATCTGTTACACTAAAATGTGGAGTTTCGAATGAAGTCCTCCAACACTTGGATCATGGTTTTGATAAACTAACCATAGAAGTAGAAAACTTATTAAGCAAGGTCAATCTAGATGAAAATAAAGCTCCACAATGTTTTCTTGAGTGTACAGAAGAAGTTGCAAAAGAGCGCATATCAATTAGAGCTCCTACTCACAAAAAAGGTCCACTGCAAAAAAGATCTAGAAGTTTGCTTGACAGAGGAAAGAAAACAACAACAAACAGAGGTACTCTATTTTAACCTGCTTGTCTTTTTTTTTTCATTTTCCTTTTGTTCATTAAGTACCAAATTTTGCCATATGAACTTTGCAGGAGAAGAAACCACACAGCCATCAAACATAAATATAGCTGGAGCTTCACAGCCAACTGTAAGATCGATAAGAATTAAATCTCCATCATAATTTATCTGCGAGTGTACCTTAAATTTTTTCTTGTTATGAATAGGTTCAGGAACCACTTGACTCAAATACTGTGATGCCATTTGGTGACATTTCAATGATGTTTGTTCCGCCAATTCGAGGAGAATTCACAAATCTATTATTTTAAGCTCATTATGAAACTACTGCAACAGCATCAGCTTCTCGGTGTTTAGAGTTTGAAAATCAAGACCCCAGTTAATCGACATCATATGACTGATGTTAGAATCATTTTGAGTTCTACTTTGTCAGAGACACAAGTATCAGCTTCTCTGCAAGTTTAGTTGTCTTGTTATTTTAGGTTTTTGCATATGGATATTAAGACATCTTCTAATCTGACGAAGTTATGTACGAGTGCTTAAGCTTGTTCTTCTTGTTCTGTTTCACTGTTGGAGCTTGTTATCTTAATTCCCAATTTATATAATCACCAACAATCAAGTTGTTATCGGAGCTTCAATAGCAGAGCTCTGTACTTAATTTATCTAATCACCATATAAGCTCACCGTATGTATGATGCTGATGTAACTGTTAAGAGTCACAGCCGTATGTTCAATGTCATATGCCGGCATGCCACTACCACCACGCACCGTCCCTCAGGCATCGCCGGCGTGGGAGCTTCAATCTCACGTCGCTGCCCTAGCTACCGCAGGGACTCTGACGCCGCTGCCGCCGCCGCCGCCAGGGCTTTCACCGCCATCACTAGCACGCCGGGCAACCACCACTGCATCAAGGAGCATCGGTTCATCTCCTGCGCCACGCTCGTTCATCTCCCCGCAGCCGCGCGCGCCGCGTCCGTTCGTCTTCTCACGTGCTAACGACGTCAGGATGCAGTTAAGAAGGTTTGAGGAAGTTATGTGCTTTGAGATTGTGACGGGACACGTGTTGCACAGGGGATTAAGTCTTTTGCAGGAGCGTAAGACTTCAGTCTTACCAAATTTTCTTCCCAGTAGCGGTAGGAATCGTATTCTTGTTGAAGACTCGGAACAAAGGGTACGACGGGATAATGAGCTGCGTCTTAAATTTGGTCCATGGCTCTCTATGCATCGCTAGTCTCGTGCACGGAAGACATTATTCAACGGTAGAGCCTGCTATAATAGATAGGCTATTAGGCCTCCTCCAACAAGGGTGAGTCAGCTAGCTAATAAATCTCCACATCAGGTTTTGTATGATGTGGAAGAGAAAGAAGATAAGGAGAGAGAATGCACTATCTCTTCTTCAAGAGCTAAGCTCCTAAAAAAATGTGAGAGGGATTATGTAACCCAAAGTATTTTGAACAATGTGTTACGAGACAATCTATTAAAAAGATAGACTTTTTGCTATCTCTTGTATGAGGTGGAAGCATGAGCTAGTGCACTAGCTCAACCATTAAAGGAGGCCTTAGTGAAAGGCAATGGTTGTACAAAAGACTGTCTCTCGATTAATATATACGTAGTAGTAATTAGTTTTTTTTTACAGATTAATAGGATGATATTGTTCTTCCTCCTCTAGCAGCGACATTGCTGATCTAGCATGTCAGATCGAGCTGACGAGCTCGCCGGCATCTTGGAGAAAAAGCCGGCCGGAACCACGCGGCGATTGCTCGATACAAATTGTGCACTCGATCAACGAGGTCCAAGACAGCGAAGCCGTTTCATTCCGTGCGTCGATCGAGCCGTCACTCCTCGCATCTGCAGGTTCACCCAAAGCCCAATGCAAATTGCACTCAGGGTTTACAAAACACACAGTCACATAGAGATTGGCCCGGATTTCACGGAACCTGGATTTCCTGTAATGGAGTAAATCACTCTTCAAACTGAATATTATACTTTTGATAAGATTTGACCATATTTCATCAGTTTTTATCGGTGTATCAACGGTTTTCGTGCATCCGAAGTAGGGGTGAAAGTGGTTCGGATAGTTTCCGTCCGTCCGGACCATTTTTCGGATTCGGATAGTTTCGGTCGGAACTATCCGGAAATTCTCGGATAAGGAAACAAATTCGGTTTTTTTTTTCTCGGAAACGAAAATGAATACAGTAAGGGTACTATCCGTCGGAATCAACTATCCGGATTTTTTTCGGATATCCGCAAACATTGAGCAAATTTTAGAAAAAACACGTATATATACATAACTTTTTCATACGGAATCAGATAGAGACAAACTTTATATCAACATTGTAGAGCTCGATGAGATCTACAACTTTCTTATTGACTATTTTATTATTTGAGGTCATTTAAGGGTCTAAATATTCATTATAATATACCATATTAGTTTTTGCAAAATCTCAGATCTACAATTCAAACGACATCTGATGGAGATGTGTTCCATATCAAAGTTGTAGAGCTCAACGGGATCTACCACTTTGTAGTTTATAACATTTGTATTTGAAAGCATTTAAAGTATAAAATAAACATTACAAGTTTCGAAAATGTGAAGTAAAAAAAATAACATCTCCAATTTATACAATGGTAAGTAAGTTATACATCTAGTAAAAGGTCTTGGGAATAGAAAATGATAATCATATTTGCATATGGATCTCTAAGAGGAATAGCCATGAAAATCGATTTTCACATACGGTTGTGAGACCGTCTACAAAATTGACGATATAAATGTTGGAGATGTTGAACTAAAATAATAAGCGATATCTCTTCCTTGATCAAGAAATTCAATTTGAGGGGTTTTTTATATACCGGTAAATAATCGTTACCGTATTCGTTCCGTCTCGTATTCCGTCTCGTGTAATTGTTGATGAAAAACACGAGGCCTGGGAGATCTACTTAACTCTAGTGCAGGTCCAAAACTCGCCTTCAGGTATGCTAGCGTATCCTGCAATCAACAAGAAATAAAGGCAAAGAAACCGCAGCTAAATCCATAAATGACAGCCGATCGGCTAGGTGCCGATGACATATCATTTATCTTTGAGCCAATGTCATATATGTATCGATCGGCAGCCATGAGTAAATAAGAAGGAACTAAATCTACTCGATCGGCTGTAGATATTAACAATATATACTCCTTATATCGATATATACTAAAATCAAGTGATTGGGATAGATCGGTCGCCATGCCGAGACAGTATAAATCACTTAGATCGAAATATATATTAATAATGGGACTATATATGTTCATAGCATAGCCGATTAGATAGATCTAGCATGTATCGGCTAATACTCCGGTACTACTCTATATTAAGATATTAAAGCAAGCAGAATATATCAAACAAAAGCCTAATACACTTAAATGCCACAAAATCTTAATATAAAGGGCAGATTTAACATGTCAGTAAAGCATATATAACAAGTATAGTTAAATCAGGTAAGATCGGCTGAAACCCCGATACTACCCTAATCGACAACCAAGAAACAGGCTAGAGATTGAGATTCTAATCACGACTCATAAGATCAAACAACTGATGCAGCTATAAGTATGAAAAGATGGATAATATCTAGACAATCAAGCCATTGGAAGTTTCATAGAGTGGTAGATATCATGTACAATCTAAACCAACATCAATATTTAACCTAATCGGCTGACCTCTACTAATAGATGTTAGCTAATTGTAGGTTAGATGACGATATTACTATAGATTATATAAGATATATGATAACTCGACGGATTACATAAACAAGATTAGAGCATCATAAAGATGGAAGTACTAATCCCGAGAACGCAAGCCGCCATAACAAGTTTTACCTCTTGTTGAAGATCGAAACCGATGCAGCTCAACCCGAAAGCAAGAACTCGTCGAAATAAAACGAAAGCAAAAAGGGTGGCGATGCGCCGAGATTGTATTGAACGTGTGTGTTAATTGATTACATGGGGTTCGGGGTCTTTTTATACCTGATAATTACAAACTATGTCCATATCGGACACAACTCTTATCTCTAACAAACTCTAAGACACCATAAGTCTTTGCGGCAGACTTTTGCCCAAACATATCTCTAAGGAAATTATATAAAATATCCTAATTAATAGATACAATTGCCTTTTCAGAACTCTATCCATGTGTGGCAATCATCTTGAAGCATATCAACTCAACCCGATGACGTACACCAAGTTGTATTGTCGGATTCAGCTCAATCGGCTAACCTCGACCAACTCGAACTCCGCCGATCTTAGCCGTAGCCAATTCAGACTTCAGCCGATCTTATTCTGTTCCCCTATCGATTTCCATCTCGAATTCTACTTTGATTCCATCTCCATCTCTGATACTTAGATTACCAAATTTGGTCGTTAACAATAATATTCGATTTCATTTCCGTATCCAAGATTTCGATTCCGATTCCGATTCCGAAAAAAAATATGAAAACGAATATGATAAAGCTAGTTTCCGTCCGTTTCCGATCCGTTTTCATCCCTAATCCGAAGGTACCATTCGTGGCGGATATTTATCCCAGATGGAGATTGTAAACACTGTTTAATGGTATAATAACTCAGTTTTCGCTATCCACAACCTAAAACCTACTACCTCCGTCCCAGAATACTTGTCGCTGTGAGTTTTTGCTCGTAACTTTTGATCTTTCGTCTTATTCAAAAAATTATGGAATTATTATTTATTTTGTTTGTGATTTGCTTTATTATCAAAAGTACTTTAAGTATGACTTCTCCGTTTTTATATTTGCACTAATTTTTCAAATAAGACGAATGGTCAATCATTACAAGAAAATAGTCAAAGCGACAACTAATTTAGGACGGAGGTAGTAGAAAATAATTTAGCACCAGCCTGAGCCAGCCGCCGTCTCAAAAATTCGCCCCCGAAACAAAATACAATTGGGACCCTAAATGTTAATTCAAAAGAACAAAATGTTTGAAAAATTCAATATCTCATATTCAATTCAGCAAGCTTAAGAAGTGATAAATTAGTTGTTGACTATATTGAGCATAGTCCTGTATTAAGAGGTATCATGAGAGGCCATAGTTGTTAGCTCACGGGGTATTATTGTCGGATTCAGGGCGGCTCACCGATCGCTGCTCATGATCTCGGTGCCTCGCACGCTAACGTCGGCACGCTAGAACGCCCAAACGATATGGCTACACGCAATAGCTACGCCGGTCGCCGGTAGCTAGGGCAGATGAACCGCCGTGACGCCCAAATCTCACCGCTCGATCGGGACTCGAGATCGACACGACACGCTCTCGACCTAATGGGCTCGATACACGTAGGCTGGCTGGCTGGCTGGATGCCTAATGGGCTTTGGCCTCTCGGATTTGGAGGCCCTAACTATCTTAGGGCCAGCCAGCCCTGCGCCGTCTCTCCATCCGCATGCCCTCATCGACGGGCCTGCAGATTGAAGGGCAAACATGTAAATGAATTTAGGCCACGGAAGAAGAGCTACCAATAAAATCTAGCCGTCCATCAACCAGACACCAATCTAATAATAATGTACTTCTTCGTTTCTACCCTGGATAGTAATGCGACATTGCTAGAGTAGCTTGTGCACACAGAAGACTGCGCAACAGCGCCAATGATGACGTACTACAATACATTTCTATAGAGTGGTAGATGTCCATGTACTCTGCTTGATTGGAGAAGTAAATAAACACGTGATGATGTCTCGTCGAGTGACAGGGTTATATATACCACATATCTAATAGTAGTTGACTAAATCTCGACAGGACTCATCACATACCATGTTTTATACGGAAACAACCTTCAGGTATAGAAGGAATTCCGGATAAGAAAAGATAAATAGAGTTCTACATGAAAACGACAAGGACTACTCAGATTGTATCTATATTGGTCTCCCTAGTTTTACTTGGATAAGGGAACACCTATGGGTATAAATATAAGGCCCCTAGGAGGCGAGGGGAAACGAAACAATAGATCAAGACACGGAACAATAGATCAACATACAAGCCAACATACGTCAAGACAAGACGCCGGATATCGACTTCAGAGATAAGCATGGCTAATACCCTACAGTGTCTACGGATACTGATAGGAGAGACATAGCGATGTCTTTGATTTTGCCGGATGCGGATTCGAGAAGGAAGGCTACCCTGTTGTCGACTACGAGTCAGCACTTCAGACCGCCAAGTCGACAACAGTTAGATAGGCTACCCCAAATATTGTACTAGTGTGTTTATGGTGAATAAGAGCAACGACCGGCTTCGGCCAACAGGAGTAGGGTTATTACCTGACAATTCAGGGGCCCGAACCTGTATATAAATTCTCGTCCCCATCTCTTTTACTACAATCTTGCATATATCCTAGTACCAATGATCCCCATACTATACAAATACCGGAATCGCGACATGAAACGTCGACATCGAGAGAAATGGAGATGTATTTCCTCACGGCGTATATATGAGCCAGTATGAACTGCTCACCGCATAATAATAGCTACGAATCTATATTTTCACATATAATTAGTACCCACTACAGAACGTTTAATACTCTTATAAAGCAAGAGTTCCTGACACCCGTAGCACGGCAGAGACAGGCCCAGGGATCATGACCCTTGATTTTTCCTCTCTCTTTTTCAGTAAATATGTCTTAGTTTTCATTAACAACCTGGATATAACATGAATTAGTATAGTGCAAATTTTGAATACCCTCCGTCAAAATTGTGCTCCCGCCACTGTAGTGCGATGGTTTCTAACACGATAGTATATAGCCACAACTTGAGGTACACATATAAATTGAACAGTCATGCAAAATAAAAGAGAATTGATCCTAGCATCGAGACCGCGGCGCATGCTGAAATGAAGGCCAGATTGTCACCCGGTGTGGCTCTTCCTCCCGCTGTTAGTGACGAAAAGACGGAGCCAAACAGCATGCCGAACAGCGCAAAGATGGCCACAGTTAGCAGGAACCTGAACACGTCTACGCAGCTGCTCAGCGTGCGGCGGCCACCGCCGCCGCCGTCGTTCCCGTCCACGGCGCCGCCCCCCTTAACCTCGCCGCGCGCGATCGCCCTCGTCGCCCTGTACTGCTCCACGTCGTCGAAGTAGGCCAACATGGTGGTGCAGTACCAGTAGTACCCCCGCGCCCGCCACTCCTGGTAGCTGTTGACCGCCGGCATGGCGGCGGGGGCAGCCGCCGCCGCCCTGGTGACGACGACGAAGGGGCAGTGAGCCCTGCAGATGCAGCACCGGAGGTCGGGCTGCCAGCTCCTGGACGACCGGATGCGGGCCGCGCAGACGGAGCACACCACGGCGTGCCCGCACGGCCCGACGGCCACCCACTCCAGCGGCTCCATGCACACCGCGCAGCAGGGGCCTTCGGCCGACGACGACGAGCAGGCGCTGTCGTCGCTGTCTCCGACTCCGCCGTCGTCGTCGTCGTCGATGTCTATCACGACGTGGCTGTTGCCGGCGGCGGCGCTACTGCTGCTGTCGTCGTCCAGGAGACGTGTCGTACTCGCTGTCGGTGACGATGCGGCTGTGGTCGGTGGCGCCGGCGGCGCTAGCATCCAGAAGAATTTTACATTCATGGCACGCGAACAAGCGATCGAGAACGATAGGGATTTTTGTCACTGATAGTTGTCTTGTCGTCGCGAGCGAGCAATTTGGTTGCTCCACTACTTAATTTCTTCTTCGTCCGCGACTGCGCAACTACTAATATAGAGGAGAATTGAAGCAGTATTAGCGTCGGATTCATATTTTAAATTAAACACCTGTAATTTATTTTTTTTAAAACTAATGAATTATTAAAATTTAATGGAGGTGAAACCTAAGATTGGGATATATGCAGAGACGAGTTCGGATAAGTCAGGATTTAATTATACCGAACCGAACCAGAGTCGGGATGGATTAGTTAAGGCATAGGGTTAATTTCGTATATACAGTTTTTCTGACATTTAATACTTCTTGTGCTTGCAGGCGTTACGTGTCACACGCACGTGCCGCCTGAGCCCACCATAGTCTCTGCCCCCACCTGCCACATGTCTTCACCACATGCTCCATTGCAACAAATCACCCGCATATTTTAGAAACCCTCTATTAATAGAATTTGTTTCTTTTTTTTTCACCAAAAATGTTTCACCTACTGTACTCATAATGTTTCACTATATATAAATCTAATGTTATAGTTAATTGAAACATTCTTTTGCAACATACCATATTTTTTGAAAACTCTCTATTAAGGGAATTCGTTTCATTTTTTTCTTCCAACCAAAATGTTTAATCTAATTTACTTATAATGTTTCACTATGTATGGATCAAATGTTGCAGTGAACTGAAACATTCTTTCGCTATTTGCTGAAACATTGTTTTTATATAAGGTGAAATAACGCCCGATTTAAACGATTGAAACATTTTCAACCTACTTAGTGAAACAATTCTGACATACTTGGTGGAACATCGTGCAAAAATTAAAAATAATTCAATAATAAGCTAAAAAAATATTTCGTCGGAATATATCTATGTGTGGTCTTGTTTAAAGATTTAATTGCAATGAATTTAATGGTGCAATCGGATTATGATTTGGATAAATAATTTAAGAGAAAAAATAGTTTAAAGTGGTTTTGCACGTATGCGTCATGCTGACATCAACGCTCGATTTTTCCCCTCCCCCATCGGTCGCCTGATGCGTAGGCTCCTCCCAAGCTAGTATTCAGATTCGGAATTCTATAATTAATATTCCGTCTATTTTAGGTTATAAGACGTTTTGACTTTGGTCAAAGTCAAATTGTTTCACGTTTGACTAATTAGTTTCATCAAATCAATAATTAAATGTATTTTCATAACTAGGTGGGTGGCCTGCGCAATTGCGCGGCTAGCACCCATAAAACTCTATATATTTACACATGATTTTATTTAAAATTTGTCAAATAGTCGTCTCGTTGTCTTAGTGCTATCAAAGATCGAACCTTATCACCCCTGGGTTTCAAATAATTTTACAGTTTTTAAAAGTCACACTTGTTGCTACCCTTACTCCTTTGTCACCCTTTTATTTGCTCGCCCAATCTACAGGATTCTATTCATCCTCCTTAGAACCTATAAAAATTGGATCTTTTAGTTTCTAAAATTTCTTGTCTCGTCGGGTTTTGTTTCTATAATTTTTAGAAGTCTCATCAAACGCCAACACTGTACTCCTATATGGCCCACCCGCTACCTCCCCTTTTCATTGCCATTGGGATTTTTAAAATAAAAAAAATGATTATTGTTGGTGTTCAATTTTTACTCTTTAGAAGTCCCGCCGGCCGTCGTGACTATGCAGGTTAACAAACTTCTTGTCGTCCCTTCTCTTAATTGCTATTAGTATTCTAAAATCGAATCGAATCATCTTTGTGGTTTCGTTTATAGTTTTAGATGTCCCATCAACTACCACCATGTTCTAGATGAATAATTCCTTCAAAATTCAATATTTTTAATAAAGAATTTTTTTATTTATAAATTTTATTCAAATTTGAACTCTTATTTTTATTTTTCTGATTTTTGTATTTTATTTTATTTTTTATTCTAGTTTTTAGTTAACCTCATATTGTACAATACTTGTACTGTCTTCCAATAATCATTTTTATTTAGAATGTAGTTATTTCAAAATTGTATCCGAACTCTTTTTTCCTAATTTTAGAAATTATATAATTTTTTTAAAAAAAATAAATAATCTCGTATTGGGTTTTATGTGGACTCTTTTTTTCAATATTGTTTATTTTTAATTCTGATTTATAGTTAATTTTTAAATTTTATTTCTACTGAAACTCTCTTTTTCCTTCTTATAATATCTGAATTTATTTTAGTTTTTATTCAGAATTTTCATTAATATCCTATTGAATTTTATATGGACCGTTATTCCAATATTTCTTATTTTTAATTCCAAACTTATGTTATTTCTAAATTGTATTTATATTAGAACTTTCTTTTTCTAATTTTATTTTTTTATTTTTTATTCCGAATTTTAATTAAACACACGTGTTCTAGATGGATTAACTGTTGTTTCAATATTTCTTTCTTATTTCGAATTTTTGTTATTTGAAATTTGTTTTCCTACTTAAACTCTTTTTTTATTTTTCTAATTTTAGAACTTACTTTATTTTTTATTCCAAACTTTGATTATTCTCATATTGGTTCTTATATGGACTACTTTCCTAATATTGATTATTTTTAATTCCGAATTTCAGTTTTTTTTGTCTAAATTATATTTCTATATGGACTCCCTTTTCCTTTTTTTTTTACATTAGCCTGCGTGATTGCGCGGCTAGCACCCGTATATAATTTGCTAAAAAAATGTTAAATGGTATCTAGTTGTCATAAGATTTTAAGAGATTGAAAGTTACCATTATGGGGTTTTCAATTTTATAGTTTTTTAAAGTAACACCAATCATCATCCTTTACTCATTTACCATCCTTTATTTGCTTGTTCAGCCTACCATGACTTTAATCATTCTCCTTGTAACCTTTAAAAACAGAACCTATAGATGTAGAGTTCATTGTCTCCTCGGATTCCCTTTTTATAGTTTTAGGTGTTCCGTTAAATATCGCCATGGTACTTCATTACGGCCCGCACACTGCACCTCTTAATTCTCATATCGATTTAAAATAAAACCTTATTGCTGTGATTCCTTTTATACTTTTTATAAGTCCCATCAATCATCCCAACATTGTTCCTTTATGGCCTACCCAATGCCTCTCATTTTAATCACCGTTGGAATAAGTTCACATTAGCTACCTCAATTTTTCAAATGTCTGATCGTCCATGAAACAAAAAAAAAATCAGGTATAACTCTCCCCTAACTTAAAAAAAAAGTACAAACGAGGTCCCAGCTTAGTAGTATTGTCCCTAGTTTTACCTAACGTGACGCCTACATAGCTTCTTTAGCTATGTCTTCGTTCCACATAGTATTGACGTGATGCTTACATGGTTGTTTGATCCGGAAAAAATAAAAGGAGCAAAATTATAAACTAAAAGATTAAAAAATAAAATCATATGTCAGTCAAACAAGAACATAAAAAATAGTTTCACCCACATGTCAGTCACAGTTACACTTAGTACCGACGTCGGCCTACGCCTAGTTGTTGCCGGTGTCAAACCTCTTGATGCTTCGAGCGCCATAGAACTGCACCATCCACGGGCTCGGCCGGACCGCGAGGCAGAGGAGGCCTTCATGTTTCGTCGATGATGACGCCGGCATCGGCTGGTCTGACGAGGAGGACAACACACAGGACTTGCCGAGCGCGAGCCAGCAGAAGACGCCAGTCATGAAGCCAATCTTGATCCACTTGAGCTTATAGTTTTTGTTTCCCTCCCCTCTCCTACTCCTCTCTCCCTTCCCATTTTCGGTGAGGGCCGGCGAGGGCCCATGATTGTCCATGATCTCCATCCCTCTGCTCCGCGCGCTACCGCTTCGGTCGAAATCGTGAAAGTGAGAGGAGGATACCCAGGCGGAGACTGAGCTCGCCCGCTATCAGTTCGCTCCGCCCACCACCCCTCTGCTCCGCCGCCGCTGCTCCAGCCAAAATCGTGGAGATGGCGGCAAGGTTGTCTGGGCAGAGATCGAGCTCGTCTGTCGTCGATTCCCTCTACCGTCGCCTCTCTACTCTGCCCACTGCCGCTACAACCAAAATTGTGGAGAGGGCCGAGCGAAGATTGAGCTCGCTTGCTGTCGGTTCACTCCGACCGCCGCCGCTCCGCTCCGCCTGCCTGTTCCACACGCCATGCTCCGCAAGTGGAGAGGGTTTCGAGTGAGAGTGGGAGCGATGGCCACGGTTAGATGGGATATTTGGAAGAGAAGTGAGTGGATCAAGCGCTGAGGGGGCTAATTGTGAAGATGCAACCTCGCTGGACAAACACATAGGCAAGCAGGTCATATATGTTTTGGACCAAAGTGATTCATTTAAACAAGATCATGGACCGCTGATTTTAGATTTTAAAGATCGTGCACTTAAGTGACATAACGCTTCAATTTTAAGACCTGATGGCATACTTTACTCTTTACTCTTTGAGAATGTGCTTGTCAATTCTGGTGGGGTGGCGCTACTTGGATTCCTTGGTGGAACGATTACATGAAGCTAGCGGTTCATTGATCTGCGTCCATCGTACTGGGGTTAGTGGGGTGGATTAAGTTATCTCTACCATGTATATTTTAATAGGAAAAAAATGGGTAGAAAAAACTATCAATTATACGTGACGAAACATTGAGACTGCATATACAGAGAGATTAGTTTGGATAAGTCGGGATTAATTAGATGTCTCCTCGTTAAGGATTAGGAAAAATGCAATAATTTGTACTACGCGGTAACCTAAGAGAAGGATAAACCATAACCCAAATGACCAGAAGATATTTAATGTAAATTTTATCTCTAATGATATCTCAACCGTTTTATAAGCCCTATATAAGCTGAAGCGAAGCCACACGTACCGTATCGACACAACTCCTTTCCGATCTGATCTCCCGTGTCCCTTGATCCCTTCTCGTTTCCCTGGCAATGGAGAACGCCGGCGCCGCCACAGGCGGCGATGGCGCGCCCAAGCACTACCCGGGCAAGATGACCGTCTTCGTCTTCATCGCCTGCCTCGTCGCCTCCTCCGGCGGCCTCATCTTCGGCTACGACATCGGCATCTCCGGTAAGCCGCCGCCGCCGCTCTTGCCTATTCTCGATGTTACTTGCACTGACGATGCATCCATGGATGGATTTGTTGTGCAGGTGGCGTGACGTCGATGGACCCGTTCCTGTCGCGGTTCTTCCCGTCGGTGTACGCCAAGGAGAAGGAGGTGGTGGACACGAACCAGTACTGCAAGTTCGACAGCGAGCCGCTCACGCTCTTCACCTCGTCGCTCTACCTCGCCGCGCTCATCGCCTCGCTCTTCGCCTCCGTCATCACCCGCAAGTTAGGCCGCAAGATGACCATGCTCGGCGGCGGCTTCATCTTCCTCATCGGCGCCGTCCTCAACGGAGCCGCCGTCAACGTCGCCATGCTCATCATTGGCCGCATCTTGCTCGGCATCGGCGTCGGCTTCAGCATCCAGGTGATCATCACGTTGTATTATACCAAACAGATCAATCTCGTTAACCTGTTACTTAATTGGATTCTTTTGATACAAAACATTCTTCAATCTGTTCATGCATGTTACACCTGTTCGTGGACGTTTGACGCAGGCTGTGCCGCTGTACCTGTCGGAGATGGCGCCGGCGAAGATGAGGGGCATGCTGAACATCAGCTTCCAGCTCATGATCACCGTCGGCATCCTCTTCGCCAACCTCATCAACTACTTCACCGATAAGATCGCCGGCGGCTGGGGATGGCGCGTCAGCCTCGGCCTCGCCGCCATCCCGGCCGTCATCATGACCGTCGGCTCCATCCTCCTCCCCGACACCCCCAACTCGCTCCTCTCCCGCGGCAAGGAGAACGAGGCACGCACCATGCTCCGCCGCACCCGTGGCACCGAGGACATCGGCCCGGAGTACGACGACCTCGTCGCCGCCAGCGAGGCCACCAAGGCCATCGAGAACCCGTGGCGCACGCTCCTCGAGCGCCGGTACAGGCCGCAGCTGGTGATGTCGGTGCTGATCCCGACGCTGCAGCAGCTCACCGGCATCAACGTCGTCATGTTCTACGCGCCCGTGCTGTTCAAGACCATCGGATTCGGCGGCACGGCGTCGCTCATGTCCGCCGTCATCACCGGCCTCGTCAACATGTTCGCCACCTTCGTCTCCATCGCCACCGTCGACCGATTCGGCCGCCGCGTGCTCTTCATCCAGGGCGGCATCCAAATGATCATAGCGCAGGTACGTAACACACAAAACCCATCGATCAATTCGATCAAATACAAAATCAAACACACATATAATTCGGATGATGATCTTGCATGCACACAGTTCATTCTTGGGACACTGATCGCCGTCAAGTTCGGGACGGCGGGCGTGGCGAACATCTCGCAGGGTTACGCCATCGTGGTGGTGCTGTTCATCTGCCTGTTCGTGTCGGCGTTCGCGTGGTCGTGGGGCCCCCTGGGGTGGCTGGTTCCCAGCGAGATCTTCCCGCTGGAGATCAGGTCGGCGGCGCAGAGCGTGGTGGTGGTGTTCAACATGGCGTTCACCTTCTTCATCGCGCAGATCTTCCTGATGATGCTGTGCCGCCTCAAGTTCGGGCTCTTCTTCTTCTTCGGCGCCATGGAGCTCATCATGACGGGGTTCGTCTTCGTCTTCCTGCCGGAGACCAAGGGGATCCCCATCGAGGAGATGGACAGGATCTGGGGGGAGCACTGGTACTGGAGCCGCTTCGTCGGCGCCGGCCGCAACCGGGTCATGCAGATGGCCTCCACCAACGTGTGATGACTGATGAGTGACTTACCATGTCACGTTTTCTATCTTACAGCTCTAATGCGGTTTTTGGTACATGCAATAAATTTAATTAGAGTTTAGCTTGTGAGAAGGACGTCCGGTGTGTGAATTGCTGAGTACTAGTAGTATTTTATATATTGGACTACTTTAATTTGATGAAGACACGCGACTGCATTGTCTGTGCTTTCCCTTTACTATGATCAGAATTTTGATCAAAGTACAATTTTGATCAATTTTGTGCTTTCCCTTTATGTTATTCTTCTTTTTATTTATTTGGGTATTATGAACTACCTAGATCTTCACAGTAGTTTTTGCTGATATATGGCAAATGATTTATGAAAACTTTGCTAATCTGGCAAGGACAGCTTAACTCAAGTACGCCTAATATTTATTAAGCACTAATTTTGGATTTAGGGCATATAGGAAAGAACTAAAAAAAACTATAAACAGAATCCAGATGCTTAAAAAATTTAGCTTTCGGCGAATATTTCCAGCTACAACTTCTTGATGATATTTCTAGCTACAACTTCTTGATTTCTATCTACAACTTTTTGATGTGAACAACCAAGAGCTATGAGGAGTTTCGTGGCGTGCACAATTGAGAGATCGAATGAGATCTTTATGTTGTGCACAATAAGAACTTTTTACATTTGTTTAGATAGCTTTTTGTTTGTTAGCGCTCTAATATTATTCATCCATAAACGAATAATTTCCAACCCATAATCATCAAGTTAGAACGATGTGACCATAACAATACTGGATGCTATAAAGAAAAACACTAGGAAAACAAAAAAAAAAGAACAACGTATATATCATATACTCCCTCCCCTAAATGTTTGACGCCGTTAACTTTTTTAAACATGTTTGACCGCTCATCTTATTCAAAAACTTTTGTAAAATGTGTAAAACTATATGTACATATAAAAGTATATTTAACAATAAATCAAATGATAGGAAAAGAATTAATAATTACTTAATTTTTTTGAATAAGACAAACGGCCAAACATTTTTAAAAAAGTCAACGGCGTCAAATATTTTGGGATGGAGAAAGTATTGTATAACGACTTTGTAGATCACCAAGCAGCAGGTATATATTATTTACTACTCTTACATTCATTCAGCAAAAATAGAGATATAATATTATTATTTACTACATTCAGATTCAGCAAAATAAAGATATTTTTAGGGACCAGCCGAGGTCATTTCTTTTGCTACACCTATCGGCCTATCGTCATGTACACAGAACAGTAGAACACATCCTCACTCATTCCATCCCCAGCCTTCCAATTCCATCAGAGCAGTAATAATTTACCTTAATGGCCAATTAAAGCAATTAACAACCCCGAAAATCATTACCTAACGGAAATTACATGTACGTGAAGATTTTTAGAACTTATCAAATGGTACCATGTTTTTCTCGCTTCAACTAATTGACAGCAGGTGATATTATTTTGAAACAAGATAAATACTCCTTCAAAATTATGCATGAATATAATGTAAAATAATTTGCCTTCCATATATATTGAACAGTTTTTTTAAAGAATTTTACAATTTTCGAGAAAGTATCTTAAGGTACCTAAATTTAGGAGATTTGCTAAGTCCAACAAAAAAGTATCTCGAGACATCGGTACCTCACCCATCGTGCTAAGCTAGATCCAATGATCGGAAAAGATTTAGTATAGTGGGGTACTCATACCTTGAGATATTTTTAACTAGACCGGAGCAAATCTTAAATTTTGGACTAAAATTTTTGATACCTTGAGATAATTAGTATATAGAGGTATCAAATTTTACACTATAAAATAGGTGTGTTTTCAAAGACGTAAAATTACTCTTTTTATTGTTAGTGTTATTCAACAGTTCAGATTCACAGTAAATATTTTGGAACTCTTAAAATACTTCTGAAAAGTGCACCATATTTCATATTTTTCATTCAGATTTCAGAGCATATCCCAAAACTACAATAGAAAACTATCTCTCGTCCTTCCTTAATTATGAGTTCAATGATAAGCACGCATGGCGCAATGGATCGATGTAGCCAGCAGATTCAATTACGTAAATCCGAAAACAAATTGAAAGATTAATTTTACGGCACGCATGTCATGTCATACTGTGGAGGTAATCTCGACCTTGCCGCCGGCGCCGGCGGCAACGAACCGCCTCCAGTACCAGTGCTTGCCCCAGATCCTGTCCATCTCCTCGATGGGGATCCCCTTCGTCTCCGGGAGGAAGAAGAAGACGAACCCCGTCATGGTGAGCTCCATGGCGCCGAAGAAGTAGAAGAGCCCGAACTTGAGGTGGCACAGCATCATCAGGAAGATCTGCGCGATGAAGAAGGTGAACGCCATGTTGAACACCACCACCACGCTCTGCGCCGCCGACCTGATCTCCAGCGGGAAGATCTCGCTGGGAACCAGCCACCCGAGGGGCCCCCACGACCACGCGAACGCCGACACGAACACGCAGATGCACAGCACCACCACGATGGCGTAGCCCCGCGAGATGTTCGCCACGCCCGCCGTCCCGAACTTGACGGCGATCAGCGTCCCAAGAATAAACTGTCCATGCAAAAAATCATCCGAATTATGTGCGTTTGATTTTGTATCTGATCGAGTTGAATGGATTTTGTGTGTATGTGTGGTGTGTACCTGCGCGAAGATCATTTGGACGCCACCCTGGAGGAGGAGCTTGCGGCGGCCGAGGCGGTCGACGGTGGCGATGGAGACGAAGGTGGCGAACATGTTGACTAGGCCGGTGATGACGGCGGACATGAGCGACGCCGTGCCGCCGAAGCCGATGGTCTTGAAGAGGACCGGCGCGTAGAACATGACGACGTTGATGCCGGTGAGCTGCTGCAGCGTCGGGATCAGCACCGACATCACCAGCTGCGGCCTGTACCGGCGCTCGAGGAGCGTGCGCCACGGGTTCTCGATGGCCTTGGACGCCTCGCTCGCGGCCACGAGGTCGTCGTACTCCGGGCCGACGTCGTCGGTGCCACGGATGCGGCGGAGCATGGCGCGCGCCTCGTTCTCCTTGCCGCGGGAGAGGAGCGAGTTGGGGGTGTCGGGGAGGAAGAGGGAGCCGCCGGCCATGATGACGGCCGGGACGGCGGCGAGGCCGAGGCTAACGCGCCACCCCCACCCTCCGGCGATCTTGTCGGTGAAGTAGTTGATGAGGTTGGCGGCGAGGATGCCGACGGTGATCATGAGCTGGAAGCTGATGTTCAGCATGCCCCGCATCCTCGCCGGCGCCATCTCCGACAGGTACAGTGGCACAGCCTGCACATAGCCATGGACCCATGGTTGTCACGTCACGTTCGAACGAAATTAACTACTACTGTAATTTGCATGCATGCATGCAAGTTATCCGTAAGATCCGGTCATGCAGATCGTTCAACGCTCAATCCGGATTTAGTTTCATGCCATTTTCAAATGAATTCTTTTAACAATTTTCGTGCACGCAATGCATCGTTATCCAAATCTTGAATTCCATGCATGATATGCCATATGCAGAATTGCAAGAGATTGGGTACGACGGGGCATCACCTGGTTGCTGAAGCCGACACCGATGCCGAGGAGGATGCGGCCGATGATGAGCATGGCGACGTCGGCGGCGGCCCCGTTGAGGATGGCGCCGACGAGGAAGATGACACCGCCGCCGAGCATGGTGATCCTGCGGCCGAACTTGCGGGTGATGACGGAGGCGAAGAGGGAGGCGATGAGCGCGGCGAGGTAGAGCGACGAGGTGAAGAGGGTGAGCAGCTCGCTGTCGAACTTGCAGTACTGGTTCGTCTCCACCATCTCCTTCTCCTTGGCGTACACCGACGGGAAGAACTTGATCAGGAACGAGTCCATCGACGTCACGCCGCCTGCAAAGAAAATTCACGCAAATCATCAAACGATCGACCGATCGATAGACTCTCTCGTTTTCGGTGTCTTGAATGTTACCGGAGATGCCGATGTCGTAGCCGAAGATGAGGCCGCCGGAGGAGGCGACGAGGCAGGCGAGGAAGACGAAGATGGTCATCTTCCCCGGGTAGTTCTTGTGCGCGCAATCGGTGTCGGTCATGGCGCCGCCGGCCATGATCGGAATTCCGAAGTGTGCGAGGAGTGAGGAGAGAGAGAGAGAGAGAGGAGAACGAGGCCGGAGTGGACTTCTCAGTACTCACTACTCGAGGGGAGAAATTGAAGGGGGTTACGGTTAATATAGAGTGGATTACTGGATTGGATAGACTTTCACAGTCACAGTAACAGCTAGTGACCAACTAATTATTTATCCGATCCTATATATTATCCCTAATCCGTTGTTAGGAAGCTGTTAGTTGTTGAAAATGCAGCGGGATCCGTTGGTGCATGGACGCAAGCTAGGCTGGTTCCTCACGGTGATGTGGAGCATTGATCAGGATCGAGATACAGATACTAGTGTGCGTGTACGTGCCATCTCAGAAAAGGAAAATTATAAAATGATATTTTTCGTACTGTATGGCACGTCCTATATAGCACAAGATCAGTGTAAATTAGAGTGCCGCAGTATGTATTGTCATCGATATGTAGATATTTTATCATTTATCAGAGAGAGTCAGGGAGTGCAGTGTTGTGTGACACATCAGTGCTACTAGGCCCACTCAGTAGGCCTGTGGTGTGGGCTTTGGCCCACCATTAAGATAGAGCTAGCAGAGGAGTTCTAGACATGTGATGGTCCGTTAAGAAAAGAAAGAAGAAAAACGTCTATGCGTCCTCGGTATAGTTCATCCCTTAAAAAAAAAAAACTACTACCTCCGTTTTTTTTTAAGACTTTTTGACTTTTGTCAAAGTTAAACTGCTTCAAGTTTGACTAAGTTTGTAGAAAAAAAATAATAACATTTTTAACCCAAGACAATTATTATGAAACCTAGTAATATGCCCGTGATACGTCACGGTGGCATAATATTTTGGTTAATAAATCATTAAATTTCATTAAAATAAAATTAAGTATCCTAGAATCGGTCAAATTTGGTGTTAATTCGATACAGGTTACATAAAAATATATTTAAGACAAAGTGCAATTCAAGAGCATCAATCATTATACCCAATGACTTTAATACATATTTGAAGATAACATATGTCAAAATAACAAAAAAAAAGATAGAGAACTATTACATTAACTTGCAAGCATAAACATGTCACCAGGTGATGCAACCATCAGGCCCGCCATAGCAAGTGATGCAGCTCATCTTGCACTGGGCGTTCGGTCTGACCAGTAGATAGAAAGAGCAGAACACAGATCGAATGAAAAAAAAAATCTCCAGAAGAACAATACAACTCAACCACATTGAGCAAATTAGAGCAAAAATCAAATCGAGTTGGTATGTCGGCGGAACCAGTCTTTGAAGTCAAGGATGTAAAAGTGCTTAGCAGGTTCCAATGATGCTATCCTCAAGAGTCTTCTTCTGAAGAATCTGATCATTGTTCCCTTCAAGACAGAATATAAGTGGCGATATTTTATATACAAATCAAAGAACTATATTGTATATGCTTTAGGAAGCAATGATAATAAGATAATTTAAATTCACACAAAAAGAAATAATAGAGAATCATTATTGTCAATAAATTATATAGCATGTTGGACATTTGGAATCCATCGTAGTAATATCATTTGGAATCCTGCATGTGAAATAGATGTATTCCCATAATACATCATAGAAAACATGTAAATACACTTAAAATTTACGAAATGTATTGAGAAATGTAATAACACGTTACGAAATGTAAGGATTGTATTTCAGTGAAATATACTGAAATTTACAAAATGTATTGAGAAATGTAATAATACGTTACAAAATGTAAAGATTGTCTTTCAGTGGCTTTCATAAGAACTCCAATACCAGAAAAAGAACTCCCCTCTACATAATTGAGGAAAAGAACACCACAATCTACCTGATAGCTTCAGGTCATCCAAACCAACTTCAAAAGATGACCCAGTGACCCTCTTAATCCACAGGTACCTGTAAATAGGTACCTGTAAACCTATAGTAAATGAAGTTCAAGCAGCAGTACATAATCGAAGTAACCTTACTTTTTTTAATCATGTTGTTAATCACAGAATATGGACCAGCGGCATCCACGAGCTTGAAGTGTAACTCTACAATAATCACAAGAGCAAAGACCAATTCATAGCTAATGCTGATACAATTTCAGAAACATGACAAAGTGATACTCCTGAGGAACTTGACCAGCAAGTGATGCACCATTCGTTTGCAATCGTTCAACACTAACAAAAAACAAATAAAGTTACAAGACAAAATGTATTTAAAAATCAAAGCAAGTAATTCCAAAGATATCAATATTATGTTTCCTGGTCAGTTAAGAATTCATCTCAAACCATGAAAAAACATGAAAAAAAATAGACTTCAACAATTAGAGCCCATTTCAAAAGAAGCGGTTTCAGTTTTCACAAATATAACAAGCAATTTGTTAATCTTAATACTGGTGGGCTAACCATATAAAGGCTAACATGGAAATGAAGCACATCAGTTCAACTTCAGATTCAGTAGTGGTAGAAAATTGGCATATTTAGGCATTGTATTATAGGAGTAGTTTTTTGAGCAGAAAGAAACTTTCACTTCATAGAGCAATATATTAGTAACTCCACTTCATGTAGCTAGAAAGTAACAGAGGAGCTTGATAAAATAGATGTGCAACGCTGATTAGAAATAACAGGATGATGATGATGCTTGATGATAACTCATCCAGATAAAGCAATGCTATATGCAGTGGCTTTTTAATATTCCACTCCATGATTCACATGACCTTTTTATCAAATAAAAGAAGGCAAATAACAGTAATAAGGTAATACTGGGAAGGGCAAGTCACCTTACTTTACATTTGATAGAACGGACTCAGAGAGTTCTTAATGGCCCATCTGTTACATCTTGTTATGTATGGACTTCCAAATCAGTTGCAGTTGAACAATAAAGGGACATATCTTAAAATAAATAAATCTCCTTTTTTTTGTGGGTTAAAATAAATAAATCTCAAAACGATTTTATATGCAACTAAAGATCAAACAAATAGATATACTGCAGCCGAGTTCACATGTCCCTTGGAACACTGTCCAGGCTTGCTGATCGATTACGAAATATGAATTTATCTGCAAACTTTTAACTGCAGTAGAAACAGGAGACAAATAAATCTCAGTCAAGAAACAAAGCTATTGTGTTGGGAATATCAAGTAAAATTGGACAGGTTATCATATCTATATCACTATTAACATACTGACGTGACTCCAATAGTCATTAAAGAGTGAAGTATCTCATAGTAAATCTATACACTAAAATAATAGGGTGTTCTACCCTGCAAAAATGAAATATTTGTCTGCACCATATGAAGTATTCGAGACCAAGGAACAATTCAATTTTAGTTTACATAGGCAGAGCTTCAAATCACAACATACAGTGAAAAATAGAGTAAATATGAGATAATAATAAGGATTAAAACAGTAACAGGAGTGCACCTCGATCATGCATTTCATCAAACAGTTGGTGTGCTGCCCATGGGCACACCAAGGAACCACCGTGATAGCTGATCTGGAAGACCTCCTCACTATAATGGAAGGGTACCATCCGCAGCACACAGTAGCTGCACCCGCTGAAGGCCTAGGTGCAGACATTGAGGCTTGCCTGCGCGGCTTCAGCGATGGCGGCATGGAATTCTACATATCTATCGAACCCAACTTTTAAAACAATCTATGCACTTGTGTAATCACTTGAACACCATGTGGATCAGTTTAATGATAACAAAATGAAACACACTATATAATCTTATGATTATACCTAACTGTTAAGTTTGTATTCTTCTTGGTCCCTGAAAGAGAAATTTTCAGCTCCTGCACTTGAATCTTGCATCATTTACATAGGTAAACCAAATTGACAGCTGCATTTATAATTTCATTTAGGATTTGTCATGTAAATTCAGGGTGAAAGTGAAACAATACCTCAGAGGTACTGTCATCGTGTGCAAGGATCAAAAGCAAAAATGACCAACTGATAAAATTATGAAATTTGGGATCTGGGGCAATGCCTTTTGTAGTTGATTAAGTACCCAGAATCAATGATTTACATAAAAATTGAGCTTTTCATTTTATATAATTTTCATAGCATAATCAAACATTTTATCAATTTTGTTATTTTCATATCTATTGGAATTGCATTCTAACATGTATCGATCAAGCAAATTTGGAAATAACGGATAAGACAATGAATCAGTGTGACATAGGGTCATAGTCGAAAGGTTGAATGTTGACATTATCACAAATTCAAGATTAACATATAGCATATTGCTACAGATTCCATTCATTTATTTTTAGCCAGGGGAAAATTCTCATAATATGATCAGCATTCACGGAACAATTCATTGATCCTATTTGATAGCAGAAAGGAGAAGGAGAAAGTAAATGCAATCTGACAAGGGACACATAAAGAAATTGAGAAGGAGAGAAGGATGCGGAAAAGCAAACCTGGGATAATGCCGGCAGATGGCAACAGCTTTGCTGCTGTGTGGTAAAATCATTCATCGATGAGAATACTGGCACAACAGAAAGAAGGCGGGTGTGCATCAACCTCCGCGGTAGGAGTCATCTCTCCTCGGGCGTGTAGATAACGAAGAAGTTGCACACGATGGAGAGGAGGACGGCAGGGATGGAGGTTGTCCGGTGGCGTGGAGGTGGGCAGTGGGCGTCCGGCTCCGGGGCGTCGAGGGTGAAGACAACTAAACATGGCGCACGGCAGGGATGCGCACGATGAAGACAGGCGATGAGTGCGGCGGAGGCGGCAGCGAATGGGGAAGACCTCGCCTCCGGTTCAGTGCGCGACGGCGGCGGAAGGGGACGACCTCGTGGGTAGCGGTGGACTGTGGCGGCGGCGGCGGATGGGGAAGACCTCATCTCCGGCAGCAGCGGATGGGGACGACGTCGGCTCCGGCCGCGACTGGGGACGGATGGGGAAGACCTCGCCTCCAGCGGCGGCGGATGGGGACGACGTCGACTCCGGCCGCGGCGGATGGGGAAGCTCCGGCGGTGGCTGGGGAAGACCTCGCCTCTGGTTCAGTGCGCGGCGGCGGCGGAAGGGACGATGACGCGAGAAGGGTCCGGCGGCGTCGCAGGATTCGGGTGACGGCGATCTCGGCGGCGTCGAATGGGGCGATGCGACGCGATGGAACGACGACGCCCCTCACCTCCCCTGTTCTGCTCACGACTCGCGAGATGGGGATCGGATTCGATTCCGTCCTGACTGGCGTGGTTCTAGGGTTTCGCCGGTGGTGGGGGGAGGGGAAAGGATGGGCGGAGGGGCGCGAGCAGCGGCTAGCGGGACGGCGACGGCGGCGGTAGGGCGATGATAACGGCGGCGCCTGATCTGGAGGAATCGGTGGCAGTGGCGATTTGTGGCGGCGTATGTGGCAGATCGGCTGGTGGCGAGGTTAGGGTTTGGGCGCCGATGTGGAGCAGCCGTCGGCAGGGGGAGAGGGATGCGGGCGCTGGGGGATGGGGAGGAAGGAGGATGAAGGCGACGCTAAGACGACGGATCGGCGGCGGCGGCGGTTGATACGGAGGGGATCGAGGCAGTGGTTGAGAGGAAGATGGGAGTAGGGGTGGGCAGAATTAGACCAAACCGAAGAACCGAACCGAAAAAATCGAGACCGAGACCAAGACCGAGAAATTTGGTCAGTAGTTCGGTCCATCAAAAGACCGAATTTATTTCGGGTATTTCGGTCATTGGGCTCGGTTAACCGAAGTAACCGATAAAACCGAATTGTGGCCCAATAGGCCTAGGAGGCCCAATAAGTCTAACAAAGGGCTAACCCTAGAAATCAGCCAGCCACTCCGTCTCTAGCGCCGCATCCTTATCCCGTCTTCAGTGCCGTATCCATCCATCGCGCATTCGCGCGTGGCCTCCGCCTCCATCGCTCCGCTTCTCCGCCCTCCGCCTCCAGGCTCCATCGCATCGGCGCCGCCTCCGCCCTCACCTCCAGCCTCCACCGCGCCGGCGTCGCCTCCACCCTCCGCCTCCCCACGATGCGGCGCCGCCAACGACGACCTTCACTGCACCACGCCGCCCTTTCGCCTGGCGTGGCGGAAGACACTATGCTCCCTCCGGCGACCCTGTTGCAACCATGTGCCGAAGACATTGATGGCGGAGGCCGGTCGGGGATGAAAGCGACGGGATCCAAGTCATGGCAAGATCGATGTACTTTGATTCGATTTTTTTTTCTGAATCATGGTCTTTTTTCTAGTGGCAACATATTGTACTTCTTCATCCGAGTTGCTTCAATTCATTAATCTTGTATGGAGTATTTATTTTTTTGTGATTGATTTTTTTGCTGTTCGGTCTATGACCGAGACCGAACCGAACTAACCAAAGACCGAAGTGCTCGGTCTTGAGTTTTCTTGAAGACCGATCGGTCCTGTGATTCTAAAGACCGAATTTTTCAAATGACCGAGGAACCGAACCGAATTTCTCGGTTAGACCGAATGCCCACCCCTAGATGGGAGAGAGGGGAACGCTCTGTAGGATCAGAGCGTTGCGGAAGCGATATGAGCCATTGGATTAGACAATCTGACGGCTCATATTCCGCGTGTCTGCCAGGGTTAGAGTCACCGCCACCACTACGAAATTTTAAAGTAGTAAAGATAAAGATATATTCAATTATTGATTTAATAAAACTAATTTGATATTATAAATATTACTATATTTGCCTATAAACTTAGTCAAACTTAAAGCAGTTTGACTTTGATCAAAGTCAAAACGTCTTATAACATGAAATGGAGGGAGTAGATTAGGAGGCTCTCTCGACAACCTAAACCGGTTCGTTTTGCAAACTAGATGCAGAGGCTCCTTTAATTATTTAAATTGATTTATTTTACTTCCCAAGTGGTTTGGATGGCAGTTTCATCCTACATGGCATGCTGATTTGTTCTTCCACCGACATGGCATCTGCGTGGTGTTATAATTAGCAAACAAAAAATAAAAAAGGTGGACCTATATGTAAGTCTCTCAAATCTTCTCCAATGTAAGTGTGATTCTCATGTGTAAGTTGCCATCCTCACCTTCTTTCTCCATGTCTCCCCACTCCTCTCCTCACTCTCTCTTTGCAGGGTGGTGGGGTGGCGGCCCACGGTGAAGTGTCTCTATCGAGCTCCCTTAGCGACTCTCCACTTAGATTTTCTCTTTGCGGCTATCTCTTCACCAAGCTCCCATCGTTAGTCATCTTCACTGAGCTCCAATGACGTGCACCTTGGCTTGATGTGGAGTAGATGGCAAAATAGTGACGATGTAACAATGTTGATGGTGTAGCTGAAGCCTGAGGAGAAGTCCAAGGCCGATAGAAGGGATGGAGCACACAATTGAGGCCGTGAGTCCTCCCCCCTCCCCTCGTTCGGTCCTACTGCTTGCCCAATGCTCACACCGACCCTCAAGAAGGCCCACTCGTTATAGTAGAAAGTGGTTAGTGTGATGAACAACAACATCGCGCTCCTCACCATGCTGCTCTACCAAGGAAATCTCGTCTAACGCAAGGCACATGCACCCATCCCCATTGTTTTAGGATCGGCAACACCCACAAGATTGATGGTGTGATTGGCACCACCCATAGGGAGTTCACCATGGTGTTGCGGAGAGAGTTTGAAGAGAGGAGAGGGAAGATATGGAGGAAGAAGGATAGAGTGGCAACTTACATAGTATGAGTCATGTATGGGTCTCACTTAAATGGGAGAGGAGGAAAAAGACATGTAGGTCTACCTATTTTCGTTTTTATAATGTTTTTCTTATTGTTATGCCACGTGGGGATTGCAATTACGGAACAAAATTTTTAAAAATTTGGTAATTTCGATCCTCCAACCGGCAAGCACATATCTCGACTGAAAGTTTCCTTTTTTTGAATCTGGTCAAAGTTTTTTCAAATTCATTCAAGATTTGTCGAATTTTCAAATAATTTTGGCCAAAAAAGTATCGAAATTTCCAAAATTTTGGTCATTTCATGAATTTCGGAACCCATTGGCAAAAGAAAAACCCATTTTGAAATTGTAACCTGATGCCATGTAGCGCCACATAGGCACCACGTCGGATGGATATTAGGTCAATGTGTAGAACAAAACTGTTGTCCAAACCTCTCGAAGAGGCAAATGAACCGGTTTTCGTCGTTGAGGGATGGAAGTTATTATGGGCTATAGTTGAGGGAGTCAAATTAGACTTTTTCCGTAAAATAAAAAAAAAGAGCAAAATAGCACTAAGCAGGGTAAAATGGGCTGTTGGACCATTCGGGTGAGGGTACGAAGAGATTAGATAGAGATCAATGTCACCTCGGTATTAGTCTGCTTAACTAAACTCAACAACCTTTTTTTCCCTACCGCTACCGCTTCTCTGAAACAGTCAAGGTGAGACCGGTGAGAATGATCAATGGAACAGTGCTAATTAGCGTGACAGGATCCAATTATTATTGCTAACTCACGCGGCAATAATGCACGGCGATGACAGGGCTAATCTGATGCCAACGTGTACACGGTTGGCCATGAGCCGACTGATGAAGTAAGTTAAGTTAATTAAATTCAGCCAACAAACACGTAGGACAGCGCAAGTCCATACTTAATCAGCGAACAAATTACTACTAATTAAATAAACGCGGTTGCTTTCTCGCCATAAATTTGCTCCTCCTCGTCGGCACCATTAAACGGTACTCGCTTCGTTTCTAAATATTTGACACAATTAACTTTTTATTATATATTTGATCGTTTGTCTTATTAAAATTTTTTTATGAAATATATAAAACTATACGTATAAATATAAATATATTTAACAATGAATCGAATGATAGAAAAAAATTAATAATTATTTAAATTTTTTGAATAAGATAAACGGTTAAAAATATTTAAAAAAGCCAACGGTGTTAAATATTTATTAACGGAGGGAGTATGAATTATTAAAAAAACACTTTCTATGTAAAAAAAATACACTAAAAATAAATAAATTTATTTTTAAATTTATAATAGTTAACATCTAACTAATCGTATGCTGATCGAGTGCCTTGTTTTGTCATTAGAAGCCAAAACAGCACATCAGCTAATAGCTAGCTAGCCGAATTGGAGAGAACTCTATTCTCTTTTTCTTTTTCCAAGTTTCAACTGCCACAACAATCGTGCTATGTGCATTCGGCTATTCCATTCCACAATTCCACCACGACAGTTGACGAAACGGGGCAACCCGATTCCACACTAGCCAGTAGCCACAACGTATAATCACATTTCCCGTTAATTTTTTCCTTCCCAACCACCAAACCCCTCCCATTTTTCTCTAAGCTCTACTTCCCCTCCTCCTCCTCGTCCTCCTCTGCTCGACGCCAAGAAGGCGAGAGCCGAGAGAGGGTGTGGATCGAGCAGCTAGCCGCCATGGACCGCTCCAAGTCGTACGCCGGCGGGCGGACGACGATGCAGATAGAGCCCTACTACGGCGGCGGGGGAGGCGGTGGTGGCGGGGGGAGGCCGGTGGACTTCCGGTCCTACTCGTACAGCGGCGGCGGCGGAAGAGGCGGCGCGGGGGCGGCGTCGTACCAGTACCAGTACGAGTACGGCGGAGGCGGGAGTGGGAAGGTGGGGTACTGGGGGTCGGTGGCGGAGGAGGAGCGGGCGACGGGTCAGGCGGCGGCGGCGGAGGCGGCGGCGAAGCGGAGCAAGTCGAAGCGGCGGTGGCTGGCGCTGGGTGACCCGGACATGGAGCGGAAGAGGCGGGTGGCGTCGTACAAGGCCTACTCCGTGGAAGGCAAGGTCAAGGGCTCCTTCCGCAAGAGCTTCAAGTGGATCAAGGATCGCTACCTCCACCTCGTCTATGGCTGGTCCTAGCTATTCTACTCCTCCCTATCGATCGATCTCTTCTTCTCTCTTACAGAGTTCAGAGTTCAGACAGCAGCAACCAACCAACACCACATCGATCAGATGCATGATCGATCGATCATCCCCTGCATCAACTGTATGCGTAGTTTCATCTCTTCTTCTTCGCCTTCGCTTCTCTTTTTCAATTTATTTTCCTCTGGTTTTGGCTTTCTCTTCTTGTTTCGATGCTCGATCATAGCGACGACTGAAGGTATACTACAAAAATTACAAATATATATAAAAAAGCTTCTTCTTTTGTCATCTTCTTTTATTAGTTGTTGTTCTTGCTCAAAGTCTTGAAGGTGGCAAAGCAATCAAAATCTGGTGTATATGTAGCTAAATGAGTTGTTCCTAGCATCTTGAACGAACGAATCTCTATGCTTATATGGATGAGTGGTTTATGTGATTGATCATGTGGTTTTTCTTGTTTATTTACTTCTAGATGATCGAGTTGGTTGCAATTAGGACGACTTGGTAATCGCTGAATTTGTTTTTTTGGTCAATTATTGGGTGCTCGAGCTCGACTGATAGAATCGGTGTCTGAACCTGTCTGATTGCGTGCGTGGATTGTGTTATTGGTTTAATTGGCTTTCGTGGAAGGGGGGTGAAGTGAAAGGAAATTTCGCCTTTTTTAAAATTTATCAACCGCGGTTGGCTATGACAAAGGTAGCAACAATTGATGGACAAAAAAGGCTAGTACCAGTTGCGACTTGCGACTGCCTTTGTAAAAGCACCATGACGTCGCAAGATTACTACGTTTTGACGCGTTCTTGGTTGTAAGGCTTCAACACTAGTACAACTGGTACAACAGAAATACAATTCTGTCCACCCATCATGTCTGAAATCTTCGGTTGGTTTAATTTTCATCTCCTAGATAGACTTCGGTACCAACTCCATTTCTCCTGAGCTGAACCCAGCCAAACAGATTTAGCTCCATATAAAATAGGAGCGGAGCTAGTGAGCACTGTCACAAAATGAGCTAAAGAAGTAGAGCTGGATTTAAGCTGCTCCACAACTCTATTTCAGACCCAACTCCTATAACTAAATTTAAGAGATAAAGCTCTACCAAATAGACCCTTTGTAGTCACTCCAATCACGTTTGATGGTGATTAATTTTTTACCCATGTGGTGTCCATGTAAGATCCTACGTAGACGAGAATGTGAGAAAGGATGAGACAAAGGAATGCACATCCTACTACAAGTGCGCTCCACCACTACCTTAATCTTCTATCAATATCGTGCTATGTAATTTAAGTAAAAATTAACCTAACTATAACAAGTTGATCGATTTGTGCAGTATTAAACTTTACATAGATCAGTAAAAACCGCTATGAAATGGTTAGAGGAATGAGTTCTATTATGTTTCAAGAATTGAAAAGCCCGTGGTTTTGGCTAAAAAGGAATTGCAAAATAAGTAGTTGGCGAAGACAATGTTTACCATGTATATTTTTCGCCAGACAAGTAATTAGGAGGTTTGTTAAATTAGCATGTGTGCCATGGCAATAAATAAATAAATAAATAAAGAGTAGTAAAGATACCAACCATATGACTATACGAAATTCTAGGGAGAAAAAAAAAAGAAAGGCGAGCCTGCTCTCGCAATTGCCCTCACAGGTGTCTCAACTTTCATGTGGTTGAAATGTTACTTGAGCTTAAGCTAAGGGTCATTTTACAGTACCCTCTACTTGAGGTGGTAGTAGTGTAGTAGGAATCAAATCTAACCATTGATCCTGATGGGTACTTTAGAATTTTACTTTTACACCGTGGAAGGGTATTTTCGTTATTTCAGGTGCTCCTACGAAGGCTAGTGATTCGCTCGTTCCCGTTCGTTGCGCACGACGGCCGCCGCCCGTCCTCGCGCGCCCGACGTCTGCCTTCGCCTTTTGCGAGGCCTCCCGTTCTTTTCGCGCGAACCCACGGCCACGGCGGCACCGCCCCTCACCTCAATGCGCGGCCACCGCCCACCGCCCCTCCTTGCGTAGTCGCGTGAACCCACGGCCACGTACGACGGCGCCATCCCTCCACCCCCTATGGCCCTGTGCACCGCAGCACCGCTTCATTCTTGGGATATGATGGTGTACCTGCTCTAGGGAAGGTCGCTTTGTTGAAATGTGTTCTTGAATCACTCAATTGCTATACTGCAAAACTAATTACTGAATCACTGATGTTTAGCTGATAATGTATAATTTAATCATTTTCGCAAGCATCAGGCAAATGAGCTAATGCCGAAGCTCGTTTATCTGCAGCAGAACTGAGTTGACGGACCAAGTATTGAGTTCTAGACTGAACTGAAATAAGGTTAAAAAAGAAAGCTCAGCAACTCGCGGTTGCAAGCACACTCTCACTCTATTAGCGTCATTCTAATCAGTTATCCGAATCTACAATTTGACTGACAAAAATAACTACAATCAGATATGAGCTAAAACTGTGTTAGTGTCTTCTTAATCAGCTATTTCAATCTGCAATTTGACCGACAAAAACAACAATTGACAAGAAATTGACCAACATCAGCATGGCTACGACGGTCTTGAACCCTTCATCGGTTTGATCACCTTCCGGCCTTGTCTTAGATTCTGATATGGATCATCCCACTTCAATTAGGTGTTGCTAAACCTTGACGCTACGGTTGAAACAGGTGTACTAGCAGAGTCCCTTTTTTTTTGCGAGAGTACTAGCAGAGTCCTTTGACAGGATCTCATCATCAGTATCAAATTGACGGCACTGCCAAACGCGTGAAGTGCGGCGGCCTCCGTCGCGCACAGCAGCACTGCAGGTCTGCAGCATCTCGCCTCGCCTCCGTTCTCCCTCTCGCATCTCATTTCTCGACAAAACGACTCTCGTTGCCATCCCCGCGTGCTGCAGTTGTGAACCGATTGGGCATACTGACCCGTGGACTAGATTACGAACTTACCCCTAAGCCAATTGCAAATTCATCACAATGCCATCTATTACATTTCCAACATTACCCCTCCACGAATTATACTACATCTACTACCAGGTGTAGTAGGATTGAATCTAATCCATTAGATCGAATCAAATGGACGTCTCACATTCATTTTGAGGTACTTTAAAAAAATCCTAAGGTAGGGTAAACTCTTGCTATCATTACTAGGAACAATCTTGTGTTTTTCACACATTACTGCACCGATGGGATTGACGGCCAATTAGAGCCCCTAGAATCAATCAAATGAAGCAAACTAACCATTTCGATTATGTATCTTGGGACCTGTCTTGTCGCATTCATCCTAGGTCATTGGAGAAACGAGAATGCATTACCGATTGTACACGATACCACCGGTAGTAGTTAAAAGGCGTTTAATTGGTTTCATTTTCCAACTTTCTGGCTGAAATTTCCATGTATTATTCAGTGTGCATGCTAACTTTCTGAAGAAAGAAAAGCTTTACTTCTGCAGTTTATAGTGCTGGAAAAGTTTTTTTTTTTCTTCTCTCAAACAGCTCAGGCTCAGCCAGAGGGTTTTGTTTAATTTTCACCTGTATTTTGTGGTAACCAAAGTTACCCATGATTTTATTTACGACCAAGAAATAAAACGTCGAAACATCCAAGCAGGCCCTAAAAATTTTGAGTGAGACATGGAAATTTCATAGGTTTGTGTTTAGTGCTTGTAGGAATGGGAAATTTATCCTGTGCCTTGGAGAGGACTAGATCCCTCTTATTATGATTGTCAATAGAACCAGAGAGAGTCTTATAACCTAAAACGAAGAAAGCAATAATTAATATTCCAAAATATGATAAGCAATATTCCAAAATGTACATTAAAGCGATCAAGAATGGGAGAGTGAATGCATGTGGACGCCCTAACCATTGTCGCCGAAGATGCGCCGAGAGGGTATTGTTTAACAATTAACCGAAATAAAGATGATTAAGCATAATCATGCAGAAATTTAGTGTTTGTCTATATAGCGGCCAGCGGCATTGTAGTCAGTTCACGAAAGAAAATGAGAAGAAAATAAAATAAAATAGCTACAACTCTCTAGTTAAAGTGGTAAACTATTCTGAAGATAATTAACCTATTATGTGGTATTTTATTCTTTGCATCCTGATAAGTGGTATTTTGATAAAACCATACGTATAGAGTGACGTATTGTACTTTTCGTCAGCTCATAACGAATATGACAGCTGCTTATAAATAAAGTATATGCCATGGCTACTTACATACATAATGGTTGCCAGAATAATGGTTCGTTTCCATTGCTTCGTTTGTTAATTTATATATCCTAACTTAGTTTTAGAGATCAAACTTTATAGAAGCATTTTATATGTGAAAATTATATTAGCGGATTAATGTTTTAAAGGGCTTTCATGCAATGTTGTTTAGCTAGCTAGCTCGGTGGCGAGGTCGGTCCCCTCCTCGAGGGGGACGCGGGGCAGCACGGCCGTGGGCGGCGGCTGCTGCTGCTGGTGACGGCGTCATCGTCGTCACTACGTCTTCCTCGTTGCGCCGATCCAGAACTCCGGCTATTTCCTCAACCACCGCTGCCGGAAGCCCTCCTTGCTCCCCACCCCCGAGGAGGAGGCCGCCCTCGTCGCGTCCGCCGATGGCTCGACACATCCATCGCCCCGACAACCTCTCCTCCATCTTTCCTATTCTCTCTCTCGTTTGATTCAGAGCAGTGGGAGGCGCCACGGCCAGCAGCAGCAGGGGCCTCGAGTCCTTCTCCCTACCTGTCGCTGCCTCTTCTCCCTGCCGATCGCCGCCCGTTGCGCCATCCTTCTCGCCGGCAGTCGCCCATCTCTTCGCCGCCTGTTGCACCGTCCACCCCGCCGGCCGCTGCTCGTCTCATCGCCTTGGCCGCATCTCCTCCTCCTCCAGCGGCCACCGCCTGTCGACCGTCGCACCCGAGAGAGGAGAAGAGAGAGGAGAGGGGAGATGGGGAGTGAGGAGGAAAGAAGAGGGGAGTGAGATTGACATGTGGGGCCCATGTGGGCCCCACCTTTTTTTAATTATTATTTTTGTGTAACTAAGACGTGGCCCAACGGTTTACTTTTTCTAAATTAAATTGCCACGTAAGCCCCACGTCAATACCACATGAGATGGAGAGAGTCAAATTAGCCACGTAGGCACCACGTCAGTGAAAACCGCCATCCAAACTGCCTCGGGACTTATTTTGCACCGCTTTTAACAGTGGAGGGACCTGTTGTATCTGGTTTTTCAGCTGAAGGATGAAAATCGGATTCTTTGACAAGTTAAGGGACCTCAAATGAACTTATTCCAAATGAAACTCCAGCTTCCCAGTAAACACAGAAAGCCCATATAGCAGAAGCAGGCCAGGCCTACAATCCCTAAAAACATTGCGCCCGAACTCATGATTGTTGCATACAGTGACAGCTGGACGCAACGGTCGGCCGCCGTCCGCGAGGCAGCAGGTCGCCGTTTTGGGTTCGTTTGGAAACTTTGGATCATTGCTAATCCAAATCGTGAAATATTGGTGTTTCCAAATATTTAGCCAAAACTTTTGGTGAAGTGGGGTTAATAGTTGGATGAATTTTATAAGGGCATATATAATGGTTGTTAATAGTGGTCTCTTAACGTTGCTAATTAGGAATACTTGTTGATATGGAGGAAAGAGAAAGAGGAGAGACAAAACATCGTTGTTATGTATGACAACGGCTTAACAACGACTGTTAGTCACTATAATATGGAAATATGGTTGCATGAGGATAAAAATATGGAAAGAATATTAACAAAAGGAATATTTTTTGAGTTAATGATTAGAGCCTTTGTCGTCTCAACTATTGTAAAGACATAGTCTCTAAATAATCTTGTATTGTTTAAGAGACCATATCCGTCTCTACCATTGAACATGCCCTAAAACCCCACCTGGCCGAAGTTACACAAAACCACATGATTTTAACCCGTGGCATAGCCTTGTGATCCTAAAATTTCACAAAACCCACAATTAACCATTTTGATCCTATATCAAAATTTTAAAAGGTGGGTATAACATTCATATGACGGATAAAATCCTCATAAACTTAAAATGTGATTGTACAACTAAAAAATATGGTAGATCAAAAAACAAAATAATCAATTGTGTGGTTTTATGAAACTTTAGAGCATGTACAATGGTCTTTATTAGCGGTCTTTCTTTATTGTCATGCAAGCATATTTGGTGACGTAGAAGAGAGAGGGAAAAGAAAAGAGAAAGATGGTTGCTACGCATGACAACGGCATAGAGTCGACTCTTAGCATTTATTAGGAAATTTTTTATTGCATTAAGTCTAATAAAGGAAAGACGACTAGTAAGAAAGTATTTTGGTACATTAATGATTAGAGACCGTATTGTCTTAACTATTGTAACGTGATAGCCTCTAATTAACGTAGAGACTATACCGGTCTTTACCTTTGCACTTGCCAGAACCACAATAGGTGGGATTTTATGAAATATGCTCTAATTAGTTTGTTGCCAAATTGTTTTACTAGTGTTTAAGGCTATGCTTATTCCCTCGCCGAAGTAGGGTTAATTGGCTTGTTGCCAAATTATTTTAATGTTTAAGTTTATGGTTTTTCCTTGCTAATTTTTTTCCCAACAAACCAAATGAAGGCCCACGTAGTATTGGCTACCAATTTCTTGATGGTGGTAAATTTGGTCTACAAACCCAGCCGACATCAAAAGTCAAAACCCTTGTATCTTTGTCCTAAATTTTTTCTAGTTTTTTTTCGAGGGAAACCTCTGAAAAGGGCAAGGAGCTCCTGCGATTTCACTAATAAAAAGGAAAAGTCTATTTTATACCCTCTAACTTTGTGCTTGTCTAAAATACAACTATTAAAACCCAACACTTTAAAACCTTAAGTTGTTTTTATGGTGGTTTTTGGTACATGTGGATGACAATTGTATAAATGATCCACGTCAGCGGTTATAAGGCCAAAGCCAGATGTTTCTCCCTTCGGCGGGGTTTGCCTTGCGAGCAGCGGCAGTTAACAGGTCGACAACAAGGCTCTACACTATGGTCGAGGGGGAGGAGGAGAACCCGCCCATCTTCTTCCTTCCCCTCTCTCTTCCTATACCTTCTCCCTCCAACCTTTTTCCAGGAGAAATCATTGGAGGCTTAGAGCTCTCGTATGCTTCCTCGAGCTAGCGCTCAGCCAAGGAGCGCAAGCTCGCCGCCGGCCTATATTCTCTTGAGCTTGGCCAAAGGTGCGGTCTCCGTTGAGCTCATTGTAGATCCCCTCTTCTCCTTGGTCAAAGGGTACGGGCTCGCCATCAACCTCGGCGCCGACGCCGTCTTCTTCGAGCTTGGCGTGGGGGTGGCTTCGTGTCAGGCAAGGAGGGACGGCGCAGCGGGAAGCTCACCGGCCGCTATGTCCATCTCGTTCTGCTTGTTCCTGAGCCAGTCATCTTTCTCGATATGCTTGTTCCACCGGCGTGCGACTGTCAATCAAGGGCGACATGACCTCCAATGTGTTCTACTATGTCACCAGCGTCACCGGCCAGGCCGTCAACCAGAGCGCCATTGATGCGGTGAGGCAGAGGGTTGGCATGGACTGTCTCGTTGGCAAGGAGGAGCACCGGCGGCGGCTCTACTAGAAATCACCGTTGGATAGTATAGGGAGAGGAATATTTCTGTGGATTCGGGTTGGCATGGACTGTCTCGTTGTTGGCAAGGAGGAGCACCGGCGACGGCTCTACTAGAAATCACCGTTGGATAGTATAGGGAGAGGAATATCTATGTGGATTCCTTCCTTATCTGTAATCCTTCCTTATCTCCTCCTCATGTACTTCTATATATACCGCCCCCGTAGGCTCTGATACCATATTCCCTTGAGGCTCTGATACCATATTGAGTTGCATGCACTAATCAGTTCAACCCATAAGCTTAAGCTTATAAGGAAAGGTGGCAATTCACTTTATATTCCAACACTCCCCCTCACGCGAGCCTCTAGCGTGGAATAGAAGTGGGCTTCAATTTTTTTATTTAATTGCTTTAATTGCGTGCCAGCCAGGATTTGAACTCGAGACCTCTAGCTCCGATACCATATGAGTTGCATGCACCAACCAGTTCAACCCCCAAAACTTAAGCTTATGAGGAAAGATGAGCAATTCACTTTATATTCCAACAATCCCGACCAGGAAACCGTGAAGACAACAGTGATAACAGCACATTGGGTTGTTGTTCTACCTTGGCAACTTTGTCAGGAGGAACTTGGTCAGCTTGGGTTGATCAAATCGTGCTCATAGACATGAAGCTAAAATGGAGAATCCAAGAAGGCAAGAACAACCCAACAATTCAGTCAAAACAGATTGTTCATCTTGCTTCCTGCTACTGTTCTTCGACACACACCATGCTGCTGTACATAGAACATTCTGAAACACAATGCGAAGGTGCAGAAGTGGTTGATGAATGCTCAGACAAGTCTCTGCGACCCAACTGCTTGATGATGCCTCCTCCCCGTGCGGAGCTGCTCCTTCCCAGGTTCGTTATTTTCCACCGGCGACCGCGCGCTGCACGCAGCTGCTCCTTCTCCGTGCCGCCAACTCTGCCAGTTAACGCCGCCGCCGGCTCCGCCGCTCCGGCAAGCGGCAAGACACACGCGCGGCTGCTGGCCGCTGCACTTCACGGCGCCACTGTGTTAGTTGCCGCCGCTCACAAGGCAACCCCCCAAGGGAGAAAAAAACATCTGTCTTTGGCCCATATAACCGCTGACGTGGAGCATTTATACAGCTGGCATCAACATGTGCCAAAACCACCATAAAAACAACTTATGAGTTAAAGTATCCGGTTTTAATAGTTGGAGGGTGTATTATATCTAGTTTTGTAATTTGGTGGTGTATTTTAGACAAGTACAAAAGTTAGAGGGTGTAAAATGGACTTTTCCCTAAAAAGAAAAGAGTTATCCAGTTTATAAGGAAAACTAGAAAAAAAACCATTACAACAACACGGTTTAATTGAGGAAAAACCAGCAAAAACTCAAAGAGAGCTAATCCTAGCAGACCCAAACCTACTAACGAAGGCCAACAGTCCTACAATTGAAAAAAATCCTAAGACCAGAAGGACACACCGACAGAACAACGATAACGCCTGATTCAAATGAATTTAAGATTTTCACCTGGAGAGATTCCTTGAGGCGACGAAGAAACAACGGAATCCGTAGCAACGTCTTCAAAAAGGGGAACGATGCTCGATGTTGTCGCCACTGCTAGCACCGGCAAGCCGCATAAGGTTTTCGCCATAGAGTCTCGTCTAACCGCCATGGCCTACAAGGAAGTTCACTCAATGTCACCTGTGCACCCAAAGTCACCACCTGTACAACACAAGCCGCCGACGCCGGTGTTGGGTTTTCCTAGCCACTAGCACCAAGCTGTAGAAGGCGTCTAGCTATCAATATATCATGAGATAATATCTAAATATACCAGCCCAAACATACTTAGCATATCACGAAACTATCGGGTAATGGACACTTATCTTTTATTGTGCTAGAAAAAAAAGTAAATTACACTTTGTATTAGTTTTCATATTATGTCATTCTTTAATCATTATTTTCATTTACACAACAACTAACTTTACATTTCAATTTGGACCACCCTAACTCAACAACCACTCCGTCCACTAACTCTCTCTCCATTTTCTTTTTCCCTCTAACAGTTGGGGAAATGCTAAATCTAGCAAGGAGTCCGAATCTAGCGTCTCCGCTCTTCGTCGAGTCGACTCCTACTCCTATCTCCTTGAGTCTCTACAAGCCCAACACCCTCAACCTCAACGGCGACCATAACAATAGTGTGCATGACGATGGAGGAGGAGAAAAGACATGTCGGTAATTAGAGGGTGTGGTTGCGCATGTAAAGGCGAAGAGGAGGAACGATGGTGGCTCATGAAAAAAGAGTGGTGGTGGTGCGTGCAGCGATAGTGGTTGCTGGTGGTCTGAGGAGTTTATTGTTGACACAATCCCTAACTGTGTTTATTATTATTTTTTCTTTTAGAATTGCTGATACGTGAGCTACCTGTCATTAAGTAAAAGCTAAAGTTTTAAGGTAGTAAAAATACTGAGATAAAAGGTAAAGTAGTCGAGTATCTTCTCCTTCCCTTGGCGTAAAAGAAAGAAAACCTCCCGTCTCTCGTCTCCTCCGCCGCCAAGACGAGTCGCGGCTGAACAGGGGAGGGGCGCCGCAATCTCCATCTGGCGAGCAGAGCAGGGGAGGGGAGGGGAGGGGATCCTGGTGAGCATCCATCCACATCCTCTTTCTGATTCATCCCTCTCCCCCACCGCCACTACTTTTGTCTGGAATTTGCTCGCGTTCGTTCGTTTCGTTAACCCTAGCTTCTCTTCTAGATCTGGATGAAGCTCTTCTCTTAATTTCAGAGCCTTAAACCTTAGTACTACAAAGTAACAGTTTGTTTGTTCCCCCAAACCCCCATGTCCCAAGTTGGATCCGCCCCTGTTAAGACTATTCTGGTGTTCTTGAGCCGCTTACTGGCTTACTGCATGATCCTTATGTTATTAGTCACTCCATCTAGCTTGCTATGTGCTGCTCAGTGTCATTTACCTCATGCGAAATGTGGTCAGAATTGATTTTATTTTGAGATAGTTCAGTCTCCCGGATTTGGATTGTAACCCTAACATCAAATGGTCTTGATTTTCAGTATTTTCCACTTTTTTTAGCTTTTGTTCACCATGTAAACTGAGGCGTGTCATCATCTAGCATGATATTAACCATTTTCTAGCATGTCCTGTACTGATTGGAGTCTTTCAACTCATGAAAAGAATTATTTCAGTTCTATTTCCTCTTATTATATGTTTCTTTTGGTTAAGATGCACCGATTAAGAGAAACTAGCTTGCTTACCTTGTCCTAACTGAGTGAGTTCTTCTGGTAATGATTCAGAGCTGCTATCCCCTCCCCTGCCCATGCTGGTTGTTACTAAACCTGGTCAACTCCCAGTTGAGTTTCTTGAACCCTCTGCTGCCCAGAAACTGGTGATTGGATTTGATTGTGAAGGCGTAGACCTTTGCCGCCATGGCGCTCTCTGTATCATGCAGGTGAGTTCAACTGAAGCTTATGAAGCATGAAGTATGTTCATGCGATCTTCTGTTTCATAATAGTGGTCCTTTCAAACTATTTTGTATCTACCATCTCCTAATAGTGGTCCTTCCATCCTGCAAAGTGTCAGCCATGCCCTACATAAGGAAGTTCACTATCGCTTATATGCTTTTAGATTCCTTTTTCACGATCCTCCAAACTAGGATAAATCATTCGCAATGGTAATTGCTTGTTGTCTTGCCTCACCTTTGAGTACTATGTATTGATATGCACCTTTTAGATGCAACCACTACCTCCTGTTATTTCCGTGTATTGTGTACACATAGATTCCTATTGAGCTTATTTTTAATTTCGACATATTGTTTGGTCCTTGCTGATGTAATGATGAATAAAAACCTTTTTATTGGTCCATTTGGATTTTTTTTTCAGATTGCATTTCCTGACGCTGTTTACTTAGTTGATGCTATTGAGGGTGGGAAAGAACTTATTGAAGCTTGCAAACCAGCACTTGAGTCAGAATATGTCACCAAAGTTATTCATGACTGCAAAAGGGACAGTGAGGTGCCTAACCCACAACTCTGAAGTTATTGTAGTGCATTATTATTTTTTTCTTTTCTAGAAGATTGATCCTGACTAATGGTTGAGAGTTACGATATTGCAGGCTCTGTATTTCCAGTTTGGCATAAAATTGCATAATGTGATGGATACACAGGTAATCAGCATATGCATGTGGTATGCACTATAGTGGCATGCTTACTGACTAAATTTATAGTTAACTCGGTACTTTCTCTGTTGTTTACATGTAAATTATTATCTGCTGCTTTCTTAATGATGTTCATATGCATGTGGTATGCGCCATAGTGGCATGCTTACTGACTAAATTTATAGGCATCTTGGTAATTTTTCTGTTGTGCACATGCAAATTATTATCTGCTGCTTTTCTAATTCTATTCATCAAAACTGAACCATTACCAGTTTATCATGAGCTTAGGACCATTAACCCTGTACAGAGCTGAAATAATTGCATTATCATTCGCCATTGTAGATATGTAATGCGAATTGGCAGCTATCTGTATGGTAGTTTCTATTTGGAGGGACTTCAATTATCACTCTTGTGCAGATCGCTTATTCTCTGTTAGAGGAGCAGGAAGGGAAAAAGAGAGGATACGATGAGTACATATCTTTTGTCAGCCTCCTTGCTGATCCCCGATATTGTGGTACTTACTATACTGAATTAGTTTAAATCATTGAGTTCCTTTGAATCAAAAAGACGAAACTACTGTGCATGTTTTGTTCCTTCTGATCTGTTCTTTCACAGTATACTGTATACTTATATAAGCTCCCCTTGGTTGTAGTTTACCTTGTGCTGGCATGCAAGCTCTTTCTTTTCCTTATACATATTATCTGCTCCTACGTTTTACATTTATATATTCTTAAGCATTGTCGCCACACCACCCCCTTTTTTTTCTAACCCTTTTTTTTCTAAAGGAAAAAAAGGAAGTGTTGTCTCAGAGATTTTTTTTTTCATGAAGTTCCACTTGATTGTGATTTTTTGGTGCCCGGTTCTTATTTTGAACTATAAGTTAATGTAATACAACACATTATGCTTAGTGTTACTGCTAGTGCTTTAACTTTGATGTATATGCCTTACATATCCAAGCTGCTGCAAGTTTTGTCCGAGCGTAACTTCTATATGACATGGTTATTTCAGTCATGAATCGTTCCAACGTGGACATTCTGCCTTATTATATGTTCATTTAATGTGTGTATGATTAGGCCTTAGGCTGCAGCCTATCAGTTCACCCATGAATATTAGAACACCTGGGATGATTGCTCCCTCTCTCTTATACAGTTTGCTATTACTTCTGTAATTCTTTAAATTAATACTTTGCAAATATGTTGAAAGCCTTTTGGTAGGTTGTGCTTTGAAACTACAAAATGTACTGTGGTTGCATCACAGCAGTTTGCTGCTTCTGTCAAACATTTTTATCAATTAATTGTTATGCTCTTTAAGCTACCTAGATGTTGACAAAGTGTATGAAGGACCACAGCGCATTTTCTTGTGTTTTGTTTGATTGATCATATGGTGTGATACTGCTTTGTGTAGGAATGGCATATCCTGAAAAGGAAGAAGTCCGTACCCTTCTAAGGCAGGTTAGCAATATGTGACGGGAATTCACTGTGCTGATATCCTGGTTTCTTGACAACTGACAAGTGCTTACATCGGTTTTCAGGACCCTAACTTTTGGACACATAGGCCTTTGTCTGAAATGATGATTCGAGCAGCCACAGATGATGTCCGCTTCCTTCTCAGTATACATGAGAAAATGATGGAGAAGTTAAGCAAAGTATCTTTATGGCGTCTGTCAGTTCGCAGTGAGCTATACTGCAGGTGCTTTTGCATAAATGACAACAAGTATGCGGATTGGCCACCTCTTCCAACTGTCCCTGGTCAGTGCATCTAAATGTGTTTTTCTCCCCATTTGTTCATATTGCAAATCCATTTAGTTATCATATGCTAAAAGGTCCATTTTGCCTATAGTTTCTTCAGATACTATTGAAACTTGATAGTCAGAATGACAATTTTGAAATGCAAGTCAGGGTTGCTTTATGGGCTGGCATTTTTAGGTGAAGTGTTAGAAAGTAACTTGGACCTTGGCAAGCAAGTATAGTCTTAAATATAAGCATCACTAACACATCATGGATGTCTTTCAATTGTATTCTTTAATTCTTCAAGTTTATTTTATATTCAACTTTGTAAAACCAGACATTTGTGCTAAACTGCTGATTGATATTTGTGTCATACAGATGAAATTGAACCTGATGTTTATGTTCCTGAGGTGGATATCCTGTCAGTCTTGGATGTGCCTCCTGGCAAAATGGGGCGTGTTATTGGCAGAAAAGGATCATCAATAATGGAAGTGAAAGCATCTTGCAAGTAAACATACTAAGTCTGATTTTGTAGATGTTCTCTAAATCTATATTATTCTGTGAAGCTTTATTTATTCCTTTTCATTTCAACGCATATCTGCAGTGTTGAAATCCATATTGGTGGTGCAAAGGGACCTCCAGACAGGGTAAGTTTACTAGGACCTTTGTCTGTTGCAATTAATATGTTCAATTGGTTACTGGTCAGTCCACACTCCACAGTCATGCTTCACTGACTTACTGGCTCCATCTATTGACTTGAACAAATTAATACTACTAATAACTAAAGTTCTTGTAATTCTACAAATGGAAAAAGACTACCAAAGAGGTAGTCATTGAAACATATTATTTTGAAGTGCCAGGCTCAGCACATTATTGTCCTAACAAACTTGTTAAGTTTAGAGTGGTTTTTCATATAATCACAAACATTTAGCGGGACTGGGCTCCTAACATGTATGGTTCTAATCAAAAGTTGTTTCTGATTTATATTTTGGCACAAGTCTTGCTGCTCTTTTTTTTTTTATTATTATTTACATTTTGCCCTATGAGGTTCCATTCCTTGTCTTTACTACCTGTAAGTCTGTAACATTCTAAGCAGACTTATCTCAAGGTGATCACTACTGAACAGATATATCTATCTTCTAGCTAAGGTGATCAGTACCATAGTAGGCTTGCATGGGCTAGGGCTGGATGCATATGAAAATTGTGTGTGCAGCCTATATATGTCACAATCCGTACCCTAGCTGGACTGATCCGTGAGGCAACACGTAGTGAGAAAGCAATTGCTGCTAGTAAATGAATAGCGAGATCACATTAGGTGGTCCTTCTCCCTAGCACATGAAAAGATGGTGGAAAAAAGGCGATACATACCCAAACACTGAATAGTCTTCCATTCTCTTCTTTGAATAACCTTCTACATTTTGCAGACAAACCAATCGAGCATATACATATTTTTCTAATTTCCACTGATCCTCATCCAGTTTCCCTTAATTCAGGTATTCATCATTGGACCAGTGCAGGAAGTCAGAAAAGCTGAGGCTATCCTCCGAGGCCGCATGCTGGAGTTCTAGAGCAACAACCTTTTGTGATACCCCGGCTTCAAACTGCTCTCCTCAATATCAGTCTAAAGGGATATACAGAAATGCATGTGGTACTGGGTGCCTCCAGGATCTCTGATCCTAGACTTTGATAAAACAGAATAAAAAGAATTGAAAAGTTACCTCCATCTGTGCCAGTGCACCCAGTTCAATTAATCACCATCATGCTGAGGTTTCTAAGCTTGCAGGTCTCCAGTTAGCAGATCAGAGGATCTGGGCGACTTTTGCTTGATCCATCTCACTCTCATTCATCAAACTGTACCTGTATACATTGAACATTGCGATCGCGCTCATCCCGGCGCATTCATCGTCGCCTGGACCAGCGTGCGATCGGCAGGAGAATTTGGGGTGGTGTCCTACCACCACCGTTAGGTCCGTTGCTGGAGATTGGGTTGGGAGATTTCGCTTTGAATGCTGATGGCAACCCCGTTGCCTGGGAACAAAACTCGCTATAGCTGTGATGCTTTGCCTGGAGGTCCGGCTAAACGTCATTGAAGACGAGACGGGGAGGGGAGGGGAGGCTCGCCCACAGGTGAGAGGTGAGGTGGTGATCAAATCAAAACCATCGGCCCAAATCTTCAGACTTAGCAACCAACCGGATGGGGACCCAACACGGCGATGGGTACGTCGGTGTTAGGACCACCTTGTTACTGTTCCTCGTGCGATTTTGTTAGGCTTAGCTTGTTATCACTGCTCCTCTCGTGTCTGTCTCGTCCCAGCCTCTTGATTTGACCACCTTTTTCCTATGCGCCTTTTTCCACGCTTAGGATAATAGGGCATGCCAATCTAAACTTTCCCAAATTTTGGTAAATTTTATCTTAAAACAACGTCAAATTTTAGAAGTTCTCCAAGCAAACATCACTTCCGTATTCTTTACAGGGATGGGAGAAAGTTTGTGGTTGGTCTCCACGAAAGTTAAGCCTTTTAGTTGTTATAGGTTGAGTTCGGGAGGCAAGGTTTATAACCTTACTTTCAGACACGAAAAACCAAGTAAAGAATTAGCGCATAATTAATAAAGTATTGGCTATAAATTTTAAAATGAATTAATATAATTTTTAGAAATTTTTATAAAAAAAACTCATGTTTAGTAATTTGGGAAGCTTACGTGTGGAAATGTGAGGGGAGAGGTTGGGAAAGTAGTAAAACACAGCCTTGGAGAGCTAGTCGCAAGTTGCTGGTGAAGTTTGTCATTATACAAGATCGCTTTACCTTTTATACAGTGCTTCTTACTAAATTTTTAGTCCTTTAATTTTTCTTCCAATACTTTACTAGTTACTGTTTACTATTATATTAATATATGATAAATTGGTAAATGTTAAAATTATAGAGATGGTATAGAAGAGATAATGGTCATGTTCTTTTCTCCAACAAGAACTGGATGAATGAAGATTAAGATTTTCGTGGTACGCTTTTCAAATCGCTTAACGGTGTGTTTCATGAGATTCTATATAAAAGTTGCTCTAAAATATCATATTAATCTATTTTTTAAGTTTATAATAATTAAAACTCAATCAATCATACGTTAATATCACCTCGTTTTGTGTAAAAAACTTAATCTTCATCTTTATCTTCAGGAGAAAAGAACACCACCAATGTTTGTTAATGAGCTTAACGACTCACTGACCGAGGTGGCTTAATATCCACCCGCATTCTTGGAAAATATTTGGTGGAAACTACATATGTAGTGGAAACCTGAAAACTACCGTTGGATTAAAAAATGGATGTATGGGATTTATGTACGTATTTTAAACTTTTTATTTATGGTGACGTGGACGAATCTCAGACGTTCATTTTTCAATCAAACGGTATTTTTCTTTTTTTTAACGACTCCGAAGTTCTATTGATAGAGCAGGAAATTCAACCGTAGTTTTCAAGTTTCACTACATATGTAGTTTGCACTGTATATTTCCCCCCTATCCTGGTATGAAAAACTGCGTACAAGAATTTTATATACCATCTTAGCAGTAACTTCAAAGGAAACAATTGAAAAATTATTGTAGGAACGTCAGAGAGAACAATTCAACCCCCATAGGTTCCAGTATTCCTGGGGGTAAAAAATAAACTACTACTCCAGAATATATTTTACTTCATAGAAGAAAACAAGTTGCAATTGAACTGTTTGTTCGTATCAGAGATTACCCAAATCCAATCCTTGTCCAGATTATTCCCCCCCTGTTACAACTGGCAAACATTACTCCGACACATTTACAACTGTTTGTCCCGATCCAATCCTCACTGTCTGGTAAAGAATGATAGTAGAAGCTGTCGGAATATTTGCCTCCAGAATCCATCCCCCCTGTAGCTGCTGTGATGTGCTGTGCTTCTCCTGCACCTGAAAATGGTCAAAGCATTTCCCCCCCGGGAGATCGTGAGATTTTGCCAAGTTCTATCCTAGGATGAATTTCGCGGGAGGGCTGTGGCTGAGGTGGGTTAGGCGATCGGGGTCGATCGGCGAGGCCAGCGCGGCCACGTACGGGACGGCGACGGGGCGGCCGTTTGGACGCACACGCAGCGACGGCGACCGCCGGAGATGGCGCCTAGCGGCGGCGCGGATTGGGATTGGCCGCGACCCATGTGTCCCGAGCGTGCCGCGTGGGGGCCGCGCGTATGCATGTAATGTAACACCAGTGCGCGCACGCTTGCGTGTAACTCGCGTGCGGCCGAGAAGCACGCGGCACGTCGACGGCGACGGCGGCCGGACGGACGGGGGAGGCAGGCCAGTTGGCCGGCGGTCCAGCCAGCGCCGGGAATCGAAAGCGACGGCGGCTATCTCCTCCCGGCCATGGGTTGGATATATACTCCGTATATTGCTTGAGTAAATGATGCTATATACTCCATCCGTCTTTAAATATTCGACGAAGTTGATTTTTTAAACATATTTGATTGTTTGTCTTATTAAAAAAAACTTTTATGAAATATATAAAACTACATGTATTTATAAAGGTATATTTAATAATGAATCAAATGATAGAAAAAAAATAATAATTACTTAAATTTTTAATAAAACGAATGGTTAAATATATTTTAAAAAACAACGATGTTAAATATTTAGGGAGGGAGGTGGGACTATATATGTGCATATATAGCTATATATGCTGCAATCATTGTGCTATACATGCGTACACAATACACTATGTTGAGATTATAGGTATATAATGATTTAATATATTCCATAAATAAATCATGACATTGCAGATGTAAACTAGCATGAACGCATCATTAGATCTACACATGTAAACTTAGCAGTAAAACATGAACAGATCAAATATACGCAACATGTCGAACACGTACCGAGGTGGCGGAAAGACCGATCGCTTGGCAGGAACTATTCGCGGTTGCGCACATTGATGAAGGCGCGTAGCACGCGAGCAGAGAGGAAGGCGAGCCGTCGCGGAGGAATAGGGAGCAGTCGCGCGAAACGCTTCCCAAAAACCTTATTGCCACCTTCTCCCGGTGCAAGACGTCGAAGGCAGAGGTTCCGGAGACCTGCTCTCCCGATCGCCGGTGCACGCCGGCGAGCGGGATGGAGTAGTCTACGAGCGACGGCGCAGCACAGAGTAGGAGGCAAACCCTAGATTGATTTCGCGTGTGTTGCGTGAAGGCGGCGGCTTGGTTTATATAGAGATAGGTCACTTGATCAGGGCGCCCGCATGATCTCCACTCCGCGTAACCGAACCGGATAAGTCGCGTGTAACTTATCCGGACTCCACGCCGTTTTCACGTACCGGATTTTCCGGAATGTTTCCAAAACAAACAAATCCGATCTCCACTTTGCGTAACCGAACCGGATAAGTCGCGCGTAACTTATCCGGACTCCACGCCGTTTTCACGCACCGGATTTTCCGGAATGTTTCCAAAACAAACAAATCCGAATTTCCCGCAGCAAAACAAAACTGCAATGTTTCCAAAACAAACAAATCCGAATTTCCCGCAGCAAAACAAAACTGCAAAAGGAGGCTGCATTTGCGCAAGCTGCCTTGCCAGGCGAGGCAAGCGAGCATGCACGTGCGTTTCCCCTCTTCTCTCCACCACACATACTTCAAGTGGCTAGGAGTGCATCATCTCTTTTAAGGAGGTCCCTCTCTCCTAGAATAAGTAATGTGGTACTAAACTCTGCATGCATGCCATCCCATGAGGTGGGCTTTTGTGATTTTCCAAAGAATTAATCTTCGAATGGGCCTTACCCCATGTATTAATTTCAACACACTACGCGAGTATACGTACGCGTGGAATACTGGATTTTGGTCGTCCTTGCTTTCGGGCTAATTTGTACGGACTCCCAACTTGTCGTCGTACGCGTAGATACGTACAGATCCTGCAGATTAATGGTAATACTGAGTTTCAGATGAAAGTTGAGCTTCAGAAATGGACGCATAAATCTGACCTGCATATGCCTTATATGTGGGCGCTAATGTATACATACATACGTACGTACATATACTAGGAGAGGGGAAATTAATGGATAGACGACCATACACGTACGCGTACGGCCTCGTCCTTATGTTGGGAAGCTATCAGTTTATTATCACAATGTGATATATGCAATCCATTAATTTGCTGGGTTCTTTTTTTAACTTCATTTATTTATTTATGCGCATTATATTTCTGTAGCATTCGTACTTGGGTCTGATGAGATAGATCCGGGACCGCTTCCCGTGCAAGTTGGACATTGCTGGTCCAAGATTGTGGATAGACGTGGCGACTGAGCTATGCAACACAGCACAGGTGTTTTTTTTTTATCTAAAAATCAACCTGGCGTGCTGATTAAAAAATGGATCTTCTTTTAAAGCACTGATGGTGTTGTGTAGTTGTAGGTGCATGACTCCACTTACCAGGATTTAAATCCCGTCGCCTATGAATATTACACACATACTCTCTCTGTTTTAGATTATAATTAAGTCGTTTTAACTTTGGTCAAAATCAACTGCTCTAAATTTGATTAAATTTATAGACAAATATAGTAATATGTATATTACATTAAATTGGTTTCATTAAATCTATAATTGAATATATTTTCATGCTATATTTGTTTTGGGTTAAAATGCTACTACTTTTTTCTATAAATTTGGTCAAACTTAGAGCATTTTGACTTTGACCAAAGTCAAAACGACTTATAATCTAAAACGGAGGGAACACATGTGTGCTTTCAATATAAATTTAGTGAGATCAGAGATGTGGTATTTTGCCTCTTAGAGCGTGTTTGAGGGATGTATTCGTGGAGGTGTGAGTGAGTTGTTGTGTGTGCACTTGTGTGCCTACCGGCCGTGTATTGCAAAAGAAGATTTTTTTTTTCTTTTGTGGTGAAACAAAAGGAGCTTTCAATACTTTTGGAATTTCATGTCACTAACCAGAAATTCGGAAATAGTTGAAGATTGATTCTATCCACAATCAGCAATTGACACTGGGCTTAAAAAAATCCACTATTTCTTTTTTTTTTAAATTACACAGTACAACGCAGATACTCACAACGCACGCACACTCACCCTTAAGAACGCACGCACGCAAACCCTATCTCTATGAGCATATTCGAAGACTGGTCCGGCAAATCTTAGAGATTGACGAAGTCACCACAGGCGCCTCGCTGTCGACGGGTGCGTCGCCTACCACTGAAAGCACAAAGCCGTTAAATCCTGAAAAATTCACTCCCATGGAGAGTCAAACCCAGGACCTATTGTGCTACTCAGACTCTTGTAACCACTAGGCTACAGACCCTTTCACAAATCCACCATTTCTTTAAGATACATTTTTGGGTGATCTGAAGGGGCGAAAAAGGTACTGGTGTTTGCCAACCCCCGTCTAAACCAAGGTGGAAGGATACATGGGGAAAAATGGATACCTAGTGCTATATGCGTCTTAATTTGAATACGCTAAAACAATATGGAATAGGATGTGGAAAAAGTTATGTTCACCTGAATGTCCCGTGTCATCAAACACTCCCATAGAATCTAGACAAAGCCGCATATATACTCAACTTGATTTCATCCTTAGTGATATATATATATATATATATATATATATATATATATATATATATATATATATATATATATATATATATATATATATATATATATATATATATATATATATATATATATATACAGTCCACCAATAATCTATCCCTAAAAATTAATTTTTGGGTTTACTAAACTGAAAATAGGTGGTGAAAAAACCCCTCCCTCCAAGAGATAGTCTAAATTCAATTTCCAAAAAACTAAAAGTGGGCCCTTCTGTTAAACTACCAACAGAAATTCTAGTTATTTTCTTTCCCGTGCGCAGAAGGAGAGGAGAAACGCGCAGGAAAGAGAATTGGGAGTCGGTCTCTCGTCCTCAAATACACGTACCGAGAACTGAACTCCAAAACGTCCGGAGCTCTTTTGGGAATCTGTTGGACCAGTTTTTTTTAACCAAAATCCTAAAAAATCAGGATTGGGGATGGAATAGATAGACTATTGGTGATGCTCTATATATATATATATATATATATATATATATATATATATATATATATATATATCGTGATCCGACCATACTCGACACGATTTACCCTCAGTGATCTATACTGGATGCAGAATCTATCTAGGCATATCACCTTTTCTCATCCAATATATCGTATCTATTATTTATACTACCACCTAAACTTTGGCTTAAATTATTTTTTACTAATACTATACCACTAATAAATATCTAAGTGCACCTTCACGTGATGTACACAAGGGTTTACCATGGGATACGACAACGATGAGGGTCCAATAACCCTACGAAGTTTTTAATTAAAAATATATACAAAATAATTTATTTATAGATTTTGTTTGTTTTTTCATAATTTACTGTTGTTACTGCGATAACCGAGCTTCCTCTCCAAACCGTAAAACAATGGCATATACAACCCTTTGCTATACTGCCCGCGCTTGGCCACTTGCACGCACATGTAGAGAAAGTAAAATAAAAATCTTTGATCAGCAAGCCCCCAATATTTTTATGCATATCAAGCATAAAAAAATACAAAATGGCTGCTGAGATTAACTGTTGATAAAAATCTCACTCTTGTGTCTTTCTCCTTGTTAGTTTACCGGCCGCTAGCTAGCTCCTAGCCTCCAACAAGTACCTCGATGAGAAAATGACACTAGCTAGCTCCATAGCTACGGCCAGTAGTTAGGTGTCTTGTAATGTACTTACCACTGTTTAAACAGACATTCCAGAGCAACAACCTTTCTTCTCCGTTGTTGGTTTCCTGTTACTTCTATCTCATTCAGCCATGCCATGGGAAGAGACATGATACTCCATCAAAGCTTATTGTCCTCTAGCTCCTGATCGATCACTGTATACATTTTTTTTTTGAAAGTATCAGGCCTGCTTGTTTAATTAACGATATAGATCAGTGTTCTTCATATACTGTTAGTCCAGATATTATATTTATCGTTAGGCAGATTAACTTACGCTAAGTGGTCGATTGATGTACAGTAGAAACTCATTGTAACGAAATGACATCATGCGACAAGCTGGGAAGTAACTCATGGGTTTGCTAGCTCTACAGTAGATACTAGTACATGTCAATGTCACCCCTGACATTTACACGATCCTGACGTACACAACACGATCAATATGACGATACTCCTACCCACATAGCCCGTCAATGTCGCCAACCCTAGGCCGAGTTTTGTTCCAAAATTTTTCTTCAAACTTTTAACTTTTTCATCACATCGTTTCAATTTTAACCAAACTTCTAATTTTGGCGTGAGCTAAACACACCCTAGCAAAGCTTATCATGCTGCACCGCTGTTCATCATAATTACGCTGGCCAGTACGAATGTTTAGCTTCTTCTAGCTGCTGATGTACAGTGTCAAGCTAGCTTAGCTACTGTAGCAGAGGACCGGCAGCATCAACATCTGATCCTGCAGAACGTAGATACATTTATACTGATACTGTTAGTACCATGTACTACAAGCAGTAGCCATGGCTAGCAGGAGCAGTAAATTTTGCAGCAAACATACATACATGAAAGTGCCCAAGGTTAAAGCTGCAAGTGAAAGCGTAAACCTTTTGGTGTTAACTCTGACGAAGCAGTGGCAACAGCTGCAACTCTCTGCGAGCCCATTAACTACTGTACTAGGAGGAGCAGTAATACGGCATGCGGCAGTGCACATACTACAGTATATTGTAGGGGTAACACTATTTATTTTTCAGTGTCGACAAGGGACAGTGGTGGTCATGAGCTCATGCAAGCTCGATTTAGCTAGCTTACCTAGCCTTGTCTCAGGCTCAGACAAGTACTCTCCTCTCTTTCGATCCATCACACTTAATCATAATCAAATCATGGCATCCAGATGCAAACCTAAATTAATTAATGGCAGTCCTTTTCTCCTTCTTGTGGGCTGCTTTTTATTCGTTGTCAATTAAAGTAGTCCAAAGAAATCTCTCGTCTTGCTGACAAGATTGATGGCTCACATACTTGTAACAGTACTATTGCCCCCTCTAGCTAGATTGATGGATTTTTCTAGAATTCCGCAGGAATGGATATCTAAAATTTCTACACCTATTTGATTTGAAAAAAGAATTTTGGAGCATTTAATCCTATAGGAAAATTTCCTATAAAGCCCTTTGAAACAAAGGATTATATTGAATCATATCCAATACTTTGAAATTCTTATAGAATGTAAAATCCTATAGAGATTTTGGAGGAAATTTACCAAGAGTTTTAACCTCTTGGTAACTTTTCTTTGAGTCTATCTCTCTCATTCAATTCCTGTGTTTTTCCTGCGGTTCAATCAAACGGTCACTCCTGTGTTTTTCCTGCGTTTTGCAATCATTTGTTTTACACTTACATTCCTATCAAAATCTTATATTTTTTCTATTCCTACGTTTTTTCAATCCTACGATTTAAAGGGGCTTAGTGTTTGCATTCGCAAAGACTTGTTTTTTCCTTTTTATAGTCTTAGCAGATCAAAAGTCAAAATTGAAAACAAAAAACAATAAAAAGAACTCATGAATCAACTCTAAAATTAAATTCTATAACATTCAAAATTTGCCTGCAGGTTATATATATAAGTCAACGAGAAGACAAGCAAGCTTTGCGTAACTCATTGGTTGAGATACGGCTTAGAAATCAGGAAAAGTAAATGAAGAAACCAAAACTGATTTAGAGTAAAACTTTTATATTTTTACTCTTAGAGAGAAAAAATAGGGCCGGAAAATAGAAAGCAATAGAAAAACATCTAAATTAATTGTAAAATAAAAAACGGCTCTAGTTTATAAGCCATAGCGAATTTTTTAATTATGATCAGTTTAAGGTTTTCCCGTCACTTTTGTCTCTCAGTTCTAGCTTTGAGACCGCTAAAGATAGAAGTATAAAGTCTTGTCATAAAACTATTTTTCGCTGCCGAAAATAAAAACCTTTCAAGCATATCTATATATTTCTATGGAAATATATTCAGTTTTGCTTGATCAAATAAGAAGATACAATTTCTCATTAAGCATGGTTGCGATATCTCATAACTTACCAATTTTGAGTATTTTGTAATAGCTTTGGTGTCTAAATTAAATAATTGGCTTCTGCGCACACAGTGTGTCAATATCTAAAATTAAACTTATCCGTGCAGTGAAGGAAGTATCTAATATACACCACTCCGCCGTTCCAAAATATAAATAATTATAGGATTTAAAATATATACCATAATATAAACATTTTTGGGACACTTATTCTAATATATGAAATCCATTCATTTTTAACCATTCAAGTGCTTGGGAGGAGAATTTAGACAGTTCAAACTTCAAATTTTGACCATTGAGATGACTGAAAAATATTTTTTTCACTTCACCTTGGTATTTGCTTAACAATCTGAAAAGTACATTTTGGAATAGATAGTGAGAGTGGATTTTAAACTCTCGAGGGACGATCCCTCATTGTTTACATGTCACTCAAATAGTTATAAAAAAAATAAAAAAAACATTAACATGTGGTATATCACGCCACAAACATGCAAGTTAAAATTTAATTTCTACGTGTTGTAACGAAAAAACAATGCGGGATATTCTCTTGAGAGTTTAGGGGGTGTTTGGGTGAGAGGGACTAAACTTTAGTCCGAGGGACTTATTTTTTGGTGAGAGGGACTAAAGTCACCCAAACACCCCCTTAGAATAGCATCTCTCTCTCTTAACCCTAGCTATAAGCTAGACAGAGTAGTATTCCTACTAGTACAGGCTATATCGCTTACTCCCTTAGGATGGGATGTATCCTAGTACTACGAATTTGGACAGGAGGCTTGTCTAGATTCATAGTACTAGGATACGTCCCATCCAGCTAAAAATTGCTATATTTTGAGACGGAGGGAGTAGATGAATAGCTTATCTTTCAGAACCCAATTAAAGAGCATTAACTAGTATACACCCCAAAGTGAGTGATAAATTGATAATAATAGAGGGGTAGCTGTTCTGAGGCTATAGATGTGTGCATCACTGCACAAAGTGATCAGTGTGTGTGAGGACCATCTCTACAACTAGTTGTACTATACCTAGCAATTGTATGCTCTACTTTTCACTTCTACTCTCATCCATACATACATGCCATCTAATCTATACTCCATCATGTAGGGTAGAAGTACTTCTCTATTGTTTGGCCTCTTTATAAGAGCCTGCTTTCCCCTCCCTTGCAGCCTTTTGCTAGAGGAGCACACTACACACACTACCCAGAGCCTCTCTAGAGAGATAAACAGTTTGCTTCCAAAAAAAAAGAAGAAGAATCTCTATAGAGAGAAATAGAGAGAGAAGAGAGCATAAATTCCTCATAGCAATCCAAAAGTGGAGTCCCTGCTGCATAGCTCGCTGCAGGCAGGCAGGCATCTTGTCTTATTGCTTTTCTTCTCGGCTACCCCCCTCTCTCTCTCTCTCGCCTTTTGCACCATTACCAGCAGCAGCTAGCTACTACTGCAGCCTGCAGGCCCCTCCTCCTCTTGCTGCTGTGCTACCTCGAGCGTTTATTGAGTGAATGCTCTTTCTGTTGCTGCAATTCATTTCATAGCCCATATGATGATCTCTGCTCCTCCAACCTAGCTGTGCATAACTCCCATAGAATCAGCAGCTAGCCCACATGTTTAGATCAGCTGTTGCAGTGAGCCAGTGAGTAAGTAGTGCTACCACTCTCACCACCAGCTCGATCCATCCATCGATCAACCCAACTAAAGAGTAACGAGAGGTATGTACACTTCCATTTGATTTTTGTAATTTTAAGATCAGCTGCCTCATGGAGGTTAGATCAGGCTGCTTCCATCTCTAACTTTTCTTTCTTTGATTCTTGGTAGGTTAGCTACGACGACGACGGTGTGGATATGATGGATCGTGGCTTCAACGAGATGATCTTGAGCGAGAGCGTGTGGAATGGCGGCGGCGGCGGAGATGGAGATGGTGGGGCGGTGGTGCTGCCGCCGGAGGTAGGTGGTGTCAATGCGGTGGACGGGAGCGGCATGACTGTGCTGGAGAGGCTCGTGCTCGACGAGGCCCTGGCGGCGGCGATACTCGAGCTGCAGGGCATCCAGGCGCCGGGGTGCGGTGGCGGCGGCGGCGGCAAGGTGGAGGTGGTGCCGCCGACGGCGGCCGGTGACGGCGGCGTCGAGGCGGCGGTCGCCTTCGCGGCGATGGCGACAGGGACGCCTGCCTACGCTGACGTTGACGCGGATGTCCTGCAGCGACAGCGGCAGCATCACCATCGCCACCAGGGCGCGATGGGGATGGCTGCCGAGTACGACGTCGCACCAGCAACACCGGCTGTCACGTTGAGCGCTGTAGCACCACCACCACCACCACCTGCGTTCGCGACCGCAGCCGCCTCCGTTGACGGCGGCGGCGCCATCGACGCGACGGTCTTCTCCGGCATCGGCACCGACGACGTCGTCGACGCGGTGAGCGCCACGGTGGCGATGACTACTGCCACTGCAACGACCAGCCAGTGCGAACGAGTCAGAGGAGGCGGTGGCGCCGGCGGATGTGGACGTAAGCAACGCCGGCCGGGAAGAAAGCGGAAGGCCGCCGAGCCAACCGCCGCGGCCGCCGCGGCGGACATGTCATCGCAGGACAACTCTCTCTGCAGCCTCCTGGCGTCGAACACCGCCGGCGCCGACGGCGGCATCCAGATCGCGTTCAGCACGAGCGCCCCGGCGTCGAAGCGGGCGAAGCCGTCGCTGAGCAGCAGCTCGTCGAGCATCAGCTTCGACGGCAGGGGCCCCGGCGGCAGCGGCGGCGGCGGGTGCGGCGACGACCCACTGTACGAGCCCGACACGGAGGCGCTGGCGCAGGTGAAGGAGATGATCTACCGCGCGGCGGCGATGCGCCCCGTGACCCTCGGCGCCGAGGACGCCGGCGAGCGCCCCCGCCGCCGCAACGTGCGCATCTCCTCCGACCCGCAGACGGTGGCGGCGCGGCAGCGGCGGGAGCGCATCAGCGAGCGCCTGCGCGTCCTGCAGAAGCTCGTCCCCGGCGGCGCCAAGATGGACACGGCGTCCATGCTCGACGAGGCCGCCAACTACCTCCGCTTCCTCAAGTCCCAGATCAGGGAGCTACAAACCCTAGACCGCCGGAACTACCCGAACGCCGCCATGTCCATGAACACCGCCGCCGCCACCATGGCGACATCCAGTTCACCAACCTACAACAACAGCAACGCCGCCATGCCAGCCTTCGGCTTCCCGGAAACCCTAGGATGCGGAGGAGGAGGAGTCGAGCAGCTGATCTAATCAATTTAGCTAGATAGATTGGAGACGACGACGACGACGACATGGAAGCCATGAAGGCGCATGGCGGCATGCATGCAAAGCAACTGTTGCAATGTGTTGTCCAATGTGAGACCATCATATGATAGATTCATCATTGTTAGGCATGGTGATTAACTAGCTACGATCATATCGATGGAATCATCATGCATGTCATGGACCCTATTAGCTAGCTTTTTTTTTCTCTTCTCATTTTTCTTCTTCTTCTCCTTGTCGTCATAATTTAGTTCTGATCAGTTTGATGATCATGTATGCATTGCATGTCCAGCCTACGTGCTTTATTTTCGAGCTAGAGATCGATTATATATCATCTATCAAACGCTTTCGCCAAGCACAAGGAAAAGGGCTTGCAAAAAGTTTAAGCCTTTTCATTAACCAATCCCTCTCTCTTCTCTATCAACTTAAGTCTCTCTCTCACCTTCTTCTTCCTCATCCTCGTCGTCGTCGTCGTAGTAGTAGTCTCCATCTTTTCATATGCGTGCATGTAGGCGTAAAAAAGCTAGCGAAGCTTTTCTCTCCCTTTTTTCCATGGCGTGACCTGTGCACTGCCCTTACGCTTTCTGAACTCTCTCCCCGATCCAAATGGTAATCACTACGCAATAGAAGAAGATGAAGAGAGGCAGAGGCAGCCATCGATCGTACGACTATCACCACAGCTTGAAACATCATCATGGTGACTTTCTAACACGCATAATTAACCTCTCTCTGCTGCAGTAAAAGGGAGGGCCTTTTTCCTCCTTTCTCCGTGCGTGGAAAACCCTAGCAAAAGCGATGATCGATCGATCGATCAAAACCGAGGAGAGAAAGGGGAATTGAAAAAGATCACCACCCCAATGGCGAAATTAATCATATGGTTCATCATTGCTCACTTTCCCCTCTGCTGGTCATCGTCAACACAAAGCGAAACAAAGCAAAGAAAAGCTTAGTAAGACTAAATTAAATCTATTCATTTCTATTGCGAGATCGAGGCGAGGAGAGAGAGGTCGTTCATGGCGACAGCGATGGTGGTGGTGGCCATGGCGATGGAGATCGAGAGAGGGGTCAGGGAGTTTGAGCCCACTACGACGACGAGGACGAGCTCTCGCGCGTGTCAGTGACTGAGTAAGGTAGCTAAGATGGGTGAGCTTTTGAGAGAGCGGGAGCATGCTGGCTCGGGGGAGCTGCATGAAAAGGCATGCACTACTGCATCTAAAAGGAATCATTCCCTTTCCCTTTTGCCTCAGATACCCCTTTTTCGAAAAGGGATAATTTTTTTTTTTAAAAAAACACGCCTTCTCTCCCTCTCTGGTGATCCTCGGGGTTCGTGTGGAAATGTGCTCGATGAGATGCTGTCATCGCCTTTGAATATCTCGGTGAGATTTGTATTTGATGGTGTTTAGCCAAGTAGAAGAAAACTAAGGGAGGGGATGAGATAGTTGACAAAGTACTAATTCCGTCCCAAAATATAAGAATATAGTTTTAGAAGAAAATATTTGGTGGAAACTATATATCTAGTGAAAACCCGAAAACCACCGTTGGATGGAAAATTGAATGTTTAAGATTCGTCCACGTCATCAGGAGTAAAAATTTTACTTGTAGGTTTACTCATGTTTAAAATTTTGCTGGGAGTAAAACTTTTACTCCAATGATAGTTCTCAGACGTGGACAAATCTCAAACAATCATTTTTCGATTCAATGTTAGTTTTTTAGATTTCCACTACATATGTAGTTATGTTCCTCTATTACGACAAATCTGGACATGCAGCTTTTCAGATTTGTAGTTGTAGTATATATGTCCCATCCAGTACTACTCTCTCTGTCCTAAAAAAACTCATTCTAAAAAGGGATGTGACCTTCTGTTACAATGAATTTGAACAGCCATTTGTCCAGATTTGTGATACTAGCTAGGAGAGATTATATCCCCTCCTAGGTTATTTTTTTTAAGACAGAGGGAGTAGATTCTTATATATTGGGAAGGAGGCAATAGCTAGTAGCAGATTTTCCGATGCGATTACACGTGAAGATAGATAGATTTTTAAAGTACAATTTTATTTAATATATAACTCTCCTTTTATTTTTTTTTCATAAATACAACTATGTTGTGTACGCATATTCATTGCCTTATGTTTCCGTAAATATATATCGATCAAGCTCCAATGCTAAATATATTTGTATCCAACACATGCATGCATGCATCTAATGTGCAGTTCTTTTTCTACTTTTCTCTAATTAATTTGGTAATTTTATCTCCGCAAAGATTATTTTAAAATGGTTTAGGTTGCGACAAAGCCCACTTCCAAACTCTCCTTAGCTCAACGGATACGAGTGACTCAGTAATCAACATTGTCTAAACTTAGAGATTTTTTATAAGTATTTTGCATGCCCATTCATATAAATAAAGTACAAGCCCTTGATGGTTTAAAATATGCTCCTTTCTGTCCGTGAATGTTAGCATTTGGAGAGACTAAGGTTGTAAGAAAAATACAATGGTACTTCTCAATAAATATGGGTGGTTGAAGGCGGAAGGTGATTTAGGGCATGGAAAGAAAATTGAATAAGTGATAGTTGATGGAACAAAAAACTTGAAATGCTTATATTTGTGGACTTCTTATAAATATATAAAATTCTTATATTTATGAAGGGGACTATAATTTTTCATTGTCCTAAGTATAGTTTGACCTAGTCACCTCTGCAGGCTAGTCTCTGATCGATATGGTACCTTATATTAACACCTCTTTCATAATGAGCCTTTTACCTTCTCACCTCCATTTTCCATCGCATGATAGTCGGTAGTTAGCATCAAGATTCTAAGAGTCCGGGTCAAAAGGGTTTGGTTAATTTTATATACTAGTTAATACTACCTACGTTTTGCTGCAGGATTTGCGAATAAATGCATGTTATATATTATAGAAATGATATATTTAAATATTTAATAATTTGAAAATAATGTAGAGATAATGGTTTGATATTGTTTACATATTGAGTTCTAAAAAATACAACAAAATTATAAATGATATATCATATTTACATGGTATTTAAAATACTCTAGATAATAATTGTTAGTGGGTGATATTATGATACTTGTATATTAACTTTTAAGAGTTAGTAGTCATAAGCTATATAAATATGTTTGGCTTAAAAAAAAGGTTCAGTTGGACTGCAAAAGAGCCCATGGGTTGTGCCCCATTACCACCTTCAAACGTACGGTAGTACGCGACCATGCATGTGTGATCCATATTGCTTAGGGATAAGTCTATTGTACCTTCCTCATCTTTTACACTTGGTCAAATTGCATCCCTCAACCACAAAAAACGGATATGAGAGCAAGTATAATAGCAGGCTATAAGCCAGCTATAACCACATATCGAGAAGAAAAGAGAAGAGAGAGAGAAGAAAACAGACTACAGATTTGTAGCCAGCTGTAACACGGACTTCAAGACGTTTTGTGTGTATGAGATGTGGGACCGGGTATTAATGGTGCTTATAGGTAACTATTGTATGTGGGACGGGCTGTCGACGACGCGTCCTGGTGAGAGAGGGGAAAGAGAGAGGGGGAGAGGTGAGGAACAAGATAAGATTAGGATGACATGCGGGTCCCACTTGCTGACTCAGCTAGTCAACCACAGTCAATGTGCCACGTCAGATAAAACCACATTCCAAACCACTTGAGGAGTCTATTTGCAACGGTTTTCGGAGATGCAGGAGGTGTCACTGGTGAAGAAACCCTTTTTACTCCCGGTTGATAACCCCTATAGTCCCGGTTTTTCAACCGGAAGTAAGAATCCGGGACTAACTTTAGTCCCAGCTGGCGGTTTTTTTTTTCTTTCCTCTCTTTTTTTTCACTGTTCTTTTGCTATTTGCCCAAATCATCTCAGATCAATCATTCCCAACAAATCATTCACAGCAATATAGTTTATCCTAAATCATTCACAGCAATAGTTCATCCCAAATCATTCACAGCAATAATTCATCCCAAATCATTCATAGCAACATAGTTCATTCTTAAAATCATTCACAAGAACAACATAGATCGAATCACACATTCAACACAGATCGAATCACACAATAAGAAAAAAAGAAAAAAAATCCACGCAGCAGCGCCGGCCTCCACTACATGCCGCCGCATCGGCCTCCGCGACGGCCACTGCCGGGTGCGGCCCTCCGCGCGAGGCCGCCGCCGCCCAGCCGCCTCCCCTCCCGGATCCGCCGCGCGAGGCCGCCTCCGCCGCCGCCGCTGCCCGGCCGCCTGAGAATTGGGAGGAGATGGGAGGAGGAGATGAGGAAGGGGAAGAGAATGAGGAGAGGAGGAAGAGGAAGAGATGGGGGTGAAGAGGAGGAAGAGATAAAGGTGAGGGAGAAGGAGATAGAACTTATTAACTGATCCCACCTCCTCCTCCTCAATCTCGCGCATGCCGATCTTTTTTCCCGGTTGGTGTTACCAACTGGGACTAGAAATAGATCTTTAGTCTCGGTTGGTGTTACTAACCGGGACTAAAGATAATAGAGGGGGTCTAACACCGTCTACTGTTTTTTGAACCGGGACTAAAAATCATTTTTAGTCCCGGTTGGTGTTTCCAACCAGGACTAACGATAAAAAAAATAGCTCTAACCTTTTGAACTGGAACTAAAGAGACTAAAGATAATCTTTAGTCCCGGCTTTTATTGCAACCGGAATTATTGTAAAATTTGGTCGATCGATCAAAAATGGCTTCTCACTAATATCCGGTTTTATGATTGAGGGATGCATTTCGACCAAGGGCAAGATATGAGGAAAACAAAATAGACTTATTCCTATTGCCTATATATGGAAATGTGTAAACACCGAGCCCTTCTTCAGTCCTGCGTCGTTAGCTTAGCTGTGCAATTGTTTCTCAGCCGCTTAATCAATTTTGCTCTTAAATTAGCTTTATCGAGCAAAGAATTGGTTTTTTATTAGTCATAATCTGCTTGTTCGTCGTCATATACGTGAAGGCGATGGTACGTAGGTCCGTTGTTCTTTTAGCGAGAAGACATAATAAAAGTTTCATGACTAAGAGTAAGCATAGATCAGTCAAGTATGGCATTGTAATTTTTTATTTAGGGGTAAGAACTTTTGTTTTTAAATTATAATATTTGCACATTTCGAACTTGCTCGTTAAGTTAGCCGGTTATTGATGTTATAAGACAATATTACTATATTTTTAATTTCGTATCATCTTTTCTTAACGTACTTATATATATGATTTATATATAGTGTTCAAAAAATAATAAATGATGTGAACTTGTGATTAAAATATTTGCTACTCCCTTCATCCCTAAATGTTTGACGCCGTTGACTTTTTTAAATATGTTTGACCGTTCGTCTTATTCAAAATATTTAAACAATTATTAATTATTTTCCTACCATTTGATTCATTGTTAAATATACTTTTATGTATACATATAGTTTTACATATTTCACAAAATTTTTTGAATAAGACGAACGGTTAAATATGTTTAAAAAAGTTAACAGTATCAAACATTTAGGGAAGGAGGGAGTATGTCGGGGAAGGAGGGAGTATGTCGGTGTCTTAGCTTACTCACCCTGGCGAGAACGCATGACCAATAGCTCCTAACGACCAATAGCTCCTAACGAAACATAACTAACGTAAGGCTATTGATTAAACTAGATGATTTATAGTACATGTTTTCTGGATCACGACGATGTTGTCGAGAATAAAATCTATGTTAGCCTCTAATTCGTTAAAGTCCCCTTCCCTTTGATTCAAAGGAAATTCATAGGAATTTTAAAGAATTTTATTCCTATAGGAATTTTTCCTATACAGACCTTTGAATCAAAGGAAGGAATCCTATATAATTCTATGAAATTTCTATGAATGCCTCTTCCCATACAAGTTTTGGAAGAAATTTAGCATGAGGTTCTACCTCATGTTAAAAATACTTTGAGTCTTTATCTCTCCTCAAGTTTCTGCGTTTTTCCTGTGACTCAATCAAACAGTCATTCCTATATTTTTTCTGTGTTCTACAATCCTCTGTTTTACAATTATATTTATATCAGAATCCTATGTTTTTTCTATTCCTTCGTTTTTTTATTCCTGTAATTTAAATTGGCCCTAAATTATGCTGAGGAAGTTAGAAGGAGTACCACGCGGAAGATAAACTATATTAGCCTTTCTAGATCATGAGGACGTCGTCGAGATCAAAATCTATCTTTGCCTTCAATTCTTACGCATTGCGGATTTGCCGATGGAATTGGTGGGCATGGGCTTGATTTGTTGGATTGAGTCTGCCACGCCATGTAAGCCCACGCGAGTCCAATTGTCCCGAACGGCCTACCAAGTATACCAACCAGAGCGAGGGAAGGAGGGATAAGTTCATTCTACGACCCTTATCTTAGGTTCGAATTTAAATAACATATCTTAACCGTAAAACCGGGTACAACGCATCCCTCGTCTCCCAGAGCCGATGAAAACAAGGTCCCCATGCACCATGCAGTATTAATCTCTTTTTGGCTGACAGGACACCCCAATAAAAGAATAAAATACAAATCATGGTGGATCTCACATGTCAGTGAAACATTTCTCCCTTCGTCTGTACCCTTCTCCAAACCTTTTCCTGTTTTCCCTTGGCATGGATTCATTGGTGGTGGAGGCCAGCAAGCTCGAGCTCACTGGTGGGAAGGCGGAAGTGTCGTGGCGTGGGGAGAGGAGGAGGCATCGGAGGTGGCAAAGTAGCAGCACAAGATTGTCACCGCAAGGGAGTAATTGGGTCATCAAGAGAGGTCTCTGATGCTGCTTCGTATCATTGGTATGGTTAGCAACGGGCGGATTGGGCTGGAACGGCCCCGCCCCCACTCTCCGACTTCTCCCCCCGACCCTAGCCCCGCAGAGATGGTCGGGTGGAAAACGTCACTCGCCCCCGTCCGCGCAGGGGACCCTGCGGGTGAGCGGGGCCCCACACTACCCGGCTAGGCCGGTGGACGGCGAGTTGGACGACAGCGACAAGAACGGTGAGCTGGACGGTGACGAGGATAGTTAGCTGGACGGCGACGAGACGAGCCGCCGCCGCCCGCGGATGGCTGCACGTGGCTGGCGACGCCATCGCCCGTGCCTGGCCGTCGACGCTGCCGCCCGCGCCTTGGCAGCCGCCGCCTCCTACGGATGGCTGTGCGTGGCTACCGACGCCGTCGCCCGTGCCTAGCAGTGCCAGGAAAGCAGCCACGTGCGCCTGGCCGCCAACACCCGCGCTGTCGCCCGCGCCTCGCCGCCAGTGGAGATGGTGGCTGGGTGGGGTGAGAAATTGGGGATAGGGTGGGGTGGGGAAATTAGGGTTTGGAGTTATATATGATAGGCTAGATGGGCCTTTTGGGCTTACAACATATTAGGATTAATAGTCTAATATACATCCTCGGGGCTACATGGGTCACCCACGGATGACTGTCGTCTCCCGCCACCGCCCATTGTTAGGGCCCCAACCCCGACTCCTCACGGATTAAAACCAGCACCCGTCCCCGCTCCCGTAGGGGCGGGTCCCTGGCCGCTACCCTATTATTCATTGGGGCGAGCCCGTGAGACGCGCCCGGAGGGGTTCCAGTTCCAGGCGGTCGCGGAGGGGTTCCTGCCTTCCTGGTTGTGCTATTGCCACCGTGTAATATTGTGGTGTCGGCCCCCTTCTTCTTCTTGGACGCAGCGTCCTTGGCGTGAAGGGCAGATCAGGCTTGCGATGGTGGCGGAGAGGAGGCGGACACAGCAGGCCGGTGAAGATGGAGGCTGAGCTCAGCAGCTCAACGTACACTATATTTAGCCTAGTTTATCTAGTTTAATATCACAATAATACAAACATGAATATTTCGGACACATAGAAATACCATATTGAAATTCACATTTTCAAATGCCACAATATAAATTCAAACTCAAAATTTTCAAACACGGGGAAGCATTGAGGAAATGCAAAAACACAGGGATTCAACGAGTAGAAGTATCTTGTTTATGTTATCATTATCATCATCAGAATTCACAGAGGAAAAAAATCAGCCCAATGACGAAAAATTCATCCTACGATCGATGTTCAGCAATGTCCTTTGTTTTGTTCTCTGCCTGACAGCATGTTACTCGTACTACCAACCAAAAGCGAAATGAGTGGGATGAGAATTTTCATTATCTGCAGCCTGCAAAACTTTCATGTATACTAGTAGTAGTAAGCGGCTCCAGGATTGGATTGGATTTGGATTAGATAATCTCCAACCCACTGAAGGTACAGAACACACATATATCAACTAGCAATGTAAACAGCTTCCATCAGAGCACATATATTCAGAAAATCTTTACTTACAGAATGTTCAGAAAATCAACCACATTCCTTTCTAAGGCTGTGTTCGGGGAGGACACGGAAAACAAAATACACGATTATAGTGAGATTAATTAAGTATTAGCCCAAAAAACTTAAAAAAAATGATTAATATGATTTTTTAAAGCAACTTTTATATAAAAACTTTTGCAAAAAATGCATTGTTTAGTAGTTTGAAAAACGTGCGCGTAGAAAACGCAGGAAGTGAGTTGGGAAAGATGGAATAAGAACACAGCCTTAATTGCATTCAGATAAACGGACGCTTGCAGAATGTTCAGAACTATAGATAGATTCAGAACTAAGGGTGTGTTTAGTTCACACCAAAATTGAAAATTTGATTGAAATTGGAACGATGTGACGGAAAAGTTGAAAGTTTGTGTGTAGGAAAGTTTTGATGTGATGGAAAAGTTGGAAGTTTAAAAAAAAGTTGAGAACTAAACCAGGCCTAAACAATGTTAAGATGTCTTGCACTTTTCTATCTGCAATGCGTGCGTATGTGCGAGCATATCAGAGTTTCGATGTCAGGGCCTCACCTAAGCCAGTCGCCGAATGTCAGCGGTAAGGGAGAAATGGCGGCTCGGTTTGAAATTTCGGTAATTTCGCCCCCCACCGGTAAGCTCACATCTCGTCTGAAATTTTCGGTTTTTTACAATTTTTTGTGAATTTGATCAAATTTTATTCAAATTCATTTAAAATCAGTCAAAATTTCAAAAATAATTTCGGCCATAAAATTTCCGAAATTACCGAAATTTCGGTCGCCCCCGGCAAGAAAACAAATTTTGTAATTGAAAACCCTGGCTCGAAGCTGCCGTTGGAGGTTAGCTGTATGGGTGAGCTGTTCGCTGGACAAGCTCGGAGGGCCATCTCGCTGGTGTGTTGCGAGGAGGTCGGGGAGGACGCCGGAGTAGGGTCTCGGAGAATGGCGGCGGTAGGTGCAGAACTGACGAGACGAGGCCCGGCAGCATCACAACGCACCAGCGGCCTGCGGGAGGAAAATTTCTCCCACGCCAAAAGAAGGTCGATGGGATTGTGCCCACTGCCCAGAGCCTTCAGGTATGGGGACTGTGGTATATGAGATCTGGAGGCCTTCCTATTGTCGAAACTAGAGTAATGGCTTTGCTGGATCTCGGTTTTTTTCTCTTACAATTCTTAAAAACTGTTTGAAAGATGTGTTTAGAGTTCTGTAGAAATACTCGATACCGTGAAAACAGAATCCGTAGGGATTGCACGGTACATATGGGTGCTTTGGTTGCTTGGGTTGCATAATCTGCACGTGCGACAAGTAAGCATTTAGCAGCCCTTGATTTGATCATTACTAACCCTTTGTTGTATCATTACCATTACCAACACGACGTGCAATCAGCCGGGCGAGGCAGTAGGGGAAACAACCACCGCAGCTTAGCAGCCATGTCGAGAGTCGAGACAAATGCCGCAACCTGCTAGGATCCGTTTCACATGGATGCATCGCGGACACGCACGCTTATACATGCTGTGTCGTGTCGTACTACTGTTTTGGGAAAGCACACATTCCTCGCCACAGAAGTCCAGATAAACGTTTACTACTACTCCCTGACCCTCATCAGCGCGCAGAGCTGCGGGGCAACCATTCGTACACATAACACAGACACATGCATATCATGACGGCCTCCGCCACGTTGCAGCAGCGATCGAATCTTGATCGATCCACGCAACGCAACTGCACGCTCCGTTCCCGTCCGTAGGGGTGGACAGAGAAAAGACCAAACCGAAAAAATTCGGTCCTATACAGTAAAAGACCGAATTTTATTCGATCAATTCAATTAATCTCCTCGGTTAATCGAATAGACCGAATTAAAAAAAATATCTAAATGCAACCTATAATCCACTAAGTTCAATATGATTAAACTCTAATTTTCACATCAGCTACTTCTTCTAGGCATGCAACCTTATAAGAGTCTTTACCCATACGTGGTTATGATTATTTTTTTTTGTGATTTTTGTGTTAAAAATTTTTATTATTTCTTTGAATATATGAAAATGTTGTTGAATTTCGGTCAGTAGACAGAGACCGAATATGTTGGTCCTGGCATTTTTAGTTGAAATTTGGTCTTCACTTTTCAAAAACCGAAATGACCGAAATTTTTGGTCTGACCGAATGCCACCCCTACCCGTCCGTGGTGCCTCGAGGGTAAATACGAGCGCTGCAAGCGGACGAACCTGCACGAGACACGAGACAGCCAGAATATGGACATTTGATTATCTTGGAAACTTTAGCTATTACGCTATTCTCATAACGCGATTCAATAAAATAAATAGCAGAGCCACCACCCATCTGGTTCAGGCTCGTCAACGAAAACTCTATTAAATTTTAATATTGATGAATAAACTTATCGATGTTTGATGTCGCGATTCCGGTATTTACATGGTATGGGGATCGTTGGTACTAGGATATATGCAAGATTGAGGTAAAAGAGATAGAGACAAAGATTTTTATACAGGTTCGGGCCCCTGAATTGTCAGGTAATAGCCCTACATCCTATTGGCCAAAGCCGGTCGTTGCTCTTATTCATCATAATCACACCAGTACAACATTTGTGGTAACCTATTTAACTGTTGTCGACATAGCGGACTGAAGTACCATCACGTAGTCGACAACAGGGTAGTCTTCCTCCTCGAATCCGTGCCCGACAAGATCAGAGACAGCGCTAGATTCCTCTCTTTGGTTCCCGTAGGTACTATATGGAGTTTTCCTATCTCTGATGTTGATATCTGGCAGCTTGTCTTGGCGTATGTAGGCTTGTATTGGCTTGTGGCTTTCTGGCGTCTATGTTGTCCGTGTCCCTTCTCCTCCTAGGGGGCCTTGTATTTATATCCATAGGTGTCCCCTTGTCCAAGTAGAACTAGGGAGACCAATATGGATACAATCCGAATAGTCCTTGTCGTTTCCATGTAGAACTCTGGTTGTCTTTCGTTATTCGGAACTCCTTCTATACCCCAAGGTTGTTCCCGTATAAAACATGGTATGCGGTGACTCCTACCGAGATTTAGTTAACTACTATTAGGTATGTGGTATCCATAACCCTGACAAAACTGATGATAAAATTTCTATAGTTGTTTTAAAGTTTGCCTGGACTCAAAAATCTTTTTGGCTCTGCCACTAGATAAAATGCCAATCTCGAGCGTATGCTAGTCGCCACATTGCCAGTTTCGCTTTTTCAATGATTTCCGAAATGTTTTTCGCTCTTCCACATGGTGATCGGACAAAAATGCTCCTATGGCCAGACGAAATGCTTTTCGCTCTTCTTGTTCGACGAGACGAGCACTGCCGATAGCGGCAGTGGCCGACTCAGAGCTTCTTCTTAGCGACGTCGCCACTCTCCTTCACGAGACACACCATCTCGGCCTTGGGCAGCCGCATCCGCAGCCAGACGATGTTGTCCTCGCAGGCCTCCACCGATAACACCACCGTCGCCGCCCCAATCTCCCACCGTCTCAGCCTCCTCCGCTCCCTCCAAGCAGTCCCCCCATCCTGCTGACCGCCTCCAATCCCACCCACTCCTGTCCACTGCGCACATCTACGCTGCCGCCCACCTCCTTCTCCGCAACCGCCTCTATGCTAACTCCCACCACATCCTTGCCTTTGGCTGCCCCCGCCCTCTTCCCCACCTTGCTGTCTCCCTCACCGACCTCCTCCACCACACGACACTCGTCCTTAGCTCTCAACGCAGAAGAACACACCTCTGTAGTCGACACACTCCCTCCCCCATGCCGCCACCTCCTCCTCCTCTACTCTCGCCGCCGCCACCCTAATCACGCACTGCCTCCTCCTCCTCCACTCCCTCCAAGCTCTCCCCGCCAACAGCCTCACCACCTCCCTCGTCAACCTCCTCCACCACGCAACGCTTACCTCAGCCCTCCATGCAGCGCGTCCGCCTCCGTGGTCGACACACTCCTCTCCATCCTCGCCAACCGTGGCCTCCTCGACACTGTCGCTCAGGTGAGCTGGATCTCGATCCCCTTTCAGAGGAGGGACATTTTTGTCTCATCACCATGCAGTAGAAAATCATTTCAGAACTCACTAAAACAACGAAAATAGCAATGTGGCAAGTGCGCGTGCTCGAGATCGGTATTTTATCGAATCACGTTTTGAGAATGGCATAATAGCGTAACCCAGTTTTGGAGATGGCCAAATGTCCATTTTCTCCGAGACAGCGACGCCACGACAAACACTACTAAAAGAAATGTCGACGAACTACAAAAAATTGTAGAAATTTGAATTTAGATCCCATGGTGAGTACATCTACGTTATCCTTACATTATTTCCTTCAAAATGGCACAGTAACACCTTGTCATGTCAATCTTTCCCATTTGGTCCTTTACAATTTGTCATCATCCGGCAACTTGCAATCATCTATCTATTATATTGTTGAAAATACGGTTAAAGTGAGGCACCCACGTGTGTAAAAAAGATCTCAAAATTATCACGTTAATATAACAAAAATAGCTTAGATACAAGTTGTTAATAACGATGGGTTGGTATGATCTATTTAGGAAGAAGAATTGAATTGAGGAAATATAAAAATAACATATGAAATACAAGTGAATCTAAACAAGAGTTCGATAGTAGTTATAAAATGTGAGAGCATTGATCTTCAAGAGGTGCAGAATAGTTTCAATGGCCAACGGGCTAGTTTCCCCATCTAGGACTCCCTTTGGCAATGTGACGTATCAAGAAAGTTCACCATCAGCCTGTCATGGATAAGCTCCAATCTTGACTTGAAGGCTGCAAGGGGAAGTTGTTGAAACATATTAGAAGGAAGACATTGGTCACTACAGTGCTAAACTTAATACCAACATATTTCCTCACGTCAGTAAAGCCACCCAAAAACTTCCTACATGACATGGACAAAATATGAAGAAAGTTTCTTTGGGCCAGTGATCAAGAGATTAGTGGGGGTAAATGCAAAGTAAATTGGTCAACGGTTAGCTCAACCATCAAGTTTGGGGGAACAGAAGTGCTAAATCTAGATAAATTTGCAAGAGTATTGAGAATCCGATGGTTATGGTTCAGGTGGGAAATCCGATGGTTATGGTTCAGCTGGGAATGCCCAAGCAAGCCTTGTCCACACACACCTCCACCATGTGATGAACTTGACGAAACGTTGTTTGCATCAGCAACTAAGGGTGTGTTTGGTTACCTGCATCCAGCTTGGTTCGCATTGGTGGATGCATTCCCTCGTTGTTTGGTTACCTAGGTGGCCTTCTCAGCCTAGCTCCGCTCGTGTAAAAAGGGCTCCTCAGCCAGGATGAGGGGAAACGTTCGATTTGAGCTTCGCACTTGGCCAAGCCAAACGGATGCAACATGCTTCACTCGTGCATGCATCTAGCTGCACCCGCGTGTGCAAGGGCGCGAGAGGGGTCATCGCCCAGCCTCCTCATTTCTTCTCCACAAGACTCAAACTAGGTTTCACTCTGCTCACTAGCGGCCGATGAAGGGAGAGACAAGCTTGACAAAGATCGACAACCGTCTCCTCTGGCGGCAATTGGGTCTGAGAGTTCGTTGTCACGTGATTTTTCACGGACGAGCTCATTGCCGCCAGATCGAGGCGGCCACCAGTTGAGTGTCCGTGCTCGCTGCTGCCAGATCGATGGTGTGACCAACTGAAGTACTCGAGGTCAAGGTCATCATCTTCTCACCGTCGTCATTGTCCTTCTACTTACCTCCAGCCATCGACAGACCCCCTCATAGCCACCGAACCGCCGGATCTGGTGTTCATGGGCTTCAAGTCACCTGATCCGGCAGGGTTAAACTCGTGGCCATCGGACTAATAGCTTCGACGGCGGGGCACGAGCAGTGAGGGGTGGAGCCAGAGAAGTGTTGAGCAGTGGAGCTGAGGAGCAGCCGAGCTTAGTGGAGTAGACAGCGAGCAAAAAGCGGTCATGCTCCGTGGCGAGGAATGCGAAGGGTTGAGCATGATTTTTTTTCCTTTTTTAGCTTTCTCCTGTCATTAATTGGTAGCCACTAATATACTAATAAAATACCCTGTTAATTTACTATGTATCACTGCATTATTTCAATTTATGAATTGTTTTACCAGGAGAAAAAATATTGATATAGAAAAGAAGTTGCAATCGGTAATCTCACCCACAGGAAAAAAAGGTCATTATACCTAAGGTCATACAACCAATCAAACAAATTCTCTTCTGAACTGTATCTCTCAGACAAGCAACCAAACAATTAATGTCCGATACGAGCCAGGCTGTACTAATGCAAATAACCAAACAACTCCATGTGCATCCGCTTAACCTGGACAACTCAGGGCCTGTTTGGGGGAGCTTTAGATTCTGAGAAGCAGCTGTTTGGTAGCCAGCTTCTGAGAATCTGGAAAAGCTCTGAAACCCAGCTTCTGACTTCTTAGTTCATTTTTCAGAATCTGTAACTACAGATTCTTAGAAGCTGTGGACTGTTTGGGGCAGCTTCTAGCAGAAGCAGCTTTTGAGAAAAGCTGTAGCTGGGACAAGCTCCTCCAAACAGGTCCTCAGACTGGATGAGGGAGATTGGCCAGGCTAGGAAGATGTGAGCAACCAAACACACCCTATGGTGATGATAGGAGATGGATGCAAAGCATGCTTTTATAAATCAGGTTGGAGGACAGCCATGAATTAGCCCGGCCTTGTACAAACACTCTAAAAGGAATGGAAGATAAATCCAGGAAGGAATAACAAATGACCAATGGATAAGTAGTATCAGTCAAGGAATTCTTCGAGGTCTTCTAACAAGTTTGGAATAGCGGTGTCATCCTCACGGAAGGTGTTGATGATACCATAACTTGGCGATTGATGAGCAAAAGAAAATACGATGCGAGGTTGGCCTATATAGCACATTTTAATGAAAGGATAACTTCGACTGTAGCAAAACTAATCTGGAAATAATGGGCACCTTCCAAATGCAGAAAAAAAAACATTCATGGCTCCCGCTGCAAAAGAAAACTTGGACAACGGACATGTTACAAACCAGAGAATGGCCAAATATTATTTGTCAACTTTGCTACAAGAACCTACAAACCGCTCAACATTTGTAATTTGAAGACTACACTTTTCTACGCCAAATTTGGGAGGGGTTTCTAAGTAGGCTGAACTTCAGCATGATAAACCTGGCACATGAAGAAAATTAGACATTGTTAGACTGCTGGGTCAGGAGATCATCTTAAGGTGGGAAAACAAAGCCAAGGCGATTAAATCAATCCACGTGGGCATGGGAGATATGGTGCGAGCGAAACATGGGAGTGCTTCGGAATCAATAACAACCATGCTGCAATTGCTGATAAGGATAAATGATGAGATCAAGCTTTGGAGCATGTGTGGAGCAAACACCATTGTGAGAATATCCACTTAAGAAATTTGGGTGCCGTCGCTCCAGTTTTTCTTCCTTCTTCTTTCCTTCTTTTCTTCTCTTCAGTTTCAGTTTCTTTTTTCTTTCTTCTTCTCTTCTTTCACCGCTTTGGTAAAGTTGTAAATAATTTCTTCCTTGCTTAATATAACATCAGCTTAGCCTGGTTTCGGTTTCCAAAAAAAAATATGAAATACTATTGTTCTATTTTTAAATAAGCATATAATCTTTTATGTTCTTTTCAAATGAATTTTTTTTAAAAAGACATGTCATGTTTGTTAATCTGTTTTTATTTTGAATCTGAAAAAAATATGAAATGAAGCAAATTATATGTTTTTTATGTTCCTTTCAAATGAAAGATGGTACATTATATTTTCTTTTCAATTTTCATCGAGGACATCAATTTATATATACGGAATTTTCCATGCAGAATATACTTACTTTCTTATTTTTCAAAGTAAAAAAACAAAGAATATATCATTTTTAAAAGAATATAGTTCAAGTAAGAAGAATGTTGTCATATAATATGTATACTTCTTTACATATAGTTTTCAAAGTCATAATAAAATAAATTTACAAATACAACATATCATTTATAATAAAACATTATAGGAGAGTAAGAGACAAGAAAAAACCTAACGGTAAAAACAATGAAAGGGTGCGGGTGAATGGGGGATCAAACCTACTCTCTCTGTCCCCATGTGTGTCTAGATGCATAGTGACAGAGGGAGTACACCCCTGGTTTAGGTCAGAAGAATCCAACCACCACGCTAGCCTGGCTTTTCTGAAATAAATGTTCTGCATATGATTTTTATATGATTAAGAACTTCGCACCAATACATAAGGCGCAGAGCTCTGATAACTTGGCAAGTTTCCGTCACCTCGGACAAGAGCTCACCATCAATAATGTTGGTGCTGAAACATGGCGCTGAATAACGGTTCATTTCTGCAAATAGCTTTTGACATTGATTACTTTTTAAATGTGTTCTTTAAAAGGGTCAATTTGTCAAATACTCCACACATGAACCGCTACCACATATAAAAAAACGGACTCGATGTTAGCAGCCCTTGTCGTATCATTACCAACAAGACCATATACAATTGGACCATTTCTAACTTTGAAAAGTATTTGTTGGCTCAGTTCTAACTTTCAACATCCAGTCGGGTGGGTGGATAGCAGTAGTGCATATATAGTCCTGTCGACAAACTGAAACAATTGTTTTGATTCAACAAACAAATAATACACCGGGTAGCTAGGAGTAGTAAATAGCACTGAAGATTAGGTCCCGAAAAAATTACACAGTAAGACATACCGTGTTCCGTAAAATACAAAGGGAAAATGACAGATTAGTGCTTTTGTCATGCAACCTAGGATGTGATAATTCCCTAAAAAATTATAATAATGTGATAAATGCCAGTAGATTATGAATGGAGCTAAGTACTCTCTGCCCAAGCAGCCGATCGAGCAGCGCCGCAGTGGGTGAATACGGAATAACCACCGCAGCTTCGCAGCATGTCGACACAAACGCCGTAACCAACCAGGATACTATTATTTTCCCCTGCATTTTGCAGGGGACACGCTTAAGCTGTCGTGTTGTACTAGTCCTACTCCCTCCATCCAAAAAAAAAATCTATCCTAAGAGTTGGATAGGATACAATCTAGTACAAGGTATCTAGTCAGACGCCTGATTCGTTGTACTAGATTGTGTCCCATCCAACTCGTAGGTTGGGTTTTTTTAGAAAGAGGGAGTATTTTGGAATGAAACTGCTTGTTTTTTTTTTTTGGGGGGGGAGGGGGGTAAAGCGCTGCCCCAGCGATAAGACCATTTACCATGCTCCTATATGACGTGCGGTTCCAGGTGCCACTATAGGAGCAATGCTGATATGGAGGAGATGGGAGGTGGGGGACGATCTTTTGCAAGACACAGTGGGTTTGCAGGAAAAAGACACCTGCCCAAAACCCCGCAACACTCCTTGACCTCGCCTCCTCAACAAGATCCAGTGGCCAAGAGGAGGGCTAGAAACAACATACCCAGATCTAAAGCAACGGTTGCCGCCTCGATCGATCTAGTTGTCACCACCCCGATCTTGCTTAAAGATAATGACCGGTAGGGGTGGGCAAAAAAAATAACAGAAACCGACCACCGAACCGTCCCAAGTAGCGGTTTTGTGGGTTTTTGGATGTACCTTTGGTTTTTATTTTGGATTTGTTCGGTCCTTTGTTGCATCTTTGGTTTTTTATGGGTGTGAACCGAAGTTCCTGAATAAACTGAAATATTCACCCCTCTCTCTCTCTCTTCAATCTTTTCCTGATTCCCACATGCACCCTAAATCCCGAATCCTGCATCCCGCCAATGCACAGCAGCGGCATTAAGGCTCATATTGTCAGCAGCGGCGATACAAGGTCAAATCCACGTCGGTGGCACAGCCGCATAGGTGCGCAGATCTGCAGCATAACAGCGACAGAAGTACAACGTATTGGGCGCAGGGACGGTGCGAGAGCTCATCGTCAACGCAAATATGGATCTGCGGTGGTTCACGCATGCTCGTTGATTGGACGAGAGCTCATCGGCTTGGGGTGAAGTAAATGTACAGGAGTTAGCGGTGGGCTCGGGAGCTCAACAATGGCGTCAAAACTCGTCATAGGCATCGGAGCTTGCTTGGCATAGGCGTATGCGGAGGCTCACCGAAACGCAGCGGAGTAGGAGCTATATGATTCGGTGGCCTACCACTCAGCTTGAACAGGTATTCAATTCTCTTCGGTAAAAACCGAGAGTAAAAAAGCCAACCCGGTTTTATTCGGTGTTCTTTTCCTCGATTTCATATTTTTTTGGATCATGTTTCAGTTGCCATTTTACACAAACCGAAAAGGCGAAAAACTAATAAAACCAAACTAAATCAAGGAAATCAAACGCCCACCCCTAACAACCGGCAGCAGTGAATGGAGGCACTACCATGCCAAATTGAGGACATGATGGTGCTGGTGGGTACGGGAGGGCTCCACTGTTGGGTGGGATCAGGAAGGCCACCATCGGGGTAGGGTTTAGGCCGAGCAGCGGGGGCCACCTCAGCTTCTTTCTCACCACTGTGAACCTAGGTTCCTCGCTGCCACGTGGGATCGTGGAGGCCACTGCCGTCATGACAAGATCCACTGACTACAGCTTCACCTGCCGTCATGGAGCTCGCCATCCTCGACCACTGACAACCTCAGCTCGCCACACGTGAGGTCAAAGGTGATGGTGGCGAACCGAGGCCATGGAACTGCACTACCGCTGTCTAGTTCGCAAGGAAAGAGAAGGACGGTGGTGGCCGGAGTGGGGTACAGTGGTGGCCAGAGTGATAGGGTGAGAAGGATGATGGTCAGCATTCTGCCGATCTCTCCGGACAACAACGAGGAGTGGGTGGGAAGCTGAGGGGTTAATATGATGGTATTTTTTTCATTCGAGGGTTTCTTTGTAAAATTAAGACTGAAAATGAAATACAAAACTTTAAAATGACTTGAATGGAAAATAGAGGAGCTGAAACATAAATACTATTTGAGGCCACTTGAAGCTACCAAGCACTGTAAGTAGTTTCTTCAGTAATGGTCCCAACCTACGTGGCGCTTGAGACCACACTTAATAGGGGCTGGTATTGTTCATCTCTGCACTGATGTGGCGAGTGGTTCCTACTCACCACGTCGGTGCGACGACTCCATGTCAGCCTCTGCAATGCCTCTGCAAAGCCGCCCGTGCCCTTTTAGGTACGTGTGCCTCGTCGGATGAGGCTCCTCGTGCTTACAAAAGCACGTGTTGGGTGAGCCCATGCCTCCACCATGGTCTCCCTTCTCTTCCCCCTCCCCCTCCCACCCCACCCACACACATCGCCATCCATTGGAGCTCTGGTGGCTAGATGTCAAAGAAGACGACAGACAAGATTGGGGAAGAGACAAGCACGATGGGGGCAAAAGAGGGGCCTACCGTTGGGCCGAGTGGCCTACTTCCATCAACGGCTGCAGCGGCCGCTCCAGGACAAGGATGACGGCGAGCTCACGAGGGGTACCTTCCTCGATCTACCCCACCTGTCTCCCGTGCAGTTGGATCTTGTGTTGAGCTTGGAGATTTGCTTCCTCGACTGCCGCTACCCCAATCTGCTCCATTTGTTGCCTTTAGTGGTGAGGAGTGAGACCTTGAGGCTGGATCTAGGGAGCTTGAGGCCAAATCTAGCAAGCTCGATGGGGTGGTGGGGATGGAGACGGCGCAACAATGACGTGATGGCGACCTCACGGTGGCCCATGCGGATGGTTACGTTGAAGGTTGCTTGTAGTATGAGACAACGGTGCTCGTCACCAAGGACGGGAAGAGGGGAGAGAAAGTAGAGGAGAGGCCGCAGTGACAACGACCTTGCATTGGGTCGGAGCTCCTGAGGCCGACAGATTTGATCGAGGAGAAGATTGGAAGAGGAAGACTGGGAGAGGGAGGGAGGGGGTGGGTAACCACCGACCAGTGAGCTTAGCAGCCATGTCGAAACAAACGGCACTGCCAGTAGGATTCGTTTCACATGTAGTATGCGCATCCGACAAACTATTAATGTGAACTGATATGATACATTTTATAGCTAGCAGTTGACAAATAATATCAAACTTGCTGTTAAGGTATCGCGTCCTAGGCTCCTAGCTACTCCCCCACCATTTTGGCCTTTTGGGTAAGCACAGACCCGGCCATAAAAGTAAAGCAGCCGATCGAGCAGCGGTGCAACCGCCATTCGTGCACAGGCATCATGGCGACCTCCCTGACCCTGATCGCCACACCATGCACGGCTCCTAGATCATCATCGTCCTTCGCACTCTCTCCCCGGCTGCCGCCTCGTCGCAGCAGGGACGACATCTTAATCGATCCACGCAACGCGGCTGCAGCACGTCGCCGCGTTCCCGTCCGTGGCGCCGTGAGGGCAACCACGCTGCGATCGGATCAGGAACCTGCAGGAGGAGACAGCGGCGCCACGACGACGAAGCTGTCTGCCTGGACCAGCATCCGCCAAGAACGCTGAGAAGGCGACCTGTCCGTCGACGGTCACCTCCCTCCTTGGCTGGTACGTGTACTACGTACGTGCATGCGTGCTAATGTTTCCACTGATCAGTGTACGTGTTGATGCGTGCATGATTGCGCTGTGCAGAATGGCACGTACATCAGGAACGGGCCGGGGATGTGGGACGTCGGGGAGCACGCGTTCCACCACCTGTTCGACGGCTACGCGACGCTCGTCCGCGTCTCCTTCCGCGGCCGCAGCGGCGGGGGGGCGCGCGCCACGGGGGCGCACCGGCAGATCGAGTCGGAGGCGTACAGGGCCGCCGTGGCGCGCGGCCGCCCGGTCCTCCGCGAGTTCTCCCACTGCCCCGCGCCGGCCAAGAGCCTGCTCGACCGCGTCGGCGATCTCGTCGGCCTCGTCACCGGCGCCGCGCTCACCGACAACCCCAACAGCGCCGTGCTGCCGCTCGGCGACGGCCGGGTGATGTGCCTCACGAGACCACCAAGAGCTCCGTGCTCATCGACCCGGACACGCTCGAGACGGTGGGCAGGTTTCGGTACACGGACAGGCTGGGTGGCATGGTTCAGTCGGCGCACCCGATCGTGACCGACACGGAGTTCCTGACGCTGCTGCCGGACCTCGTACGTCCGGGCCACCTCGTCGTGAGGATGGAGGCCGGGAGTAACGAGAGGAAGGTGATCGGGAGAGTGGACTGCCGTGGCGGGCCGTCGCCCGGGTGGCTTCACTCGTTCGCCGTCACGGAGAAGTACGTCGTCGTGCCGGAGATGCCGCTCCGGTACTCCTCCGCCAGCCTGCTCACCTCCGAGCTCGCCCCGTTCTACGCCTTCGACTGGGTCCCGGCGTCCGGCAGCTACATGCACGTCATGTGCAAGTCCACCGGCAAGACCGTACGTAATTAGTTAAGCTCCAAACATCTTGATTTTGTGGCCTGCAGATGTTCTGTTTTTGGTTTGATTTCTTGTGGCCAAATTAAGGTGGCGAGCGTGGAGGTGCCTCCTTTCATGGCGATCCACTTCATCAACGCATACGAGGAGGAAGGCGACGAGGCCGCCGTCGTTGTTGATTGCTGTGAGCACTACGGTAACCCTGCCATCATCGAGACACTCGTCCTCAATAGACTGAGATCGTTAAGGGGCAAGGACGTTTTACCTAACGCCAGGTACGTGGTGTACATGATGCTGCACACCTGCTGATCGATTGTGACTTGACTACTTGTCCAACAAAAATCACAAAACGTCACGTAAGGTCGTACAAACTTCCTGAATTAAGTCATAAACGGTATCCTTTTTAAAAAAAAAATCTATAGAAAATTTGTTATAAAATTCATATTAATATGGTTTTTAAGGTTTAAAATAATTAACACTAATTAATTATATGCTAATGACGCTCAACTTATTTTGCATATCTTTTTAATTTTATTCTTTTTCCGGTCCCCTCTCAAACACTCCACTACATCGAAAAGATTAACACAAAACACTTGTGATGGCAGGGTGGGGCGGTTCAGGATCCCGCTGGATGGGAGCCCGTTCGGCGAACTTGAGACGGCGCTGGACCCGGAGGAGCACGGGCGGGGGATGGACATGTGCAGCATCAACCCGGCGCGCCTCGGCAGGAAGTACCGGTATGCCTACGCGTGCGGCGCGCGCCGCCCGTGCAACTTCCCCAACACGCTCACCAAGATCGACCTGGTGGAGAAGAAGGCCAAGAGCTGGCACGAGGAGGGCTCCGTGCCGTCCGAGCCTTTCTTCGTCGCGAGGACGGGAGCCACCGACGAAGACGATGGTAAGCTTACTTAATTCGATTTTGCTATATATTTATAGATGAAAATTTGCCAAATACGTACAAATATAATATAATATGATTGTAATATAATGTAATTACAATGTAAAATTAAATGCACTTAACTATAATGTTCCAAAGTAGTTTTTGTTAAAACTTTGGCTAAATTTGTTACTCAGTACGTAACAAGGCATCGTCATGTCATGTGTATGCGGCTTGATCGATCTGTGCATGCAGGAGTGGTGATATCTGTTGTAAGCTCCGACGATGGCGAAGGGTACGCACTGGTGCTGGACGCGACCACGTTTGAGGAGATTTCGCGCGTCAGGTTCCCCTACGGATTGCCCTACGGCTTCCATGGCTGCTGGATCCCTGGGACGGAGTGACTGAGAAGGAAAAACCCGTGTGAAGACAAGGATCATATGTATTAGCACCCGTGTAACTCTTGGGGATTTTTATTTTAAGGTTCTCAGAAAGTTTATTTGGACCACCCATTAGAGCTTGATCCAATAGTACTTTATACTCCATGTAGTATAAACTAATACTCCCTTCGGGCTGATAATGCTTGTCTTTTTAGACAAGGGTGAGGTCAAACTTTTTAGAATATTTAATTATGAATCATTTTAAAAACATTTGTCTTTCAAATATGGTGAAGACATGTATAAATTAATCTTAAAAAGTACTTTAATAAAATATTATATTTGTTAACACTTTTATACATATTATAATGAAAAATAATGGTCAAAGTTATTTTTTTGAGACCGTGCTCTTATCCAAAATAACAAGTATTATCAACCCGGAGGAAGTACCTTTGTTAGAGGTAAGACCTCATAATAAGAAAAGTAATGATTTTTTTTTATTTTGCTAGTAAAAGTAATGATTTTAATAAGGCAAGTGGAGTAATTAGTAAAAAATGATTTTTAATTATGCTGTGATTTCAAATATAATGTACCAATTATATATCCAATTCTAAATGTTAGATTTTGAATCTAATTTGAACTGTACTTAATCAGAGACCAAACTAATGAAAGCAAAATTTCAAATAAGATTTGAAAACATCAATATATAGACAATTGTCGGAGGGTGAACTCCTGTAGAAGGGGAGGGGCCCCCTTTTAGTTCAGCGGGGGGCAGCGGGTGAGAATTGAGGTTCAGTGCAAAGAGTGATGTGGAGGGGATCGGGCCCCTCAATGACGATGAGACAAAAGGGATTTATACAGGTTCAGGCTGCTGAGAAGCGTAACACCCTGCTTCTATGTGTGCTTGAGAAGCGTAACACGACATACTGGTTAGTTCAATCCAAATGTAAACGATCCCCTCTTCACTAGGTCTGGACCTCTTTTTATACCTCAGGGGTTACCATAGGGACCCAAAAGATTTACCTAGAGAAGAAGGAAAATATCATTTACATTTATTACACGTCTTATTCCTCTGACAAAGGAAATCATGCCTTCGGCGCTCCAGTATGGTCCTATCAAATCATGGCGGGTGACACGGGGGACGTGTGCCTCATTCCCCATTAACCATGCGAAGAAATTGGGTACCCGTTCCCACTAGGGGTTGGATACCCTGATTTAAATTAGTGTAGGAAATCATCCCCGGTTTGCACACGGGGCAAATGATTTCTTATTATGGTGATGTGACCAGACGGCACCGGCCACCCGCCGCCTGACAGCGGGCCAGTGCGCAGGCGTTCAGCATGGCAAGCGCACTCACCCTACCACGCTAGTCAATCAAGCGTCACTCGGCCTGTCATGCCACTCTCGCAACGAAGAAATTAATTGCGGCGTGGCACGGCCGCAGCATCCCCCATAAATACAGTTAGTTGGGCACTGGGTGCGCCCAGCTAACCCGTGCACGTTGGCAGGTGCGTAAAGGGGGTCGGGACGGCCCGACCTCCCAACTGGGAGGGGGCAGCCGCCGCTCCATCCCGGGCCCGACCCCCTGGCGAAAGTGCCACGTGAGTTTGGGGGCGGCCTCATCCCTCTGGACACGATACCTCTGGGCCCATATCACCGACAACAATAAAACCCGGTTTGCATTTATTAAAATTTAAAGATGTAGAAAATTTTTTGTGATCTTCCGATATTTGAAGGTATTTTGTGTGGTTTAGAATGTCACAAGTTCGAAATTATTAACCCATGAACCTTAATTAAGAATGAATCAATAGTGATTAACCCATGAACCTTAATTAATAGAGTGATATTCATATGTTAAGGCATGTACAAAGATAGAGTCAGATATGAGCTCTAGTTATTTAGATACTAGCATCTTACAACAGTTAGAGATAAAATAGTCTCTAATCATTAATGTATCAAAATACGTTTTTTTACTTTTCTTTCCTTTCTTTCACCACCACGCAACAAAATTTGCTTTAATAAATGCTAAGAGTCGACTCTGAGCCGTTGTCATGCATAACAACCATACTCCTTTCTCTTTCATCCATGTCATCAAATTTACTTGCACGGCAACAGAGAGACCACTAATAAACACCGTTGTACATGTCCTTATATAGTGAAAATAGGGTTAAAGTGAGACACCTACGTGTCTAAAAATTTATCAAAAATATCACGTTAATCTAAAAAAAACTTATGCAGGTTGCTAATAACGATGGGGCACCCATGATCTATTTAAGAAGAAGAATTGTATTTAGAAAAACAAAATGGTATATCAAATACTATACTATTATACTTTCAAATAAGCATTTGAGCTAGGTTCGTGTGATTGCGTAAAAAATTCACCTTGTCATTGATTCTACGTACGTACTCCTTCATTAATACTTCCTCTCTTTTATAATGTAAGTCTTCCTAGCATTGTATATTTATATAGATGTTAATGAATCTAGATACATCTACATAAAAATAAGCAATGCTAGAAAATCTTACATTATGAAATGGAGAAAGTAATATCATTTGGACCATAATTAGAGCCAGGCTAATAATACCGCTTATGGTTGGCTTTAAAAGTGGTCGCATCATTCTACTGTAACTCATGACAAAAGCTAGTGAATATGTGTCTATATATATATATATATATATATATATATATATATATATATATATATATATATATATATATATATATATATATAGGTATTAACATTAACTAGTTTAAAGCAAGTTTGAACTGAATTTGAACTTGTTAGATTTTGATTCTAGATATATAATATCCAAACATATAAATACTTAGGTATGTAATCATGGATTGTGAAATGAATTTAAATTTGAGTTGTTTTGTTGATAAGTATAGGTATGAATCTAATTCTTATAACTAGGTATATACTCACAATTTGAAAATTTTGAAAAATTTGAGTGAATTTGTGTATTTGATACCATGGTACTCGGGCACCATGGTGCCCCATATAGGTGATATCCATATGGGACTCTATGATGCCCGGGCTCCAAGGTATAAAACACACAAATTCTCTCAAATTTTTAAAAATTTTCAAATTCTGGGTATATACCTAGGTATATGAATTTGATTCGTACAAATACCTAACAACAAAACAACTCAAACTCAACTTTATTTCACAGTTCGTTATTACATACCTAACTTTATTTCACAATTCATTATTACATACCTAACGAATTATATGTTTGGATGTTATATACCTAGAACCAAAATCGAACAAAAAAAAGTTCAAACTCAGTTTAAACTTGTTTGAACTTGTTAGTAAAGAAGTTAATGTTCATATCTAAACATTTAAAAAAATTTCATACTCATTCAAATTGGGTATATACTCAATTTGAATTTTAGAGCCCATACTCCATGTAGCACCAGTTAATTTACATATATATATATATATATATATATATATATATATATATATATATATATATATATATATATATATATATATATATATATATATATATATATCTATCCTGGCAAAAATTTTTACCCTATCACATCGAATGTTTGGGCACATGCATGGAGTATTAAATATAAACGAAAAAATAACTAATTACACAGATTGTGTGTAAATTGCGAGATGAATCTTTTAAGCCTAACTGCTTCATGATTTGACAATGTGGAGCTACCGTAAACATTTACTAATGACAGATTAATTAGGCTTAATAAATTCGTCTCGCGGTTTACAGGCGGATTCAGTAATTTGTTTTGTTATTTATCTATGTTTAATACTTCAAATATGTGTGCATATATCCGATGTGACATGTCAAAACTTTACACCCCTGAATCTAAACACGGCCATAATCGGCTACATGTTCATTTCCACACACTTTCCATAGACAGCTTTCATTCTCAACTTGAATTTCTCGATTGGCTGCTTATTAGAAGTGATAACAACAACTTGGATTCGTGCAGAAGAAAGGTTTGTACCCACAACATAAAGAGGAGCGTGTAGCTTGATGGCAAATTAGTCGTCGGTATTTCTCTCTGCTAGCATTCTCTATCTTCCACTAGAGTCTAGACATTTATCTATTGTGAAAGACACTATGACGGTATGGTCTGCCGACATAGGCTTATCTAACCTACTCTAACATATCTGGCTCTTCACTATCATACCTTGTCCATTTTCAAGCTACTACCACTGTAGCTACTTTGGACCTGTTTAGGAGAGCTTAAAATTCTGAGAAACACCTTGTGAGAAGTTAGTTGGTGAGAATCTTCTGGCTTCTAGTTTATTTTCCAGATTCTAGAACTACAGATTCTCATAATCTGGGCAAAAAGCTGGACTGTTTGAGGGAGCTTCTAGCAATTGGAGATTTTAGGAGAAGCTGCAGCTGCTAGAAGCCCCCCCAAACAAACCCTTCCTCTCCCTAGCTCTGTATTCCTTAGGATGCCAAGCGCGCACCTATGCTAGCGCTTTTACTCGTACAGTTTTCTATGTCATCAACATAACTATGAATAGCGTTAATTGTAGCATTCTTAGCGTTGAACTTTCTAAAGTTCCAAAATTTAAGTTAAAAGTTTTAATTTTTTGGATACAAAGGTTACTATGAATTTTCATATTTATTTACATACTTTTTTAAAAATATATGGATTTTCTAGTTCACCCTTCATGCGTGTTCGTCTATCAGAGCACCATCGTTCCCAACAAATGTCCGAGTCCGCTCCTCTCCTCTCGTGGTATCACCCATCTCCGCTAGTCACTCTTCCTCTCCTCCCCATCTCCTAAAATCCCCCACTCCCTACAAAACCACCCCAAAACCAAAATAAGTTCTTGTGCAACCACTCTTGATCCCCTCTTCCTACTCTGCTGACGTGGAGCAAGTAAGAGAACGTATCGGGCTATACTTTGAACATGCCCTAAGGGCTGGTTTGGTTGGAGGCCTTAAAGAACTTTATAATATTATGGTCATAGGCACATTTTGGATGGTCAATGGCGCGACCAACTTTTTTCATAGGCCAAGCCAACATTTGGATTGTTGAAAGTTGTTAAGTACCAATTTTAACAGTAAACTAGCACAATAAATAAAGGAAAAATTAGCATTTCTTACACATATATCAATAATAAATACATGAGGCCCGCCAACTATCGTTTCGACCGCCAACTACCATTTGAATTTGATGCAGCTAGGAGGCCCGAATTCGAATCTAAAATGCGCAAAACTTCATCTATGGACTTCAATGGACCAAAAGTGACGTGGTAATGTAGGAGCACACTTGGGGTAGATCTTGGTTTGGTTTCCAATCAACTTCTTTGATCATCCAAGTACTTCGTGAGCCCACTCTCTTTTCTTTCACGCACGCAAGTATTTCTACAAATAGTAAGATACAAAACTCATGGTGTAGTAATGTTTGTTCAAACATATAATAAATAAGTAAACCTAATATAGAACATATGTGCCTTTAATTTAGGGAAAAAGTACGAATTACCCCCCCCCCCCCCCCCCCGAACTATCACGGTCGTCCGAATTACCCCCCTAAACCACAAAACCGGACATTCTTCACCCCAACTATGCAAACCGGACGGATTATCCCCCTCGACCCAATCCGCGGTGGTTTCGGTCTACGTGGCAGTCCAGTCAGCAATTCTATTTATAAAAAAAGTTGTGGGACCCACCTGTCATACTACTCCCACTCTTCCTCTCTCTTTGATCGATCTCTCTCTCTCTCTTCCTCTCTCTCACGGGCAGCAGGCGGGGGACAGAGCAGCGTCGTCGGGTGACGCGGAGGTGCCACCGTCAGGCGGGGGACAGAGCGGCGGTGGGGGATGAGGATGACGTGGACGAGGAAGGTGATGGAGGAGTGGAGGACGATGACGAGGACGACGCTCAGGCGCTGGCAGCGGCGGCCATGGCGGAGAGGCGGCGGTGCGCGTGGAACGAACGGCGGCAAGGGCGGACGGAGCTTGGGGTGGCGGGCGGTGGCGGAGGCCGCTCGGGGCGTCGAGGACAGAGGCGGGCAGTGGCTGTGACGCGGAGGCGACGCTGCAGGCGGTACCAGTGGAGTAGGGACGACGGTGATCGGAGGAGGAGCTCGTCCTCGGCCACCGCGCTCGCCTCCTCCGCCGCCGCTCGTGCCCGTCCCTGCGCCACCCTTCCTCGCCACCGCCTCGCCTCCTCCGTCACCGTGCTCGCCTCCTCCGCCGCACCCCCCTCCCCGGCCACTCGCCTCGCCGCCGCACTCGCCTCCTCCGCTGCCGCTCGCCACCCAGCCGCCGCTCGCGCCCGCCCCCTGCGCCGCCCTTCCTCGCCACCGCCTCGCCTCCTCTACCACACCCCGCCTCCGCGCTCACCTCCTCCGCCGCCGCCTCGCCTCACCTCCTCCGCCCGCCGCTTGCATAGTTGAGAGTGAGAGAAGAGAGAGAAAGAGAGAGGGGAAGAGTGGGAGAGAGAAGAGAGAGAGAAGGGAAGAGTGGGAGAGAGAAGAGAGAGATAGAGAGAAATAGTGGAATAGGAGTATGACAGGTGGGTCCCATATTTTTTTAATAAATAAAATGCTGACTGGACTGCCACGCGTATGCCACGTAGACCAAAACCACTGCGGATTGAGTCAAGGGGGTAATTCATCCGGTTTGCATAGTTGGGGATGAAGGATGTCTGGTTTGTTGGTTCAGGGGGGTAATTCGTACTTTTTCTTTAATTTAGTGATGTGTAACATAAGCATGGTTATATCCGAGAAAGTGATGTCCTCGTTAATCTCCATGTTTCTTTGCTACTCGAGGATGGAGCCTTCTTCCCTCCTTCCTCATGGACTTTGAGCTTCATCTTCTTCTTCCTCCTCTTTATCGAAAGTCACCAAGAACACCGCCATCCTTGCTTCCTCCTTGCCTGTTGCCATCGATGTGGCATACCCCTTTGGTCTTAATTTTCTCGCCTAACCTTCCACCTGTTGCGCACATATCTTATGCACGTTGGACTTGAACAATGCCTCGGCTGCCAAGAACAATGTCATCATGTCCTTCTCGACTCCACACTCTACATCATCCTTAAGACAAGGAATGGGAAAGCATCCCCAATGAACTTGCAGTTGAAGATTGTCAATGCTATGGATAAGGCATACCCAATGATCTTGGATTGGGCTCGACGAGTCCCACCATATACCAAGTCTTGTACGGAATCATACCTCGTATATGGAAGGTGTTCTGGATAAGGAAGGAGAAACAAAGTTCAAGTTGAAAACTGCAATGACTACTCAGGTTGTATCCATACTTGTTTCCCTAGTTCTACTTGGACAAAGGGATATTTATGGATATAAATACAAGACCCCGTAGGAGGAGAGGGGGGCCAGAGGAGGATGAGGCCCGACTGGTGAGCTTGACGGGCCGGCCACCACCGGCGTGCGCCTCATCTCGGCCTCCGCTGCGAGGAGGCTCGCAGCAACTGACGCGCCGCTCGTCCTCAGCCTCCGCGGCCTGGTGCCATGCAACGGCGAATCCATGAAGGAGGCGGCACAACTGGCTTCAAGCTTGCCGTGGAGGCGGCGAGATCAACGGCGAGCTCCATGACCTAAGCACTGCTCGCCTCTGCTACTTGCCTTAGCTAGCTCCGTCGCTTGCCTCGGAGCACCTAAGATGGAGAGAGTGGGGAAGGGGCGAAGAGGATGGGAAAAGAAGAGGGATTGGGCTGCCAAGTGAGCCCCACCATGTTTATTTCTTGTGCCTGACAACTGGGTCCTATATATTTTTCTTTTGTTTTGGCTGGCTAGACTACCACGTGTATGTCCATGTAGGATCAAAACCACCCTGGATCGATCTAGGGGATAATTCATTCGGTTTGTAAAGTTCAGGTTTAAAAGAACTGGTATTGGAGTTTAGAGTTAAAAATCAAATGGCCGTAATTGTTGAGGGGTAATTCGTACTTTTTCCTTTTCTATTCAAATGCTACCAATGCATTTTTTTTCCATGTCCCAAGTTTTTGGCTTGGACCTGGAAGATTAGTTTTACTGGTCGGTTTTGCTAGTGAAGGCCAATGTTCCACCATCATCATGAAACATTGATCAAGATAGAAAAAACACCACGATCATGAGACGTTGGTCAAGACAAAAACAGCCTTGATCTGTACACCTGACCCTGGCTTAGTTTTGTTTATTAGTACTTGGGGGAGTTTCAGGTTATTTCATATTGGAAATGCATCTATTTATAATTCGACATGTACTGCATGCTTCTTGGAAGGCGAAGCTCTATCCAATCCTCGAGACTAACCAAAGCAAAAAGAATTTATAATCCAACTTTGTTACTTATGAAACTATGAAAGCCTCCCAAAAATCGAATTTGTGTTGTGACAAAACTTTTCTTAAGAAATACGCGATGGAACACAAGACATCAGAAATCTTAGAATGACAAGAGAAAGATGATATGTAAGGCCTAGTTCTTTTTCTTAACTCCAAACTTCAATTTCCTCATTTTTCAAATTGTTAACTGGTGTGTTTTTGACAAAAAGTTTCTATATAGAAGTGGTTTAAAAAATCAAATAAATCCATTTTTATTTTATAATAATTAATACTTCCTCCGTTTCATAATGTAAGTCATTCTAGCATTTCTCACATTTATATTGATATCTAAATGTAAGTCATTCTAGCATTTCCCACATTTATATTGATGTTCATTAACATCAATATAAATGTGGAAAATGCTAGAATGACTTACATTGTGAAACAGAGTACTTAATTGATCATGAAATAATAAATTTTCTCGTTTTGCGTGCACGGAAAATATCTCCCACAACTAACATAACGAACTGGGCCTAAGAGCAGGTACAATAGCAAGCTATAAGCCAGCTGCAAACATATTTTAAGAAGATAAATAAGGAGCGAGAAGAGCAGCGGGCTACAGATTTGTAGCCAGCTGTAGCACGAACTCCAAGATATACTGTGTGTATGATAAGTGGAATCAGGTATTAATAGTACAGTGTATGATAAGTGGGACCAGGTATTAATAGTGTAGTTATGTAACTATTGTATGAATGGACTATTAGGTTGGCTATAGATGAATTGGAGCTAGTAGTTGGCTATACTATTAAACTTCTCTAAGTAATAATAAGTATTCCCTCCGTCCCAAAATAAGTGCAGTTTTACACTATTCACATTCAACGTTTGACCGTTCATATTATTTGAAATTTTTTTATGATTAGTATTTTTATTGTTATTAGATGATAAAACATGAATAGTATTTTATGTGTGACTAATTTTTTTTAATTTTTTCATAAATTTTTCAAATAAGACGAACGGTCAAACGTTGGACACGGATATGCACGACGGCACTTATTTTAGGACGAAGGTAGTACTAATATTATTGAGTTCAATTTGTTGCTGCTGCTGCTCCTCCTCCTCCTCCTTGCGGCTTCTTCTTCACCACAACGCCATGGCGAGCCCTTCTGCGGCCAGGACGAGGTGGAGCCCTAGCAGGAAACAGATTGGCGTCGAGCTCGTATTCGATGTAGCCTTTCTGCTTATACTGGCTCTTCACCATCTCCGCGTCCGTGCGGATCTCCTTCTCCCACTTGGCCAGCTGCGCGTCGATCTTCGCGAAGCGATCCTCCTCCTCCTTGGAGACGCCCTTCACGGGCTCCAGCGGGGGAGGGTCGAACGACATGAACAGGTCGATCTGCGACTGCGACATTCTCACTGTCACCGTCTTGTTCGCCTCGTCTTCGGCACCGGCAGCCGCAGCCGCCGTCGACGAGGAATCAGCGGCCACCGGCGCCACCACTGCAGCCTTCTTCCCTTTTCCCCTGCTGCTGTTGCCCTTCTTATTCTCCGCTGGCACGGAGCCCGAGGATGGCGGATCCATGGCTGGCTCTTTACCTTTGTCCGACGAACTCGCCATAGTTAATCCTCAAGTCCAATACGTCCTACTCCTCCTCGCTTAATACTTATTACTACTGACCTCCTCAGATGTGTCCTACTCAAATCCCCTTCTAGTTCTATCCGGCTTGGCTTGGTTTTAGAGTTGGTTTTTTGTTCGAGCGGAGCGGCGGTATTGGGGATTTTTTAGGAGAAGCAGATCATCAACCCTAGAATAGCCAGCCGATCGGCTTCTTTTCCGAGTCGGGTTGGCATGGACCAGAATTTAGCCCGGCCCAAAACAGAAAGTCCTCTTTTGACTCGGCCTCCTCCAGCCACGGTCCACTTCTCGAACTCGAGTCCTAAACGTCCCTGGCCCCCTGTCTCGATCGGCCCACCCTGTGGGCCGCGGCCAGGCACCAAGCACCAGCAGTCCAGCACGTTAATTGATCGGCAGCAGCTTTGAATACGACGACCAATCGTCAAACTTATACTCCCTCCGTCCCGACGATTTTGATATTTTGTTTGTACTGTTTAACTATTTATTTTATTAAAAAAATTGTGTAAATATAAAAAAAATTATGTTTAAAGTACCTTGAAGTATGTTAGAAGACGGAGCGAGTAACAAATAAATAAATAAATAAATAAATAAATAAATATATATATATATATATATATATATATATAGACACACACGCACACTCTTTTTCTTTTTCGAGGAACGCGAGTATAGAGTGATATGATCAACACAATTTAGTCGATGCACAAGCAGCTAGGGGACCTGGCAGCCTCACAGCCTCTCTTCTCTGTCGCTCGTGTGCTTTTAGTTCTCATTTAATTTATTTCTATGTGCCGACCTATGAAGCTCGATTATGAGCAAATCATCACCATGATTCACCAATAGTTCCAGCTGCTCCACGTACAGCGACTCCATGCCATCCATTAAACTCTTCTTTTCTTCGCCCAACAAGTTGCAACTACATGTAAGCTCCCCATTATATATCTCTCTTCCCATCCTTCTCCATTTTTATAACTCAGAACCATTACATAACACTCACGTGTCTAGAAATGTGCCTCTAAGACAAGTTTAAAAGGCGAAATCATTATCCCACTAAATCCGTATTTACCAGTTTTTTTTAGATAATGGAATAAACATCCCGGTCTTTACTCAATAGAGTTACAACCAATTATTACAAAGTATCACTCTAACCAAGAGTATAGTTCAAATAGAATTAAACACACCCAACAAAATAAAAAGACCAAACCAAGGTAAGAGTACACATTTATTCCGTATTTACTAGTAGTTACTTTCATGTGCTTGATATTCATAAACATCAGAATTTAAAATTATAATAGATGAAATCTTGCACCATTAACTTTGTCATCGTATAGCTGAGAGCTGAGGCTTCTGTTCCTTAATTTGCTTGATAGACTTTGTTTCTTTTTTATCACGAACTGAATTTCAAGATGCAGCCCAACGTGGCAGTGTTCTTTTCCTTATAGAAAAAACTCATAATAGAAATGAAGATTTTGTTATTAAAGAATAATGCTGCAAATGATTTGCGTGTCGAAGTAGAGTACCACGATCTTGATAGGCGTGTGATCACCCGTAGCCTTTCATTTGGTACCGCCTTTTCCGATCAGGTTCCGCACGTGGGACCACCACGCACAGGAAAAAGGTAGCCACGTGGATACTCCAGTCCGACGTGGCGCTGCGTGTGGGCCCAGTGATATCCCATGATCGACCAAGCAGGCAAGGATTCCATCCAAAAGTACTACGTGCCCCCACATTGTCTACCCAGATGAACGGTCCACAGCAAGCATTCACCCACTGCTAGCTTCCTACCGGCAATTGCCCAGTTTCATTTATTTATTTTGGTTTTTAAAGGTACGTACAATGGTATTTATTAGTAGGCTCTCTCAATTGCCACGTAAACAAAATTGATGGGTTGAAAAAAAGAGAGGATAGAAAATGAAAAATCGTTGTTTGCTGTGACATCGGCTCAACAACTTCCTAGAGCGAGCAAAACACGAAGGAGACGAGAGTATCATCTCGCGTTGTACCGCTCTTCTCCAACGAGACCCGCAGTTTGAGGTTCCCATGCAATTTCCTTTGTGATTTTTTGGGCGTAGGAATATCACAACGGCAGGAATCCACCACAAGTCCTAGAGTTTTCTCCACATCAATTTTTCCCCCAACATATCAACAAAGGAAAAGAAAACCGCGTGTGCAATCCGTATCAACACAGAAAAAATCCGTATATGCTCGATGAATTGCTTGCTTAATGCACCGTGAATGTGTGTATATTGCCCTTCCGGATTCTTTTGCCACTTTGTACAAAGAATAAAAACAAAAGTTATTCACTAATTACCATGTATTAATGAAGAGTCAACTTAAGAGGTAATCCTTTTGTAGTCTTGTATGGGAGTGTCTTTCAGCTCTAACTAAGAGACCATATCGGACTCTACCTTTGAACATGCCCCTAAGGGCTGGTTTGGTTTGAGGCCTAAAAGAGCCTTACAAAATTATGGCCATAAGCACATTTTGGATGGTCAATGGTGTGACCAATTCTTTTCATAGACCAAGCCAACGTTTGGATCCAAACCAAAACTTTACTTTATACTGTTTTTATGGCCCAACATTGGTAAGGCCATTTTAGGTTACAAACCAAACCAGTTTAAGACCGCAACTACAAAGCTCTCTCTCAGACCTTCTGTTGGTAATGCATGTGTACTTTTAAGCCCTTAACGAGACATGTTCTTATATCCATGTTGCCAACTCCTTTACTCTCAGTTTTCCACGCGCCTCCTTCACAAACTACTAAACTATGTGTTTTTTTAAAATTTTCTATAAAAAAGTTGTTTAAAAAATCATACAAATTTATTTTTCAAGTTTCTTTAGCTAATATGTAATTAATTATGCGCTAATCCATCCCATCATTTTACGTGCCGAGAGGTATGGCATAGCTCCGAACATAGCCTAAGTATTGCATATTATTATTAGGGAACTCATGTTATTACCAGTAAACCATGGATTCAGGGAAGTACTTTTTGTCCCTTGAACTTTGCTCTAAGTTCATCTTACTCTGAACTCGAAACTCCAATTTTCATAATCGAGAGTATAACACCCTAAACCATATTTTATGGTGGTCTTATTGATAGGATAAGTGGTTTTTCACTCATATGAACATCAATTATCATGTTTCATAGTCACACACCTAACTAAGTGACATTTGCATAAAATGTATGTATGATAAGAGTACAAAATAAAAAAAAACCACCTCCATTTCCAATAATCACTAAAAGGCATAAAAGCTTTCAACATCTTAATACCAAATGCAGTAATGAATCAACCCCAAACTTCAAATTAAACCTAAAGGGAGTATCGTCTAGTTACAAGGTATGTTTTATCAGTGCATGAGATCTTTCTTGCTATGCTGGTATTGGGATAGTAATTATGTAAACATTTTGATTTTGTTTTCTAACACACTTTGTTTGTGAGTAGACAATAAATAGTATCAGTCTCCAAATCAATCGGCAAAAATGAACAAAGAAACAGGATGAAGCTACTTAAACCTAACATGCATACTGATCTAGAGTAGAGTCTTGATTCAAGCACTATAGGAAGGTTGGCTGGTGGATGAATGAGGCATGCACAATGAAATATAGTACCGGATTGGGAAAAATTGGACCACTTGTCACGCCCGGAATTTCTATCCAAAATTCCAAACGCTTACATGTGTGTAAACCCTCGTCCAGAAATTAGCCGAGGCACACAATAACAAATTGATAATAGAGTACAATTATTACTCTAATTAATAAGCGAATAAAATGTCATTACAGAGGTAGATAGTTCCTCTCAATCAATAAATATCTAAGCAGCGGAAAATAAAGGAAACAGCGCAGACGACACCACTCCACAGGCAGCTTGACCAGGGCTACGCCTATTCTTCCACACCATCAGCATCACTGTAGAACTCTTCCTCTGATGAATGATTGCAAGGTGAGTATATGACATACTCAGCAAGCCACGCAGCAAATATGCAAGTGCACAGGATAACAAAGGATGGCATACTATAGGCTTCTTTGCATAAATAACATTTAATGAATTTTTCAGAATTTAATAAAACAGTAGAGTATTAATTAAACAGTATTAATCCAACGCTATACAACATACCCTGTTGTATAGGCCCAACCATTCTGAACAACCAACCCCGGCTGCACAGTTCTATCTCCAAACCAGGAATGTACCATTCCAAACCAGGAGCTAATCAAATTATTACCAGTTATATCATCTTTCATTATGGTGAGAAGTGTGAGACTAATCACGAAAGACATTGTTAGACCCGCCCATTACCGCGGGCACGGCTATTCGAATAGTTTTACTCTGGCCAGAGGTGTACCACTGTACCCACAAGACACAACCTCAACATCATGTCAACCATACGTCGCGATACTTAACAAGTACCCGAATAGAGATTGTGACAATACCCTCTATATAACACAATTCAAAGCAGTGCACCGTTCCCGGATCATAGTCACCCCCTTGTAGACAAGGCATGGACTCCCCAGCGACCCCCGTGGGCTTATCTCCGCCACTTCACAGTCTGGTGCTCTACAAAGAACCATACTATACAGAAAGTAAAGCCGTTGCCCACGCTGGCTTGTGGTTGGCACGGTAAATGTTTCACAACCGAAAATCGTGAACCGGTCCTTAATTGTCATGAGTACGACCATCAAAACCATGTACTCACAACCCACCATTATCAGGTTTTAGTTGGCAAATTAATTAATTAACCAATCACGATTGACCAACGTGAGCTATCATTAAGCCATCATTAAATAATAGTGATTCATAAGTTATCCCAATAGTGTGCTAAGGTTTCTAAGCATGACTAAGCAGTTATATCTAATATCTAGTTGAACCAATATATAAAGCTCAACTAGTCAAGTTACAATAACCCAAGGTATCAAGGAATAAAGTAATCAAGAACAAAAGGGCTATAACAAACAATAGGTTAATTCCACCCAATGACATTCGAAAATAAATGCAATAGTTGAATAGAAACAATACCTTTAAACGGGATCAACATGCTCAAAGGGTTGATTGGGATCTGTGTGACTTGCCTTGCTGGCCTTGGAACTCTTCAAATTCTTCTTCTGCGAAAACGGACTCTCCGGAAACGTCGGAATCTAAACAGAAAAGAGCAAAATCACCAAAACAGCACATAAACAAGAATGAACAGTACATGTGGATATTTTTAACATGTAGATCTCAATTTTAGAAAAATTTAGAGACTTGAACCAACTAAATCCGAGCTAAGATGAATTAGTTATGAATTTTTAAAGATTAAATCGGATTAAACCATTTATATAGATTTTAATTGAATTATGACGCAATAATGAATTGTTTTTGAAAAGAAAAAGAGGATTATTGCGTCAGCGGCTCGGGTTCACGGTGGACCGGGTGCACGGCGGCGGTCTACGGAAACGAACGGCCGGGATCGATCCTATCCAAACGAACGGCCGAGATCGATGCGGTCTACGGCAGTCTACGGGAAACAGCGACGATGACGTCAGCGGTGACGTCACCACCGGCGATGGCTCGGGCGCGCATGCTCGCCGGCGAACGACGGCGCCGCGGCGCAAACGGAGGGCACCTACGGATAGCGGGCATCGCGGCGAACTCATCGGTGACCAAAACGGCGGCGGACGGCGACCAGACGACGACAGCGACGAGGGAGAAGCGGCGGCGACCTTCGGCTTGACGACGACGGCGGTGCTCCGGAGATCTACGGCGAAAACGGAGGACGGGACGAGGACGGCGACGACTTAGCGATCACAACGGTGACCTTCCCGAGTGACGACGAAGACCGGAGCGACGGCGGCGCACGGCTGAACGAATGGCGGCGACGGCGGCGCTAAGTGGCACGGCGCTAGGGCTCTACCGGCGACGAGAGGTGAAGGCGAGGGCGGCGACGGGTAGCGGAGACACCGGGGATCCTTTTATAGGGGCTAGGAGGCGGCGGCGAAGGCCCACGGCGACCGGCGGCGGCGATGGAAAGTTAGGGTTCGGAGAGAAAAACCGAATCCGATCCGAGCTCGAATCCACGAGTTTCCAAACCGAATTAGCGATAGATTCCAAAAGAGAAAAGATAGAGGAGATCTCGGAGATCAATTCCCCTCTATCAATTCGACCGGAGATGGAAAGACGCGGCCGAATTTGGAAGGGCCGCGGCGGCGCGGCTCGGCTAGGGTTTCGGGCGGCAGCGGCGCGACGAAGACGACGGGCGGACGCGCGCACGCGTGGGCGGCGGCTCGGCTGCGGGCCGACTTGGGCCGGGGAGAGAGAGAAAGGGTTTTGGGCCGACTTTCGGCCCAAAGCCAAAAGAGAAATTTTTAAATCCTTTTCCAATTTAAATAATTCATGAAATGCAATTTCATTTATTAAAAATACTTCCTTAGCTCAAATAAATCCCAGAAAAATCTAGGAATTATAGAATTAAGTAAAGTATTTAATAAAGTTTTATCTGGCCCAATTTTATATTGGAATTTGTTATTTAAAATTAGATCTTTTCTTCTAGGCTTTTTTTTAAAATCATTTCTGATAATTCCAAGTAAACAATAATTTATATATTTAAGATTTTTAGGGTGTGACAACCTGGCTCTATTAGAAAAATCAGGATGATTCTTGTTCGTTCTTCTAACGGAAAAAGGATTTGAAAGTCGATAAATGGGCTAGCCATGCATATAGGCTCAATGGATTCCCAAAGAGAGATTTGGATGCCTAATATTATTATGAAACATGTATAAAGAGGTGTGCTGGCTAGTGGAGGTTTGGAAGAAGTGTGACTCGGTTGACCATAGTCGTATGAGCTAATAATCCAATGTGTCTAACATTGATCAAGCCGTCAAAATTAATGTTCTATAAATCATAAACCATAGTTTAAAGGTGCACATTCATCCATTCATTTCTATTTTTTTAAAGAAGACAAGAAGTTAGCAAAGGGGGACACATGGATGCTCCTGGAGATTAACGTGAATACCCAAAAATTTCTAAAAATAATTCGATATAGGTATATTACATAATTGGGTCCAATGCTTCATTCTTTTTTAACAATTCATTTATTGTGACATTAATTTTTTTTTTATGATAATTTTTATCTATGATTATTGAGTAAATACCCGGTCTTAAAATCCTACTTATGTTGAGGGCCTATCGAACAAATAGTCAAAACAAAATTTCATAACCACATCTAAGGCTGAGTTCGGTAGGGAGGTTGGCTTTTGTAACTTTACCATTTGCCATGAGCACGCTTTCTAAATTGCTAAACGATACTTTTTTAAAAGAAACTTTTATAGAAAATTATTTAAAATAAAATTAAATAAACCTATTTTTAAGTTTACAATACTATTCAATACTCAATTAGTTAGACGCTAATGACTTGTCTCTTTTTTATCACACAAAATCCTTAAAGCTGAGTTCAATATGCTACTAGAGGGAGCAACTTCCTCGTTCCTCGTTTATGGTGAACACACTTTTCGAACTATGAAATGATATATTTTACGAAAACTTTTTATATTAAAGTTTCTTTAAGGAACAAATAAATCTATTTTTTAAGTTTGTAATAATAATAATAATAATTAAAATTTAATTAATTACACTTCAATTACTCATCTCGTTTTGTGTGCAACAAAAATGTTTAATCGGTCGATCACTCGAACATACTACCTTCGTTCGAAAATATTACTATACCCATCTCAAAATAAGTGCAGCCATGGGTATCCATGCCCAACGTTTGACCCTCCGTATTATTTAAAAAACTTATGAAAAAATAGAAAAAAATTAGTCACACATAAAGTAATATTCATGTTTTATAATCAAATAACAATAAAAAATACTGCCAATAATAAAAAAAATTTCAAATAAGAGAAACGGTTAAACGTTGGATATAAAACAATATAAAATTATATTTATTTTAAGATGGAGGGAGTACTATCTAGTAGTATAGGATAAGATATCATCAAGCACTATGAATATGAAAATAAATAGTATCTAAACCGGTTGTCGGAATACTGAAACTACAACGAGACAAAAGCCTAAAAGGGGCCGGCCGCTTAATAAACGGCTGGGAGACTGATCTGGCTATTTCCACGATGGATCGATCAAATCTGTGGGTGCATGGAGCGTAACATCCACTCAAGCTGTCCAATTTTTTCCCCCACCCTCTCTTCTCACGGTGGGTCCGTCTATGGATGAGCATGACTGCATCGTTCTCTCTCTCTCTCTCTCTCCTTGCTGGCATCCAGATCCAGAACCCACCCCCAAAAAGGGCAAACTATCTCCACCCTTTCTCCTCCGTAGCTTAGCCTTCCATTCCATGGCCACCACAGACACCGCCCCCCGCCTCGCGCTCCTCCTCCGCCCCGCCATGGCCTGACCTCCCCCACAACCTGCGGGCTACGAATCGATCGGGAGACGGGTTCTCCTTCCTTCCTCGACCTGCTGCTGGTGGGTTGGTGGTTTCTGCGGGGGAGGCGGTGATGAGGGGAGGAGGAGGGAAGGAGGTGGAGGAGAGGGGGAAGGTGATGGGCCCGCTGTTCCCGCGGCTCCACGTCAACGACGCTGCCAAGGGCGGCGGCCCGCGGGCGCCGCCCAGGAACAAGATGGCGCTCTACGAGCAGTTCACCGTGCCGTCGCACCGCTTCAGCGGCGGCGGCGGCGCGCTCGCCTCGGCTCGGGGCAGCCTGGCGGCGCGCTCGACGTCGGCGACGAGCCAGAGCCAGGTGAGGGGGGGTCTGCTCTTGTGCTCGATTGTTGTGGGGTTGTGACTAGTGAATCGGATAGAATTAAAGCTAGGAAGATGATTTCGAGGCACAAATGACATCTTTTCATCTTCCTTCCGTTGCGTGCGTATTAAATTCATGTGCCGATTCACATGCCGTCAGTATGTAGTAATACCTCTCTATATGTAGTCATAGACCGATTAGCATATGCTTGTGCACTGCCATAATTGAGCCTCTTCCTCCATGGCTAACAACTCATTTGATGTGCACTTTGCATCACATGTTTGGCAGCTCTTCTTGTAAAATCGTGTGCTAACTCCACTGTTTTTAGAAGTCTACTAATCGGGCAAGTTTCCGGCTAAGAATATTATTTATGCGAGTTCTTCAATGTTGAAGTACAATTGAATTGTCTACCTTGCCACATTAGCTTAAACTTCCGGGTGAACTAACAGGTGGCCAGGTGCATGCGACTCGACATGGTATCAAAGCCAAGAGGTCTCAAGTTTGTATCTTGGCTTGTTGAATTATTTACAAAATAAAAATCATAGTCCACTTCTGAAACCAGGAGAGAGCGTAGGATCAAATTATAATTGAATTGGCTCTCATTTCTCATCAGCTGCTTTTGGGTGAACTGGCAGTTAAACGCAAGTCGCAACTCAATACCCAGAGTTCTTTCTTATATTAGGATCGCCTGGCCAATTATCACGTATTAGGAGTTATTGTTTAGGAAATTCTTCTTCACAAGCTTTTATTTCGGAACATTTGAATTCTATGGCTGGGATTGGGAAACATCAGGACAATGTTTCAAGTTTCAACCAATTGTGTGCTGAGGAGATGCCAACTCAGCTTAACTGCTACTATTGGATATTACAGCCTATTGCGAATTGTTATTACCAGATTTGGTAGAAGTTGTGTTTGCTGAGGTCTGGTGTTTGTAATATACGGTTGACAGGTAAACTGGAATGATCAAAAGTTTGTTATGATCAACGCGTATGTGATAAATATCGATTATTGACTATTATCATCTTCTTTGAGTTTGTATGAGAGGAAAACTACACTGGAGGACAATCCTGTAATAGCTTCCTACAAGAAATCAATTAATTTTCTATAATGGGGTAGTTGTAGACATGAAGTACCTGTACCTGTGGCAAATGTCCCAAGTCATAGCTTGAAGTAACTTAGTATTCCTTTTAAAAAAATAAACTCGATGAAGGGGGAAGGACGACCCTTCACTCAGCTTTGAAGAGGGGGGGCCACCGAAACCTTATGAGGGGGGGGGGGGGGGCAGTTGGGCACAAATGTGGCACCTAGGATTCGAGCCCAGGGTGGGCGGCGCCTGTACTGAGTGCTCTACCACTGAGCTACATGCTCATTCACGCTTCGTATACCAATTACATATATTCAATAAATGAAGTACTGAAACAAATTTCTGCTTTCAGGTATATGGATGTGACATGCCTCTTTTTGAGCCGTTCAATGCGCCTTCCAATGGACCTGGCCATTCTGTTGAAAAAATGAATTCAAATCCTGTCAACAGACAGATTAATGGTTCAAGAAAAGACTCGGGGATGTTATCCACTCAGCCTAAGGGCATTGATAAATATGGTTCAGGATCAAGGGCAGAGTGTGCCCCGCAGCAAAAGGTGGAAAAGGGCATAAAGAGTTCTTCGGGTAAGAAATTGGCTGATGATGATGAATTCATTGTACCTTCTGTTTTCAGTGCCAGATTTCCTCAATATTCTACTAAAGAGCGTGTGGGCGTTCAAGAGGAATCAACACCCCTTGTTGCTCTCAGTCCGCAGAAAAGCCCTCCAGCAGTGTCCAAATCACCGACAAAGTGTTATAACACTGTTAGTAAGAACTTGGAGAGAATCAATGTTTCTGATGTGAAATCAAGGGGTTCTCCGAAAGACAAGGAGACAGGACCAGCACAAACATTGAAAAATGTGGAAGTTGAACATTTTTTATCATTTGAGGCATCCAAAGATATGTTTGGAAGCAGACATGCTAAAGTATGTCCTAAGAGGGATAAGACAGGCACTATAAATGATTTGGATGAGCCACATTTGGAAAACAGCGAGCATCAAGCGAGAAGTAGAAACGGGAGTTCCGAGAAATTTCAGAACCCTCCAGTGAGAAGAAATACAATATCCGCTAAACCATCTCCTGGTATTGAAAATACCAATGGGCATTATAATTTACCTCAAGGAGGCTTAAAGGAAACTGGTACAAAGAGAAAAAGGTTGGAAGCACAGGATAATGCAGAGAAAATTGATGATTTGTCTGATTCCTCGGTGGAGTGTATAACTGCTTGGGAGATTTCTCCAGATGAAATTGTTGGTGCCATTGGTGCAAAGCATTTTTGGAAAGCAAGGCGGGCTATCATAAAGTAAGTGTACTATGCTAGAATAATTTGTTTGTATTAAGTATATCATTGATGAAAGCAAAATATAATGATATACTGATTCTTCTATAGTAAGTATAGGGCTGCAAGAATATCTGTAGGCTCATGAGCTCCTCGATCAACTTGCTTTTTACCTCAACTCAAGATCAACTAAAATACAAATGAGATGAGTTTGGGTGTATTTTGTAGTTTGACGGTAAAACAAGATGAGTGTGAGTCGAGGCCATATCTTTCTAGCCTTGTTTCTGTTTCTGCAAACATATAGATTTCAGATAACTTAAACTATCGCAAAAAATAAAAAAAAACTAATTAACTAACTTTTGCAACGTCAACATTCAGTATCCAAGGATTTAAGCGAGCTCAGTTGCTATGTCATTTTGATTGTTTCTTTATAGTTTTTGTTCCCAAATTGACATGCAAATTTGAAAGGTTTAGAAAGGTAATCATATGGTGGTTCATTGTTTATATTTGGCTTGAAACTGTTTGAGCTTGCTCGATTTTTAACATGAGTCGAACGGAGCTTATTCTAGCCTGCTCAAACTCGACATTAGTAGTTACAATTTAGTTTGTGTAGCATTCATGAACAAAATGTCCATGTTCTGTTCCCTTGCTTTACAATCATTTGTTCTTAGCTTGCAGTTGATTGTAATCGTCTTAGAGGAAAAAAAATTGAAGACAGACTATCTCATTATTTTTGGTTTTTCCAGTATGTGAGCAAAATATATGAGCTCCAGACGATATTTAAAAGACCATGCATGGCACTCAGTCTTGAGCATGCAAACTATGCTCACTTGCCTAATTTTACGACATTGATACTTTAGCCATCAAACAAGAGCTGAACATAAACCTAACTTATGCCAAATATATTGAGCTTACAAATCAGCATGTTTACTGATTCTAAGATATGAATACTTATATTTGGTGTCACATTTGCTGTAACTGGATTAGTTATTGTCAGGAAAGGATGCAGGCCTGTTAAAAACTTGAGTGATACCATGTCAGAAACACCATCCTCTTTTGTCAACTAGGTCAATCTGTTTGTCCATGCCTTTTGTTGTACTGTACAGCTGTGCTCTTGAAATGTTCTCTTTTACAGATGTACAATGGTTTCAATTTTCTTTTCCTTTCAGTGAAGTAGAAAGGCACAATTTTATTGAAAAATATTGTTACGTGCCGGGATAGTATTCATGTGGACCTGCTGGTTTGCTATTAGTTGGATGAGATAAGAATAGTTTGTTTCCTTATTAGTTGGGGTTTCCACTTTATACATATCTCCTAGGTATTAGAGGAGCTAATCTTAGAGAGAGAGATATATTCTCTTTGCAGTGAAGTCATTCGAATAAAAAGTTAGCATGTAGCCGTTGCCAATTAAGCAATGTAGATGAATCAATCTGGCCTCTCTCCCACAAGTTTTTCATCCCAACCTATAGTCTCCTCTCATACCAACCAAGTCAATGCTACCATGTCACCCTCTAAGTGGTGTTTGTCCTTTATGAATCCTAGCCCATAACAATTGTAAAGGTGTTACTATTAAATTGATGCAATGTATTGCTTTACCAAATCATTGCATAATTTTGTTTCTCGTTTTACACTCAAATCTTCTTTGAACTCTATGCAGTCAACAGAGGGTTTTTGCTGCCCAAGTTTTTGAGCTGCATAAGTTGGTAAAAGTGAGTCTACACTCCACATCAAAAAGATACAAGTTCTCTTCTTTTTTTGTCACTCATAAGCAGGTTAGTTCATGGATAGAATTTTGTGTAGAGTATGAAAATAACCAAAATTTGTATTTGACTTACAAACAGGTGCAGAAGTTGATTGCAGCATCGCCACATGTACTTATTGAAGGTGATCCTTGCCTTGGCAATGCCTTGTTGGCTAGCAAGAAAAAATTGGCGGAAGAGAACTTGAAAGCTCAGCCTCTGTTAGTCGCAACCAATGATGATGTGCAGCCAAGTCTACAGGAACCAGAATTATCGAAAGAAAATTCTGAAGAGAACCCACCCTCTCCTCGTGATACTGCACCTGTCAGTTGTCATCATGATCAAACTGCAAAAATCAGTGCATCAAAAAGCAATCTTCGAGCTACACCCGTTGCCTCTGATAACAGACAGAATAACTGGGGGGTTCAACTACAACCACCACAGAATCAGTGGCTTATCCCTGTCATGTCTCCTTCTGAAGGACTTGTCTATAAGCCTTATTCTGGCCCATGTCCTCCAGCCGGAAGCATATTGGCCCCATTTTATGCCAACTGTACTCCCCTGAGGCTCCCATCGACAGCTGGAGATTTCATGAATTCAGCATATGGTGTTCCTATACCTCATCAACCACAACATATGGGTGCTCCTGGCACTCCTACCATGCCTATGAACTACTTCCCGCCTTTCAGTGTACCAGTGATGAACCCAGTTGCACTAGCATCCGCAGTAGAACAAGGCAGGCATCCTTCCATGCCACAGCCTTATGGGAACTTCGAGCAACACTCTCGGATGTCATGTAACATGTCACATCCAAGTGGCATTTGGAGATTTCATGCCTCAAGAGATAGTGAGGCGCAAGCCAGCAGCGCTAGCAGTCCTTTTGACAGGCTCCAATGCGGTGGAAGTGGTCCTGTGTCCGCCTTCCCTACAGCATCAGCTCAGAACACACAGCCTCAGCCCTCATCTGGCAGCCGGGACAACCAGACCAATGTTATTAGGGTCATTCCGCATAATAATTCACAAACAGCTTCAGAGTCAGCAGCACGGATTTTCCGGTCAATACAGATGGAAAGGCAACAAGATGACTCGTAGCTGGGAAACTGGCACTTATATGCTGGATGGCATTTGACTGCTTGTAAATGTAGAGAAGAGTTTTGCCAGATTATGGTAAGCGCTATTTTTGTCTTGACCATTTATTAGAAGTAGATTGGATGCTATGATTGATCTTATGTTTACTGTACATACTTGTAGTCCCTCAAAGTCGCAAATAGACTTCATTTTGGGCATCAATATGTTCTCTCAAATACAACTTTGATCGCTAATATACAATGTAAAATACTTATAGAACTCGCTCAATGTGTTATACTAGGAAAAGTGCTATTTGATGCAAAATCGACATGTATGAATTTCATGTATCAAATTTATATATTTAAAAAGATGTTGACCCCAAAGCTTCAATAGTTTGATTGGATGCTTTCCAAAACGACTGGTATTTGTGACAGGGAGCAGATTTCTCTCTTAACCGGGACAGGTTTTCCCACTTGTATTTTGAGACGAATTTATCTTGTTTTAGGTATATGGAAATGTCTTGACAGGCTTGTCTAGCGAGTAGGTAACCTGATTTTCTTGGAAGTGGCAGGATCATTTTGTTGCTGGAGAACAGTTGTATTCTTTGAGCTTGATTACATGAGCAAAGCTCCAAGCTGCATGCATGCAAACGCAGACAAGCCTGAACCATGGGCATTAAAGTTAGGCATGCTGGACAAGTACACTAATTTACGTTCATTTTAAAGAAAAATTAGGTTAAGTTACCCTAGAGTTTGTTTGCTTACCAAACATTGCCTATATTATTTAAAGTTTGCTATCAATGGATTGCTCCGGCGCATGTTTGTTCGCCATACTATGTAGTGGGATACTCTGTTATATGCTACCCATGTAATTATGTATGTAGATTCATTAATATATATATATATATATATATATATATATATATATATATATATATATATATATATATATATATGAACGTGGATAATGCTAGAAAGTCTTATAATCTGACACGGAGGGAGAAGCAAACTAGAAAAGTGACATGCTCACATCGCTCTCTATTCCACATGTTATATCTCGCGGTCATATTTTATAAGGCTAAAAAAAGGGGCATGTTCCATCCGCACGCGAGATTGTTTTTTGTCATATATTGGGATGACACCTACTACATGTGAACGCTATGTAGAACCATGGCTGATTGGCTTGCCGGTTAAGCAGAGAATAACAGAAGCTAATGAGCTGGGGAAAAGACACCGCTATTTTATCTGCTTCATTTGCAAACACTGATTACGAGTTTGTTCCGCTAATAAAGAAGGGACAAGATTGTTCCGGTGTTCCTGGGACAAGAAATGCAGTATACTTCCAATGTTTCCACCTACTCACGTCACGTCCAGGTAGCTTCACAAAGCTCGGCGGCGCCATCGCCTGACCACATACGCACACAATCTGCCATCTGGTATTCTCGTGCATGCATGTGTTGTCAACACAAACAATTCTTTTCGACATGTTGTAATATACCAACCGAGAACAGGTTGTGCTAAACATGCGCATTATCAGGAGTATCAGCCAAAAGCATATAGTACTACTGTAAGCCGGAGAACGAACAGGTAAAATCATCAAATAGTCGCAAAGACAAAAACAAATCAAAACAGCATCCCAAACAGTCAGAAATTAAACCAAACCACACATCTCAATTTTCTCAAGTCCTCAACACCTACTTACCATAATACCACGACACTACTAGAGATTATTCCATTACGACATACTGACTGAGGCATATACCGTATCTGCATTAGCACTAATCCTGTAATCCAACGATTAACTACACTAAACCCATCACTTAGACCTGACCTGACTAATCATCGCTCGTAAGCATGCAAGATCGATCAGATTCGTGACCACCACCACGATCATTCTAATGACGAACACGACAAAATGGTAGGCTCGTCGGAGAGGGGAGAGATGATCAGTTACCGACGGGCGCGCCGAGCTTCTGGAGGCAGACGGCGGCGATCTCGAAGCAGAGGTAGGCGTCGCGCGCCGCGTACTTCCAGTCGCTCTTCTCCAGGTAGCAGCTGCCCCAGTCCGCGTCGGCCGCCTTCTCCGGCCATGGCGCCAGCCGCATCTCCGGGCCGAGCGCCACGTGCGCCATGCGCTCCATGCTCAGCCCCTTCACCACCTCCGCCACCGGCCGCTTCCCGCGCTTGCTGTAGCTGTAGTAGTCCTCCTTGGCCGCCGCCGCCTCGGCCTTGGCCTCTGCCCTCAGGAGCGCCGACGTGGTCATCCACCGCCTATCCGGCTCCGGCTCCTTGGGCGGCTTCACCGCGTCCACCCCGGTCACCTTGCCGAACGCGCGCGCGAACAGATCCGTGAGCTCCACCGGCCGCGCCACGTCCACCTCCCACTCCTCCGCGAGCTTCTCCGCCGCCTCGCGCGCGCCGACGCAGGCCACCGTGACGCGCCTGTCGCGCAGGAACGCGCGGAGCCGCGCCATCTTGCAGCCTCCCTCGCTGAAAGGCAGCACGCCGCCGGTGTACTTGGAGCTGCCGCGGTCGCAGCAGGGCTGGTAGACGAGGGCGTGGGAGCCACCGACCCAGATCGCGACGCAGCGGATGGGGTTGCGGGGGTCCCGCGGGTGGCCGCGCACGCCGCTCGCGTCCCACGGGCACCAGTTGTAGGGCGGCGCGCGGCCGCGGAGCGCGACGAGGCCGACGACGAGCGGGGCGCGGAGGCGGTGGCCGCGGCACAGCCGCGCGATGCCCCGGAACCACGGGTTGGTGTCCATGTCGTCCACGGGGAAGGTGACGTCGACGAGGGCGAGGTCGTCGCCGATGCAGAGGACGGCCTCTCTCCTGGGGCTGTAGTACCACCGGTCGTCGTCGTCGCTGTCGTCGCCGTCCAGGAAGGTGACCTCCACGGGGCCCTTCATGGCGGCGCGGTGGTGGTGGTGGTGGAGGAGGCGAGGGTTTTGGCCTTGGGGTTTGTGTGATTTGGGAGGCGGTTGCGATTGCGACGAGAAGCTGGAAAAGGCTGGGGAATGGAGAGAGGGGCGTGGAAATGGTGGTGGTGGACTGGTGGTGCGTGGGTTGGGGTTTTTGTAGCAGGTGGAGCGGTGTACGTGGCTCAATGTGGAGCGTTCGATTTGCGGTGAGATCGGGTTGGAGCCCGCGCGCGGCGGGAGAAGAGGCGGATTCTGGAAGGCGTGGCAGGTGACCGTGGTGTGGTTAGAAATGGGTTTTGCTGGGTTTGTTTCGGTCCCTTCTTTCAGTTGCTTCTCATTTTCTCAGTACAGTGGAATCGTTTTGAAGGACCAAAAGTTAACGGTGTACTCCTTGTTCATTTTTCTGTTTTTGATTAAACGAAAGATGGGTGAATCCCTGAAACTCTGTAAATTCTCATTACAAGTGCAACTGAACTTGAATCCTAATTGATGAATATTATATGCACACCCCACTCTACAGTGCAACCGAATTTGAATCCTAATTGATGAATTTCACGGTTGAAAAACAAGATCACAAATCCAGCAAGGATGACAGAAGTGGAAGCCAACAACCTTTCTGTAAAAAACTCGTCTGAAATTCTAGTAGAAAAATAGCCTCATTTTTGCGCATTTGCCAACCTTTTTGTCAAGTTCAGCTTCCAGCATTTTCAGGTGCAATCTACAACTGTATGGTCACCAACCAGCGTACCAACCAACACCAATCAGCAAAAGCAAACATCCTTATATCAAGAAAAAACTTGGGGTATTCTGTATTCAGTATTTGAATTTAATCAAACATCCCACTGTATGTCAATCCAACTGTCTTTCAAACAACAAACACATACTGCATTGTAGTGTTGGGCTTCAGATCCTTAACATATAGAGATATAAACAAAAGGATCAAGTGCCCCAACTTCAGAGATAAGGGGAGATGGCCACAGGTAAGAAAAGGACTGACAAAGATAAGAGCAGAAATATGACAGAACTACAGAAACTAACATAAGACTTAACTATTAGCAATGACCAAAAACGACTTGTAAGGACAGAACCACAACAGGTTAGTATTGTAAGGTACTATATAAGATTCCATGGTATGATGGTAACAGCAAAATTTTTCATATTCTGATAGTCATTTGCTATTCCATTAGGCTACGGGTTCCTCTGTTGACAAATTTCGCATGCGGGTATGATAATGACAGCCTAGGCAGAGGTGCGGTAAAGCTTGCCGAAAACATGCAGAAGAGCAACGACGGCAATGAACCCAATGCTCATGATGAGGACTGAGTTCGGGGACATCTTGCGCCCAGCAGCCTCATCGGTGTAGAACTGGAGCATTGTGCTGGCACCGCCTCCACCAGTGCCACTGCTGGTGGTTCTACGCCTGCGCAAGCTTGCAGCAGCTGCTGCACTCCCTCTAGCCGGGGCATCTCCATTGGCCACCATCTTGCTTTATCCCTCTGCATGATAATATGAGTTTCAAATGTAAGGTTTGCAGCACTAATATTACAGAAAACCAACAGAACAACAGAGTTTCATCCAAAGTCGTATTGCATATACATAGGAAGTGTTAAAATATGTCTATCATTTTGGAAGATACGGTTTATGCTGTCACACAGCATTTTGGAAGTGACTAAACATACTATTTTATAAGCACAGAAGTTTCTTCAATGTGGAATATGTCAAAAGGCAAAATAAGAAGCACAGAAGTTTCTTCAATGTGGAATATGTCAGAAGGCAGAATAAGGTACACATCTTGGAAGTGAATGATAGTACTACACCAATACCAGTGAAGTTTTAGTTGTCACATTTGAGTGCTAATAAAAATATAAAAAAGAAATGGTTGCTGTTGCTCATGCCTATATACATTCATAATCTATCAAACTAACTGCTCCTGGATGCTGCATAACTATAACTAAACAAGCTTAAGTTAAATTTACCACAGAAAAAGAAAAATTGACAACTAGTCCCAGAATTCTGCTGAAAAATTTTGGGGCTGTCCTGGGCTTGGCCAAGCACCCATTGACATGATGTTGCCCAAGTGTAAGAACGGTAAAACAAGTATAGTGTCTGTGTATGTACAGGGATGGCAGCATATTCATTGCTGCAACACAAGCTACGCTACATGAAACCAATTTCTTACGCTGGAATATGAACAAACAACATGGAGGAGAGATTTCGTAATAGAATTTTGAGCAAATATGTTGGTACGGACAAAATGATCCCCCACAAAAATCCGCAGAGAAGATCATGAGTGACACGCGATATATGAGGTAACACACGAACATCTTATCAAGAATTCAGATCCATTCCCATATCCTGACAAAGCACTAGAACTACAACAGAAATACTTCGATAAAACAGTTCGATTTCCCTTCATGACACATCCTAACATCGCATCAAACCCCCCGCGGCCAATCTGAATTCTGAACAGCAAGATCTGGAACAGAAGCGGTACCCATCCCAACCCGCGAAATTCTAAATCGGCCAAACCAAACAAGCCCGACCTAAGACATCGATTCAACATGAACGCGTACGGATTCAGCGCAGCGCTAATCGGAGAGAGAGCGAAAAGAAGTAGGATGATTCGCACGCACCTGATGAACCTGCCCTGCGCCAATCGCTCGCGCTCCCGTCCCAACTTGGTCACTCGTCTTCTCGCCCGAAATCTGAGTGCGGAATTCAGAATTCTCTCCGCGTCTGAACTCTGAAGTCTGAACCCGCGCGCTGATATCTACCCAACGGGCTGGATTAACGGGTTCAGTTCAAGATCCAATATCAGGTGACGTGGTCGGCGCGATCTGATTGGCCGGTGCGCGTCTCGGCGCGTCGATCTGGTCCGTCCGATTCGTTACCGGGTCCCGATCGCGCGGCCTGGTGTGAAACGGGTGGCGTCACCGCGTGCGGCGTGGCACTGCGACGTGGCAACGGTTATGCGGTTATGCACAGTCATCGGCTGGGCCTTTTGGCCCAACATCTGTAGACTCGTGGACCGGGTTTCGGCCCTTTTATCCGCTCTACGGACGCAGTCCACGTCAGCCGACGTGGGTCCCACCACGAAGGGCGTGCCTCCCTCTAAAAATTGCCAATGACGATAAGAGCAAAGACGGACGGGAGGGGAGGGGTCCAAATTAAAACTCCAAAATCCATTCGAACAGCGAAGGAAATTTGTTGGAAAATTTTGAGATTTGGATTTTTGTTCTAGGAGAGGGGAAGGTTAGAAGAAGTTGAGATCGGTGGAGAACTGGAGATCGAGGGGAGATGGATCAGATCATGGGTAAAATGGGCGGGTACTGGTTCAAGCAGAATGCCGGCAAGGAGATCAACAACATCGGCGACGATATCAATGTCAGCAACCTTTCTATCCCTTTCGATCCTTTCTTTCGAATGCTTTTGTTTTCTCATCTGATTGGAGTCGTCGCATTGCACGATCGATAGTTCCCTCTTCTTAATCACGTTTTGTTCATTCTAACCTGGATCGTGGTCTCCTGTTATTGGTAATTTTTTGGGCTGTTCGATTTTTCCAAGGATAAATTTTTCGTTGGTTTGTTGCTGTTGTTGGATCTTACGAATTCACTTTGTCGATAGTCTCGCAGCCTGCCGAAGATTATCCTTACCGAAATTGTTACTTGAATTTAAACGAGATGATTGTTCTGGTAGAGCAAATTGATTTGGTCAGGAATCTATTACAGAACGTGCTGCACACATATCGTAAGGTGGCTTTTGTAATGATATATGGATTCGGTGAAATTATACATTAACATTATACATTGGGAGAACTTGATTTGCTTGAAGCCACATCCATCTAGGGTGAAAATGATCAACTGATATAAAGTTTCATAAAGAGACTGGAGGCTATTTATACGTGATAATTTAGGTGCCATTAGTTGCACAATGATTTTCAGGAGGTAGTACATTTAGGTGCTGATAGTTGTGGGGATATAGTGTAGTTAAGGAAGGAGAAAGTGCAGTGCTACAACAGGGAGGTGAATATGACAACGTTGGCTGAGGTTGTGGGATTGGTGACTTGGTAGTTGAACAGCAATTAGGCCATGTATTTTTCTGTATTGACAATCAGGATTGTGAGATGGTCTTGTGCATGTGGACATTGACCATGAATTTGTAACAGCAGGATATTGCAAAAATGGGTATCTTATAGACATTCATGCTGCATTATATGATGTGATTGTAATGCTTCCAACTTCCAAGTAATAGAACATTTTCTTTTTGTAGCTTGTGTTCTGACTATATGTAAAATTTCAGTCAATCTCTAGCAGCATTGGAGATGGTGCCAAATGGATGGTCAACAAGATCAAAGGTAAGGAGATATCTTTATATTGGCCATGCCGGTAATAGTAGTACAAACTTTAAGTACTTTGTGTTCTCCATAAACACATGTACATTTTAAATGTGCAGAGAGCAAATATTCCACTCTGAACCGTTATTTTTCTAGTGGCAATGTAATCTGCATAGGAGCAAGCCGTTTCTTCTGAACTTTCAAGTTCCAAACTGCATGTCTTGATGAACATTGGCATATCAATTTAGTAAAAGCAAAAAAATTTCAACCATCGTTTTTTTCACACTAATGTCAGCAAAAACACCTCACTGTGTTCAGGGAAGATGCAGAAGCCATTGCCGGAGTTCCTCAAGGAGTACGACCTCCCAGTGGGTCTCTTCCCGCAGGACGCGACCAACTACGAGTTCAACGAGGAGACGAAGAAGCTGACGGTGTACATCTCGTCGGCCTGCGAGGTCGGCTACAAGGACTCCTCCGTGCTCCGCTTCTCCACCACCGTGACGGGCTACCTGGAGAAGGGGAAGCTGTCGGAGGTCGAGGGCCTCAAGACCAAGATCCTCATCTGGACCAAGGTGACGGCCGTCAGGACCGAGGCCACCAAGGTGCACTTCGCCGCCGGCATGAACAAGGCCAGGAATCGCGACGCCTACGAGGTCGTCAGGGATGGCGTCGGCATAGACAAGTTCTAGATTGATTTGGGTTAGATTTGCTTGGTTTGTGTGGAGATGCTGACTGTGTGAGTTGAGTGTGTGTGTGTGAGTGAAGATTGTTGTGTAATCAGCAGCGCTTGCTCCTCTCCTGCGGTTTCCAATTGTACAGGAGTGCTGCTGTGCTGGGCTGTTCGTTGTGTTTTTTATCGATCAGGTGTATTTCTTTGTTTATTGTGTAAAGGAAACATATCTGCAAATTAAGCAAACCCTTGTAGGGCAGCTATGTTGGATTGAAAGGCGATTTGAAATTGATAGGAAAAAGATCATGAGCTCATCTTTTGCATCATTCATTTTCACCTGCATGACGACTTAAATGTTTATGGTGATATCTTCTGTTACGTTATATTTCACTGCTCAATTTAATGGTCTTGGTTATTGAATCCTCTTCGTAAAAATTGTGGATGAGATCATGGTATCCATGTAGATTGCTGAAAATTCTACGAATACAGAATGAAGGTTAATGTTCTCCCAGGAGGATGCACACACACAAACAAAAAAAGAAGGAAAAGCATAAACTAGTAACAAAAATGTTGATGGGATCTTCAAATTGTAATGTTGTTAACTAATTTTATCACAAAACAATTGAAAATCACAATAAATTGTTATGTTTTAACAACTCTAAAATAAGTTTCATTTTTTTTAAAAAAATCTATATATTTTTAAATATTTAGATTAGATATATGAAAATCGTAGGAGTTAGGATGTGTGTTCATTCCCTTAGAAAAAAGAATGTGTGTTCATATGGATGAATATGTGTACGTTTGTACTTTGTTGTAAAAGAAAATGGAAATCGTAGACAAAGGTTTGACTTGATGTTAATCCGGCGTAAAAGGGCTTACGGCCCAAATGGCATTACACTCGACTACAAGAGGGTAGAAGATTGGGCTTCGTGCACAAATTTGTTGCTGTCGTCGAGAAACGTGATCTCCACTACTTCACCCTTGCCTTCCTACGCTTTCTTTCCTCATCGCCGGGCGGCGGCGGCGGCCATGTCCATCCCCGGGAACGGCCACCTCCCGGCCTCCACCGACCTCCCTGACCACTCCTCCTCCGCCTCGGACTCCGAGGCCGAGGCCGAGGCCGACTACCGCCCCATCTCCGGCGCCGCCACCGACTCCGACACCGACACAGATCCCGACCCGGCGCCCCACCACCGCCTCGGCTCCATCGGGAACGGCGTCTCCGAGCTGGATCTCGACGCCGGCGGCGATGACGACCACTGCGAGGGCGCGGACGGGGAGGATACGGTGGCGGAGGAGGAGGAAGGCCTGGGGCTTGGGGAGGAGGCGGCCCGTGCGTTCTCGGAGGACGAGCGGCGCCGCCGCGCCCCGCTCCCCGCGGGCGCCGCGGCGCGGATCGTGGACGCGATGCGCGGCGTGGAGTTCCCCGGCGCGCCGCCTCCGTGGGCCGGCAGCGTCCCCGAGGACCAGTGGCTCGACCGCCTCCGCTCCCTCCGCGCCGGCGCCGGCCATCCCCACTAGGAGGAGGAATTCATTAGCTGCTTGCTGCAAATTTCTTGTGTCTTGCTTAGATGCAGGCTGAGATGCTGCTGCTTCTTGGGAAATTTGTGGACAAATCATTCGGGGTGACATTTGTGTGTTCTTGTTGTTGTATGGAGTAAGTACTTACTGCAATCTTGATTTTCTTACTGAACTGAAGTATGTCATGTTGCTTTCCTTAATTTCACGAACTGATTTTTTTGATAATGTTGGAAGTAAAAGGATCACAGACAAAAAGTGCCACTTCCCCAGGTCAAATCGAGCTCATCAGGCTATTTTATTCGAGCTTTGATCAAAGCCAAAGTTGAGCTTAATCTCAGTTGATAAAAAACCACACTAGTTACCAATTCACTCATTCAAATTTTCGAATAGCTCTGAGCAAATTCATCATATTTCAGCAAAAGAATTCGTTCTCCGAACGCAAAGCCTTGGAAGGAAATCCCAGCGAATCCAATTCCCGAACCCCATCTCGTCCAGACGTCCACTGGGTCCATTCATATAACCAAATTACCCTCGAAAAAAAATCCATGGAACACCATCTATCGCACCGCCACACCATCTATCGCACCGCCACACCATCTATCGCACCGCCAAATCCAGGGGCATTCTTGTAAAAACCCTTGAAACGCCGTGCCCCTGGCAAGTCGCAACAACACGACATATTCCTCTCTCTACGCACTACCGCCGCGACTCCGTTCTCCATTCGCGAATCCACCGGAAGCGAGCCCCCGATTTCTCGACTTCGTCGGCGACCGACCGGGGTCCAGAACCCTAACCCTAACCCTAGCGAGGAAGAAGGCGGCGGCGGCGGCCGGAGGGGGGAGATGGTGTACTACGCGCTGTACTGGTGGGCGGACCTGGACAACCTCACCAACCTGCAGCCCCGCTACGGCTGCGACGACCCGACCTACCCCTACTACTTCAAGGTCCGGGTGCTCGATCGCTCCTCTCTCTCTCCTCCTCCTCCTCCTCCCTTTGATCTCTCTCGATTTGGTTGGGGGTGGTGCTGATTGGTGGTGTTGGCGCCTCTGTTGTTGTGGTGGATCGCAGCTGCGGTGCGAGAACTGCGGGGAGGTCAGCGCCAAGGCAACCTGCGTCTCCCTCGGCGAGGTCGTCGACCTGCCCAACGGACGCAACACCGCTAACCTTGTCCAGAAGGTATTGTGTCATAGCACGCGTCCTCTCGTACCGTAGCCCTGAATCTGTGTGTGGGGAGCAAATTTCATAACCTTTTGTTCTAGTGGCTGATGATATATGGGGCTGTTTGTTTGTTCGGCTTACTACATCGAGCGGCTTGTTAGTGCTTATAGGGTTTCAGGAACTAGTAGCGTTTGAGTTGAGGCCTTGAGGGGAAAATTATGGGATGGCTTGGTTGCAGTCGTCTGACTTGTATTAGTATGGGGATTAGGCTAGGGAGTGGAGGGTCATATACTCGTATCTGAAGTTTTTATCTTTTAGGATTCGTTTTGGATGGCCAGGGATCCTGTTATTTGTGTGAACTTGGTGGAGACCTTGTAAGTTATCTATGCCAATGGGGTGGCAACATTGTCCTTTTTTGTTGAGAACTCAGGTGGCATCAATGAGATTTTGTAAAACCAAAAAAAAAACTCAATTTTAGTACTACCTCCATCCCTAAATATATGACGTTGGTTTGTTCATTACGTCATATAAAAAAAACAGAGGGAGTACTTGTTTTTTTTGAAAGGAATCCTTGGAATGCTTTGGGGAACATTTTATTATTCTAAAACAACCCCTGTTGTCTTTTGTTCTATTGGCATGCTTATGAGAAAGTAAGCAAGTTGCCTTGTAATGGTTTTGATTCCATGATGTAGATAGCATGTAGATGTTTTGCTTGAGATAACGTTTAAATGTTCTTGTGTACCTTGGTTGTCTGATATTGTTGTTCCTGTCATCTGCTGTGTAACTCCCTGCATTTGTAATGACTGGTCCTGAACCTTGTGTGTCCTATGTCTGTTTGAAAACAACGTTTTCTCAACAGCACAATATCTTTGTTTATTGCATGAAAGCTCTAGACTGTTAGAATGAGAAGTCCATAACAGAGGGAACCTATGTGTGATCAACGAAAGTTAGTTTTATAATTTCGTGGTGTTCATCTTTGTTGGTTGACAGTTGTTATCATACCGTTGTGATGTACTGCTGTACCTTATATATGTATGTTTTATTTCTTCTCTCATTGTAAGCTTTGTAGAAGGGATGGACCAATTTATGATAATTCATTGGCAGGGAGTACTACTCACTATTTGATGTTCGGTCGTCAATTTATCATGGTTCAGCTGTACCTTGTATAGATGCTCATTATATGATATTTTGCCTTTTCTCTCAGTGCAAGCTTTGTGGGAGGGATGCATCGATTGTGATGATTCCTGGGCAGGGGACACCACTGACTATGGAGCAGAGCCAAAAAGGAGATAGAACTTGTTTGATGGTCTTTGACTGCAGAGGCTGTGAACCTATTGATTTCGCTTTTGGTAATGGCTGGAAGGCTGAATCTGTAAGTTCTTGGGCTTATTTCACAGCAAGAATCATGTGCTTTAGTTTTCTGTTTGTTACCAAACTTTTGATTTGAGCCCAGGATTTTGTTTGTTAACTGCTTACATATACCAAACCAATCTTTTAGGTTTATCAGTAACAAATAATTAATCTTTTCAGGAGAATTCATATGCCATACATGAGCCATGTTGTTACTTTTTTAACTATGCTTCTGTATCCTATGAAGAAAGAAATCTTTAAGTACAACTATAACATAGTTTGCTCTGTATATTTTGTTTTTTTACTTACAATTTACTCTTGTTCTAATTTATTGTTCTGCTTGTATAATTCTTTAGCATATTCCTTGAAGTTTATGCATTCATAGGATTTTTCTTACAATGGGCAACACGTTTTGTAGAAACAATTTTCATGTACATTTTGGTACCGCATAAATTGCATGCTTTCTTCATCTGTATGTAGTACATAAGAAAAGTAAACTTTTAAGAATTTGAGTATAATATATGGCCTGGGATCCTGATAAGTGCTTGACCAATGTTCTAAGATATTTAAGAGGGCATAGAAGCATTAACTGGCAAAAAATACAGTATTTTGACAATGTTGTCTGTACCTCAAATGTCAAACCCTGTCTGGTTATTTTGATTTATGATGTGCTTACATCCTGCAATCTCTTCTTAAGCTGGAAGGGACTTCATTTGACATTGACTGCTCTGAAGGCGAGTTTGCTGATTACGATGAGAAGGGGGAGTGCCCTGTAGGTGTGGGCAAGCTGCGGTCAGAATTCAGAGTGGTAAGTAAGCAAGCACCTATCTTTCAATTGCAAACATGTAGTCAATAGTCAAGATGATTGCTGGAACTGTGCACTTCAATTGTTGATATCTCTGTGCATGATTACAGGTGAAGAAGCAGGAGAGTCGTGGGAAGACTAAATATGTCTAGATCCAGCGGCGTCTGGGGTATTCAATCATACAAGCTGGGAATGTATAAAGCGTATTATAAAATGAGACCTTTCTCTCGTATGTGTGAACAAAACTCGGGAACATCCTTTTGCTGATGCTGTGGGATGCCAATGGATTTGGCGACATGTTAGGCACCGAACCATCCATTATTCCCTACCAGTGCCATTAACCTCGATCATTTCGTGAAGTCTTGCACATGTCTGATATCGAATGTTTTACCCGTGTCTCTGATGTTGAAGGTTCTGCTCATGTCTGATATTGAATGTTTTGCTCATGTCTGACATCTGTGCAGGCCATAGCAAATTGTAATTGGAAATGCTGCCAGTGCCTTTTATATGGTAAAAGGAGCACAGTGCGTACGAGAACAGCGCTGGAAAACGCTGCAAATCATCTTGTTGTAAGCTCACTGGACTACTGGAGAGAACAAGAAGACGCGTTAGGGTAACAAAATGCATCTAGCTCGTAGCATCTTCTGTCTCCCTGCCAGTACTCTTCTCTAGAGAGGTATGCCCGTTGCACGTAGTTTGTTAGAAACACCCAAGACGTTCGCCATTAGTTCGATACTAAGCACAGCATAAATCTTATTATTTGGCCTCAAAAGTTCGTCAACGATTACACCATCAGAATGCGGGGCATTCTGGTCTCCTCATCACTCATCAGGTAGGGCAACAAACACGTGAAGAGGAGACCACCATGGTCCGTCCTGACCGTGACCGGGCTGGACTGGGATTCGGTGACATTCCTCCGTGACATTCTCGGTGACATTGAGTTCACTGACATGTGGGTCTAGGCACATGTGGGTCCTACATGTCAGACTCAATGTCACCGAAAATGTCACGGGGGAATGTCACCGAATCCCAATCCGACCGGGCTAATAATTGGAGCAGCGGTTGAGCTTGGTCTGCGTTAGTGGCGTTGGCGTTCCGTCCTCATGCCGCCATACCAGGGACGAAGAGATCGCCTCCCGTTTGGGAGAATAACCTGATTGAAACAACATTATACGAAAATACTTTCCTTCGGTCGCCCGGTGCAGGGGGAGCCGGATCGGGCGCTTCCCCTGCGCCCTCTCCCCCCACGTGCGCACTAGTGGGCCCACCCACTTTTCTCTCCCTTTTTTCACAAAAGATGTTTCACCTAGTGTATTTATAATGTTTCACTATTTATAGATCTAATGTTGTAGTAAATTAAAATACTCTTTTGCAACAAAAAAACCCACATATTTTGGAAAACCCCTATTAAGGGAATTTGGTTTATTTTTTGTTCCACCGAAAAATATTTCACCTAGTGTACTCACAATGTTTCACTATGTATAGATCTAATGTTGCAGTGAACTGAAACATTCTTTCGCTATTTGCGGAAACATTGTTTTTATATAAGGTGAAATAACACCCGATTTAAACGAGTGAAACATTTTCGATCTAATTAGTGAAACAATTTCGATATACCTAGTGGAACATCGTGCAACATTTAAAAATAATTCAATAATAAGCTAAAATTTTTTCGTCGGAATATATCCATGTGTGGTCTTGTTTTGAAGATTTAATTGCAACGAATTTAATGGTGCAATCGGATCATGATTTGGATAAGTAATTTAAGAGAAAAATCAGTTTAAAGTAATTTTGCATGTAAATCGGGCGCCGACTTCATGCTGACGTTAGTTAGCGCCCGATTTTACCCCCTTTCGATCGGGCGCCAGACCAGAAGTTGTCTCCAACATTATACGTGTGTGTGCAGGACGCTGATGACAAAGAGTTAATTAGTTATAAATTGATATATGACTTTGCAAATGTATATATATTGGTTCTTGGAATACAACTAGGAAGATCGAAAGTGGATTGTCTGCTGCTGTCTAATGAGAAAGGCCACATCCTATTTTATATTATTATAAAGTTATAACCCACTAAATATTAAAGCTCAACATACAAATACGCCAACGTCATCATGCAACAACTAGATGTTACATCATCATCTAGTAGCAATTATTACATTTAAACATTATGCAGGCATGTTATATTATCTATAATTTTATAATTTATTAAATTTTAGAGTTTTAAAATGCAAGCATGCTAAATCATTATCCCACATAATTCACATAATATTTCAATATATCTCTTCATCATTTTTTAATACCATATATACCTATATAGTTCATCCTCACTTAGTGTTATTTATCTTTTCTCTCATTAAATCATATCACATCAATTGTTTTTAGTCTTAGATAATTAATCTATGTTCCAAATTATCTCACTTCTTTTTTTTCTCATAAAGCAACATCACCTATTTTACATTTGAATCATCATTCTATATACAATTTTAATTTAAATTATCATAAACCATATCAACTTGTATGAGCTATTTTATACATTATTTTACTTATTATTATCATACTAAACTCCCGTAGTAATGCGCGTGGTTTCACCTAGTTAAATACAATGACAACATCTTGGCAAGTATCAGGACAGCAACCTATATTTTCTCCACCATCCAGAGCTGGTTTAATCCTTAAACTAGCAAATTATTACTGTTTCGCACAAGTTTTAGGAATAGGTTCCAAAAATATGCTTCCTGAAAAATCTAAATCTTTTAGCCACACCATATAACTTTTTTTTTCAAGAAACATTAGGCTGGGGCAAGGCTCGAGCTCCACCAGAAACCAGAGCATTACTCACATGCATGTGTTATACTAATATGCAAAAGGAAGTAATTATATTGAACATAAAGCATTGCAATTTCTGTCAATCCAAAAAAAATAGTCAAAGATTCAGTTCCATTTACAAAGAAGTGCGTTGTACTACCTCCGTCCCATTATAAGTGTAGCCATGGTTTTCCGCTTCTAACTTTGACCATCCGTCTTATTTGAAAATTTTTTTAAAAAAATTAAAAACATAAGTCACGAGTAAAGTACTATTCATATTTTATCATCTCATAACAACGAAAATACTAATTATAAAAAATTTTAAATAAGACGAACGATTAAAGTTGGGCGCGAAAACTTATGGTTGCACTTATAATGGGACGGAGGGAGCAGTAGAAATTAAAGAAGTTCCATTTCCACCGAACTTCTCTGAGTGGCTCACCGCGCTTCTGACGCAAAGCGTGCAGTCGTTCTCGGTCGTCAGGGTCGTTTGTCTCTTGTAGGTGCTTTGGAAGTTTTTTGACGAACTGTTTGCATAAGTCAGCCCAGGAAGAGATTGAGGAAGAAGGGAGGTGAACCAACCATGACCGAACATAACTCTTCAACGCAGCTAGTAATTAATTTGTTAGTGTGTTGTCGTCTGCATCGACAGCGTAGAGTATAATTTTTTATTTGAAAACCTGGTAAATATTATTAGCACTTAGAAACATAGTACATATTTGATCATACAGTTAAGAGATTTGAAATTGTCATTCAGAAGTCTAGCATAACAACTTCTCTGAGGATATGCAGTGTGCGCCATGTTTTGGCAATTTTGAACTAAGTCCCCCCTGGTTATGGACTTAGCTTCCTTCGCTAATCTGTCCGCCATCTTGTTAACTTCCCTTGGAATCCATCGAACCTGTATAAGATCAATTGAGGTAGCGGAAATGATTTGAGTCCACAATGGCCTTAAGCTCCAGTGACATGGCTCCTCTAAGAAATTCCTCCTTTTTGCCGTATCAGCAATGGTAGAGTTATCCGTCAGGAATGTGGTGCCTGCAATATCAAGAAACTTGGAAATTTCCAAAGCTAATTGGAGAGCTAACTGTTAGTGATATGCCCTAGAGCCAATCATAGAGATGATTGTATCACATACTATGTTTACATATTTATCCGATATTGTTCCTTGAAATAGATAACTCATTATTGGTTAATAAATATGTGATTTTTTCATGAGACTCTTTATGTTGTTTGTTACTATTTCTAAAGGATCCCTGATCAAATATCATATGTGGAACAAATATGTTTAAATGATCAGCACATGTATTAATTGATGATCATGTCTTATGGATCATGGTATAGAGATACCAAATTAATAATGTGGACACATGTTGGTGAACATGTTGTTGGATAGACCCAACATGAGACACTGCAAGAGCCATATGTGTTGTGTCATCAGTGATCTCATTTAGTGTTGGTGTTGAATCCTTAGATCTGAGATTATCATGGTTCCCAACATGTGTAGTAGCTTACTTCGGGACTACTAAACGCTACTCCGTAATTGAGTAGTTATAAAAGCAGTTTTCGGGTATGCTATGAAACATGTAGTGGGATATGAATAATCAAGATGGGATTTGCCCCTCCTTTGGAGAGATATCTCTGGGCCCCTCAATGTTATAGATTATGGAAGTGCATGGCCATGCCAAAGGTGATTGAGGAGTCAATCACAAGTTATATAATCTATCACAGGTTCGAGTGAACGATTGAGCTATTAGAGGATGGCACATATCTAGCCTTGAGCTTAATCGATATCGTGAGGCAAAGGGGTTCATACAAGTATACACTAGAGGTTCAGCCGATATGATCTTTATATATTATCGGTGGGTCAATACGTTCTGCTAGGGGCCGCTGTTGACGCGTGGACCGAAAAGGAGTTTTCGTGTTACAGCCGAGTATACATGAATCTACAGGGTCGCACGCTTAATGGGCCGGAATAAGGGGATTGGATGGATATCCAATATGAGCTTAATTCGGATAGGGATCCGAATAGGAGTCCTACGGGCCTCCAAGGCCCGAGTGATGGATCCTATAAATTCGTGAGAGGTGTGACCGGCGGACGTATTCGCATCACGTGAGAAACCCTAGCCGTCACTTCCCTCCCCGAGCAAAACCCTAGCCGCGCGCGGGTGCTAGCACATCTGCGCGTGGCGTTCCGTCCCTATACGTGTGGATACCGGTAGAGGCGCCGCTGGTCTGCGGTGCTGATCGGCGTGGGAGTACGGCGAGGAGAACGCACGAGGAGGAGAAGGTCGAACCGGTGCGATCGACTACTTCCTCTACATCGACGCGCGTTACTTCACGAGAGTTCCTTCGACTTCTCAGCGTCTTCTTCCGCTGCGCAGCGCGTCGAATGGTAACGATCTATGATCTAATACTTGCATGGTTCCTGGTTTACGCGATAGAAAATTTTGATTTATGCTATCATAGCCTACGCGTATCCCGACACTAACAGCTCAGCTTGAAGAGCAGATTGAGCCTTATTAGAAGTGGCTTTAATGAAAATGGCATTATGATTAAGAGGGAGATGAAAGAAAATTCCTATTTCTGTGATTCCATTCTCCCAAGCAGCATCCAAGTAGCATGCATAGAGTACAGTTGAGTACACATGTAGAAATTCATTGGGATGGATGCTGCCATCATACTTCTCGACCGAGGTGGGATGGAATTTAGGAGGCCAGTGCACTTACCGGAGGGAAGGCTTGAAGGCTCTACATCCGCCCCCGAGCGGAAGGGTTAGTCGACAGTCACATCCGTGGGATACATCCCGAGAAGAGAAAGATGAGGGATTGCCGTGATCCGGGTTGCGGTCTCTTGGATGTCGATCTCGGGCTCCGCCTCGCTTTGCATTGGGTGATCGGGAGTCTTGTTCTCTGTCATCATTGTGGGTGCGAGTTCGTGGTCAATCTCGTCCTGGCGACAGTGTTGATCTTCGCGATCTCGAAAGTTGTCACAGCCATGTTGATGGTCATTCTCGTCTTGTCGATAAACTTCGTGACCGTAGTTGTGGGGTTGTCGACGTCCGGTGTTGCTCTGGCTCTTGCCTTCTGTCATTCAACTAGTCACGGTGGTCCGGGCCGTTGCGGTGGGGAGGCGAGTGTTGTCATGCCCCGATTTTCTTTGGGGATTATAAATCATTAAATAAATCATTTCTAGAACTTATATTAAAAATCCAAAGTAATTTATCAAGTAAATTAAATGTGGGAAATAAAATTTCCTTTAAAAATCATGGCTGAAAAATATTTTTTTAATATTCTCCATGCCCTAAAATACTCTCTGTAATTTCCACTAAATTTTCGGAGCTCAAGAAGTAACTTTAATAAAACAAAGTTCACTTAATAAATTAATTAAATTGAAAAATAAATTAAAATCCCTCTCCCAGCCCTTGGGCCGTTTCTGGCCCAAGTCCATTCTTCCTTCGCGCGGCCCACTTCGTCCTACCCTTGGGCCGGTCTTCCTTCCTTTCTCCCTCGGCCCGCTCATCCCTCCCTCGCGAAGTCCGCTTCTCCTCCCCCCTCCCTTCTGAGCTATTGATAGGTGGGGCCCACCTGTCAGCACCTCTTCCTACCATTAGCTGGCCAGCAATTGCCATGGCTGCCCCTTCCCCACGTCGCCGCGCCATTACCGCGCCCTGCGCTCCCGCTCTTGCCTCCAAATCACGGAGACCGAGTCACCGCCACCACATCCACTTTTTCCCCCATTCGCCCCTGTTATTAACGGAATTTTACATTATTAAGAAAGGAAGAAGCAAGAACGAAGTGGATTTGGTGCGGAATCGAGTTGGATTAGGAATCAGACTGCTCATCGGCTAGATATCCTATCGGCTAGAAATAGAGTCGGAGATAGACTTGGCCGATATGGCAAGCAGTCGATACATCCTGAATTGGGCTCGGGTTGGGCTTAGATTGGAATAACCGTCATTGCCATTGGAGATTGAGCTCGTTTAAGGCAATTGTATCTATTAATTAGGATATTTATGTTGGTTTAAGTTAGAGATATGGCAAGTGTGAGTCCTGTCCGTAATGGACAAGTTTTGTACTTGGGGTATAAATATGAACTCCAGACCATTGTAATAGGGGATCGAATCCAATCAATACAACTTTCGGTGCATCACCACCATTTTTGTTTTACTTTTCGTCGAGTTTTTGCTTCAAGTCAGGGCATCGGCTGCGATCTCTCGGCAAAAGGTAACTTGTCTCGATGGCTTGCACTATTGGGGTTATTATGCCGCTTTAGATGTATTAGTCCTTTTATCGTGGTCATTGTTATCATATATCTTAGTTAATCTAATCTTAGTATCTCAATTAGTCATATCGGCTGAGATTCGTTTTAGGGTTTATGCCCGTGTCGGTTAAATTGTCTTACTAGATTAGATTAGCTAAGATATCCACCATCCTGAAAAATGTTTAACTCCTTGATTGTCTAGACGTTATTCTTCTTTGCATATTTTGTGATGCATCATCCCTAGCCATGCTTAGAGCCATAGAAACTAGCCTGGAGTTAATCACAATTAAGGATAGTATCGGGGTTTCAGCCGATCTTACCTAATATGCATGATAGTATATGCTTCATGATCTGTTTATGTATATTTTCCACTTATATGGTTAGATTACTTTATATAGATGCATCAAGATAGATTGATCTTGCTTTAACTTCATATCTGGTGATCGATTACTACATGATATATTTATATAGATTGATTTGTTTATATAAGTTTAAAGACATCTACATAGCACATAAAACAACTAGAAGTAAACCAAAAGGGAAAGGTTCCGTACAAGGACAATACAAGCCCAATATGCTTACAAAGTTTGAAGAAAGGAAAAAAGACTAGATGAAGTCACTTCGTTTCCCTGATTAGGAAGGGACAAGTGAAAAAAATTAAGATAAAGGCACTTACATTGATGACGGCAGACTTTTCGGCGTCTGCAAACTTGCAAACGGGAGTCGGCGGCTGATCGGCTTCGGACGCTGCGCTCACTAGCACTTGACCCACGCACTGGGTCACCATCTTGCTGCTAAGTCCTACAAAGGAGACAAGTTCATCTCAGGATGAATACAAGTACGATGACAACAAAGAAAAGAAGAAGATGATAACACGAGAACGAGTACCCCGCATTGAGATTCGCATCACGTCCCCCGTGTAGTCAAAGGCAGGGTGAGCACAAGCCTGGAGCGGTTGAATGCGCCGAGTTATGAAGTCTTGAGCGACTTCATACCCAGTCAATCCCCGTTCTCGCAGACTGTTAATGGTATCGATGAACTCTTGGAGAAAAGGAGTCAGAGAAGGCTTGGAGGTCCAATCCTAAGAACGTTCAGGCTTGTCCTCTGGGACGATCAAGACATGGTCGAGGTCTTTTATCTCAAGATAAAACCACTTCGACCTCCATTGGCTCCAGGACGATGGGCATTGGAAGGGAATGTAGATTGCCTTCATCCCATCGCGAAGACGGAATCCACAACATCCTGAGATCCTATTGGATTCCATCCATCCGAGCTCGTAGTAGAAGCAGAAGAGGTCGAGAAAAGACACTACTCTAACATAGGCCTCACAAAGATGAGCAAAAATGCTCAGAAAAGCCATGGAGTTGGGGTTGAGGTGCAGAAGGGAAATGTTGTAGAAATTCAAGATCAAGAGAAGAAACTCAGATGGCGGAGGCAAAAAACCGCATTGCACGAAATCCTCTACAACTACCATCCAACCTAATACGGGTTGGGGATCAGTACCTCCTTCCTCCCTCTCCAGGTGCTCACAGCCAGGGAGTGCTCCTTCCACCTGCAGCTTCTTCATCACCGCGGTGTCAGTGTTGGACGCCCCGAGATCCATCGCTGTCATTGGGACCGCCGGAGAGGAAGAAGAGAGCTAGGGTTTTTTTTCGGAAGATTGGAGAAACCGAGATTCAGGGCGCAAAGGGAGTTGGAAAGCTTTGGTGGTTAATGGACTTGAAATGGATCTAGAAATTGCTTTATATAAGCGCACTACCAGATGGTTTGTGTTTCGAGGGAAGGAGAGAGATTGCCGCCGAAAATTTTTGAGGTCCGTTGCTGACAGATTGATTAGACTTCAAATTAATTTCACTTGTGGACCGTTGAACTTCTTTCAATATATTATCGAGAACTCCGCGTCTTCTCGGTTTTTATCAAGAACGATCAAGTGAGCGTGATAACGTTGGCAGAGAAGTCATGGATGACAACGTGAGTTCATTTAAGTTGAAGTCGGGGGCTGCTGTCATGGTTACAGATAAGGTATACCTCCTATCCTAGGACTTACGGAATATACAAGACTGGCATACCATCGTTCATACAATATATTTCCGTATGCGGTAAGGAAGTATACAAGATATTATGGAAAGTATCCACATGGGCTGGTGATTAACAGAGTCCTATTTGGAGATGATTGGGTTGATTTTATATCGTGCAGGGTTTATTGTCTCTGAGTTCTACTTGGAGACTAAGGCAACTCATGGTATAAAAGGCACACCCCTTGAGGGGTTCAGATCATCGAATCATAGCGCCAACACAACCACCATAGTTTACAAAGCCGAAGGACGTGAAGCCAAATACGCCGGGAGATCTCGTCGAACGGTCTCGACAAGGATCTCGCCGATATCGCTGGATTCATCTGTTCTCTTTGTACTCTGTGGTTTTCCATGTCAATCTCGTATAAACTAGATTAGGGCTATTACCTCATGAGGGGCCTGAACTAGTATAATCCTTGTCTTTTGTTTGTTTTGATGCCATATCGTGTAGATCCTCGTACTAACGTACCCTAATACCCTATTTATCCGGTCTACGGTTTACAACATAGGACTTAGTTCCAAGCACCTAAGTACTACCGAAAGGCCACTCCCCATTTGTCTGCCAGCGTAGTTATGGCATTTACGCACTCTTATATCATACCCAGACATGAAGTAATACAAAGGACGTACATGGCTGTCACCACCTGCCGCCTACCTCACTTTCCATGGGATACACCAACATCTAATGATACTTTATCTAGCCTAAACACCATGTTTATGTTAGTAAACAATAACACTAACTCCCTTAGGATTCTCACCCTTCGGATGAATAAATTAGAGCTAGAGCAACCTATAAAGGTCATTGGACCGTTACCGTAGCATGGATTGACTAACCTAGGATGAAGCAGAAAAATGAAGTATATACAACGAACATGAAATATACTCAACAAAAAATTATATAAATAAAGAAGATAATTCTATTAATTGAACTATAGTCTTACACAAAGAAGAGAGTACTAGAGACATACCTAGAACTCTGAGAAGATTATAGGTTCGTATCTCCTGAGCTTTATTCCTATAGAGAATATAAAGTGGAAAAGGAAATTTCTCCTTGAGGGTGGAGGAGAGCTCTATTTATAGCCTCCTAATGACGGTTTGGATGACCGTTATCTCCACTGACCTATCATAACCGTCATTGGGGGCCAATGAGGAGTCTACACGTGGAGGGTGGAGATGAGCCGCCTCGGCGCTGCCGATCTCCACTGACTTTCTCTAGTGGCAGCCATGTGGGCCCCTTAGTCGGTTCCCAGGAGGTTGGCCCCACTTTGAGTCGATTTGAGCTTACTTGTGGGCCCTTCAATCCGTGTGCTCGCACGTGATTCGTCAGAGGTGTGTTTCTTTGCATTACGGCCTCATTTGACCTTCACTTTAGTGTATAATTCTTGCATCCAAGTTAATTCTCCAATCCTAATACAACCACATTATTTATTATTGATATACGTGTAACAAATGCTAGTTTTCCCTTTATTAATTGTGCTAGTTGAGGGTCGAAATCGGTACTTAACGACTGTCAACACTACGCTCGGGGACTCGGTTGTTCCGGGCGGCTCCAAGGGAAGAGTGCCTCCACGTCGGCCTTGAACATCATGTCCAAGTTAACCACGGTAGACCTAACCCGTTCCAACCAGGCACCCACGTTAGGGTTGTCTACCGGATCGAAATGGGCTTCTCGTAGAAAATTGTTGACATTAGTCAAGTGCTTAGTGGGTGTTAGGATGCGATCAACAGGGAAAGGAGTTTCATTCCAGGAGTCAATTTCTCCGTCCTGTCTACTATCTCCGGCTGCAGCCGTTTTGATCTAAGTCTTGCACCCTACCCTCGGTCATGTTCATGACACGGTTGGAGTTCAATCCTGAGATTCAAGATTGACCAAACTGTGAAGTATGATTGGTTCGTGTGGCTCGAGTCCAATATGGCCAACCAATCTGCTCGGATCTATCGAAACATTGTTGTCCACCATGGGGTGGAACATACAACATGTAGGGGGAGAGCTGTCTGATGGAGTAGGGGTTATGGATTTGATAGTTCTGAGGAAGATCTTGCACTCTGTCAGAGGACGACTCTTAGTTTTGGGACGCGACTACGCGTCGGTCGTCCGACGGGGAGCGGGGGAAATCGGGCGCTGACGTCAGCGTCCGATTTACGTGCAAAACTACTTTAAACTGATTTTTCTCTTAAATTACTTATCCAAATCATGATCCGATTGCACTATTAAATTTGTTGCAATTAAATCTTCAAAACAAGACCACACATGGATATATTCTGACGAAAAAAATTAGCTTGTTATTGAATTATTTTTAAATGTTACACGATGTTCCATCAGGTATATCGGAATTGTTTCACTAAGTAGATCGAAAATGTTTCACTCGTTTAAATCGGGTGTTGTTTCACCTTATATAAAAACAATGTTTCAGCAAATAGTGAAAGAATTATTCAGTTCACTGCAACATTAGATTTATACATAGTGAAACATTGTGAGTACACTAGGTGAAACATTTTTCGTGTGGAACAAAAAATAAACCAAATTCCCTTAATAGGGGGTTTCCAAAATATGTGGTTTTTTTTGTTGCAATGGAATGTTTCGTTCACTGCAATATTAAATCTATACATAGTGAAACATTGTGAGTACACTAGGTGAAACATTTTTGGTGGAACAAAAAATAAACCAAATTCCCTTAATAGAGAGTTTTCAAAATATGTGGGTTTTTGTTGCAAAACAGTATTTTAATTCACTGCAACATTAGATCTATAAATAGTGAAACATTGTAAGTACACTAGGTGAAACATCTTTTGTGGAAAAATGGGAGAGAGAAGTGGGTGGGCCCAACAGTTATGCACGCGGGAGGAGGGGCGCGCGGGTGGAGCGTCCAATCCGGCTCCCCCTATGCCGGTCGCCCGTCAATGAGCATTCGCGTTAGTTTTGTGGATGGGGCACCATGCTCTATACGAGGAACTGCGCTAAATCCCGTGAACCTCGCCAACGTCGAGTACAACCCGACATCCTTCCAGAGTATGGGTTATGGTTTTGTGGATGGGGTACCATTGATCATTGATATTTACGACGAGTTTCTTTGTCGACGCCCGATTCGTAGCTTGGGCTGGAGGGTTGACTGTCTCAGGAACTCCAACTCTGTTGTTGGTACCTAGTTCTCGGCGGGAGTTGAATGAGGAGCAGTTGGAGTTGCAGCGAATACTGGCAACGTGATTGTTCCGACTTGGACAAAATAGAAGGTTGGCTGTCTTGGATCTCCCAAGGCGAAGCAATCGTAGAAGCCCCCGTCGGAAAATCCTCCTTCTGGATTCATCTCATTTTTGACGGCTGTTAAGTACAAAATTCTCGCCGTCAATACCTATATAAAACCTTAAAGGTAAAACATCCAACATAGTGGTAGGATTTATTTCTAACAATTTTCACAAGTGTTGGTGTATATTCATATGCAGGTGACAAACTAACTTAGTTCAGAAGAAATATACCTGAAGAAGGAGGAGAATCAAACGCGTATCCGAACATATGGAGTTTTGGACCCAGAAACCCAATTAAACACATCCAAATGGGCCTTCCATCCATACCAATAGAATGAGGGGGCTCAAAATGAGTGTCCAGGCTGAAAATCGGGGCCAACGAAGCCGGCTTGGGTTCGGCCGAACCCTGACAGAGGCCGCTGGCCAAGGCCCAAGTTCAGTTCGGTGCATAACGATCTCCCAATGACCGTTGCGAGCATTATACCTGAAGAAACCGTCATGGACACTTGTCAAGAGGAGAGAAGAGATGCTCCTTGGATGCTTAAGCTTCTCTACATTCTCCGAAGGCACCTCTAGGACTATAAATACCCCTCTCCTCTCCCTCATTCCCACACACTTGAAGCATGAGCTAAATTACAAGAGACTCTATTGTACTTTATTGTATGCTAGATTAGGGAGAGAGTAGAGTAGAAGAAGTCAGAGGAATTCCGGAGTTGTCAGTAATACTCTTCCTATTTCATTCTGCTTTGTTTATTACTCTGATTATAATTAAAATATCTTTTGAGTAATTTAGTTTTGCTTGGTGAGAATTATTTCTTGGTTAGTTTCTATTCAGGGTACGAGATCATCGTTCACTATAATAAACTAAAATATAGTGATTGCTTTAGTGAGTTATAAACCCTAGAGTAGTTATTAATTTCTTAGACGCGGTGTCTAGGTAGTTGATCTCCGGTGTTTGCTCCGCATCCCACAGTAGGTGTGAGGTGGGTGTAGAGGTTGTGACAGCCCTCAAAATCACTGAAGTCCTCCCTTTCCGGGTGCGCAGTAGTGCGATATCTGGGAGCAGCGAGCTGGCTAGTGCCCGAAGTACCGCATTAGGCTTAAAGTTAAGCATTATGTAGGCATTGTTTCTTACCGGTGAAACCTCTCTATCCTTTGCCTATCCATAGCTTCATGTCCTTGGATGAACTTGAACCAGAGTTAGCACACACGTTCCCTATGGAAATCGATACCTGAGAATCACTAGTACAGATCCTTCCATCTGTGACGGCCCCTAACAAGACTGGAAATTGCGGGCCGTCACAAGGAAGTAATCTCAATCGGGCTGAAGTTTCGCCCGATTGAGATATGGTCGCACAACCATGGTAGATTGGCATAAAACTAGAGCCCGTCACGGATGACACTTATCTGTGACGGGCCATAATTGAGGCTCGATTGAGATGAGGGTTCCATACCTCAATCGAGCCCTAAAAGAAGCCCGTCACAGATGACGGTCATCTGTGACGGGCATCAACTAGAGGCCCGATTGAGATAAGTTTAGTGCTCGTCACAGATGACACTATTCTTTGACGGGCTTTTATGAAGGCCCGATAGAGATTACTTGTATGCCCGTCACAGTTGATTGTTTTAGGGCCGTTACATATATTTGTTGCACAGTATAAATACCTCCCACCACCTAGTATAACTGTATCCCACTGTTTACTATTTTGGTGGGAGGCTGTAGGGGGCGATTTTTTGTCTTTTTTCCAAGGAAAACAGAAAATTCCCAAAAGTGATCAAAATGGAGCAATCAAGTGAGTAATATTAATCATTAATTGAGCAATTTCATCACATCTTACTTTAGCAATACTGATCTTATAAGATGTGCCTCTAATTTGTTTTTTTATTTTGTAGTAATTGATCGAAGTTGGATGTATGCGAAAAATTTGAAACGTCATTCTACGGAGTACAGAAAGGGCGTAATAAATTTTATGAACGCTGCGGAGGAGGATAGGAAAAGAAGAAACAGTGATTACATGTGTTGTCCATGTGCAGATTGCAATAATGAGAATATGTTTGATAGCGGAGAGGATGTACACGGTCATCTGATACAACGAGGATTCATGAATGGCTATACATGTTGGGTAAAGCATGGAGAGCAAGAATTAGGAAGTGGAGCAGCAGCAGACAGAAGTGGTGCACATAATCAGTAAGATGAAGATGAGCATGCCATGTTTATACCTTCTCCATTGGGCGGTGAAATGGTTGATGTGGATCACGATCTGCTGCAAGACATGTTACGTGACGTTGAGGACCCAGCCCAGAATGAGAGAGATTCCATGAAGTTCAGTAGGTTGGTCAGTGATTCCGAGATGCCTCTGTACGCTGGATACAAAGCAAAACACACTAAGCTGTCAGTTACCTTGGACCTAATGAAGCTGAAGGCAAGTAGTGGATGGACAGAAGAGTTTCACAGATCTTTTAGGAATTTTGAAAGCTATGCTTCCTGCTGAGAACACATTGCCCGAGACGACATACGAAGCAAAGCAGGTTCTGTGTCCACTGGGGTTAGAGGTCCGTAGAATTCAAGCTTGTCCAAATGACTGCATATTGTACCACAAGCAATATGCGGACTTGGATGCTTGTCCTGTCTGCAAGGCTTCCCGATACAAGCGAGAGAAAAGTGGTGACGAAGGAAAGAAATCAAAGAGGGGTGGTCCGGCAAAGGTTGTGTATCTACCTATCATTGATCGTTTCAAGAGAATCTTTGCCAACCCGAACGAAGCGAAGTTAGTACGTTGGCATGCCACGGAGAGAAGGAATGACGGTCTGCTTAGACACCCAGCGGATTCGATTGAATGGAGGAATATCGATCGAAAACACAGACTTTGCTGCTGACCCTAGAAACATGAGGATATGTCTGTGCACGGATGGCATGAATCCTTTCGGTGACATGAGTAGTACTCACAGCACTTGGCCAGTTCTTATTGCGAACTATAACCTCCCGCCATGGTTATGCTTTAAACGGAAATATATTATGTTGTGCTTGTTAATCCAAGGTCCGAGGCAACCCGGCAATGATATCGATGTATTCCTGGAGCCTGTTATCGACGATCTTGAGATTCTTTGGAAAGAAGGTGTGGAAACTTAGGATACATATGGTCAGGAGAACTTCAAGCTAAGAGTTCTATTGTTCTGCACCATTAATGACTACCCTACACTCGGTAATCTTTCCGGACAAACTATAAAAGGAAAGAAGGCATGCTCCGATTGCAAGGAACATACACGAAGCCGGTGGCTGAAGAAATCACGAAAGATGGTATACATGGGTCATCGGAGGTGGCTCCCGCTACGTCACGCATTTAGAAGAAAGAAGAAAATTTTTAACGGTAAGAGAGAACTTCAGCCTGCTCCAAAGATTTGTCCGGAGATGAGGTCCACAATATGGTCAAGGACATAAGCAATGAGTTTGGGAAGAAAAGAAAACGTAGCAAGAGAAAGGAGAAGGGTATGTGGAAGAAAAAAATCTATATTTTGGCGGCTACCTTACTGGAAAGATCTTGATGTCCGTCATTGCATTGATCTCATGCATGTAGAAAAGAATGTGTGTGAGAGTTTGGTTGGCCTGATGTTGAATATTCCCGGGAAGACAAAGGACGGGTTGAACGCGCGCCTTGATCTACAAGACATGAATATTCGCAGTGAACTCCAGCCCATACGAGATGCAGAGATAGGTAGAGTGTACCTCCCTCCAGCCTGCCACACATTGTCAAAGGATGAGAAAATCGTAATGTTATCATGCTTGAAGGATATTAATGTTCCATCGGGCTATTCAGCGAGGATAAGTAAGTATGTTAAATTGGACGATCTAAAACTTGTTGGAATGAAGTCTCACGATTGCCACGTGCTAATCACACAAATCTTGCCAGTTAATATCAGAGGCATTCTACCACCGAAAGTGCGTCACACGATCCAACGTCTGTGCGCCTTCTTCAATGCAATCGGACAGAAGGTTATAGATCCAGAAGATCTAGATGGGTTGCAGACCGATATTGTGAATACCCTCTGGCACCTGGAGATGTTTTTCCCACTGTCTTTCTTTGATATAATGGTTCATCTCCCTATTCATTTGGTGAAGCAAATAAAACTATGTGGTCCGGCTTTTCTAAGGGAAATGTGGCCGTTTGAAAGGTACATGGGAGTTCTGAAGTCGTACATTCGTAACAGAGCTAAACCCGAGGGGAGCATCATTGAAGGTTACACGACTGAGGAGGCTATTGAGTTCTGCGTCAATTACATGTCCGATACCAATCCTATCGGAGTTCTTGCGTCTCGGCACGAAGGAAGGTTGTCAGGTGTTGGCACAATCGGAAGGAAAAGAATTAGGCCCGATCAAGTGTCCTACGCGCAGGCTCATTACGCTGTGCTCCAACATATGGCAGAAGTTGGCCCATACTTTGAGGAGCACTTAGCGAAAATCCGAGATGAGAACTTGGGGCGATCTGATGCATGGATTAACAGAGAACATAATTCTCGGTTCAACGAATGGTTCAAGAATCGTGTGACAATGTCCACAGATGTCCCAAATGAGACAGTACAGTTGTTGGGGATGGGACCGTCTTGGACCGTAGACACATGGCAAGGATACAATATAAATGGATACACATTTTACACCGTCAAACAAGATGACAAAAGCACAGTGCAAAACAGTGGCGTCCGTATAGATGCATTCCAGGACCAAGTTGGATCAAACACATACTACGGCCGCATTGAGGAGATCTGGGAGCTAAACTACGTCAAGTTCAAGGTTCCTTTGTTCCACTACCGTTGGGTGAATCTACGCACTGGTGTCAAAGCCGACAAGAAAGGTTTCACTTTAGTAGATCTATCAAGGGAGGGATACGCCGATGAACTATTTGTACTTGCGAAACAGGTCGAGCAGATATTCTACATAAAAGACCCTTCAAACAAGAAGATGCACATCATGAGGGATGGAAAGTGCCAAATTGTAGGAGTTGACAACGTCGTCGATGAAGAAGAATACAACCAGAATCTTCACGTAAGACCTCACATTGACCTTGACGATGATCCCCAAGAGCCTGTGTTATATGCTCGTTCAGATCATACGGAAGGCATAACCTTGTGACCGATATGATGCATTTGTACTTATCTATTGTAATGAATGAAGTATTTTGTTTTATTACAAAGACTTGATATGTGTAGTCATTTATATGGCTAATTTTGTTTTATTACAAATGTTGTTCAAATATGTCATACATTGAAATTGGAAATGTTGTGTAGTCATTTAAATATGTTGTGTAGTCATTTATATGGCTAATTTAAATGTTGTTTAAATTATTGTACAGCAGCTATGTATTTTGCATTCACAAATATAAAGACTTGATTGGAAAAATGGAAAAATAGTCATCGGTGACGGGCCGCCGTTTAAGGCCGACAGAGATTAATCTATCTCAATCGGGCATTGCCTTAGGGCCGGTCACAGATGAGTCATCGGTGACGGGCTCCATACTAATGCCCGATTGAGATGACATTCAGGCCCGTCACGGATGACTCATCTGTGACGGGCTCTAAGGCGATGCCCGATTGAGATAGATTAATCTCTATCGGGCTATAACTAAGGCCCGTCACCGATGTTTATTTTTCCTTTTTTTCCATTTGAAGTATTCGTATTTGTCAGTGCAAAATATATTGCTGTTGTGTAATAATTCATTTTATTAGTCATAATACATTTTCGGATAGTAAATGATTTCAAATGGAAATATAGTCAACAACAAAGTTGTAGAGCCTTTTAAGAAATACAAGTTTTATTTTGGTCATTTTTCTATATAACTTTTTTCCCAATAGTTTTAAATTGAATTTGAATATATGACAAATCTAAACAACATTTGTAAATACAAAATGATTTCAAATGGAAATATGGTCAACAACAAAGTTGATCCTCTCATCAAGATGTACAACTTTTATTTTGGTAATTTTTCTTTGTTCCCAACAGCTTGAAATTGAATTTGAATATATGACAAATTTGAACAACATTTGTAAGTACTAAATGATTTCAAATGGAAAAGCCATAAACAGCAAAGTTGTACAACTTATCAAGATCTACGACTTTTATTTTGGTCACTTCTTCATCCGATAAAGTGGTAGTTATATTATTCACAAAAATGACATTTCTCTCATCTGGTTTATAAACATCAACACAGATATGTCAATTTTGTAAATATTGGTACTATCACTTTGTCGGATGAAGAAGTGACCAAAATAAAAGTTGTAGATCTTGACAATTTGTACAACTTTGCTGTTTATGGCTTTTCCATTTGAAACCATTTATTACTTACAAATGTTGTTCAAATTTGTCATATATTCAAATTCATTTTTAGGCTGTTGGGAACAAAGTTATATAGAAAAATGACCAAAATAAAAGTTGTACATCTTGATGCGAGGATCAACTTTGATGTTGTTGACTTTTTCATTTGAAATCATTTACTATTTACAAATGATGTTTAAATTTGTCATATTGTCAAAATCAATTTCAAGCTGTTGGGAAGAAATTTATATAGACAAAAGACCAAAATAAAAGTTGTATATCTTGATAACCTCTACAATTTTGTTGTTGACCATATTTCGATTTGAAATAATTTACTATCCGAAAATGTATTATGACTAATAAAATGAATTATTATATAGCAGCTGTATATTTTGCACTAACAAATATAAAGACTTTATGGAAAAATAGAAAAATAGTCATTGGTGACCGGCCTTAGTTTAAGCCCGATAGAGATTAATCTATCCCTATCGTTCATTATCTTAGGGCCCATCACAGATGAGTCATCCGTGACGGGCCTGAATGTCATCTCAATCGGGCATTAGTATGGAGCCCGTCACCGATGACTCATCTATGACAGGCCCTAAGGCAATGCCCGATTGAGATGACTCATCACTCTACTATAACTAGGGTTTCTCAGATCGGATCGAAATTTTTTCTAAGTCCCGCTACAGTTTCCCGCCTACTTAGAACCCTAGCGCTGCCGTCGTCCTCCATCGCCACGCCCGCCGCCGTCGCCACCAAGCCCGCGGCTGCCGCCACCGAGCCTGCTGCCTCCACCGAGCCTCTGACACCCGACGCCGTCTCCACCGACCCCGGCAACGCCCTCCACCGAGCCCGGCGCCGTTGCCACCGAGCCTGCCGCGTCCACCGACCCCGAGGCCGAGGCCGCCGCCTCCCTCGCTGAGCCCGAGGCCGCCGCCTCAACCGAGCCCGGCGCCGCCTCCACCGACCCAGGAGACGCCCTCCATCGATCCCGGCGCCGCCGCCACCGAGTCCGCCGCCTCCACCGACCCCGTGGCCGAGGCCGCCGCCTCCCTCGCTAAGCCCGAGGCCGCCGCCTTCAGCGACCCCGATGACGCCCTCCACCGAGCCCAGCGCCACCGCCACCGAGCCCGCCGCCTCCACCGACCCCGAGGCCGAGGCAGCCGCCTCCCTCGCTGAGCCCGAGGCCGCCGCCTCAACCGAGCCCGGCGCCGCCTCCACCAACCCCGGCGACGCCCTCCACCGGCCCCGGTGCCGACCCCCAGGTGAGTCCTCCATCGCGCATGAATGATGAATAGATGAATGTGGTTCGATTGATGAATGTGATGAATAAATGATTAGATGAATGTGTTTGAATACTTGCATGTGTATGGATAGATGAATGTGGATGAATAGATGATTAGAGAGGAATGTGGATGAATAGATGAATAGATGAAATGTTTAATTTATTTATATGTGATATTCAATTCAGTTTATTAGATTTGTGAGATGTGCAATTTAGTTTCTTGATTAAGTGAATTTAGAAATTTGGATTCTAAGCCATTGAAGCACTGAATTGTGTATTTTCGTTATTTTGATAAAAAAGTAGACGATGTCTCAGCAAGGCGAACCAATGTCGACGACAACTAGTGGCTCCTCAAGGGCACATACTCCTAGGACAGGGAACAAAATCCCTAAGGAACGGTTCGGCATAACAGCGGTGAACCAAATAGGGTTGCCGACAGGTCCAAGGAAATTATTGAGCCGATTTAGGTCTATCTGTGGGGTCATAGCGAGACAGAAATTCAGTATTCTGCAGGATGACATCAAGCAAGTGCCGGCCGCAGAGAAGAATAGTGCTTGGCTAGCGTTCAAGGAGAGCTTCGATTATCCTGCAGAGCACGAGTCCCTTATCAGGCAAGCTGCTTTTAAGGTCATGGGCAATGCTTGGAAGAACTTCAAGAGTAAGCTAGTCGGCGAGTTCATCTTTAACCCGGCGAATCCCGATCCAACAGAGAAATTTCCTTGGATCACGGAACAGGTCTGGGAGGAATTCCACGCGAAGAAGTTGACCCCCGATTCTAGAGCTAGAAGCGAGGCATATCGCTTGCTCCAGACCAAGAACCAGCATCCGCACCGGTTTGGCACCGCCGGATATGCCGGTAAGAAAGAGGAATGGCAGCAAGAGGATGAAGAAGCAGAGGAATCGAACACACTGCGGGTGCTTGGCGATATCCCACACCCTCGGGCCAGGTACCAGAAGAATGTTGATAGCACAATCTTCATGCCAAATCCAAAAGATCAACGAGTGTGCGAAGCTATAGTAAGTGTCTAGTCAAAATAGATGTTCCCATTGTTTCCCATCGTGCAGTTTATTTAACCCCACTAAATTGTAATGCAGAAGGAGTTGGTTGCCGAGCAACAAGCCTTGCAAGAGGCCTGCTCTCAAAGACGCGAGGACGACCTCCTCACGAAAGCGTTGGGCAACAAGGAACACCGTGGACGGACACGGGCGTTGGGTCTTCCGTTCCCTGGAAGTATGGATTTCTAGACTACGCGTGGCAGTACAAGAAGCGGACTTCCAACAAGGCGGAGAAAGATGCACGCCTTGAAGCCAAGATCCGGGAGTCGATAAGAGCGGAGCTGACATCTGAATTCGACGAAAAGCTCGAGTCGATGAGGGCCAAGATTAGGTAAGAGATCAGAGAAGAGCAACAGAACCCACAGGTCGCCGCTGTTGCTGCGCATGAAGAGTTAGGAAGTCCCACCCAAAAACGCAGCAGTTGCGCATCAACTGAGTTGGCGGAAAATCCAACATCGGTCGAGAGTGCCGTCGACTACATAACGGTAAAAGTTTCGTCCACAATACATGAAAGACTTAACGAATCCATATGATATATAATATTCTAAAAAAATTGATGAATCTATCGCAGGAACCAACGAGTTGCACCCTCACAGTTAGGGTGATGCCGACCTTCACGGTTCCAGCAGCCGAGGGACTTGCGTACAAGCCGACCCCAGAGACAAGAGTGCATGGAGCACAACTTAGGGGCGACTTTGCAAAAGTTCAAGTCGACTCGGTGAAGCCCGAATACGAGCTGTTCCCACTGAAGTATCCACCGAACGACGAGGTCCTCTCACTAGGAAATGCCCGTCGTACCTTCATCCAATGGCCCAAGGACCTCATTGAGATAAGGGTTACAGCGAGGCCAACCACTGCACCAGTCGGTCGTCCGCCAAAGAGACCTGCCTCCGCTCCTTCAGCCCCTCCTGCTCAAGATCGGCATGCACAATCTTATGATGTGCAGTTGCAGTACGACACGGATTTTGGGGAGGACCGAACGGAGGCCGACAGCAAGGCGATTCATGAACCCCCACCGATGAAGAAGAGCAGGAAGGCACACTCTTCCCCTTAGAGAATTACTCTCGATAAACCCGAAGCAAAGGGAGAGGAAGGGGAGGAAAGTTGCAGGCTTCGCTTCTAGCTCCAAGGAAGCTAGATCTGGGCAAGGGCCAGGAAGAGACAAAGGGCAAAGAGGTCAAGAAGAAATACGTCGCTCCACAGGAGTTCCAACTAGGCATGCCATTGGTTGGAGATGATGTGCTTGCCGCAATGGGCACCGCTTGCAAGGACCTTCACGTATACTACATGGAGAAATCTAACGCCAGGAGGCCGAATAAAGCTACCATTATCCTTGGAGAGCACGATGGAAAGCCATTCCTTGGTCCAACAAATTATATCGTGGTCGACTTCAAGGATCTATTCGACCTCTACAGGCTCCGCGCGGTGGACACAAGCCTCCTTAAGTGCTACTCCTTGTAAGTATTGTCGCCCAACTCACCCTGGTAATAACAATCGGTTTAACTCGCTTACAAGATCGTTTATCTTGTGTGTATGTTAAGTTGGCAATGGTGTCAGAAGAATGCACCGGAAGTTGTCTTCCTTGATCCACAAGTGGTCACTGTCACAAATCTCCAGAATGACCGTCAAGGAATGGTCAGCTACATCTACGACACGTTGTGGTCCCGCCGAGACAAGGAGTACATTATGTGCGCCTATAATCAATAGTAAGTGTGTTATCTAAATATACACAACAGCATGGAACATTCCTTCAGTACTTAATTAACTTTCACTATATTAATGCCGCAGTGCCCATTGGATCCTTCTAGTTATAACATCTAAGTGGAGTACATGTTACTACCTAAACTCCAGAATTGATAAGAACGCATATGATTGGACCCCAATTCAGCTAGCGATAGATGAAGCGTGGGCCCAATACGTGCAAAGAGGAGGCCTCAGGAAGACAGAACATGACGCCCTCATCCACAAAAAAGACTTGCCGATGAAGCAACAAATAGGTGACCGGTGCGGATTCCATGTGTGCCACAACATACGCCTTCTGTATAGAGAAAAGGTGAAGACTTTGGCTGAGTTTGAGGTCGGTGGTCTCAATTGTCATAGACTAACTACATTTTAGTACTTATATATGATCGATCAACTAATCTCGAATTATGACAATGTAGGGCACAATAATCAAGTCTCAGCCTACCAGCTTTGAGGAGATTCGCGAGGAGATAGCCAGCTTCATCATCCGCGAAATAATTAACCCCAAAGGAATGTTTAGGCTTAAACTAAAATGATGAACAATGTTGAACTTTTATGTTTAGGCAATGATGAACATCTATTATGCAACTCTGATGATGTAACTGTGATGCTAATATTTATGTATATATTTCATATGTTTTTGTTAGGACTTGCTAAATAAATATTTGATCCAATTAACTCGGTTTGGCAGGTGAAATATGATAAATATGTGAATGGATGTGAAATATGAGATGGCTGTGAATGTGTGGTTGTGTGAAATATATTGATGTCTGTGTATGTGAATGCATATGTATGAATGGGTGATGCTGGGGGGCTGGGGATATTGGATATCTGTGTTTGTTTCTGTCAATTTTGCAGCGGGCATGGCTAGCAAAGGCCTGAGGCTAGCCAAAAAACAAAATTTATTTTTTTTGTGGATTATAGTCATCTGTGACGGGCCATAAAATAATGCCCGATTGAGATGATGGTCATCTGTGATGGGCCGTACTTAATGCCCGATTGAGATGACTGTCATTTGTGACGGGCTCTAGTTTAGACCCGATTGAGGTCAGTAGTCATCTGTGACGGGCTGTAGTTTAGGCCCGATTGAGATGAGTATCATCTGTGACGTGCTCTAGTTTAGGCCCGATTGAGGTTAGTAGTCATCTGTGACGAGTGCTAGTTGTGGCCCGATTGAGATAGGTCATCTGTGACGGGCTATAGTTTGACTGGTCGTCTGGGTCAAAGCTATCGGTGACAGGCTTTACTTAAGGCCCGATTGAGATAGATTCATCCGTGACGGCCGCTTGCCCGATTGAGATAACTCTTCACATCAGTGACTTCTAGCCTGTGACGGACGCCATGCCCGATTGAGATGGGGCTTACCGTCCGATTGAGATGAGGGTATCCGTTCTAGTGAATACTTCCGGGTGAAGTGCTAAATCAGTATTTTCCGTGTGCTTGTGGATTTTATCTGTGAGGTTAAGAAATACCAACACTCATCGAGATCCTTGAGTACCAAGCCCCTTACCTAGCGTGCCACTGTCGACGGGCTTATATCCGACATTGATATTAGGATATGCGCGAGATCGGATCTAGAGTATATGAGACATTGATATTAGGATATACGCGAGACCGGATCTTAGAGAACTGGAGACAAATGTTTAGATTGGTTCAGGCTCTCGATAAGATTAATAGCCATAATCCAGTTTATATGTATACTAGTTGATACCCCGTGCTTTGCCGCGGGATATGTGAATAAATGCATGATAATGATAGATGTAGATGCAGATGTTTAAATAATGTGAAAATGATGTTGAGATAATGATTTGACATTGATTGCATATTTAGTTAAAAAAAATACAACAAAATTATATATGATATGTCATATTTGGATGATATTTAAAATACTCTAGATAATGCTAGTGGGTAATGATGTAGCACACTTACATGGTAAGTTTAAGAAGTTAGTGGGCATCAACTTTATAATAAGATAAGATATGGGAAAAACATCACATGGATCAAAATGGGAGAACGACCTAGCTACTCGGACTCGCTGAGTATGGCCCAACGAGATCTTATCAACGACTTGCTCTATGTGGCTTTGGATATGGCTTGCGATTTGATGATCCTTCCTCCCAGTCACATCTGATAAATTCATCCCAAGTTAAAAATCACTTTCTAAAAAGAAAATAGAAATTATTAAAAATCTAAAAGAAATCTCGGACAATAAAATACATGCAAGAAAAAATCGAAAGTGGCTTGGAGAATTTTTCTTAAATTCTCCATGCTCTAAATTGGTCCCTCAATTTTTACTTAATTCTCAGAGCAAAAGAAATAATTTAAAGCAACAAAAAGAAAATTTAGAGTTAATTAAAATGAAAAACATAAAAAAATTATTTCCTTCTCTTTGGGCCATTTCCGGCCCAAAGTCTGTTTCCTGTCCCCGCTGGCCCCGCTCGGCCCCTCTCTCTCTCTCCCCTCCCCCGGCCCATTCTTTCCCCAAGCCAGCCCGCCTACTCTTGCCCCTCTCCCTCGGACCTAAGTCCGTTTCCCCTTCTCCATGCGGCCCAGCCGGCCAAGCCGCGGGTCGTCTCCCCCCTCCAGCCGAGCCGCCGTCTGTTTTCTTCTCCTGGCCGAAACCTACCGTCGCCGGCACGCCGATCTCCCTGCCCGGACGCTTCCCCTCCGAATCGAATGCAAAAATCGGTTCCTCTCCTCCTCTTCATCAATTCCCCCATGTTTTCCCCTTTAATCGTCGAATTTAATCTCCGGTTTACCGCCGCCATTGATGGCCGGCCGGCGAGCTCTATGGCCGTTCCTTCCTCTCCCATGGCCGTTCCCCTCCTCCTCTGGCCTATGAATGGCGCTGCTCCTCCTCCTCCCCTTTTGCCTCCATTCCTCAAGCCGAGCCTCTCCCCGCCGTCTCCCCGCTTGGCCTCCTCTCTCCACCACGCCAGCGAGCTCCGGCCGCCTTTCCCCGTCGATCGGAGGCGCGCAAGACGACGGAGCCACCACCATCGACCTCGCAGCTGCCTCCTCTCCCCCGGCCTCGCCTCCGTTTCGCCCGGAGACCACCGGAAGCGCGCCCCCGCCGGCAACCAGTGGCGTCGCCGCCGCTGCACCACCCCCAGCCGTCTCGGCCACGCCGCCCGTGCGCCTGACGACTGCACCGTCGTCACCCCCAGCTCCGCGACGTCGTTCTCCACCCCGGCCAAGCCTCGTCTTCGCCGGAACCTCGCCGGAACGTCATCGACCCTGTGCTCCTCCTCCCGTCGTGGTCGCCATCCCCATCTGTCAAGTCGTCGCTGCGTCCCTCTTCGTCGTCGCCGTCCTCAGCCCAGCGTCATTAAGCTTGTCCTCGCCTTCCCTCGATGGTCGCAGCCAAAGCCGTTCTCCGTCGTCGCCGCTCGCGCTCGCCATCCAGACCTCACCGCCTGTTCCCTCCTCGTTGTTCGGCCATTGTCATGTCCGTGCTGAGGTTCCGCTCTCCACTCTCTCCTTCCTGTTGTCCTCGTCTTGCACTGCCATGCCGCTGTGTGTCGGTGACCCCTCGTCCCGGATGAAAATTTTGTAAGACTTAAGTCCTTCCTAGATCTGAAATACTTTGCTTCTGTATATCTAACACGTGTACATCACGAATCTCAGAGCAAGGAAACCCATCCCCTTCTTCCCCAGCGAAATCTTCTTCTCTTCTCCCCACACCTGTTCTCGTCTAGTCCTCTCCTCCTACCTTCTTTTAAGAGCCTAGGTCAGGGACATGGAATCACGGCGACACACCATGCTCCCACCCGGCCCGGGCGATGCGGCGGCAACCGAGCGACCTGTGCACCACATTGGACTTAACAATCTACATAGCAATCTTAGTTCCTGCATTTGATGTCCATGGCTAATATATATCTATATTCCATTTTCACCGAACTAGACGAGCCAATTGATTTCTTCTTTTGGCACAAGATTGAACTAGCCAATCAATTTCCGTGGCTTATGGTCGCCAATGAACTTGCGTAGCAGACTAGCACATTATTATTTTTCAAAATGGATTTCTCTTCAAATCAAATCAAATGCAATCCAAGACGTGCGGCCCATCGATCCGCTGATCTCCGAATTGAGGCCAAAGAAAGATTCTGTGGTGCTTGGTAGTGATTGCGCAGAAGAGAGAACGGGGCCAGACCACGGAGAAAGGAAAATTTGGCTGGAGACGAAGTCGGGCGAGGCTACTTGCTTTGAGATTCGTGTTGTACACGTGTTAGATAGAGAAGCAAAGTCTTTCACATATAGGAAGGACTTAAGTCCTCCCGTAAAATTTTCTTCCCCTTGTCCCATGTCACGGGCATCGGTTGATCGTATCTCGGAGGCTGCTAAATTGAACAGCTTAAATTGCTTAATTTCTCTAATAACTTAGAGAACCCATGTGCCTTGTTTGGGTAATTTGGAACCATGCCATTATAATTTTGTAAAGTTTAAGATATGTCATTGGTATCTCAATGACATGTAGAACCCATATGAGTCAATGACATGTGAGTCAGGATGGCATATCTCAAATTTTTAAAATTATAATGGCATGGTTCCAATTTTCCCTTGTTGTTTTATGTGTTGTTATCATTTCTTTCTAGATTTGTAGTCTTATTTTGTTGTTTCTGTAGTTGTTTCTGTTCGGAGGTTGCCATCGTGTAGGTCCCATCTGTCGTGGCACCAGAAGTCCGTTTCATTGAGCAAGGCAAGTCATGCTCTCCTTAAGTATACTAAATCCCATTATTGCAAAAGTTGTATTGTTTTAAATTATTATATTCACTTTTACTAAATTTACCACGTTATAACGGTTTTACTTAGTATTTCCTATATTTACTTGTTATATGGCCTTATTTATTGAATACTGTGTAATTACCTTTAACAACCATAGGTAAAAAACCAATTAGTGAGAACTCTATGTGTGGTGCTTACTAGAAATTTTAGGATTATACTTAGCAATGCTTTATTATAAAAAAAATAGAAGTTTTACAATATCTAGACTTTGGGAATGGCACTATAATCTTGTTTAATGATAGATTGGAGGCCTGTTAGCCAAGACGTGTTGGACTCCCCTTTCAAAACCCCAAACTTATTTTCGGCTGGGCACGATGTGCTTGGTTTAGCTAGTCGCACTTCGGCCGACATAAGGACCAGTCTTCGCAAAGCATATTATGTGTAACCACATGTCTAATGGATAAGGCTTAACGCATCGGTTAGTGCGGTCATGAACAAGGAAGATACAGATAGGGATTAATGACGCCCTTGGGCATAGACTGTCTGCTCGACCCAGGGCATTTGACGAGGAAAGTCTATGTCGGTTTTCTTTGTTTAGGACGGCATTAAACGGTGGGTTATCTCACGATCTTGAATCCTCGGATACCTTTCCGGTATCGCGATGCATGGCTGACATGTAGTCAAGACTGCGTCATGTGGGTAAATATGTACACCTATAGCCAGAGTATAAACTATGCGAATAGCCGCACCCTCGGTTATGGACAAGCCTAGCAATGACCCAAAGTTAGAGGTTTATTTCTCTTGAACTGGAATGACTGGATTTATCCCCTTGGGCCTAGTTTAAGGCAGGAATGCGTGGGTACATGGCTTGATAATAATTTGACTAGAGCGAGGCCGTGATTTGACTAAAATGTCTTTAAACAATTAAATATTTTGAAATGCTTATTTACTGCAAAATAACCCTTATAAACGAATCCTTGTATCCTTGCATTAAGTGCATTTTCCGGCGTGGCTTGTTGAGTACGGTGATCCAAGTATAACTCGAGGATCCTTAGGCCCCGTTTGGTAGGGCTCCAAACTCCAACTCTCAACTCCAAACTCCTACTCCAGGTGGAGCTAGCTCCTGTTGGAGTTACATACCAATCAAAAGTGTTTGGCAAACTTTTAGCTCCAGATCTGAAAAAAATTGAAAAAAAAAGAAAAAAAAGGAATCCCCGCCGCCAGCCTGCCAGCCCCCGTGCCGCCGCCGAGCCCGCGCGCCGCCGCCAGCCCGCGCGCCGCCGCCGCGCCCATGCGCCGCTGTCGAGGCCGCGCGCCGCCACCACCAGCCCGCCCGCCGCCGGTTGCCGTCGCCGCCGCTGCCACCGGCGGCTGCCGCCGGATCTTGCCGGAGAAGATGGGAGGAGAGAGGATGGGAGGAGGAGTCGGAGTTTAGGGGTAGTTCAATGGCATTTTTGTGTAAATACATCAAAATTTTAAAGGGTAGTGGGTCTTTTGGGGTGGAGTAGAGCTGTGGAGCAGCAAAAACCCAGCTCCACCCCGTAGTACAAATTTGTGGAGCTGCTCTGCCAACTCCGCTCCAAAAAACAGAGAATTTGTACCGTTTGGCACAACTCCAGCTCCAGGTAAGTTGGAGTTGGGAGTTGGAGCTGTGCCAAACGGGGCCTTAATAGGAAACGAGCCGAGGAAACCTTATCTTCTCCGAGTAGGACTCTGACACCTTCTACTCCGGCGAAGACAATTTCCTTCAGAACTCAGTTTATTACCATATCTAAGAATGCCTTCTCGTATAACATTATTAATGCGGTATTTTAGTATAGCACAAACCTACGTATATGAGGTAAGCCTTATTTATAACCTTGACATAATAGCTTTGGGTTGTATCACATCTATTACAGCGGGGGAGCCTACCAACTAATATTCACTAATAACTAATCCGATTACTTGGAGTTGATGGTTAGGTATTGACTTCCTCCTGGTTGATCTACAATGTGGTTTGTGGCTATCACTTGTGATTTGATGCCCTCTCCTCCTGGGAGGCTTTATATTTATATGGGTAGGCAACTTTTTGTCAAGTAAAACTCAAGTATCCCTTGTAGGATACGGATAGATAAGACTTTACCTTCCCCATGTCGGACTGACATCTCCTATTCCCGTGAAAAGAAATTACACTCGTACCTAGTATATTGCCGTATTTGAGTACGTATATCTTCCATATTATATTAGGGGTGAAAACGGAGTAGATTCAGACGGATAATGGTCATACCATATCCTAAACCATATTTTTTAAGCGGATTCGGAGCTGGTGCGGATAATATACGGACGTGGATGCGGAGCGGATTGTTTCAGATGTCGGAAATGGTGCGGAGTCGGAATTTATCGGATGTTACGTGTATATGCAGTTAATACAACATCGAGTTAGCAATGCAAGGAACAATAATACAATAATCAATAAACGACCTATCATAATAATTATGTACTTAAGTGTTGCACAACATGAATACATGATGTCCATAATATAAAAATATAGCTATGTAAGTGTGATATGAGGCGGTGAAAGCCTCAGACTAAGAAATCTAGGTTAATTGATGAATTAGGCCATTTGATGGACCAACTTATGTTATATGCAATAGATAGAGTGGTTACATGTGTTGATAATTTCAGATTATCCGGCAAACGGCCCATCAGATAATCCGATAGAAATGTCGGATAATCCGCATCCGATGGATTTTAGAGATACCATATCCTCATCCGCATCCATATTCGTCGGATTTCTAAAAGCCCATACCATATCCTCGTTTTGAACGGATTCAGAGTGGATCAGATCGGATATTATCCAATCCATTTTCACCCCTATATGATATTAGGTATGCGGTATTTCTGGTAGCTACGAACCCAAGTATAAAATGTATACCACAAACAGAAACATAGTATATTATATTTTTGGTAGTAGAAAGTAATCTGAACCATTCATCTCATTTGATCGAAAAGTTTAAATCTATTTATACTACCACCTCAAATAGTGGTAGTTGAAATGTGGAGGGACATTATTGTCTAAAAAAATAAAGATGCGGAGGGGTATAATTGTCATTTAATAGTGACTAAACCCTTTTCTCTGTTTTTATTGCCTTATTTCAATGGAATATGAGCGATGCTAACGCAATGGATGACCACATATAAATCTAGCAAAAAAAAAATAAATGACAAAGTTACTTGTAATCAATGTATTAGTAAATTTCTAATTTACCTTAATAACGAATGGATCGGATCATTTTTACTGGTAGTATAATACTATTAGTAGAGAACATTAGAGCATCACTCATATTACTTTGGGAAACATGAAAAAAATAACAATGAAGTAACTGAAAGTGCATTAGTCCCTCTAGTGGCTTTTGGTGATTAATGACAAATGTGGTTAAGGGACTAATGAGTTCATTGAGTAACTTTCAGGTGCATTAGTCCAAGGTGTGGAAGATGGATGCTTGGAGGCCCCCCAAAAGTATAGAATCAAAGCGGATCGGAACTCGAGAAGTGCATAGGATAGTTTATTTAATTGCAATCAAGTTTTAGGAAAAACCGTACTATTAAGAGGGGTTCCAGGTAGTGCTCTGAGATATGTCAAGTGCTCTTAGTGTGAACCAAGTGTCAAGTTTCCCTAGGAGTCATTTTTTGCAAATACTCCATCTGTCCAAAAAATGCAAGTCCGGAACTTCCTGTCTTCCAGGTCCGGAAGTTCCGGTTTTGTGAAAAAGCTTTTCCTAAGTGTTGTCCGGAAGTTCCTGTCTTCCAGGTCCGGAACTTCCTGTCTAGTTTCCAGTTCAAATTTGTGAGTAACAGTTAGATGACGTCACCAAGCTGTTATACATAACCAGCTCGTTTCCTGCTTGTTCTTTGGCCATTCCACTTTCACTTTTCGAACCTAGAGTTGTTGCTAGCCCCTCCTAAGTGTTTCTTGCCTTCTCCACTCAATCTAGAGCCTAATTCTTGTGAGAAAGGGAGATTGAGAGGGAGAGAAGAAGATTTGGAGAGGTGTGAAGACTAGGATCTTGGGTGAGCACTTGGAATATCTCGTGGGCTGTCATCTCGGTACTTATTACTCATAGAGATGATCTCCCAGACGGTTAGGTGTCGCCCGCGAGAATCCGTTGCATATTATGGATGTCCCGGTTAAGTTTATGAAGGATCTCCTCTCCTCCGAAAGGGAACGAGGTAAGTTAATGAAGTTCTTGTGTTGAGATTCTAGAGGTTTTCCAAGTAGAGCAACCTACACTTGTGGTGAATTTCTAGAAGTAGGTAGAGTTGGATCTTGGTGGTCACTCAATTCTACAAATTTGCCTTGGGGTATTTAGGGTTGAAGGCTGTGGATTTCCTCTGGAGTTTTTGCTCAAGTGAGGCAAGGGGTTAATTGAGACCCAGCTATTTGGAGCTCCTCAACGGAGAGTAGGATTGCAAGATCCGAACTTCTGAAAAAAATCGCTCTTGTCTCTTTCTGTGATGTTTCTATGATCTATCCTCTGCTTAGAATACCTGTGCATCATCTTGTGAAGATTGGCTTAGTCTCATGTTTCGAAATTTGATTTTCATCCTTGTTCTGTTACCCGGAAGTTCCTGTCCTAGAACACCGGAAGTTCCGGGCCTGGCAGACCGGAAGTTCCGGTGTTACTTACCAGGAAGTTCCGGGTTTGTTTGAATTTTACCGTTGCGATTTGTTTTTAAGTTTTCAGGGACAGCCTATTCACCCCCCCTCTAGGCTTCATCAGCACATTCAGTAACACAAGTAGCTGATTCAAACTTAACCGATATTACTTCCTCCGTCCCATTTCTTATCCTATTTTAATCGGCCGTCTTATTTGAAAAATTTTTATAATTAGTATTTTTGTTGTTATGAGATGATAAAACATTAATAGTACTTTATGCGTGACTTTCGTTTTTAAATTTTTTTAAAATAAATTTAAATTAGACGGACGATTAAAGTTGGGCACGAAAACTCATGGTTGCAGTTAAAATGGGACGGAGGGAATAGTTACTCCAGTACTATTTTTTTTTTAATTTTGAGGCGGATGGAGCAGTTGATTGGCCAGTGGTACCTCATTTGTTTTCTCGTTCCGAATATCCGATGTCAACGGCGAAACCAAAAGTAATTATGACCGGAGCTGAGAAGCCTTCGAGATTCCAACTTGCTCAGAAGTCTTCATCGCTAGTACCTAGGAGTTCCATGTGCAGGGCAGGGCTTGCCTGTACCAGTTATGCCTTTCCATACCACATTACAGCTCCGCCGATCAATAGTACTAAAATGGTTTTTATATACCAGTTCAACCAGTTCAAGCTGCCACTTTCCTCCTTGTTATATACAGTATAATCATCCCCGCAAGTCTGTGGATCATTGTTGCAGAGGCCATCAGCAACCTAGAGAAACCGAAGCCATGGCCACTGCCGCTGCCACCCTCCAACAGCAAATGCCGAACCAGGCTTGTGCCACTGCCACCCTCGAACAGCAATTGCCAGACGGAGACCAGGGTTGTGCCACTGGCACAGCGCCACTAGGGGAGTTGGTGAATTCTTGTCGTGCCATAGTTTGCGTGGGCTCGACATTGCCTTCACGGCCTCACGAGCCAACCGGTGGTGCGTCGCCAGTCGCTGGGGCTGCTGCAGTCAGTGCGACGTCCGCGCCCACTGATCCCACGGGCGCCCCTCCTGGTGCTGTGGTGGCACACGGAGCAATACTCCCGGCCGAAACAGCGGCCACGGTCACCACAAGCGTCGTCGGCCCAGCGCTTGACACTTGGGACTACTTCTTCCCGAAGAGCTCGAGCATTAATAGAAAGGAATCCGAATCCGGTGCGGTAAAGTGGGGCGGGAGAAAGTTTGGCCTCCCATCCAAAATCCCACAGCCGGACAGCTCCACTAGTAGTGGAGAAGATTCCGAGGGAGAGGACTATAGATTTGATCGGAAGCCCTTCAGCTACATTGGGCGCCGCAGCACAAAGGAACAAAACCACAAGGAGCAAGCAGCAGGGGGCTGCACTAACCCCGCCAGAAAAATATCGCTAGGGTGGAGCCTCCCATCTAAAATCCCACAGCTTAAAATCCCACAGCTGGGTAGCTTCAATTTGAGTGAAGAAGATTCTGATGAGTTTGAAGATTTCGAGGAAGAGGACTCTGGGAGTGGAGAAGATTCTAAGGGAGAAGATTTCGAGGGAGAGGACTATGGATCTGATCCGAAGTCCTTCAGCCATCCTGGGCGCCATAGCCAACAGGATCAATACCGCAAGCAGCAAGCAGCAGCGGGCTGCACTAGCCGCGCGCCAGGATGGAGCTTCCCATCCAAAATCCTCGGCCAGATGAAAGCGTCCCTGCCTCCAGATGGCTTCATCCCATGGTTCAACAACTCATCCATCCCACAGGTGTATGGCATCCCACCAGTATATTGCACCCCCAGGATCGTGTTCCTCGATCTGCATTTTGTAAGGTACTACCTATGCTCTTTAAAATGTGTTCTGAAATATGTGCAGCTAGATGTCAAATCATAAATAGATAAAATAAATCAAGATTTTATTGTGAAATGGTACATTCATCATTAAAAAGACTCATAAGCATAATTTTAATAGTTTTATTGATTATATAGTGTTAGTGTTATAGGTATGATATACGACGTATACCTATATATTGGAGTATGTAGTCCAATAACGGTAGGATCACCTTAGTGAGTTGGGCCAGGGAGCTAGTCATGTATGAATATGGGGATAGAGCCCTTGGACACTAGAACAGAATCATACAGGTTTGACCATCCGAAAGTATAATTCTGTACTCCTGTTGTGGTGGTGATTTCTCTCTTTTTGGCTTGAAGGATTTTACAAGTTTAGAGCTACACAACATAGTTTCTCTTCCTTTCTTTTCTAGATTTTCTAAGAACTTGACTAAACTTGTTGAAGTCTCTCCTCGGCCACCTAGGGTCCAACCCTTTCCCTTAATCCCTGCTTTCCCCTTATACTCTCGGGGGAATACCACATGACCCACGTTCGAGGGAAGATTTTGTTCTTATCCCTATTAAGTACGGTAATTTTTGTCAGCAACTCTCTTTCTTGCTAGTTTTGCTAGCTTTCGGTGTTGGCCGCTAGCTGGAAATGTTCAGAGCTTGCCACGCGAAGCCATCGAAACCTTCGAGGCCTCAGGGCAGCCATGAGTGAGGGCCCACCAAGGACGGGGCGCAACGGTTGCTCGCCACGCACCCCCGCTTGATCCACTCATGCATGCAGTGAATAGGATTCAACATGCTTAGCTTGCTGTGGGGCTCTCCTGTCATTGCCTAGTGGAAGGCAGTAAATGAAATGGGTCTTGGGTGGGTGCGGTAGTCAACCACGCCCTCCAGTTTCCCATGCCCATGTCAAACTTGACATGAGCGAAGTGACGGACGACAACTGCCATAGTTGCCATCCTGTCTTCCATGCTTCCTATCCCGGGTAGACAACCGTCCCATCAAACATAAATGGAGTAAGGTTAGGTGTCTAAGGCTAGCCTGAGCGTGCATTTCAGACATTGACAAAGGATTCTACCCCGAGGGGTGCACCCCTCTTGCTTTGGAAAGGGCCACGTGCTTCCCCTGTATTAATCCTAAGTGTGGACCATGAGCTTGAATAGGGTGACACGTGGCATTTTCATGGTGCATGCCGACTGCCTAGGGGACGTCGGTTCTTGGATCACTGACACTGTACTCATCTACCATGACCGAGAATACTGTATATTTATGGATAAATATACATATAATGAAAGAATTGTAGCTCTTTAAGAAAGGACTACGCATAGTCTTAATTGTGGACAGGAGGGTCTTGTCTGCTCATATCATATTTGAGAACCCTAAGTTCCACTTGAACTAGGGTTCATATTCCGGTATAAATACAAGGCCTCTCAGTAGCTAAGGATATCGAATCATAAGGTATAAACATCAAGCCATGTCGAGTTTACACTAGGAGGAAGCCCTTTAGCTAGCCACTGATTACATGTTGCTTTGCTCATCGAGATTAGTTCAGTAGGCTAGCTAGATTAGCAAGCTTGCTCCCTGCTATACTTGGTGTAATACTTCTCAGATCAATACATATAAACTTTAGTAAGGCTTTTACCCATCTCGGGAGCCCGAACCCATATATATATATATATATATATATATATTGTCCCATGTCCCTTTATTCCATACTTGTGTATACCTTGGTACCATAGTATCAATCATACCCTATTGCTGAAGTTTGAGGTTTCGACTATGGTATTTGCATGGTATCGGGATGGTTGGTACCAGGGTATATGTAAGATTGAGGTAAAAGAGATCGAGACAACGGTTTTTATACAGGTTCAGGCCTCTTATCTGACAGGTAATACCCCTACTCCTGTTGGCCGAAGCCGGTGTTGCTCTATATTCATCAGAATCACACAAGTATAATATTTGGGATAACCTATCTAGCTGTCGTCAACTTGGCAGCATAGATAACCAACACGTATTCGACGACAGGGTAGTCTTCCTACTAGAGTACGAACTCATCGAGATCAGAGATGGCACTAGATCCCTCTTGTCGGCCTCCGCAGGCACCGGATGGGGTCTGTCTAGGCTTATTTCTGTTGTTGATGTCTGGCGGCGTATTGGTTTCTGTGTTGATCTGTTGTGTCTTGTTGGTCTGTGTTGTTCCCCTCTCCTCCTGTAGGGTCTTGTATTTATACCCATAAATGTCCCCTTGTCCAGTATAACTAGAGAGTCAAGTATGGATACAATCCGCGTAGTCCTTATAGTTTCCATGTAGAACTATTTTTGTCCTTCCTTATCTGGAACTCCTTCTATATACAAGGTATGATTCCATATAAGACTTGGTATATGGTGGGCCCCGCCGAGCTTAGCCGATTATTATTGGGTATGTGGTATCCATAACCTTGAAACCTATGCCCCTAAAATATTGTAGTCGCTAATAATCCATCGACATATATATGAACGACAACGGTGAAACATGTTTATGGAAGTCTCCATCGATGTCCAAAATGATATCGTGTTGAGAATGGGTTGATAGTAAATTAGTGCACAATAGCGGATTGTGGATAGTGGGTGCTATAGTGGGTTGATAAGGCCTTGTCCCTCCAATCATACTACTACCAGGTGAACCCTTTTACATAAAGCGTGGATGAAAGTGTAGGTGTGATGTTATACAATGCCCCCATTTTTTCGCGTGGCGTTAAAATGCTCGTTTAATAAAATTTTATATGTGAAAATTTCGTTAAATGAGTGTTGAATCTAAGTTATGCCATAGATCTCAATTTAAATCCTTCCGTTATTCCTTTCCTTGGCGTAAAAAGAAATCGTCCCTTCAAAATTTTCGTTCCAAAAATAATCTTGTAGTTCAAATTTCCGCAATCGAATATCTTCCCTAGATACCTATCTTCAAAGTCCCTTGATTATTTCCGTTCAATAGTCTTCCCCAGATTTGAGTCGACGATCAGATCTGTCTAACTTCTCTAGTTAAAGATCCAATGATTTCAAATATTAAATTTGAAATCAATATCTCTATTCGACTCCTCTCTTTAAATCTAAGCCAAAAACTCAAAGTCAAATTCTCTTTCTTTCCAACTCTCTCTCTCTCTCTCTCCCTTTGAATCCTTTCCAGAATATTTGTTTCAACCCCAAGATGCAAATCCAAGCAATTTCCCACTTTGAACTCCAACTTCCAAGATTCATATTTTTTTCCCTCTATTTTGAATCCCTCTCAAATAATCCATCAAGTACCGAATACAAATCCATATAAAATTCCTAATTTGATGCACTTCCTTGACACCTCCCTATTTTTTGAGTTCAAATATGCCATTTAAATTCAAATCCCAACTGAAATACTCAAAATATCACTTCTCTTTCTCGTGCAGCCACAATGGCAAGCCGATGAGATTGGCCACCGTCGCCGTCCATCCTTCATCCCCGCCGACCAAATCCGACCCGTTGAACTTCCTTGTCGTTGCCTCTTCTATCTCTAGGCATCAACTATCCAGTCCGAGATGCTGCTGCTCGCCAGGACTCTCTGCACGTTGCTGGCCATCCTATGTGGCTCCGTGCCTATCTTCTCCCAGTGCTAAGCCGTGTCACCCATTCCCCTCTGCCTCACTTGTGCGACCAACCATCTAGGCCAAGCTTCGCTCCCTTGACCCATTGAACTGAAGTCCATCTCCAGTCCCTCCCAAAACTTCACCCACTAACACGCGGACCCCGCTTGTCAATGACCATCTATAATATTCCTAAGGAATATTCAATATCCAAATTCCAAAAATCATTTTCTTTTGGTACAGAAAGTCACTTAGCCTTCCAAAAACCATATCTCAATATCCTTAGCTCCGATTGACCTTGTTCCACTTCCAGTAATTCTCTAAAATTTTGACCTATCTAACAATACTATTAATAGTAAAATATGATATTTTTCTTGTTCAATTGGTAGGTTTCTAATTTTTTGCGTGTAGTTGCATTGCTGGAATTTCGTCCAAGTGTGGATTTCTCGAAGATTGGTGAAGCTCAAGACCTTGAGAAAATCAAGTCTCCCTTCAACATATTGAGCCTATATTTGAACTTAATTATGTTGTTTACAAAACATTTATGCATTGATATGTGTGCACTCGAACTATTTGGCCCCGTCAGCAAGGCAGAAAGGTGGGCCTACCTAACTTCGTTTCATTTGACCCTATCCTTGATGTTTGCTATACCATATTCCCTTGTAACCATCTTTGTTGCTCCTTGATATTCATGCACCTTGTACGAGTACCAACGGTTGCCATCAAACTTAAAGTCTAAAAATATCTTCGGTAAAACAGGGTTTACAAAAGCTTTGGAAATCCTGACACCTAGTTCGTTGCCTTGCGAAAGAAAATGAGTTTGAAATAAAACTCATGATACAAGGCTATTTCCTAGGCAGGATACCTATGTGATCGCTCCTAAGGACTGATTTCTTTGGAAATACATCCGAACATATAACAAGTGCGAGCACATGGTTGAAGTGGGATACCCTAGTTGAGTAACTAGTTATGCTAGGGAAGCCTCGATGATGATTGACAAGTGGATTCGCCTAAGTGGTGTCGGGGACTGGGAGGACCCCTAGGCTTCCTAGCACAGCATGGTTCGGGACCTAACCTGTGGTTGGTCCGTAGGACCCCTCCAGTTGTATAAGGTGACCCTATGTCAGCTTTCGAAAGAGTCAATCCATTCTATGCCATCGACAAAGCGTGGGTTCTACAATATGACATCGACAAAGCTCGGTTCTACAATACACCTTCGAACAACTTATTTTCTTCCTTATGTACCATCGGCGTTAGTCAACCGTTAGTCATACGCCGTTAAGGGAGAATAAATGACAATTTTACCCCTAGTATAAAATTGAGATTTTGCATAATGCCATGTCTCATTGAATAATCTTGGATGATAAAAAGACAAGTGATTTCTATTTTTCATCAATAAGAAGAAATAGTGGATCATGACCAATGAAATCTATGAGTACGCATGATACCCTAGGGGTAAAATGGACATTTTCTTCCTCCTAACGGAATTTGACTAACTATTGACTAGCGGTGATGGCATGTAAGGAAGAAAACTAGTTGTTCAATGGTATATTATAGAACTAAGCTTTGTCAATGGTATATTGTAGAATCCATGCTTTGTCAATGGCATAGAATAGATTATCTCCTTTTGAAATGCCTTGTAGTGAAAGCCTGAAAGTCACCAGACGTGGTTGTTCTTCACGGGCTGGGTGACCCAGGTTAGTAGCTTCGTGTGAGTAAAGTGTACCCCCTCTGCAGATGTTAACAAATTGTTCAAACAACCATGCCCATGGTCATGGGTGGATGTCACGTGATTGCTTAGCATAGTTTTGGTTCTACAACTGCTTTGTGGAAAGGTGTTGTGGTTTGGGAAAACTGATGTTTGGGAAAGAACGTTGATGTCATGGAGATAGTGGGATAGGCAGTCCTTGGAAGTAAATGGCTGTCTAGGATAGTGGGACTCTGAAAGTTCAAAATTATTTTGGTTTGGGTAACTAGCTTTGATGCCAACTCTGGGAGTTGTGAAAACTTGAAAATAAATTTCTTACTTCTCACCTCTAACCGAGCTGATACTTATTCCTGCTCTGGTTGTGGAATGTCACACACTTAGATTGTTCAAAACTTAAACATAAAGCTGATTGCAAAATATCCACCCTTGCTCTCTACATAGTTCTGCTAGCCGTAAAGGTAAAGTGGAAGTGAAGTGAAGATTAGGGTTTAGTTTTGGTTCCTAGTTGTTGCATGTGGTGTTGGAGTTAGTTCGTTGATTTCAGCCACTTATGCTTATGCTTCTACTGCTGCTTCCATGTCATCGCTTGCATTCTCAGGTTTCCCTGGTCTACAAGTAAAGTTAAGGTAAATAAGTCCAGTATTTTAATTTAAGGATTATAATGATTCATTATTGTTTCCGTGGGTACCAAGCGCTGCGTCCTGGGACTGGTAACGGTATCGCGATCTTGTAAGAAGTGGTTCACTGGGTTTTCCTATGACATGTTCCTGTTTGGTGCCGTTGTATGGTGGTGTCAGATTGGGGTGTGACATACACGTTATGTATAAATTGGCTCGCCTGTTGGATGGATTGGGTTGCATCATTCTAGAGGGCGAGCTGTGACAAATGGTATCAGAGTAACCTTTGTGGTTGCGCATATGCCATTGCAACTTTCACGATTTTTGGAATATGCTATTATTATTCACCTATCTAGAACAATGATATTATAATTTCACTGTTTTTGGATATATGTTACTACTTACCCTTCAGTGTATTTTCTAAAAATTTTTGGACCAAGATGCCCATGCCTTCTTCCACTCTCCCAAACAACGCCATTCGCCTTCCACTTGAACGATGCCACACGCTTTCCGCCGGCCGACTCCGTTGTCCGTCCATCCTTCTTCTTGGCCGACACCATTCATTACCTTGATGGTGTTGTAGCGCTGCAAAGTCCTGGTAGAGGAAGCATCATCCCACGAGCACCCTCGAGTGTGAGCACTACATCGGAGACGGAGGCATAGTTGACAGTGTGCGAGGATGTGGGAAAATTTGATGGGGGCAGGTGGACTGCGGCGGATCTGTCAGCTTGCCACGAACAAAGGGTGCTAGGACAAGACTCGCGGAGAATTGGGGACAAAAGCGGAGTCGGCTCTACCTAGCGGTGGGACCGATGCTCCTTGTTGATGGACGGATGGCGGTGGATGTAGCCTCCATCACAGTGTCGGCGGATCGAGGCGGAGACGGCGGCTTTTCTCGGTGTGTGATGCCTGGACGCGGGGATAAGGATAGGAAGGGGAACAACGGTAGGAGGGGTTGTCGCCCCATGGGTCGTGGACGGGGATGGGTCTGGCCGACATGGAGGCTTTGAGCTCACCGGCCTCCTCTTCGGCATCCTAAAGGCAATATGGGACACAACTGCTTGAGGAGCATCGTGAGTGAATGATGCTGGTGGAGATGATAAACATGAGAGAGGAGGGGCTGAAGGAAGAAGATAAGATTAATTTGGTTTAAAAAATTTAGAAGATGTATTGATGGGTAGGTACTAACATATCTCGAATTCATAGAAGATTGTAAGGGCAAGTTTTATATTAGAGGTGACTACCACATCTAATTTCATACTCTCTTCATCTACTCTTGATAGACATATTTCTAAATCTGAAAAATTTACTTTTGATAGGTATATTTCAATCCAACCACCTATCCTCTTAATAACTTTCTCGGATTTAATGCGTGACTCTCCATTCTTCCACACAAGATTAGCTACATGGGCATCGAGAAATGTAAATATTAATGAATCGCTTGTTTACGAGGAGTAACTAGTAGCATATTTAAATGGATGATAATTAAGTATAATTACTTATCCTTGGTCATTGTGCCAAGATGAAATATTACTATCAAAAGTAGATGGAGGGAGTACATGTAGTAACATATAGTATAATAGTTGCCTCTACAACACAATTCCCAATATCTCTAACACTCTCACATATTTATTGAAATTTATGTAGAGGCTACTCCTTGCTATAGTTCGCCATATGGGCCGCCCGGCACGGCACGGCCCAGGCACGACCGGGCCTGGGCCGAGGTCAGTCGGGCCGGCATGGCCCGACGAACAAGCCGTGCCATGCCGTGCCAGCCCACGGGCTACGACCACAGCCCAGGCACGACCCAAGAAGCCTCGGGCCGTGCTGGGCTGGCCCGACGGCCTAGCCAGCCCATCGTGCCTATGCCGGCCTAGGCACACCCTGGCAAAAAACCCCTTCATCAATTCAATTCAATATCAAAAATTGACATAACACATCAAATTCATGAAATTCACATGTAATTCATCAAATAGACAACCACTTCATCAAATATATCAACCATTCAACAAACTTACAAACAATTCATCAAAGAGATTTACAAATCACTTCATCAAATCATAGATTTACAAACAATTCATCAAATCACAGATTTACAAACAATTCATCAAGTCACGGATTTACAAACAATTCATCAAGTCATAGAGTTACAATCATTTCAAATCAATTCATCAAATACATTAGCCATCTACTATTCTTCATCAGAATTGTTCATCTCAGAATTACATAAATCAAAGTTCACACTTCACAGAAACACAAACAGAACTCAGACAGTCAGAATATAAAAGGGGTTTATATAAGCTGCTTAGTGCAATGGCTGCCTCATTAAAAACCTTTCTAGGTAAAAACTCACACCTCGTGAGAAAACCCTAGAAAGGAAAAGAGTACAGCCCACAGCTAAAATGCTCACATCAATTACAATCATCCAGTTCAAGGGTTTACATCAATTTCATCATCAAGATACATATTCTCATAAGCATTTTGAAGCTCCATATTCTCGGTGGTATGCTGACCTTTTGCATCTGCTAGCTCCCAGTCCTTGAGCACTGCCAGAATTTCCACCAGCCTAGGGTTTAGACGCTGCCGACGGTCCTCGATGATCCTGCCAGTTAAGCTAAAAGTAGACTCGGACGATATAGTAGAAACAGGAATAGTCATAACATCTTTAGCTAAGATTGAAAGAACATGATAAGTTAGTTTGTGCTGTTGCCACCAGCTAAGGATATTGAAGTCATCATCATATTGGTTGACTGTGTCACTGTCAAGATATGTAGACAGTTTAGAAGCATTGAGATTAGCAGTTGAAGAAGCTGCCTGAAGCAAAGTAGTAGCAGATGTCATCCTAGATAATGAACTAGCACCTGGACTTTCACCAGCACCAAGCCTAGCACCTGGACTGGCACCAGCAGCAACAGAACCAAAAATCTTCCCCCGTGCAGTCCTTTCCTTACCAGTGGAAGGGCCTAGAATACTGGAACTATGCAATCTAATAGAACCAAACTTACTTTCATACTTAGCAAAAGTATCAGACAATGCAGCCGTAACAGTAGTTAAATAAGCAGAGTAATCATCACCAATGAGTTGAGCCATAATCTGAAGAACTTTACTAAACCCCCTGATCTTGGCCCTAGTATCCAAGATAAATACAAATGAATAAAGAATTGGAATTTTAGACTAGTAGGTCATGAACTTATCTTTCATAGGACCAACAACATTTGCAAGGTTTTCAACATTGCCATAAGTGTTTAGATGTCCAGCAACCTCTAAAATGTGATGCATGATTAATGGAGATGTTGGATAATAAACACCAGACAAAACAACAGTTGAATCATAAAACTGTTCAAGGAAACACAAAACAGATTCAGCACATGCCCAATGTAAGTCTGTGAGTAATGGATGGACATTAACAAAAGGATGTTGTGTACTAATAAACACTGTGAATGGTTCCCTATGTGGTATAAGATGCTTAAGCATTAGATAAGTTGAATTCCATCTAACATCCATGTCCAAACCAAACATACGAGGACAATAACCGGCAGCAATGCAAACATTTTTATATGTAGCAATGCGCTGATTAGATGCATTTAAGAATGAAATAGCAGCTCTAATGTCATTTAGCATGGGCTTGACTTGTTATGTCCAGCCTTAATAATTAAATTGATGATATGACATGCACAACGTTGATGCAAAAATAAATCACCAACATAACCAGACAGAGCAGGAGTAAGGGTTTCCATTGCTTTAGAATTAGCAGAAGCATTGTCTAATGTAATAGAGAAAACCTAATCAGTAATACCATATTCTTCAGCAACAACAATCACACGCTCAGCAATATTAGCACCAGTATGTGACACATCAATGAGCCTAAGACCCAAGATCCTCTTTTCTAATTGCCAATCAGAATTAACAAAGTGAGCTACAACACTCAAATAATCTTCCTTAGCATGACCAGACCATATATCAAATGTCAAAGCAATAGAGCTAGCAGACTTGAGACGCTCAACAATAACAGAACGACGATCCTTAAACAACTTATGAAAATCTTTGGCAGTAGTTTGTCTAGAGACAGGAACAAATCTAGGGTTATGAGCAGCCTTAATATAGTTCACAAAAGCAGGAGATTGACCAAAACAAATTGGAAGATCCTCTCTAGCAATCAATCTACACAATTCAAACCTAGCAACTTCAGGACTATATTCCCATGAAATAACAGAACCATCTGCATTAAATCTAAGCATGGACTGAGGCAAAGCATTAGACCCAAGCCTTCTAGGTTTGCATGACTTAATATGCCTGAGCAAATGTCCAGTGCCAGCAGAAGAATGAACACTCAAAGTTTTATGACAGTAATTGCATTTAGCAGAGACTCGAACCTTATTACCATCGGTCGTTTCATAAAGTTCCTCAAAGTCATCCCATACCTTGGAGGTTTTGGTCTTCTTGTTGGTAGCAGTGGCACTAGAGCCAGTCGACGTCCCATTGCCACTGTCATCAACCGGCAGGTCGTCGTCGTCGACATTCACACAGATCAGGCTATCGGAGGTATTGCCGAACACCTTCACACGATCCTCCTCCACATCATCATCGTCATCACCGCGCATCCCCATAATCTTCAACTCGTAGTTGACAGAGCTAGGATCATCTTCCATCGCAGGCACTCCGGTCCCTCAACGGCGACTGCCGCTAAGCAACGGGCTTACGACCTACAAGAAGCCAAGCCCACTCAAAGTAAGGGCTCGGAAATGGAGAAAAAAAAGATGAAAAAGATGAGTTTCATGCTTGTACCTGCGCAGCCGAATTACCGGAGTTGCCGTTGAAGACGATAGGCTCACGGATCTACGAGAAGACCAAGGGATCCGACGAAGAAGAACAAAAGGGAAAGAGACGAAGAGGAAGGCTAGATCTGGAAGAGTGGAAGGACGGCAACTCAGGCGACCATGTGTGGCCGGGTGGCCCTCATGCGCCCCTCATGCGAGTCAGGCGAGGCATCGATCGGAGACGAAGAGAAAGGCTGGATCTGGAAGAGTGGAAGGGACGCGACTCAGTGAGTCGGTGTCGGTGAGCGCCTGAGCGGTGGAGGCGGAGCGACGGACGGTGGAAGAGGAGAACTAGTGGGTGGGGTAGCGGTGGAGGCGGCTGAGCCCGGCGGCGCGGCTATGGTTAAGGTTAGGGTGGAGAGGCGGAGAGCCAGAGAGCGACTGGGGAGGGGAGGGGGCGCCGGGCGCTTATATATGAGGGCGCGGGCGATGCGGCCTGCCTCTGTCTGTTGGGCTGGGCCGTGCTCGTGCCTACCGTTGGTGCAGGCCGTGGTCGTGCTGATCGTTGGGTCGTGCCGTACCGGGCCGGCCCACCGTGCCCAGCCATAGGCCCAGGCACGGCCCAACAGTCGGGCCGGGCCGGCACGGGCCCGACTGCTACCGGGCCGTGCCGTGCTTGGGCCGGGCCAAATTCTCGTGCCGTGGGTTGGGCCATCGGGCCTTATGGCCAACTATACTCCTTGCATGAGAGACGACTATTTCTCTCTTATCTTTCTTCTCTCCTTCACCTCATGTGACATCTTGGGGCTTGTGTGTTTGGATGTTTATAGTTCTTGTCCTAATGATATAATTCCAAATAAATAAATAGTAATAGTAAATTTTGAAAACTGTAAAAAAAAGTAATGGTACGGATCCAATTTGACCATTATTATACCTCTTTTTGGCTCGTACAGGACGCTTGAAATGGAGGAGACCAAGCGGACATACATGTTCAACCTGATCCGACGCGCGCACAGAGACGAAGATGTCCAGATCAAGGTGACCGAGTACCTCAGATGTATCGAGCGGAGTTCATCAACAATCTGGCAGCGCTACGGCCGTCAGGAGGATAAAAATTTGAATACAAAGGAAATGGTGGAGGTGATGGTGCTGGACGGCCTCTTCATCATCGAAGTGCTGATTAGGCACTGGATTAATAATGGGAAGATAAAAACAGACCAGTCGGCCTATCCGGAGGCGGAAGGTCCGCAAGTTCAACCGAAGGTCAAGTTGGAGCCGCACGCACTTCGTTTGGACCTCGTAATCCTTTCAAACCAGATCCCCTTCTTCGTGCTGGAGGATCTGTTCACGATGACCCCCCGCGTCCCCGAACTCAGGGATACAAAGCTCAAGGTATTAATACTCTACTATCTCTTCGGCAGTGTAGGTGATGGTGAACTGGTCTGTGACGAAAGCTCCGTATACCATATACTGCATCTGGTGTATAAATACCTAACGTTTTCCAAGGAACAAGCTTTGCCCGAGACGCCGGTTCCACGGCTATCGTTGGTAGGCAGGGCCATGAACATGTTGAAGAAGAAGCGTATAGATCTCTACGCATTTTGTAAGCGGACGTTCTCGCGTTCCTCTACCAAACCTGTGAACTGGCTATCCTGGAAGGAGATCCCGCCGTTGAAAGAACTCGTCCGAGTTGGCGTGAGGCTAAAGTAGGCGGAGACCTACCGGTTTACAGAAGTAAAGTTCAAGGACGGGAAGCTAGAGATTCCGGCTTTTACGTGCCGGCTTTACGACGCCCGGCTGCTCGCCAACCTCGTGTTCCTGGAGATGTGTGGGTGGTGGCCGCGCGAGGAGCGGCTCTTCTGCAGCTATGTCATGTTCATGGCAGAGCTCATCTCGGATAAGAAAGATTTTGCCCTGCTCTTTAAGAAGGGCATCGTCCACGGGAACAGCTACAAGGAAAACTTTGGGGACCTCTTCATGGACTCGATTGTGAAGCTTGCAGAAGTCGGACAGGGTTCCATCAACGTGCCCCATTTTTCAGACCTCATTGCCGACACGGTCCATTGCTACCTGCGCTGGACCAAAGAAGGTAACTGCCGGCGTAGAAGAGACAAAAGATAGCGATTTTGCTATATATTCGTCGACAAATTTTCCCCCAAAAATTTGACAGATGTAATTACAGTACAATCATAGTGTAATTACATTATAACTTGCATGTAATTACACTGTAACTATAGTGTAACTTGTATATAACTTTCAAAAATCTCTCCGTAACATGTTATTTCAGTAAAATAGAGGTCGTGGAAACAAATTCTTTCACATATGTGTGTGCTATGATTTGTTTTCTTCCTCACCAAAATAAATCTTGTAATAGATCTAACGATTCAAAATTATGTGAAACTTACATATAAGTTACACTGTAGTTACATGCAAGTTACAGTGTAATTATACTACGATTGTACCATAATTACATCTGTTAAATTTTTAGGAGAAAATTTATCGACAAATGTATAGGTGGTCTCAAAGATAGTATTCTAGTATCCAATAAGATGACAAAACTTTTACGGTGTCCATAACCTTACGGTAGATTAATTTTCCAAGTGTGCTGCCATTATGTGCTTCGAGATTCGTTCCAAAACTATTTGTTTTTATTTAGCTTTTTCCTCGTTTTGTATTCCCTCGGTTGCATCGAATAAGGCACACATATTTTAAAATTCAACTCTTATGATATTTGATGAGCAATTATTTTTGTTTGATGAAAAATATAATTGGAATGATATTTGAATTTATTTTCTAATCATTATGATTTTGTAGTTATAAATATTAAACATTATTGTATATGAAAAATTTAAAGTCAAATATTAGTCTTAAGGACCGTTTTAAGTTTTGCTATGCCTTATTTTCAAGAGTAAATTTTAGAAAACTGCAACTTTAGTGACAACTATCAGTTTGCTGTAACATTAGTAACATGTTTCAGTTTGCTGCAACAATAGCGTGAGAAATTATCACAAAACTGCAACTTTTAGTTATATGCTGTTACAATACATATAGGTGACAATTGTAGCAGTATATAATGTAAAAGTTGCAGTTTTGTGATAATTTTCCACTCTATCATTGTAGTAAACTGAAATATATCGCTAATGTTGCAGCAAACTGATAGTTTTGTCATTAAAGTTGTAGTTTTCAGAAATTACGGAGATTATGGCTATCATATACGGACAACTTATCTCTACTATTATAAAAATTGAAGATGTTTTTGCCGGTATTTTGGTACATCATCTGTATTTGAGTCGGTTTTTTAAGTTTGTTCACTTTTAAAAATACAGATACGTATTTGAGTTGAATTTTAAATTCGTTTGCTTTTGAAAATATAAAAGAAATCGTATAAGAAATCTCTTTAAATAACTCACGTGCTAACTTGAGATGAAAGTCGGACTCCTAATTGCAGTTCATGATTTTCTAAAAAAAATATCCAAGAAAATTCCCACAGTGAATTTCATCCTAACTAAACCGTATTAACAATAATAAGATTAAAATAGCATTCACCCGTTACAACATACGGGTATTTTTTCTATTCAATTAAAGATAGGAGGTAGATCAGATCAGTAGATTATGTAAATAAACTAGGCTTTGGAAAGTAAATTTCTTGTGTTTCCAAGGCGTGTTACATAGTTTTAGTCATATACGACTATGTAAATGTATAAGGAAAGCTAAGTCGTGTCCAACTGGGTTTTCCCCTTTGTAACCCTACCCTAGAAACTATATAAGGAGATAGAGAGCCGTCCAAGCACTACTAGAAAAAAGATTTTTCATGGCGTTGCCCTATGATTTTCGCTGGCGGAAAAATGCGAAAACCGCCAGCAAGTACGTAACGATGGGGTGAGGGACACTGACCGCCAGCGAAAATAGATCTTCGCTGGCGGCAACGTTGGACGGGCCGCTAGTGAAGATATTTCTATTTTCACTGGCTGACCACTTAAGCCACCGCCAGCGAAAATAGAGAATCTTCGCTGACGTTTACTTAAGAGGTTCGATTGTAAAAATAAAATTATTTTTTAAGGCGGACCTCCTAACTGACCGCTGCGAAAAAATGATTTTCGCTTGCTGCTGGTAAAGAGGACCGCCAGGAGAGTTCGCTGCATAACAATATAAACGCGTCGCCATCGATATTTTCTTTCTCAACTTACTCTCACTCTCTCCCAACATCGCACCGCTCCTCTTCCTCCTCCACACCCGCGCCTCTCCCTCTCCTCTCGGCAGCTTGCGACGGCGACGGCAGCGACACGCACGAGGTGCGTGAGGGGCGGAGCTGACCATGGGATGGTGCGGCCTCCCCTTGCCCTCCAGATCTGCCGAGTCTCCTTCCTCCTTTCTCCTTGTCGAGCCGCCGCATCGACCGGCGCGAGAGAGGCGCAAGCGGCGGATCCGGTCGCGGGAGAGGCGCGGGCATTGGATCCGGCCGCCAGAGGGCCGCGGGCAGCGGATCCGGCCGCGGGAGAGGCGCGTGCGTCGGATTCGGCCACCGGACAGCCGTTGGAAGTGCATAGGCAACAGGAGTGGCACGGACGGCGGATTCGGTGAGGGTTCGGGCTTCGGCAGCTGGCGGTGGTCGCGCGCGCGCGCTTCGGCTCAGGCGTGGGCTTCGGCGGGTGGTGAAGACGGCGGCGGCGGTGGTCTCACGGGCAGGCTTCGGCGGGCGGCGACGACATCAACCGCGCGGCGGCCACGACGACGGCCCTGGGCTGCCTTGAACGGGAGCTCGACGACGGCAACTCGACTCCCTCGCCGATGGCAACTTGTTGTTTTGGGATTGTGACTGTGATTTACTTCTGCAGCTAAATGTGAATTGTGATTGGGGATTTGGGACAATGATTTGGGATTTGGGATAATAATTTGGAATTTTTGATTTTCTGCAGGTTGTTTTGGATTCAAATTTTCAAAATTTTTTTTGCTCCAAAATATATTTGCTGGCGGGTCTCATAACTCTGCCGCCAGCGAAAAATGACTTTTGCTGGTGGCTATCTTAGCTTGGCCGCCGGCGAAAATCAATTTTCGCTGGCGGCCGACTTAACTTTGCCGCCAGCGAAAACTGATTTTTTTCTAGCGGTCGGCTGCCCGCCAGCACAGATGACTTATTTTCACTGGCCTTTGTACACTGGCGGCACTGGTAGCCACCAGCGAAAACGTGTTTTGGCCGCCAGGAAAAACCTTTTTTTGGTAGTGAAGGGCATAACCACAACTCAATCGTCAGATCTATACAACACTAGACAGATTCAATCCTCGAAACAGGAGTAGTGTATTACTCTTCATCTCGAGAAGATCTAAACATGTCTAAACTTTATCCCTTTACTCATCCATTTTAAATCTCGTGCGCTATTCCCTTTTCTCATCACCGATTTCTTTAATAGATACCACTGGACTCGTGGTAGTAAAGGGCGTGTTTAGATCCAAGGGTGTAAAGTTTCGGCGTGTTACATCGGATATTATATAGGGTGTCACATGGGGTGATCGGGCGCTAATTAAAAAACTAATTACAGAATCCGTCAGTAAACCGCGAGACAAATTTATTAAGCTTAATTAATTCGTCATTAGTAAATGTTTACTGTAGCAATTAGGGTTAAAAGATTCGTCTCACGAATTAGTCGCAATCTGTGCAATTAGTTATTTTTTAAGCCTATGTTTAATACTTCATGTATGTGTTCAAACGTTCGATGTGACAAGTATAAAATTTTAGCATGGGATCTAAACATGCCCTAACTTTTCCTTCTCTCTTGCAAGAATTGCCTGCATTCTTTTTTTTTCCCAACACAAAGACGACGCTCCTCCGACAGGAGAAATTATAGCCGCTCATCTATCTCTAAGGTGTACCTAGAAGTTAGGGGGCAAGAGTGAAACATATATAATTGAGTCCTAAAACCCAAAATGGAATTGCTACAAAACTTGCGACAGTTTTCTTTGGAAAAATTCTTTCGATTTTTCAGCCCTCGGATTTGCTCCGAGATTCGTGTGTGCGTGACGGAAGAAAAGAGCAGAGAATAGTGCCTTAGAGAGGAGTGGATCCTGCTGCCTACCCTTCTACGTAGAGCAGCGTACAAACCACTAAGCCAGCTCAAGTTTTCGAATTAAAATCACGGTTACATGCTACTTACATCGCAACTACAATTAGACCCTGTTCGCCCCCCTAATTTTTGGGATAATCCTAGCAATGACGTCAGTGTTGGAACCAAAGGCTAAAATAATTCGAATATTTTGGTAACTTGTTTCTGTCGAACGTTTTATAAGCAGTATTCGCGTACTTTAATCTACTTACATAGCACTTACATCCTAGTTACAGAGTAGTTATATATCACTTACACCTTAGTTACAGAGCAGTTACATATCACTTATACCTCAGTTATATGATAGTTACAGGGTATTTACATTGTGTAAAATTAGAATTTGTAATTCTTTTCAAAAGCATGCGTATTACTTTTGAATTTGAAAGTTTTTTTCCCGTTACATGTTGGTCATTTTCTTGCCGTTCAATCAGCTTGATGCTAAGATTTGTGGTTATTAATTACTTTTGAATTTGAAAGTTTTTATTGGTGCAAACATGTTTCCCAGTAATTGTTGATGATATATCCCGTGGTTGAAAAATTTGAAAGTTCCGGGTCTCAAAAACTGTCGACAACTCGCTAGCTAGTCCCAAATCATATTTTATTTTATTATAAAAATTCAATATATGTTATTTTTTATCAGACACGTATGAAATATTAGTAGTAAAATATAGGCCATTATACACACTTTGCTCTCGCCAGTCCATTCATGCATGGTGGCTCCTCCCGTCTTTCTCTTCCCCCGTACCAATCTGCTCTGGTAAGTGTGCTGAGGTGGAGGCGTGAGCAAGCAAGCTGCGTTCGGTGGACCAAAAGGTTCAGTGATTCCGGGAAAATATGGGGTGAAATCTAAGTCACAAAAGTTCTCGGATCGATGGAACGAGGAACATGGAACGTGGGACGCTATTTTTTAAAAACATGGAACAAGAGGGGTATACCTCTTCCAAAATTACGGAACTATAGGTGGAACGTGTTCCTATTTTTTTTGGAACGATAATCCCGAACGTAGAACTATACGTGTGGTCATGGCGCTCATGTATGAATTTTGGTTCTTCATTTTTTTTTTGCCATTCATGTGACAGCTCATCAGCCAAAAGAATTTTGGGCCATGTGTGCAAACCAGCCCATCATGTGAAAGTGAACCCTAGCACATCACTTCGTCTTCATCAGTCGTCCCTATCCCCAGCCGCCGCCTCCAGTAGTCCAGTCCACTAGCTCGATGCAACGCCGGTGGCGCAGCGTGATGACTTCCTCGTTAGTGCAGGAGCAGCGCAATGGAGGGAGCAACGCGGCTGCGGTGCGCCGCTCGCCGGCGCCCCTCTATTTCTCCCTCCTCTTCTGTTCGACAGCGGCGGCGTGCGCTGGTTTATGACTTTTTGTTCCTCGGCATAACAGCGGTGAGCAGCGAACCCTTCTTGTTTCTCCATTGCCTGTACCGCCCTTCTCGTTCCTCCACTGCTGTACCATGTTTTGGGGTCGACGATCCCTCCGTTTTTGGAATGAAGTTCCGCTTCGTTCCCGTTCCTCGTTTCGTGACGAAATTTCCGGAACGAGGAACTCACCCACGTTCCATGTTCCCTGTGACTTAGGGTGAAACACCCAACCCCTCCCCCACCCCCACACATACACACATATATATGGGGAGCATATCGTATGCACACAAACTTCCCGTGTACACTCCATGCACACCAATAAAAAAATATCACAGAAAATTCTAGAAAAAATGGGACACATACTTCCAATAGTATTATACCCACATGTGAAATCTTATCTTCAAATTTATTATATTTTAGCCATAACAAAAAAGACAAAGTTCTGACAGATTTTTACACTTAAAACTATATGATTTTCCACTTTTTTGTTACGGCTAAAATATAATGAATTTGAATATCAGACTTTACAGATATGTGTAACATTATTAGGAGTAAATATCTAATTTTTTGTAAAAAATTTTGTAACATTTTCTAATTGGTGTGCACGAGAAGCTTGGATGTATAGGATATGTTCCCATATATATATATATATATATATATATATGTGTGTGTGTGTAATGGAAACTTGGAAACTGCCATTGGATTGAAAAATTGACGTCCGAAATTCGCCCACATCATCACAAGTAAAAAAATTACTCACAGATTTACTCATGAGTAAAAATTTTACTTTCAGCAAAACTTTTACTCATAGTGACGTGAACAAATATCAAAATGTTCATTTTTTATTCAACGGTAGTTTCCAAGTTTCCACTACACATGTGATTTACACCACATATTTTCTCGTGATTTCTAACGGCATCATCAATCTATATTTCCTAAGTGGGTAGTAAGGTGAACCTACAAAACCATGTAATAGTTGCTTCTAGCTCTCACAATGTGAAGATAGTAAGTTAGAGCCCATATGTAGAGCAATGCTTGGGGTATAAAAGAGAGAGGGTGAGAGAGAAGAAAGTTTAATGTTTTGTATTGCTTATTATCAGGTAGTAACGCTATTTGTAAAATCAAGGAGTTTTTTTAGACTTTATGATGAAAATATTGGTGGTTTGCTCATGATATTTTGGAGATTTGTAAATGGTTGATTTTGTGAAATAATTGTGTTCGGTTGACCCCTGTTGGTCAAACCGGCTAGGTGCCGCTGGTCAGATCGTAGACCGGCCAACCCAACGGTCTGATCGACATGAAACCTGATTGATGTCGGCTTCGGATTGTCTTGTTGGATTTGGATGTTTCCTTCGGGGATTTTATTTCTATATGGTTTCTATTCGTATGGATACTGCTGGTATACTAATATGGTTCAAGTTCGGACGAACTTGTGCTCGGGATATGATTTCTTGGTTGTTGCATGTGCACATGTTGCTTGAGGCCTCAGGAGAGTGTTGCTGATGATAGATCAGAGTCGACTTGGAAGAAGTTGATGTCCAAGGATCAAGAGATCATGCGGGATACTAAAAGGCTAGAGAGCAATGCACCTGGTAATGAAGAATCCATATGATATATGTCGAGGAGGAATCATCTCTAGCGGGAGGTTGTGAGACCCCCCTTCGTGAGTTCGGCGAGGGGATCGAGAACGATGCTTAGGAGCGTGATCTCGCCCAAGCGAGTGGACCCGCGATGGTTAAGATTGCGAGGTGGAGGATGGAGAGAGAGAGAGAGAGAGAGAGAGAAATTATCCAGGTTCGGGCCGCTATGGAGCGTAATATCCTACTCCTGTGTGTGCGTTGATCTTCGAACTGATTACAGGGAACTCGGATCCTAGGCCAATGAACTAGGGCTTGGCTAACCTCTTCCTAGAATTTGATCTCCCAAGAGTCGTCCCCTTGCTTGTAGGGCAATGTCCTCCTTTTATAGTTCAAGGGGATACCACATGCACCGCCTCTACGCTCCCTTCCCTGGAGAGGGGCCCACACCCGCCTGGACCGAAAAGTAGTCCATGCCTTGTGCTAGAAACGATGCACGCGGTCGCCCTTTGGTGGTCCCCACCAGGGTCCTCCTTCTGACACGGGGGACATCCCTTGTCATTCCCTCATAAATACCTGACGACTTTGCGGGTTCACGTGCGTGGGGTGCACCAACCCGCACGTCTATCCTCTGCAGTTGATGGGACGGGGCACCCCAGCCCCCACGCAGCCTGACACAAAGTGGGGCGTGGGTGCGCTGCCACCTGTCCCATCCATCCATCACCGGGTCGCAGACCGGTCAAGGCCGCCTGGCGCACGTCTATTAGCGGGTGGCACGCGACCCGCCACGTCGCTTTAAATGCGACAGGGGCAGTTGGGGCGCCGCCCATAATTGTGCTTGGCGGACAGCGTCCCTGCCCGCTCAAACCGCCACGCGGCTACCACGCGGCGGTCGAACGAGGGCCTCGGGGCGACCCAGCCCCTCGGGCCCGAGGGGCACGATGAGGTACCCTGAACCCTGTGGGGCACGTGGCCCCTTTTCGGCCGCTCATCGGCCGAGTGTCCAATCCCCCGAGAAGGGAGGGGGGTTCTGGGCCACCCGGGTGCGTAGCGGAGGGAAGGGATTCCTTCCCCTCAGCCCAGGTACCCCCGGGCCCATATCACCGACAATATACAAGAGTGATTGTGTACGTATGGAAAGAGGAGTCGAATTTGGAAGGGAGTCCGAATTTGGGAAGATTGATAGAGATAAGGAAAGGGATAAGTTGTATACTTGCAAGAGTGGGTTTCCCACGTGGTTGGGAGTCCTAAGTTGAGTTCAATTCGTGGGCTTTGCACAGCCTACGTCATGTATAAATAGAGAGGGAGGGTGTGGCCTCCCGGTATCTGTTTTTAAGAGACTTGAGTTGAGAGAAAGTTAGGGTTTCGAGTTTAGTTCGAGATTTTGGTGAGTGCTGTTGGTGCACTTTGTAAACACTAGTTCAATAAAATCGAGAGTTTCAATCTACGTATTCGAGTTTGTCATCTACCAGTGTTTTCTGGGTCCCGATGGTCTAACCGCAGGTGTGCACGCGTCTGACCGGTGGGATAGTGGCGGTCTAATTGTAGGTATCTGGGCGGTCTGGCCGGCGGCGAGTAGGCGGTTTGACCGGCGGTGACAGAGTTTTGTCATCTACTCCGTTCGAGGTAAATCTTTTATTCCACAAAAGATTTTGGCTTTTTGGTTTTCCATACATTCACCTCCCATCTGGTAGGTTTGTTTGATCTTGTTTGATCCTACATTATTGTTGGAATGGTTACTGTTAGGGTTATGGATACCACATACCTAATAGCATTTGACTAAATCTCAGCAGGACCCACCACATACCATGTCTTATACGGAAACAACCTTCGGATATAGGAGGAGTTCTGCATAAGGAAGGATGAATAGAGTTTCTACATGGAAACGACAAGGACTACTCGGATTGTATCCATATTGGTTTCCCTAGTTCTACTTGGACAATGGGACACCTATGAGTATAAATACAAGGCCCCCTAGGAGGAGAGGGGACACGGAACAATAGATCAAGACACAAGATCAACATACAAGTCAACATACGCCAAGACAAGACGCCGGATATCGACTTCAGAGATAAGAAGGAGAGACATAGCGCTGTCTCTGATCTCGCCGGACACGAATTCGATTAGGAAGACTATTCTGTTGTCGACTACGGGATGGTTTTATAGCCGCCAAATCGACGATAGATAGATAGGCTACCCCAAATATTGTACTGGTGTGATTATGATGAATAAGAGCAACGACCAGCTTCAGCCAACAGGAGTAGGGTTATTACCTGACAATTCAGGGGCCCGAACCTGTATAAAAATCCACGTCCCCATCTCTTTTACCTTAATCTCACATATATCCTAGTACCAATGATCCCCATATTATGCAAATATCGTAGTCGTGACATCAAACGTCGATAGTGGTGCGCCAGGTAGGGGGATTTTGGTGCTTCATGATTTTGACGAGATGGGTTCAAGAGATGGATTCTTCAACAACAAACTACTCAACGACTTCGTATATTGGGTGATACGACCCGAGCGAAGTGCGTTCTCCGGCAGATCGGGATCTTCGTCAAGCTTCACCAAGCCATCGTAACTGGATTTCTTGACGAGGGATACTTCAACTACTTTGGATCTGGGAAGTCTGACCTGACCAGACTACGAGCCCCGATGAGATCGGAATCATCATCACCAACAATTCAATCTACAACGTCCTACCGGGTTGGTCGTTCTGATTCCTCGATTAGTTAACTGACTTATTCCTAGTTATCTAAATCTGCATGTTGATAGTTACTGATTAACATGTTGTATTTTTTATTTTCCCTTTACATCTTCGGTCGACTCCGATTGCCATCCGGTTGGCTGGTGTAGTTGGACCCACTAGCAATACATCTACCGACCAGACTACTGCTCTACTCGATCAAGTCCTGTTCGGAGACGTGAATTAGGGAACAACTCCGTACGTGTAACCTATGTCACGCCTAGAAATTCCCGAATAGAATTCTAAGCAGAATGTGCATTAAAATCCCCGTCCAGGACCGGCCGGGGTACACAAACGACAAAGTTGACATACAGATCCACGTCTTACAAACATTATAAAAGTCTTACATAAATGCAGTGGAAAAACAAAAGATAACTGGAGCTAAGCCTTGACTTGAACGGCAGCGGGAACACCCCTCCACAGGCATCCTCAACGGCACGAACGAAGCCTTCTCCTCGGAGAAACCACCATCTGACGCGTACTCAAACTCTGGGGTTGGGGAAAAATAGAGCAAGACTGAGTACTACCCACTGTACTCAGCAAGTCATACCGGAACGGAGGTATGATGCAGGATATTACCAAAGGATAGCTAGAGAGGTTCTTTTGCATAAAGCGAGCATTTATAAACAGTAGTTGAAAGCGGTAAAACCATAGTACTAATTAATCAATATTAACCATCCACTGTTCAACGCTACACCACGTTGCAACAGGCCCAACCAACCACCTGAACTAATCAGTTCCATCAGACTACACTAGGGTGAGACTAATCACGGTGAATTTGGTTGACCGCCCATAACCGCGGGCACGGCTATTCGAATAGTTTTACTCTAATCAGAGGTGTACAACTGTACCCACAAGACACAGCCCCACGACACGTTTCCGTGCGCCGACATGCCACCACGACATACCGGAAAGAGGCCGTGACAGGACCCTTCGCATAACCCCCTCTAGCCAAACACACCACACCTCAGGTTTCACCCCCGTCCCCAGCGGGCAACGCGCAGTCCCCTCTCGTGCCTAGGTGAATCCGGAAGCGAGAGAGGCCGTCGCAGGGCCCGCCCCGCTCCATCACGCCCACCCTTGCCTGGATGCGTCAACTAGAGGAAAGCTACACTACAAGCCCAGCCGTTGCCCACGCTGGCTTGTGGTAAGTACGATAAGTTCTTCCAGGGCATCCCGCGAACCGGTCCTTAAATGCCATGGGCGCGACCAACAAAACCATGCACCCACAGCCCACCATGTGATTTATTTTAATTAACCAACACCGAAGCGGTGGCACTAATCCAACATTACCATTAGAACTTACAGTCTATACATTAATATGATTTCCCCCATTGTGTGCTAGTTGAACTAAGCATGGCTAAGCAATCCCTAGTCCAATCTCTAGTCATGTTTATAACCCAAGCTATCAAAGGAGCATGGTACAAGAATAGCATGGCCGTAACAGTAGGTGAACATCCCATAATATTATTGCAAAACAATGCAGTACTTGAAGGAAAACAATAGACCATTTGCAATATAGGATCAACATGTTCAAGTGACAAGTATGACTTGCCTTGCTCTGCTACTGGAGGAACCTCGGCGACTATCTCAAAGTACACTGGAGCGTCGGGAGAGCCGGAATCTATGCGTCATACAAAGCAAACAATACAAATAGGCTATAAGACTACTGAAACAGAGAACAAAACCATTTTTAATGAATTCTACACATTTGTCTTGATTTACTGAGACTTGAATGGGCTTAAACGGAGCTCGGATGAATTAGATATGAATTTTAGAAGATACACTGTGTTTTTACTATAAAGAGAAAAAACCTTAATTATTTATTGCGCAATATATCCTAGGGCTGACGTCATCAAGGAGGGGGGCGGCGCCGACATGCGGGCCCCATTAGTCGGTGACACAAGGGGGAAAGGAGGGGGCATTGACAGGCGGGCCCCACTCGGCACCGGCCCAAGGGGAGTGGCGAGGCGCCGGCCGAGCTCGGCATCAAGCCAGCCGGCCTGCCATGCAAGGGCGGCGCGCGAAGGCGGCGGCGCACGGCCGAAGCGTCGGCTCGGCCCGAGGAGGGAGAGGGAGGGGAAAAGAGTCGAAGGGGCGCCTCACCGTGAGTTGGCCGGCGCGAAGGAGGACGACGGCGAACGGCGACGGCGACGACCGGGGAATGACGGCGAACGGCGGACGGGCTCTGAGACACCCTGAGAGAGAAAAAGAGAGAGGTTAGAGGGGGAGAGGGAGTCCACGGTGAGCGGGAACCGTGGCCGACGGCGGCGGCTATGGAAAGGCTCACCGGCGCATGGCGGACGGCGGCCTCCGATGGCGGAATTCGACGGAGGAAGGGTGGACGAGGTGGACCTCGGCCACGCGAACCCGACGGCGGCGACGGCGCGGTGCGGCGGCGACCCTAGCAGCGGCTAGAGGCGGCTGGAGCAATGGAAGAGACAGCGGCGGATGGGGGCACGGTGCAGGAGCGGTGGAGAGCTCGGGAGAGGCCGGCGGAAAAAGGGAAAATGAGGAGGAGGATGTGGGGATGAATTATATAGGGGCGGAGAGGTCGGGAACGGCCGGGAGTGGCTCGATTTCGCCGGAGTTAGTGGGGGAAGTTGGAGGTGGGGAGAGAGAGAGGCGGGATTCGAATTTGAATCCCGGCCATCTCGTGACGTGGGCGCGAGCGGGAGTGGGGGCGTTTGCACGGAGAAGACGGGGCGTGCGGGAGTGGGGCGCGGGGAAGGCGGAGAAGGTGGGCGGCGCGCGCGGTGCGGCGGTCGCCGGCTTGGGGAGCGGCTGAAGGTTGGGGAAGGGGCTGTGTCACGCCCTGAAAATCACCTAAATTAATAATCCATATTTTAAATCATTTCTAGAAAACTTTTTAAAAGCCTACAAGTTAAACTCTAATAATCTAGGAAAATTTTCAACATAAAATTGAGCTAGATAAAATTTCATTAAATACTTTGCTTGTTCCTCTATTTTCTAGATTTTTCAGGGAATTATTTGAGCAAGAGAAGTATTTTTAATAAATGAAACATCATTTCATGAATTATTTTAATTGAAAAAGTTTTAAAAACCCTCCTCTAAGCCGTTGGGCCGAATTCGGCCCAACATCCCTCTCTCCTCGCGTGAGCCGAGCGGCCCACGCCGGCCCAGATGAGCCGCCGGCGTTTTATCCGAATCAAACTCGTTTTCGAGTTTATCTCTCTACCTAACCCTAGTTTTTCCCGGCTTGATTTCTCGCGGTTGGAGTCCGATCTCTCCAATCTAGAGCTAATTGTGTCCTCTTTCGTTTGCCCCTACTCCCGAGCTCCCTCGTCGCCCGTATCGCCGCCGCCACACCGGCCTAGCCGCCGCTGCCGCCGGCCGTCGTCCAGCTGCGCCGCGCCGTCGCTAGCGCCATCGCCGCCGCTTCCCGTCGCCGCCGTTAGGTGCGCACGGAGGTGGAGAACCCCGGCCGCCCCTTTGGCGCCGTCGCCTGTCGCCGGAACACCGTCGCCGCCGCCGACATGAGCCGCGCCGCCGTAAGAGCTCGTCGCCGGCCGCCGTTCGTCGTCGTCCGTCGTGTTTGCTAGTACCGGTGAGTTTGCGTCGTCGTTCTCTACGCGTAGGTGCCCTCCGATAGCCTGGCCGAGCCCCCTAGCACCGGTGGTTGTGCCGCCCGTGTTATGGCCGGCGATGATGACGTCATCATGACGTCATATTTCCTTTTTCTATGTTTTCTTTATTAGATGAAAATCAATTAAAACTTCGCAAATTCATAACTAAATCATCGTAACTCCGATTCGAGTGGTTCAAGTTGCTAAATTTTTCTAAAATCGAGATCTACATGTTAAAAATATCCACATATACTGTTTATGCTTGTTTTTGTACTGTTTTGTTAATTTTGTCTATTTGCTTTAGTTTCTGACGTTCCCGAGGAGAGCGCTTTCGTTGAGGAAGGTTCGGAAGTGTTTGCGGAAGCTCAAGGCAAGTCACACAGATCCCAAACAACCCTTTGAGCATGTTGAACCCGTTTAAAGCTAATGTTTTATTTCAACTTATGCATTATTTTTGAATGTCATCGGGCGGTGAACCTTTCCCAATTAATTAATGGCCGAAGATTACTTTATTTTCCTATGTGTTATAATTTGATTAGCTTGGACCTTATATATTGGATTGGTTCGGCTAAATGCTATATGTATAATTGCGTAGCCACGATTAGAAACATTAGCTAATTAATGGGATAAATCATAAATCATACTACATTATTAATTATGGTTATATTTAATGGTAGCTCACGATGGTTAATCATGTTATGTTAATTAATTGATAATTAAAACCTGATTAAAGGTGGGTTGTGAGCATATGGTTTTGATGGTTGTGCTCATGACAATTAAGGACCGGTTCGCGAGCTACTGTTATGAAACATTTACCGTACCAACCACAAGCCAGCGTGGGCAACAGCTTTATGTTTTGTATAGCGTGATTCATTATGGTGTGCCAGACTGTGAAGCAGGGAGAAGTCCGTGGGGGTCGCTGGGGAGTCCATTGCCTCTGGTTTTGAGGGGAGATTATGATCCCGGAACGGTGCACTTTGGTGAGTTGTGTTGTGCGAGGGGTATTGTCACAGTTCCTTTCCAAGGTACCGTGGTGGTACTGAGGTGCATGGTGACATGTTGTGGAGTTGTGTCTTGTGGGTACAGTGGTACATCTCTGATCAGAGTAAAACTATTCGAATAGCCGTGCCCGCGGTTATGGGTGAGTTTAACAATGTTTTTCGTGATTAGTCTCACACTACTCATGAATGATAATTGTGTTAATTAATTTGACTTCTGGTTTGGAATGGTATATTCCTGGTATGGAGGTTTGATTTGTACAACCGGGGTTGGTTGTTCAGATGAGGTAGGGCCAATGCAACACGGGTGTGTTGTGTAGTGGTTATTTAATACTGCTTAATTATTCAACTGTTTTACTATTCTCTTAAATGTTTATTAAATGCTGTTTATGCAAATGAGCTTTACTATGCCATCCTTTGTTATCCTGTGCACTTGCATATTTGCTGTGTGACTTGTTGAGTATGTCATATGCTCATTCTTGCAATATTCATTCATCAAAGGAGGAGTATTTCAGTGAAGATGATGATCTGGAGGACTAGGCTTGTTCCGGGTTAAGTTGCCTGTGGAGTGGAGTCGCCATAGCTGTTCCGTAGTTTGTTTTATTTTTCCGCTGCGTAGAATTTTATTCTTTGAGAGGAACTATCTACCTCTGTAATAATTTATTATTTGCGAATATTAATTAGTGGTTTAATAGTACTCTATTATTAATTTGTTATTATGTGCCTCGGTTGATACCTGGACGAGGATTTAACACACATGTAAGCGTTTGGAATTTTGGATAGAAATTCCGGGCGTGACAGGCTGACAGGTGGGCCCCACCTGTCAGCACCCGAGGGAGAGAGGGGGAGGCGGCCTGGACTTCAGGAGGAGAAGGGAAAACAGGCTAGCCTGGTAAGGAAAGGGGCGCGGGAGGGGGAGGAAATGGGCCGGCAGCCCATTTGGGGAAAAGGAGGGGAAAAAGGAAAAAGGAAAAAGGAAAAGAATTTCCAGGGATTAAATAATGCTGGTGCTCAATTTTAATTGGTTAAAATTATTTCTAGAGCTGTGGAAATTCCACTAAAAATCTTGTTAGCATATTTCGACATGTAGAACTCAAGAAAAATCCCACATGCCAATTCCGGTTATTATTTGCATTACTTTATTAGGGTTTCTCTTGCTTTGACTCCGGTATTTTCTCAAGGTGATTTATAAATTCAATTTAGGATTGGGGGAAAAACTTCAGGGTGTGACAACCTACATGGATCGGAATACAAGCCCTGCATATACAGCACATGCGTGTGCACCAGTACACACGGTTGTGCACATGGAGACCACAAGTGCATCAATATGCAGTCCACTAAGTATAAATTAACAGAGGTAATTAGTGAGATTAGTTTTTAAATTAATCCACTAATTTCATAGATACATCCGGCATGTGTCTACAAAGGTACGCAATATTTTTCATCGTACTTATTCTTCAGATTTATACAATATTGTCATATCAATATTTATTATGTTTACCTAGAGCATATTTTTTATACAATATCTATTGTGCGAGTGCTTCCGATGTTAGGCCAACTACGGTTTAACGCTGGGGGCTCGCTCTGTTCTCTTCTGTATGAATCATGCTTGTTTACGGTTTATGTAATGCCTGATATTTACATCTGCTCGTTATATCCTGATAATACCATATGATCCATGCAGTTTTTTGAGTATATACTCGATATTCTCTGCTATAGGCCTTGCCTTCTAGAAAAATATTTTTCAGGAACAATTGAGCACTCGAGTATGTTGTGGTCAAGCACACCCCATTATCGAGAACGTTCTCGACAAATGCATAGTTGTTGCACCCAACCTACCAACGAAGACCAACGACCTATCTCATAGCACCGGCCATGGCTAGGCTATTTGAGAAAAGGGTTGTTAATGGATAATTGCTCACGAACGATGTCGGCTTGATCACCCGACATGATTGCGGACAGACATCCGGATATGCTACAAGTTGGATATGTGAGTCATGCTAGCCACATGAGATGCACATGTAATAAAACAACTCTAGCGCCTCCATTGGTGTTCGAGAGATAATTCTACTCGCTGGTTCTCGAACCAGTAAACCGTAGCAATCTCTCGCACCGCAACTTCCATTGGTGTTCGAAAGATAATTATACTCGCTCATTCTCGAACCAGTAAACCGTAGCAATCTCTCGCATCGCAACTTCCATTGGTGTTCGAGAGATAATTCTACTCGCTAGTTCTCGAACTAGTAAACCGTAGCAATCTCTCGCACCGCAACTTCCATTGGCGTTCGAGAGATAATTCTACTCGCTGGTTCTCGAACCAGTAAATCGTAGCAATCTCTCGCGCCTTAACTTCAGATGGTCGAGGTACGACTACGGCAACAACGTAGCAGTCCTCGCACCACGACTTCAGATGGTCGAGGCACGACTATGACTGGTCTTCGACCAACAGCATAGTGGTCCTCGCACCACGACTTCAATCGGTCGAGAGATAAGGCTACTCCTGGTTTTTGGACCAGTAGGCCATCGCGATCTCTCGTACCTCGACATCAATCGGCCGAGAGATGAGGCTACTCCTGGTTCTCGGACCAGTAGGCTGTAGCGATCTCTCGCACCTCTACTTCTAATGTTCGAGTTAGGGCTACACCTAGTTTTCGACCAGCGGTGTAGCGATACACCCACTAGCTTTACTTCTCGTGGTTGAGTTAAGGCTACACCTGGTTTTCGACCAGCGGTGTAGCGATACTCCCACTAGCTTTATTTCTCGTGGTCGAGTTAAGGCTACACCTGGTTCTCGACTAGAGGTGTAGCGATACTCTCACTACCTTTATTTCTAGTGGTCGAGTTAAGGCTACACCTGGTTCCCCACCAGCGGTGTAGCAATTCCTCCCACTACATCCACTTCTAGTGGTTGAGTTACGACTACTACATGGTCCTCGACCAGTGGTGTAGCGATTCTCCCACTACCTTTACTTTAAGTGGTTGGGTTGGGGCTAAAACTGGCTTTCGACCAGCGGTGTAGCGATCCTCCTATTACCTCTACTCCAACAAAGTTGATGTCAGGTACACAATATCGCCAAGTGTTTTACCCAGAGATCCCTTACCACGACGACACCTAGAGTTGAAACCTATCCTCATATCGCTTTACGCCGTCCTGACAAGGCCTCTGAGGAACCTAAGGGAACTTCGACTGGGGACGCCCAGAGCGGATAAGGCGTTGTCAGATCATGTAGAGACAAACGACCATGTAAGATCTAGTCATGTAAGAGTTCTCGCCGTGCGTATTAACCAAGCTGTGTAATCGGAAATTGAGTTTTCCAACATCATGGCTGGGGGCTAGGGTAAGCACTTTCTCAACCAAGGCAGGTCAAGGGTCCAAGAGCCTTATCCTCCGAAAACGATTCTCCGACGACAAGGCTGGGGGCTAGGGAGAGTGTATGACTCAACAAACTGACTGATCGAAGTCGGTAAAAGAGAAGACGCTCATATACAAAACATTAGTCGTCTGTAGATTTAATTCATTTTTAGTTTTCCATACATATTATAACATGTCAACCTTTGCGCGTTCGTTCGGGGGCTATTTCTATCTAATATTCTTTTCTAAGTATTGATTTCAGGAAAATTCTATTCGACATTGTCGAAGACTCCATATCTCCATGGTTCTATACCAAGATCGACTAAGGCGAGTACGACAAATGTTGACAAGGCTTTGTCGTAGATTCTACGCCTTCTCGATCGCTCGAGAACGGTTGGTGTATCTCGACAAAGAATACAGAATGAAAAGATGGTGTACCCGTCGAGATAAAATTTCTTGACTTCAATCCAAATTCTCTATTACAGCAAGACGGGAGACTTAGTCGTATGCTCTGTACTTTCTTGGTTGACGTCGGAGATTGACTCAGACAAACCCTATAGGTGCCCGCACGAGGCTGATAAGGGAAGTCTAACGTTATCTCTGAACTCACCGAGAACAGTCACATGAGCTTGACAATAGTTATTTCGAGGTCTTCGGATTTGAGAATATGAACTCATTCATTTGCATTGAAGTCAGGGGCTACTGTCAGGGTTATGGATACCACATACCTAATAGTAGTTGACTAAATCTCGGCAGGACCCACCACATACCATGTCTTATACGGAAACAACCTTCGGATATAGGAGGAGTTCCGCGTAAGGAAGGATGAATAGAGTTCTACATGGAAATGACAAGGACTACTTGGATTGTATCCATATTAGTTTCCCTAGTTCTACTTGGACAAGGGGACACCTATGGGTATAAATACAAGTCCCCCTAGAAGGAGAGGGGACACGGAACAATAGATCAAGACACAAGATCAACATACAAGTCAACATACGCCAAGACAAGATGCCGGATATCGACCTCAAAGATAAGCATGGCTAGTCCCCTATGGTGTCTACGGATACTAATAGGAGAGACATAGCGTTGTCTCTGATCTCGCCGGACACGGATTCGAGGAGGAAGATTACTCTGTTGTCGACTACGGGATGGTTTATGGCCCCAAGTCGACGACAAATAGATAGGCTATCCCAAATATTGTACTGGTGTGATTACGATGAATAAGAGCAACGGCCGGCTTCGGCCAACAGGAGTAGGGTTATTACCTGACAATTCAGGGGCCCGAACCTGTATAAAAATCCTCGTCCCCATCTCTTTTACCTCAATCTCGTATATATCCTAATACCAACGATCGCCATACTATGCAAATACCGTAGTCGTGACATCAAACGTCGACAGTTACTACCTCCTCTACTACGTACTTCTACAATGGTAATGTAGATAGTAAGGGGTAAAGTAGATAGCACGTTGTTGATGCCCTAATGTTTTCGACAGTGCATGTTCTCAACTTATGTTTACTTATTTTTCACTCGCACATTATTTGATCTGCTAAACGATATTTTTAAAAAATAAAAGATTCTTTAAGAAAGCGTATTAATTTATTTTAAATTTTTTAACTAATACTTAATTAATCGTATGCTAATATATTTTTCCGTTTTTCATCTCGGGAAAAAGTTCCCAATCTCTTCAAAATTGACAAGCCAGTTCACCTTGTTAAGAAGAACCTTAAGAAGCAACTAAGTGTGCTGAGCCTTAATGCTGGGCTCGTTACCTAAACTGCTACTCCCTCCGTCCGTCCCATAATATAAGAGATTTTAAGTTTTTGTTTTTACTGTTTGACCATTCCTCTTATTCAAAAATTTTTTAGAATTATTATTTATTTTCTTTGTGACTTACTTTATTATCCAAAGTACTGTTGTTGAACTCTTTCCTCTCGATATATATCTTTCTCCATTTATTTATTCCTTGTGCTGATGTGGGCAACCTTTTCTTTTTCTTTTCACTTCATAATACTCCGGGTGGACATATAGGAACATTGGAAAAGATTGCCAGGAAAATTAAATATCTGCAATAGCTTATCGGCGCTGTTAGGGCAGTCCCAACCCATAGTGTCCATAAGTAGTATCTATGGTGCCATGTCAATAAGACATCACAATAGAAACTATACACTACAAACTATGGTTTTTTAAAGTGGGCCATTAATAAGTTCATCATCTCTCTTTTCTACTAATCATATTTATTCTTCATCTATTATGAAGACATTATTCTCTCCCAATGCAAAACTTGATAGTGTCAAGCTGTGTCTTGCATGAGACCCAGTTTCTTTCTTTCTTCACTCTCTCTTATAATTAATATAGTGCCACATAAGCTAAAAGTCCTATATGGCAATGTAGTTAATGCCATAGACACCATCCTAGGTGAAGGGTTAGGACTGCCCTTATATTTACGACTAATTTGTTACGCCAGTTGTATGATGAAACATTTCTAGCCTATGCTGATAACGCTTATTAACGTTGCAAGTTCTGGTCCCACACTGAACCTCTTCTATAGCTGAGCCCATATCCAAAAACCCAAGCTCACCACTTCATCGTCCAGACATCTTATAATTATGCCTCCTGGCACAGATAACTAGAGTAATTTATTTTTTCTAATCAATCTTATATACTCGTACTGTGCTCAACACTTGTCACGTGACCCAGCTTAAGTTAAGTAAAATATTTTACCGTGAACATAGTTTAAGTAAATTACCCATACAAATATGTTCGTTCTCTACTGAAGAAAGTGTTTTTAATCCCGGTTCGTAACCCCTTATAGTCCTGGTTATGCAACTGGAACTGTGAATCCGGGATTAAATATACCCATCTTTAGTCCCGGTTGAAAATAACCGTGTTGATGCGAAAAACACACACTTGCCTGGGAGATCTCCTTAGTTCCAATGCAGATCCAAAACTTGATGAGATGCGGGCGTGCCAGTCAGTTTGATCGTGCAACTGACAAGATACGCAAATAGTAGATCAAATAGTTGATCGGCTGACAAGCCGATGCAGTAGTTCCAGCCGATGCCGATTCCAGCAGATGTCGATAGGGTTTTGTGCAATCGGCTATATGTCTAATGTAGATAATGATAAAAAGATAATCGGCTGATGATAATAAAATATAACAATAATATAATCCAATAGAAACCAATCGGCTAATAATGATACGATAGATAAGCATCGATCCAATGGTCAAAGCATACATCGGCTGGAGGTCCGATGTCATAAAATCCACAAGATTAGATTAGATAATGAAACCTTTGTTGCGATCGGCTAAACCCAACTTGTATGTAATCCTAGCATGAATCTATCGGTTTAACCAGACTTATACTATCAACAACAATTTAGTAGGTCGAACCTAACCGATGCAGCATGAGATTGTATATGATAATCTAATACTCGATGAGCCGATAGATCTGTCTAATGTGATGGATATAACAAATCTATTTAGAACATCATTGTGATTGTAGAGATATATCGGCTAAGACAGAAGATCGGACTTAACTGAGACAGTTCTAACTAAACCGATGCATCTCTAAACACAATGCAATTAGAGATAGAATTGAGATATCAGGTAGGCAAATATATCAACCAAACTAGAGCGATCCAAGAGATCGAAGCGATGCAGCCTTAAACAACACCAATGTAGCCAACAGATTCACCAGGGCTGGCGGAACGTAGGACTTACCCCTTCGCCGGAGATCGAACTGAACCGATGCAGCCCCGCGTCAGGTGCCAAATTCCGCCGGATGATAAGTAAAAACCTCAGGAAAGAGGGTGGTGATGCGCCGAGAGTAGTTATATTGATCGAGAGATATTTTACAATGACCCCGGGTGTACATATTTATACCCATGGGGAGATACTAGTCCTTGCAGGACAAGAAATAAACTTTCGTAAAGATAAAAAGAAAACATAATGTCCTTACAGGACACTAAACACACTTTCCTAAAGATAAAAGAAACTAACAAACTACCTAATTAATAGATACACTTGCCATGTCGCATCCTCCTTAAACTCGGACTCTTCTAGTTAAATTTCCTTTAATTGATCCGACTCCACCAAGAACACAACTGCTGGCGACTTGATGACTCCCATCGGCCGATTCCAAGACTCTGAAGCCAATACCGACTCTAGGCCGATGATGACTTCGGGCTTACCAAATTTTGGCGTTAACACATGCCCCCCAGTTTTGGAGTATCAAAACTCATGCTTCAAAATTATTTTCTGTCTGGTCTTGATAACTCTAAAATTGATCTTCCTTTTCTTCTTGCAATCGGCTTTCATGAGCCGATACTGTCTGCATTAGATGAGCTAGACTGTCAACCTCGTGGCAAAAGAATCTATCTCTGATAGGTGCTGTCAATAATTGGAATGCAAGATCTGCTAGCTGTGAATCACTAAGGCTCAAACCATAACATCGGCTGCGGATATTACGAAACCTTTGAATATATTCCATAGCCGATTCTCCTTCTTGCTGCTCAACCGATATTAAGTCTGAAAGCTTCAATTCATCGATTCCAGCCAAGAAATACTCGTGGAATTGCTTCTCAAGATCGGCCCATCCTTGGATAGAATCTGGTGGTAGCGATGAAAACCATGTGAAGGCCGATCCAGTCAAAGACAATGGAAAAAATCTAACTTTCAGAGCCTCTTCAGCCGATGCCTCCCCACATTGTGCTAAAAACCGGCTGATATGTTCCTTCGTAGATACATCATCTTGCCCTAAAAACATTGAGAAATCTAGAATCTTGTATCGGTGCGGAAGTGGAACTCTATCGAACCATTCGGGATATGGCTGCCGATACATATGGATCAGTTCCTTAGGTCTAAGTCTAAACTGCTCCTATACTAATTTTGCAATTCTATCGGCCCAATCTTCTATATTCGGATGTCTTTGAGATTCTTCTGGCCGATATTGTTGATATAGCGCATCATGCTGACACTGATGTGCTTGCCCCTCGAGACGATGCGGTTGTTGTTCTTCAATCTGCCCCCCGAGCTGGCTTTTTTGAATAATTAACTCATCAACTGTTACCTTGATCAAATTTTGTAATGTATCCGCCAAAACACCAGAATGATTAAACAATGCGCGATGAACTGCTTCATCAACTGTATCTTGAAGTATTTCAACTATCGGCTTGGGGAATCGAGTCTTTTGAGTTTGCCCTTCTGGTGTCATGATGAAACATTGAAGACAACGCATTTGAAAATCAGCTACAAACTGCTCCATTTGTTGCCTCTGTTCCTCCGTTAAATTCTCCACTGTGACCATGATCTTGGCATTAACTTCTTCTTCAAACATGTGGATATAAAATTCGTGGTCCCACCGGGCGTGCCAAAAATGTGTTGATGCAAAAACACACACTGGCCTAGGAGATCTGCTTAGCTCCAGTGCAGGTCCAAAACTTGATGAGATGCGGGCGTGCCAGTCAGTTTGATCCTGCAACTAACATGATATGCAAATAGTAGATCAAATAGCCGATCGGCTGACAAGCCGATGGAGTAGTTCCAGCCGATGTCGATTGGGTTTTGAGCAATAGGCTATATGTCCAATGTGGATAATGATATAAAGACAATCGGCTGATGATAATACAGTATAACAATAATATAATCCAATAGAAACCAATCGGCTAATAATGATATGATAGATAAGCATCGATCTGATGATTAAAGCATACATCGGCTGGAGGTCTGATGTCATAAAATCCACAAGATTGGACTAAACAGTGAAACCTTTGTTGCGATCGGCTAAACCCAACTTGTATGTAATCCTTATAAGCCGATGCAACGTCCAGAGATAACTTATCGGCTAGCACCCTGATAGAACACTAGCATGAATCTATCGGCTTAACTAGACATATTATCAATAACAATCTAGTAGGTCGAACCTAACCAATGTAGCACGAGATTGTATATGATAATCTAATACTCGATGAGCCGATAGATCTGTCTAATGTGATGGATACAACAAATCTATTTGGAACAATATTGCGATTGTAGAGATATATCGGCTAAGACAGAAGATGAGACCTAACTGAGACAGTTCTAACTAAACCGATGCGTCTCTAAACACAATGCAAATAGATATAAAATTAAGATATTAGGTAGGCAAATATATCAACCAAACCAGAGCGATCCAAGAGATCGAAGCGATGCAGCCTTGAACAACACCAATGTAGCTGACAGATTCACCAGGGCTGGCGGAACGTAGGACTTACCCCTTCGCCGGAGATCGAACTGTGCAGCCCCACGTCAGGTGCCAAATTCCGCCGGATGGTAAGTAAAAACCTCAGGAAAGAGGGTGGCGATGCACCGTGAGTAGTTGTATTGATCGAGAGATATTTTACAATGACCCTGGGTGTATATATTTATACCCATGGGGAGATACTAGTCCTTGTAGGAAAAGAAAGAAACTTTCCTAAAGATAAAAGGAAAACAAAAAGTCCTTACAGGACACTAAACACACTTTTCTAAAGATAAAAGGAACTAACAAACTACCTAATTAATAGATAAACTTGCCATGCTGCATCCTCCTTGAACTCGAACTCTTCTGGATAAAATTCCTCTAATTGATCTGACTCCACCAAGAACAGAACTGTTGGCGACTTGACGACTCCCAACGGCCGATTCCAAGACTCTGAAGCCAATACTGACTCTAGGCCGATGATGACTTCGGGCTTACCAAATTTTGGCGTTAACAAACCGGGACTAAAAATTCATTTTTTAGGGAGTAAAGATGGAGCCAGGTACAGTTACGGTTGGTTTTTTTTTTCTTTTCATTTTTTTAACTTTGAATATTGATTTCACTACATCCCCAACTCGAAATCCCCAAATCAATCATCATAGAAAAAAAGAGATCATCTCCAATTCCCCAAATCGATCATATCCAAATACATCACAAATTCTAAAAAAAATTACATCACAAATTCAAATACATCGCATATTCACATCACACACAGATCAAATACATCACAAATCCAAAAAACAAACAAATCTTCCCCAGCCTGGCCGCCGCCTCCCTAGCCCCGACCGCTGCCGCCTCCGCTTCGTTGGGCGCCTCCCCATCCCGGCGGCCGCCGCCCCCGCTCAGTGGCCGCCGCCGCTTCTCCCGTCGAGCCCGTTGCAAGATAGTGAGAGAGGGAGAGAGGGAGAGAGAGAGAGAGAGAGTACAGAGAACAATGAGAAAAGAGGCATGGAGAAGGGAGATCTCGATCTGGTCTTGGGACTAAATATCTCAGCGAGAGAAGAGGATGAGGAAGTCGAGAAGAGGATGAATGAGAGAAGAGGATAAGGAAGTCTAAGTCGGATGAGGAAGAGGATGAGGAAGTCGAGAAGAGGATGAGGAAGTCAAGTCTCTAGTTCAGACGTGGGAGGGAGATATTTAGACGACGATGTTAGGGCGCTGAGGATCTTCAGTCTTGTTGGTGATGCATATAGTCTTGTGCACTTTTAAACTGGGACAAAAAATGGTTTTAATTGTAGATTTCGGCCAACCCATGAAAGATGATTTCTCTAGTAGTGCAGAAAAAAGGCGAAGGAAAATAATGAGTATATACATATGGGCTTGGTCTACGACGTGCGCGTGCACCACGTAACTTTAAGATGCCAAGCGCCTTCCACGTTAAGATGCCAAGCACCGTCCTCGTTAGATCGTACAAAAATTGTAAAAAACATAGTATACGCAGCATTTTCCATAGCCTATACTGTTCGTGATATGCCCTAAAGATAATCATAGAGATAATTGTATCACATACTATGTTTACATATTTATCCGACATTGTTCTATGAAATAGATAACTCATTATTAGTTAATGAATATGTTAATCTTTAATGAGACTCTTTATGTTGTATGTTGCTATTTCTAAAGGATCCATTGCGCAAGCCAAGGAGCCTAGATCACATCAAAAGTCCAAACACATTTTACGGCGGTATCACCTCATTCGCGAGATAGTGGGTAGAGGAGATGTAAAGATATGCAAAATACATATGGATTTGAACGTTGCAGATCCGTTGACAAAGCCACTCCCTCAGCCTAAGTATGAGGCACACACTAGGGCAATGGGTGTAAGATACGTGCATGATTGACTCTAATGCAAGTAGGAGATTGTTAGTGATATGTCCTAGAGACAATCATAGAGATGATTATATCATATACTATGTTTACATATTTGTCCGACAATGTTCCTTTAAATAGATAACTCATTATTGGTTAATGAATATGTGATTCTTTCATGAGACTCTTTATGTTGTATGTTGCTATTTCTAAAGGATCCCTGCTCAAATATCATATGTGTAACAAATATGTTTAGATGATCAGCACATGTATGGCTAATAGTCTACTATTCTATCTGCTCTAAGGGATAGCCTCACTGGTGGAGAAATGCTTTTTAGTCACGGTTCGCAACCCCCTGTAGTCCCGGTTTTCAAACCGGGATTACCAATCCGGGACTAAAGATCACTATCTTTAGTCCCGATTCAAATACTCGGAACTAAAAATAGATCTTTAGTCCCGGTTAGTAACACCAACCGGGACTAAAGAGAGGGGATCTTTAGTCCCGGTTGGTGTTACCATCCAGGACTAAAGAGAAGGTTGCGGCAGTGAGATGATCCCCTTTTTCTTTCTTTTTTCTTTTTTATTTTCTCCCAAATCAAGTGGGATATATATCCCAAATCAAACCCCCAATCCACAAATCAAAGTAACATCTCAAATCTACATCACAAATCAAAGTTACTTATGCACACAAATAAATACATCACAAATCAAATACATCACAATATCCTAAAAAATTACTCAAATACATCACAGATCCAAACAATAAATCACAAATTTGTAACTTCTCAGTCAAATACATCTCAGTGAATCATCACAAATTAAAAAAAAAAGAATGCCGCTGCCGCCGCCGGTCGCCACGAACGACAGGCGCGGCCCCACCGGCCGCCGGCCGCCGGGCGCGGCCCCGCCGCCCGCCGCCAGCCGCCGCAGCGCGCAGCCCCGCCGCCGGCCGGCCCGCCGGATGGGAAGGGGAGGCTGGCCGGGAAGGGGAGGAGGAAGAGGAGAGAAGGGGGAGGAGAGGAGGAAGGGGAGGAGTTGGAGAAGAGAGTTAGAGAGGATAGATCTGAGGAGAGGGGGTGAGATTCGATCTGTTAAGTTGTAACTGTGGAGGAGAGGATAAGGGATAGAGATTATATACTACGTGTTTAATTTTAGTCCCGGTTGGTACTATCAACCGGGACTAAAGATTAATCTTTAGTCCCGGTTGGTAGTACCAACCGTGATTAAAGTGGTGATCTTTAGTCCTGGTTGGTAACACCAACCGGGACTAAAGATCCTCGGCCTCCTGACATATATCTGACAGGGGATGAACCGGGAGTAAAGATCATCTTTAGTCCCGGTTGGTGACCGGACCTAAAGATCAAAATTTTTATAACCGGGACTAAAAATAATCTTTACTCCCGGTTCTTTTTGGATCTGGGACTATTGTGGATTTTACCGGACCGACCAAAGATGGTTTCTCCACCAGTGCCTCTACACAAAATTCAAGAACAAAAGAAATGAGAGGGGTTGATGGGTGGTAAATGTATTGGGATTAGTGTATTAAATACAATGCATTTATATAAGTTAGTTTATTTTTATGGATGGATGATGTGGATAAAATTAGAGGTGGCCACCACCTTTATTACAAAAGGTAGGTATGGGTTTTTGCACACTGTTGAAAATAAAAAGTAGGTGCACTCCGCTGCTATAAGTGCCATCTGATTAGTGCTGGACTGCTGGTTGGAAAATTCGACTTCTATATATATGGGGAAATTGGAACAATGCCATTATAATTTTGTAAAATTTAAGATATGCCATCCTGACCCACATGTTATTGACTCATGTGGGTCCTACACATCATTGAGATACCAATGACATATCTTAAACTTTGCAAAATTATAATAGCATGGTTCCAAATTACCCATACATACATGGATTGGAAAATCTAATTTATACGTGGGGTTCTCAACCGGTACATAATCAGGATGACTAGCTTAGCATTTAGAGGTGGTTAATCTATTGTTGATTTGATGGCAGTAAGGCATGTTGATGTTGACAAGTTGATCGATGGCCACCAGGGCAACAGAATAAAGAATTAACCATATAAGGATTGAGCAACACTACTGGGAGGATGCAGGATCGGTGCCATCAAAATACTACTTTTCGAAAATATTTTTTAATAGATGATATTGTTGATTCTTTCTAAATATTTAGCCATTTATCTTATAAAAATCTTTTATATAAGTATTAAAAATTTAAGTCATTCTAAAAACATTTGATAATAAATAAAATCATAATAAAATAAATAATAATTATATAAATTTTTGAAATAAGATTAATAGCCAAACATATCATAAAAGGGAGTATCAAATAGAGCGCTTGCCGTCGTGGCAAGATTCCAGAGTCGATGATTTTGCCGGCGATGGATTGATCCACCTGCTATCGCCACGACTCGGAGGTCCTGTGCCGTTGGGTCACGCATACCAACAACCTGAGATCCAACAATCTGAGATAATGGTGCATTACACGGGCATAATAACAGATCTGACAGACTGTAATTAGACTAGCAATAAAAGAATAGAAGGGCTTTTCCACAAAATGGTATTCCTTTGTGCAATTTATCGATTGTCACATCTGTAAATAAAATAATACGTAGGTACACATATCATGATAATTTTGTCGCATGTGCGCCCAGATAAATATATACTTCATCTGTCCATATTATAAGGGATATTGTGTATTTTGGGTAGATATGTATCTACCCAAAATCCCTTATAATATACGATGGATGGAGTATATAAGAAGGGATGCTGCCCATAAACAGGAAGGATATGAAGAATACAGTGAATTGAAAATAATAGAAAAATAAAAATAAATACTAAGAAGAGGTTATTCGCTCATATAGTATGCCTCATTACCCCTTATGCGTGCTTGCGGCATTCTAACTAGTTTCAAACTTAGAATTATTAGTCAAAACGTGCCATTTTGGCCTTATTTCACTGGCATGAAAACGATTATATCCCGGAACAACCGTTTTGCAAGTTTATGTAATAGTATGTTGCACCAACCTTTCATGTTCATGTACCAACAATGTCGGTTATGTAGGATCGAAACACAAGAACTAAGCCAATCAGAGGGAGTGAATGGTTGGTATGCCCAAAAACTAAAACTTCTAGCGGAAATAAAAGTTATCCTCAAATTCGACGGATCGCGGTCCAAATCCCCAAATACTTAAAATGCATTTTACGATCATCGAGCTTATCAAAGTGTATAGGATTCTACGTGGCGCTCACATGACATGCCATACAGGCCTTGACTCATTTTGTTTAGTTTTATCCCTTTTTCTTCTCTTCTTTTGTTCCTATCCGTGTGGAAAAAAAGAAGGGAAACTTAGAGGGGAAGAAAAAAAAATTTAGAACTGGAATAACCGTGTAGCATGTTACTTTAGTGTCCATATAGCATCCTGCGTAAGTGCCACGTATGATTCTAAGGGAGTTGTGATAATTTTTGACCAAAATAACACACGTTAACAAATTCAGGAATATGAAAATACATCATGAGAGTTTGTAGACGTTGATAACCCTGTCGAATAAGTTTAAATATCAATAATACACTTTAGTCTCTTTTTATAATCTAGCCCAGGGCCCTAGGCCGAATCTCGGTGGGAGGTGAGGATTGAGATCCTCCTATTTAAGTCATATATGATTTTGAGTAGCGTGAGGATCTTTTTACGATAGAATCATATGTAATTAACATAAAAGCCACATGACTTACATTTAAAATTCTCTGGAGGTGAGCTGGTGAACGAGTATTTTGTTTTTCTTAATCCAACTTATTTTTCCCCATCCAACCTGGGCCCCAGGCCGGATCTCGTTGGGAGGTGAGCTCCGGAGCGTGGAGGCGCACGCGAAAATATAGCTTGTCGCGGTTACCAAGACAGGACGGACGATTCACAGGCTGCTTAGTAAGTTTAATGATATAGCCAACTACTAGTTCCAAATCATCTATAGTAAATGTAATAGCAAATTCATATAATAGTTGCTTACTGTACTATTAATACCTGGCCCTATCTATTATACACCCATTACGTCTTGGACTCTGTGCATCTATAGCTCGCAGCTCATCTCTCTATTTTTTCTTTATCTCTTTAAAATATATTTATAGCTGGCTTATAGCCTGCTATTGTACCTGCTACCAGCTCTAATCCATCTATAGACAATCTAATAGTTAAATTTATACTTACCTATAAGCATATACTTCCTTCATCAACTTGTGATAGTCATATTTTATCTTTGCACACAGATCAAGGATAAGTAATTCTATTTATCATCCATTTAAATATGTTACTAGTCATTCCTCGTAAACAAACGATTTATTAATATTTACATTTCTCGATGCCTATGCAGCCAATCTTATGTGGAAGAATGGAGAGTCACACATTAAATCCGAGAAAGTCAATAAGAGGATAAGTTGTTGGATTAAAATATGCCTATCAAAAATAAATTTTTCAGATTTGGAAATATGACTATCAAAAATAGATGAAGGGAGCACTACTCTATTAATATATGGTCCCACCTCTCATACACATACAATGTATTAGAGTCCGTGCTGCAGCTGGCTACAAATCTGTAGCACGTTGTCTTTCTCTCATCTTTTCTGTCCTCCACATGTGCTTATAGTTGACTTATAGTCTGCTATTGTACTCGCTCAGTCACACGAATGTAGGACTGAATATAAGAATTTTAATAGAATGTGTTATATCTAAATATTAGGTTGGTTTTTCATCTAACAAAGGAGTAACACTGGAGGAGCAGCAATTAACCCAATTACTGAGGTAGCTAACCGAAAGCATTTCGTTTTTCTTCTATTCAGAACTTCAACATCCCCACTTTCCGTTAGCATATTTTTCAAACTGTTAATTATTTTTTAAAAAAAAGTTTTTATATGGAATTTGTTTAAAAAATAGAATAAATTCATTTTTAATTTTTTTTAATAATTAATATTTAATTAATTATGTGCTAATAATCTTTCTTGTTTCGTGTGTGTTCAAAATATCTCCCCAAGAGACTGAACACAGCCTAAGAGCAAGGTCAATAATATAACCGGTCAATTGCTCCAAAAATTTTCCACATCACCTATAGCAATAGTTAGAGACACATGATACAGTAATAAACTGCAGCAAACAGACTTCTGAATATTACTTTTCATTTTATTTATTGCATTGCATATTCTTCATTTGCATATAGCAAGGCCAACTGCTGCTCATCTATTTGCTAGCCAATCACTAAAGCTTTGCAGTATCTTGAAATTCACGAGGAGTTAGCGATAATTTAGTCGCTGGCTGAATCGCTCTCTCTTCAATCTTTGCTTTGAACTCAGTTTTTTAAACCACGGTGGACAACTATCGCCGGCTTGAAACACCTATTATTGCACCTGCTCTAATAATCTACAGCACAGTTGGTATGACCTAGAGCTCACCGGCAAACAGGAATCAATGCAGAGAACTAATCCATCTGTTTAGTGATGGGTTTCTTTCTCCTATATTTGATCCTCCGTCTTATTTAAAAAATTATGAAAAATTAAAAGAATTAAATTTGTTTTACCCTGGAACCAATTTTTGTATGTTGTATATACAAGTTCTCTTGGTGTAATATGAACTGGTTTAAATTTAGTCTGATCTATGTAAATCCCGATCATAACCGATTTGATGCGGACTTAGGATGATGTCAAAGAGACACAAAATATGCTATGTGCTTGTATATTTGTGTATCTTGTTTAGCAACCTACTCAATCCTCTCATAAAAAATTAATCTAGTACCGGATGTGACACATCCTAGTACCATGAATCTGGACATACATATGTCCAGATTCATCGTACTAAAATATATTATATCCGGTCCTCGATTTATTTTTTATGGGACGGAGGGAGTATAGCTGACTGATCATGCTTGCGCTGGGTGAAAACAGAAAAAAAAATAGCGTTAGAACTGGAAAAGACGTGGGAAAGGCACATATGCAACGCAAACAAAACAAAGCTTCTACTTGCGTACTGAGCCATCGAAGACAGAACAAACGAAAATAATGGGAAAAAAAGGACGCCCGGTGAAAAATCGAAGCGACGGACGAAAAGAAGATGTGAGGAACGGAAAGAGACAGATATTTTAATTAAGTATAGATATGATTTTGAGTAACTATCCTAACGATCTTTTTTTTACTATATACCCATATCATCTCTTACTTTAAAGTTAATTAATACCCACTAACTTCTAAATCTCAACATTCAGGTGTGACACAATGTTGGTAAAATAGGAATAAGGGTATCCATTCCCCCAATAAATTAGTATTCTCTTATAGTTAGAATAAATGACATGCTTAAACCATCCTTAAAACCGAAACGCATCTTCAGAGTAAAACGGCCAAGGACCCACCTCGGGGGTTGGGTCTCGACCCCTTCCTTGTGCGTTTCGGGACTGTCATAGGTTGAAATGTTCAAGTCCCTGGGTTGACCGGGGAAACAAACCCTCTTATGCACTTTGTAGATTACGCGGCATTCCTGTAATGAGTGTCGAGACCTACAAGATCTATATATTGAATATATAAGGCGAAGGGAGTCCAGGGTCCCAGCCTGCCCTAGGACCCAACCACAGCATCGCCCTAGTACGCCACAAGCACATCCTTTAGAGGAGCATGGAGATATATATAAGATCAACATCTTAAGATCTTAAACTAAGGGGAGCCTGGATTACGGCCTAGTCCGGGCTCCAGGGACCCTGACTTCTTGTAGGATTCACGGCGTTCCTAGACAGGAGTGTCTAGACTTACAAGCTCTACATCTTAAATATATAAGATGAAACTTGTGCCTCTTATTTGAGCCTCTTGTAATTCAGCTCAAAGTTGTGTGTCTGTGAAGTGAGAGAGAGGAGTTGTATTTATAGCCTCCATATGACGGTTACAGGTATGGGAATGACCAAAACGCCCTCAACCGTCATTGGGAATGCATCAGCAGTGTATACGTGGAAGGCCAGGATCAGAGGAGACGGTGACGGTTCGGCCGAACCCTAGGCCCCACCTCCTGGCCTCTCCTTTGGCCAGGAGACTGATTGGATCGCCCTGATAGCGGTTATGGCATTTATGACCTTTTCCATGGTGGTTTCACCTGATTTGTGGGCCCTCCAATCCGTGTGCTCGCGTCTGATTGGCCTGGAACTGTGTTTCCTCGCATGACAGGTGTGTTTTCTACTTAAAATAAATGTATACACATATTTCACCAACACTAGTGGAGTTGATTAGTAATAATCTCTACCACTAGTTTGATACCATGTTTTATTTCATTATATGCATGTATTGACGGTCAAATATTATGATTTAAGGACCGTCAACAGCGTCCCGGCCTGTAATGGGACCAGAACCCTCCTTATACCCTTGTGAGATGCATCAATCTCTTTAAGAAGAGCGTTGAGACATATAAGATATACATATTTGTTATCTTTTCATCAAAGATTTCTTCGAGAAGCTCGTCCAAAAACAACATAACTATCTTTTCAATGACACATGCAGGGGCATAGACCAGAAGGCTTGTAGGGGTGATGAATGTATTCCACAGCCAGCTGTGAAGCAACATTCTCTGCCATAAATGAAACATGTTTATGGAAGAAGCCCCAGCTATTTTGAGTCATTAGGATTGGTGGCGCCCAGTGACACCCGGTCTGACTGAAGGACAGAAAAGGAGCCATCGCCGTTTCAGGTATGTTGGGAGTTGCCTGGCCCACCACTCGCCACGTGACGGGTGAGCTAGAGTAGCCCAACTGGCCCAAATGAGTGCCCAGGGAGCCCGAGGCAATGCAATTTTGTGTTTTGGTAGGTTTCTTGGAGAGACTACGAGGGAACTAGCCGACATTGACAAGACGTCTAAAATATAAAACATAAGGGAAATAGAAAAATAGCACTATGAGCCCCTCCTTAAGCTATAAAAGGAAAGGGACATGCTAAAAAAAGAGGTTGCTTGTTTCTTAGTTTGAAAAAGGTATAGTTTGTACTTTCCAGATCCAGGTAGCAATAAAAAGGACAGGAGTAGGGTTTTACGTCTCCGGGTAATCTGAACCTGTATAATTCCTAGTGTTCATTGCTTCCTGTGGAGCTCGGACCCCATAGGTTTCTGTTTCTTGCACGTCGTGCACTGCTAACCCCCTGGTCGGATCTTCATTTCTCATTTCTAGTAGGGCTCTGCACTTCCCCGCTGACGGAGAATCACTCCCCCGATACACATCATCATCTACTAGCAATTATTATCTAGAGTATTTTAAATTACATGCAGGTGTGCCAGCAATTATTATCTAGATCGTTTTTAATATTATATAAATATGACATATCATTTATAATTTTATTTTTTTAGAACTCACTATGCAAGCAATGTCAAATCATTATTTCCACATCATTTTCATATTATTTAAATATATATATATATATATATATATATATATATCAAATTTCTATAATGTATAACATTCATTCATTCACATATCCCGCAGCAAAGCACTGGGTATCTATCTATTAGTATCATTGATTCTAAAGCCACGTGACTTTAAAGTTAAAATTCACTGGAGGTGAGTTGGTGAAGTAGTATTTTTTTTGGTTAATTTAATCCATGCCATTGTAAATGTAGCTATATAGATAAATGCCATCTCAATTCACTTATTCGTAGCCATGCCATTCATATTTCACAAAATTGGGACCATGTCATTGTCATCTTCTTTCTCATCTGTACGTGGGACCTACCCATCCATCAGATTCATCTTTTTCCTCCATCCTCCTTCTTTTTTTCCATCTCTCTTCACCATTTCTTCGTTTCTTCTTTCTTCACAGGTAGAGGAGTGGAGCGGGGTGCCGGTGCTCCAGTGGCTGGGAGGTGGTGACGCTTCTTTCTTCACACTGTTCTTGTGAAGATGGCGATGAGAAAGAGATCTGCACGGCGACAAGGTCCTTGAACACCACCCGCTCGATTTGCAGCATGGCGTACCTCCGCGCTGGGGAGGCCACACTGCTGCTGGAACGACGTTGCGGTGGTGGTCAGCGGCGGGGTCACGCACGCCACCGCTGGGATTAGCTCATTCAGGTCCAGGTCAGTGTCCGGCGGCGCCACAAGCTCACGCGCGCGCCTCACCTCGGCTCAGAGCTCTTCAGCGAGGAACGCCGCTGTGTCGAGCACAGACACCGAGCTTGGCTACTAGTCGTTGCTGGCCTTGAACGCCTGGATGCTGCTCAGTAGCTTGCCGCAGTGCTGGAGCAACCGCGGTTAGTCCGGAGCTTGTCGGGGAGGGTGCGCTGCTACATTGCAAAGAACCAAAGATTCCAATGCTCCTGTGGCTGAGAGCACCGACGCCCTGCTCCTTTCCTCCTTGTGCTCTACCTGTGTTCACGGAAAGAAGAAACAGATAAATGGTAGAGAGGTGAAAGAAAGAGAGGAGAAGATGGAGGAGAAAATGAACCTGGCATGTGGGTCCCACATACAGGTGAGCGGGAAGATGTAAACTTGATGTCGATGGCATGGTTCTAATTTTATAAAATATGAGTGGCACAACTACGAATAGACAAATTATAATGTTATTTATGTGAATAGCCACATTTGCAATGATATGGATCAAATTAAACTTTTTTTTAATCCATCTCTGGGGGCACCAGGCATAATCTCGGTAAGAGCTAGTAGAATAATAGTACTTTCTCCATCCCATATTAGTTGACGTTCTAGATTATTTAGTATAGAGTAAGGTTTGAGGAAAAAGACTTTACTACCTCTCATTAAATATGATATGTTTAGATGTAGAAGGGTGGTTGAGGGTAAAAAGGAGATAAATTTGAATTAAAAGTGATTGATGAGACAAATAGTACTTTATTGTGATAAGTATTTTGGGACAAAGTTTGAATTCCAGAGAGACAAGTCAACTAGGACGGAGAGAGTACTTTTTTTTTTCCCTTCCAGCCCAGGGCCCCAGGCCGGATCTAGTTGAGAGGTGAGCTTCGGAGATGGATGGAGGAGCGCGCCTAAAGGTAGCAATGATGCAGTTACTGAAGACAGACGATTCACAGGCTGCCTATAAAAGGGAAAGAACATAGTGGAGGAGCCGCAAGTAACCCAATTAATACTAGCTAGGTAGCTACCGACCCAAGGCATTTAGTTTTGCAAGCTCGCGCTCTGAAGGCAAGATGGAGTCCTCGAGCAAGGTTCGCGAGGTTGTGGCAGACCTTGAGAAGATAAGCCTGTTCCCCGAGGGAGGTTTCAAGCCACTCATCCATAAGATCCCTGCGTTACTCCGTAACATGGAGAACGCAGGTAGCCTCTTCGACCCGGACGTTGTCGCTATTGGCCCATGCCACCATGACAACCCGGATCTGCAAGGCATGGAAAATATCAAGAAGATGGCCGCGAAGGAGTTCTGCTCCAAGTCTGAGCACAAGGTCTCAGCTTTCTACCTCACTGTCCAGAAGGTTTCGGGGCAAGCTAGCAAATGCTATCCCGCCAGCATTGACTTAAACGACTTCACCGATATGATGTTCTACGACGGCTGCTTCCTCCTGCAGTTCATTAAGTCGACGGCGGACCGTCGCGCGCGGTCCCCCTGGACTGATCTGATACGGAGAATGGGTTTGTGGGACAGCATCGCGCGCGACGTCCTCCTCCTAGAGAACCAGATCCCATGGGTGGTGCTTGAGGCCCTCATGAGCCTCAAGCATGTATCCGTCGACCGGTTCATTGCATACATCATCAGCTGGTTCGACGAGCAGATGGTGAGACCTCAGGTCCAACTTGACAAGTACAGACCGTCCCACCTCCTAGACCTTGTTCGTCACTTCCAGATCGGCTCTCGTCCAACAAAGGTCGAACCCATTTCAGAACCTCGGCTGGCCATTTCGGCTATAAAGCTAGCTGAGAACGGCATCCACTTTGAGCCGAGTGAGACGACGCGGTTCGGCGACATCACAGTAGTGAAGAAACGGTTCCTCTTCGGCAAGATATCTCTACCTCCATTGTTCCTTGGCCGGAGGACTATGTGCTGGTTGGCAAACATGGTGGCATTTGAGCGGACGCAGGCAGGGAGATGCGATTGTGGCGTGGGCTCTTATATGCATATTATTGCAGGGCTCATGAATAGTGAAGAAGACGTGCGCGAGCTGCGCACCAAGGGGATACTATATCCGGTGTTTAGCGACAAGCAAACGCTCAAAATTTTCAAGTCCATTACCCAGCACGTACCCTACGGTTACGATTATATGCGTATACGGACAGGAATAGATGACTACCACCGGCAACGGAAGCTGGCGGTGACTCTGCACAGGTTCCTGTATAATAACTTCAGATTCTTCCTCATGGCTGGATCAGTTATCGGTATTCTGGTAACCATTTTAAAAGCCATTATGTCCGTCAAACAGGGAAACACAATTACTCCATACGCCCCACCTCGCGGTTCGTGAATGTTGTGCCATATATATCGTGTTTCCAGCAAGTTTGTGGTCACCGTTTTCCAAAGCTTTTATTCTGATTATTGTACGAGTAACTCCAGAATGATATGCCCGCTCATTTACCTATTTTCATTTAGTTACTGTACCTGGCTATCTTTTTATCAATTGAGTACTTTTTTCTTATTTATTAATCACTTTGTTTGTATTGACAACTTAGACTTATGTATATATTTTTTCTTATGGTGACACACACATATATTTGTTTGGTGCTCCATGATTTAAATTGAGTATATACTCAATTCAAATGAGTATGAAATTTTTTAAAATATTTAGGTATAACATTAACTACTTTACTAACTAGTTCAAAGTTTGAACTGAATTTAAACATGTTTTTGTTAGATTTTAATTCTAATTAAAATTTGAAAAGAAATTGGCAAACGTTAAAATACGTACAAGAAAAATTCGAATGTGGCCCGAAGAATTTTTGTTAAATTCTCCTTGGTCTAAAAGGAGCCCTCAAATTTTACTTGAATTTTCATAACACCGGAAATAAATATTAAGCAACAACAACAATTATCAGAGTTTTAAAGAAAGAAAACTAAAAAATAATCCTCCTTCCTCCTTTGGGCCGAGTCTAGCCCAAAGTCTTCCTCTCTCTCTCGGCCCGCGGCTAAAGTCCTCCCTTCCTCCCTCTCTTTCTCTCCCTCTCCTTCTCTCCCTCCTTCTCTTAGGCCTCCCCTTCCCCCTCGGCCCAGCTCCCTCCTCCTCTCTCTCCTTCTGGGCCGCCCCTCCCCTCACTCCTTCCCTCTCGGCCCAGCCGCCCGGCCCAAACCAGGCCGAGCCGAGCCAGCCGCGTGCACGCGCGCTGACCGCGCGCCCACGTGGGGCCCACACGCCGGGTCGTCGTCCTCCTCCTGCTCGGCCTCCTTCCTCTCTCTCTCCCGTGCAAACCCTAGCGCCAAACCTCCCCAAAATCCACGCGATTCAAACCAGGGTTTCCGAAATTGATTAGGGGGTTTTAATCCCCATTGATTCCTCATCAATTCCCCCTAATTTCCCCCTTGATTTGTGGCCCTAATCGCCGGGAACGGACGCGCCAACCCCGGCCAACTTCCATGGCCGCCGGCCACGAATTCCGCCGCCGTTCCCCGCCTCTCCTGTGGCCGGCTCCCTCTCCTCCCCAATAAAATGGAACCCCCTCGATCCGTTCTCCAGTTTTAGCCCCCTCCTGCGTTCTCCCGTGGCCTCACCACCTCTCCCCGCCGCCCTACTCTCTCTCCCACGCCGCCGGCCAACTCCAGCCGCCCCTACCGCCACGTCAGTGCGCCGGCCGACGTCGCCGTCTCCACCTCCGGCATCGCAGCGTCAAGGTTGCCCTCGGCGTCGCTTCCCCTTCGGCCGAACCCGCCGGCGTTTGTCGTCGCCTCCTCGCCGGTTCTCATCGTCGTCCTCTCGTCGCTCTCAGTAGTTGTGGCGTTCGTCCCTCCGTCAAGCCAATCCTGTCCGCCGCCCGCGTTTCGTCAAGTGTGCAGCAGCCCTGTCGTCGTCTTCGTCCTCGGCTCCGCGTCGTCAAGCCTCGTGCCGGCCACGCCTCGCCTTTGTCCAAGGATCGCCGCCAAAGTCGTTCCCTCGCCGTTTGCTTCCGTCGTCCCCGAGCCGCCTCCGCCGCGCCCGTTCGTCGTTGTCGTTCCCACGCCTCGTTGCGTGGTGGTAAGGATCCCTCCTTCGTTGCCCGCCCTCGTCCTTTCGGTGCTGCCGTCGTGCCCGTTGTGCGGTTGTCGGCCCCGGTACCCGTGTACCGGTGTCGGTAGTCGTTCGCGTGTGCGTGTGGTGACCGTGTTAGTGTGCCCGCTTGGTAGCCACGTGGTTTCCACGTGTGCAGCCCGCGTGGTGTCTGGTGGAGTCCGTTTGTCGGCCATTCGCCTCGGTTAACACACGGGGTCCGCTTCCGTCGACCCGTGGATCGTCTCTGTGTACCCGGTCCACCGTGGTCCCTTAGGTTGACATGTGGAGTCCGCATGTCAACAGCGCAGCCTTCCTGTCTTTTCCAGGCTAGCGCTTACACATGTTTTATAGTTGCAAAACCTAATTATAATAATCCGCAAATCTCCATATAACAACATTAAACTTCGGATGACCATGTCTTGGTCATACGAACTCCGAATCGATCCGTTCAAGTCTCCTAATGTTTGTTATAACCTAAAGAACCCTGTGCTTTCTTTTTATGTATTGTTATTGCTTCTTTATAGGCTTGTAGCTTTGCTTGTGTGCTTCGCGTAGCTCCTATCATTCCGGAGGTTCTCGAAGCGTGGGTCGCGGTCGTCGCTGAAGGTTCGGAAGGCCGTTCTCTCTGAGCAAGGCAAGTCGCATCATCCTTGAGCATATTGAATCCCAGTTTATAAAATTATTTTGATTTAAATTAATGTACTATCGCTTTATTTAAATTCCCGCGTTATCACTGTTTTATTTAGCCATGCCTATTTACCTTTGTTATGACATTATTATTATTGCTATTGTTATTATTACCTTGTTCACCCTAGAATAAATAAAACCCCAACTAGTGGATACTCCATTCATGGTTCCACTTGTATGAATTTAGGTAGATGCTTCGCTGATTAATTAGGCAACATTAGGTGGTTTTATAACTTTAGACTTTGGGGATTCTCATATCACTTGGACACTGTGGAATGGTTGGCTTATGGTGGAATTGGACATACCCTTCTCTTCCTCTTTCAAAACCCCTAAAACTTGTTTTCCGGTGGGGTTTGGGTGCATGCCAGCTGTGGGAAGTAGCACCCCGGCCAATATAAGGACTAAACTCGGGCCTCTGTTGCAAAGCACTACCGTACTAACCACATGTCTAATGGGTAAGGCTTAACTCGGTGCTCAGTCTAGTCCTGAACAAAAGAACACGGATAGAGATGGATGAAGTCGTTGCGACGATGGATATCTCTGAGGCAAATGAACGCTACGCGAGCTGCGGCTCGGTAATCAAGATGTCTAGGCAAATGAAGGCTACATGGGTCGGTGCCCGTTAGTCGAGATGCCATGGCACTGGACTAGTACGCGGGTGGTCTCACCCCTATGTGTGTGGCGCACCCGGTCTAGATCCTGTTGCTAGGGGCTCAATCCTGGCCTGCCTGTCCCGGGATACCGGCCATAGGCAGGGTTGGGTCGGTGCTTTTGTTCACGGCTAGGATGGGTAAAGGGTTATGTCACGTTTTTTATGATGGGTTCCAATTGCAATGGAATGCAGAGTAAAGGCGTGTCTTGTGGGTAAACATGTACACCTCTTATCAGAATATAATCTATTCGAATAGCCGTGCCCTCGGATATGGGCAAGCCTAGCAATGTACCCAAGTTAGTGGTTTAATTCTTAAAATTTGCTTAACAACTAAAATATGGAATGGTTGGCCTGGGTTGGCTTGGGACGAGCTGGGACCCAGGTCGGGTTGCCAGTTCGGTCCGAATCATTGTAGGCCTTGGGTTAAGGCAGGTTCGTGAGGGTTCACGGCCTTGATTAATAATATTGTGTAGCTCTAGGATCGTGTTTACAAAATAGCTTTGAGCAACTAAGTGTCTTTTAAACGCTCTTTACTGCAAAACCCAACCCTATTATTATTACCCCTTGTACCCTCTTGCATTAATCATGCATCTACCGGTGTGACTTGCTGAGTACTATGGTGGTACTCATTCTTGCTCAATCTTTCCCCCTCTTCAGTAAGAGAAGCTTTGGAGAAGAAGTCTTAGGTGGAGTCCTGGCTTATACCCTAGTTGAGCGCCTGTGAAGATGGAGCCGTAGGCCCGCTAGTCCGTTGCTGTTTATTTTTGATTGTCAGGCCTTAAGCGCCTTTGTAATAATGTAAATATTATCGATATAATAAAGATATGCCTTTTGTATCATGTTTGTTTGGTGTACCCCGGCTTTTCCTGGGACGGGGATTAATACACTAGCGTTCGGGAAAAGGCAATTTTTCCAGGCGCGACATCACGGTTCCAGTTTTCGCAAAAAGAGCAACAAACCCGGGTATGGGCCCATAGGGGATAGCGGGCTTTGGATAAGGGGTACATTGTGAACTTACGTTAATTGATTCAGATTTTGTAACCTCCAGAAGTTTGGGAAATTCCAAATTCGTCACCGTCGGATGAAGTGGAAACCTCACCGAATCGGAAGACTTCACCGGAGAAAAATCGGACTTTTGAAACCACATCTTCCCCGCCGGAGGAGATTGAAATCTCGCCGGGGTAGAACTAGAAATGGTTGCCGGGAAAACGGATGATACCTTCCCTTGCAGCGCTGAATAGATAGCCTCACCAACAGTTCTCGGCGGAGACTTCCTCGGCGACGGCAGCGGCCCGCTCCATGGCTTTGATGCGCACTCCAGAGAAGATGACACCAACGGCCAAGACTCATTTGTGCTCACCGGGGTTTACCTTATCGTTTGGGCAGGGCTATCACCACCCCACGATAGCGCGATAATCGCGATAATCGCATGATAATCTCCTAAAATCGCATAAAAATCACATCTAAAAATTCAAATTCAAAACTCGGCGGTTTCACGGTTTCACTGCGATAATCGCATGGTTTACCGCGATATTTGCACGGTTATTGCAGGCTGTGTAGCTGAAATCATGTAAATGTAAAATAAATAGGGAAAAAAATCAAAAATACGGTTGAATATGTGTAGAAAACTAGAAATTCAAAATAATTGGAAGAATATGTAGGATACTTAAGGCCCAATATTCTCTTTCTTTTTCCAATTTGTAAACTATTTTTGGTTTTGCCCTCAAATTTAAATTTAGCAATTACAAATCAAAGAACTACATCCATGATTTTTTTTTCATTTTTTTCGATTTTTTCCGGAATTTTGAATTTGGTCAAAATTCAACCAAACCATATCGCCGATTTCCCCTACCGTAGCCCCGTGATAAGCGTGATAACCGCGATAATCTCACGATTATTGTGCGATATGTGAAACCCTGGTGCTCACCAGCCCGCCGGTACGTAACCCCTGTTCAGATCATGTTGAAATTGAAGCTGAATGTCAAGAATTACACTTGGTAAGCTATTCTCGTTGTGTAATTGACATTGATAGTCAGCTTCCATTTGGTTTCGTACTATCCTTCTTAATTAATGCGAGTTTACGCCGATCAGCCGGTGAATATTCTGCTAATCATGCATAGTATTAAGCTTTAACTCTTTTTATCCCTGAGAATGCAGATCAACAGGAAAAAAAAATGCAAACAAACTTGGTAGAAATTCAAGCACAGTGTTTGAAGCACTAACCAAGCCAACAAACTCTAATTCCAACTTCATAAATTTAGTCAGAACTGATATTTTATTGTTAGTGTGAGCAACTTTACCATCTAATATTTGGTGTCTCGAGATACCACAAATTTTTGGCATTTGTTACCTCGAGATATTCTATAGTGTAAAAATTGATATCTCAAGATACTAGTACTTTAAAGTACATAATTTATGTACATTTAAAATGTGATACTTCGAGTTACCAAATATTGAATTGGTAAAATTGCTCTATTGGTGTATGTCTTTGAGCAAGTACGTACAGTACTAGAAAACATATCGACTCAAAATTTTGTCCGGGTCTGGTGATGATATTCAGCAATGCTTTTTGTCTCTTTTTCAAGCAAATGCAAAAACTGTCTTATTTTATTGATATACAGAGAAGTAAAAGTACGTTAACCCAATAAAGGGATACACTCAAAATAACGTGACCTGACACCTGACACGAGTACAATCACCTTAGGAGTCCAAGCTTATTAGTATAACCGAAATACACAATTGATCACGAATGATCCGGTGATGACACAGTGGCACAATTGATCACGAATGATCGCTTCAGTTTGCAGGCCATGGCCTGAAACGTTTGAAGAGGAAACCTGTCTCCGTCTTGACTATCCCCGAGCCTTGAGCAGCGCTGCTGTTTGTGGCTGCACTCGTGCCAACATCGGCGGCAGTCGTTGGCGGTGTAGCAAGACCACTAGTAGTAGTTGAAGCAGCTTGGCCTGCATCTGCCTCCTCTTCTTCTACCACATGTGGGACGAAGAGAACGTGTCCAGGATACGTAGGTCTATCATTCTGTACTACAGGCAAGGAGAATCCCGGCTTGACAGGACGACGCTGAAAAGATCATACCGTAAATTAGTTAATTATCTCCCGGAGTAATAGCTTTAATACTCCTTCCATTCCGTAATAGTATACAGTAAATTAGTTAATTATCTCCCAGTAATAGCACTTAGTTAATACTCCTTCCATGCCATAATAGTATAAGACAAAACCATTTTTTAGATGTTTCATAATATAAGGCATGCATGTATGCATGTCATTAACTATGACATATTATCCATTAAATTACTACTTTTTAAATTCTTCACTCTCGCATTCTCTAACTCTATTGGATGCATGCCTTATATTTATTAGGATGATTCAAACTACAAAGATAATAATTATTATTTCTTGGTCTTTGGATTAAAGGTGGTTGTGCCTTATATTTTGGAATGGAAGAAGTACACACTGTTGATAAATATAATAAATGCATTTACTTATTTGATTATTTTTTAAAAACATCAGTATTTTTCAACTTTTGAGTAACAGTTACTCTAAAAACTTATTCAGTGACATACAAGTGGTACCATTGGATACGTATTTAATAATACTTTCATAAATTAAGAGATAATCAAATGGTCAATATTGCTTTTATGGTTCATGATCATGTTTTTAGTGTAAAATTTAATATATTTCGGTACCTCTAAATTTGATACTGTTTGTTGCCTCTCAAGAATCATAAATTTTCTCAATGATCAAATTTCAGTGTTAAAAACCTCTATTATATCTTATAGAATATTTCTTAGTTGAGGGATCAGAAAATAGATTGGAAAAATGATGCCGCTATATCTATAAATATGGTATATTTTCCCTTAACCACATCCAAATTTTCAGCCATTGAATTACCTTGGGAAGAGCTCTGGCTGTCGTCTTGGCTTCATTCGGGCCATCTATGAATGGTCCTGCACATTTGCATCACAATGAAGAACGTGGCTGGTATCCCTCAAAATGTTTTTCAGACGAAATCGGCCGGAGCATAGATGAAAGAAAATGACTCCGGATTGGTCAAATTGACACAAACTATAGTTGTATATATGGAAAATTGCAAAAACCATCCCATAAATTACTTGAAGTTTGACATTCCATCCCATAATTTATTTTGTTACAAATACCCATCCACCTACTCAGTTTTATTGTAAAACCACCCCAATGTGCACATGCTTAACCAAATTAACATGTTTTCATAAAGTGTGTGCTGCCAATTTGTTCTTTACCAAAATTATATGTTTCCAGAGTGTAGTCTTGCTATTTGTTTTTTAGAGATTCCACAAATAGAATTGTTGATGAGAGTTTAAACATTGCCGCATTGAGTTTCGTTTTATATAAAAAAAAGTTCAATCAAACATGAAAATAATTTTAACGCAAGCACTTGGGTAAGATTGAGTCGGCTAACTTAGTATGCGGTGACTCTACATCAGCGTCTGATAATGAACTGATTATTTACGATTAGATAATACCTTCCTAAGAGCACCAGCAGCTATTAATTACGATGTGTACGATAATACCTTCCCAAAAGCAAACGAAGTTAAAACCAGATTTAAATACGGATTTGTATTTTCAAAAACGAGCGAACTTAAAAACCAATTTATACACGGATAATATACCGAAGTACTAGAAAAATATCTTCAATTTTATAATAGTAAAGATAGAGAATTGAGGGATGACAACTCATTCTAGACTCAGACAGGCAATAACAGAGACAAATAGATCCCTCATTACGCCATGCTTGCTCATATGAAAATGAAATGGACAAACGGGGAACATTGATCTCTAGCATATGCAGTAGGGTGTGCATAACAAACGAACATACTATGAATTTCTACAGCCTCCGGAAACCGTAGTAAAAGAACCAGACCGGCCATCGAATCCTTGAGCCCTCGATTCAACGGTTCAATTAGCAGTCAGACCCAGGCGGTCTAGTTGCTGAACCCCAATCTTAGTTAAACTATCTTGTTTTTAAATAGACGATATTTTAACATTTAAACATACGTCTGATTATTCATCTTAACAATTAAACGCACACAGATATATATAGACTTTAAGCATGAGTTTTATATTTTTATATTTGGACATTTTTTTTGAATAAAACATGCTTTAGCCATTAAATACTCTTACATGTGTACGACAATTTCATAGGATTAGATCCCAAAAGTGCGAGTAATTTAAACAAGTGGTCTAAGCAATATAATAAAATATTTTTTTATTTCTCAATTTTTTTTGAAGAAAATGTATTTTTAAAGGATGAATTAAATAAGGCGGTAAATAAGTTGAAAAGTACATGAGCCTTAGGTATACTCAATTCACTAGGACCTAATTTCTTATTGTTAATTAAAATTGGAGCTCAACATCCCTATAATAATAAGATGCTGACATATACAGTATTTATTAGCAGATATATACGGGCGGATACCTTTTTCCTCTGCTTCATTTTGTTTAGCTGTCTTCCGTTCAGCTAACTGGACGTACAGATAAAGAGTTGCATCAGGGGGCACAGCAGCTTGGTCTCCAGTAGAATCCCTGCCTTGAGCACCGAAAGCATCTACGATCGAAAGAAATGTATACCGCCATTGAGAAATAATTTCATATGGATACCTTGCAATTGTATTCTTTTTATCAAAATTCGAATGGTAGAATTGTATAATTGTTTGGAACAAAGGAAGTAGCTATTATGCTATTGAGATAAGGTTACATAGAGCCACCAAATTTATGCTCAACTTATATAATTAACTGTTTGATTAGAAGAAAGGAGAAATATATATGCCAACTATTATATTATAATTAATGGTGTCAATTGAACATTGCAACTTTATACGACATTCATTTGTCTTTACATAACACAATCGATATCACGAGCTGTTGAGCTGAATATACATCGAATACAATTGTAATTCAAACAAATTTTATCTAAAACTGTGCTGTTTGTGTAAAAAAAAGGCTAGTCATTTATTTATAATCCAAATATTTTTTTAAGAAGGGCAAAATCTTTGCCGCTTTTGTATATAGATAATCCGAATTATTAGGCTCTTGACAAGGTGAAAATTCAGATAAGTCTTGAAAGTGACGTGATATTCAAACAACTGCTCCCTCCGTCCCATAATATTGTAACCTGGCACCGGATGATACGTATACGAGTACTACGAATCTGGACTCCAGATTCGTAGTACTCGTATACGTACCATCCGGAGTCCAGATTCGTAGTACTCGTATACGTACCATCCGGTGCTAGGTTATAATATTCTGGGACAGAGGGAGTAACTTCAGAATACCTTCCAATCAAAATTGTTATACGGCATATCATTAATTAGTATTCCCCAGGAAATGAGAAAACTAGAAGTAACATTAAATTAGCGTGCTACATTAATTTGTTTCCGTGTTAATTTGCTATATGTTCTACACAACCATTAATTCTACATAAGCTAACAATTTATCTATTTCCTCCTAAGCTAAGCAATCAAGCATATAGTGCGGAATAGTATAGTAAAAGCTAATTCGATATTCATAGCTTACATCTTGGCTTTACAATGAATATCGCTTCCTCTCCTTCCCTCATAGTCTTCACAGCATATTTCAATGCTGGACAAAAGAAACCTGGATTCATTTATTTTGTCAGAACATTGAATTCTTGTTGTCACCGATCGATGACTCGATTTGTGTGTATGTGTGAGCGTGTGTATGAGAGAGAGATACCGGTACGACTGGCAAGGTTCAATTCAAGACGTTCAGATTTGGAAACTGAATTTCCGTCTTCTAGACATGCGTTGTAATTCACTATATGAGAGGAAAAAAAATTAATTGAGAACATCACTTCAAATGCAAATTAAGAATAATACTTTCTCCGTTTCACAATGTAAATCATTCTAGCATTTTCCACATTCATATTGATGTATATGTCTAGATTTATTAACATCAATATGAATATGAGAAATGCTAGAATAACTTGCATTGTGAAACAGAGGGAGTAATACTTTGTAGCAATAAATTTACAGGGGAAATAATGGAATTGACAGATCAGGCAGGTTTTTTTTTTTGGAAACTAAGGATAATAAAGGTAAATTTTTAGCAAGTTGGTTAAGAAAAAAAGAAACTGAGGTAATAAAACAGGACGTTTATGATAAAAAAAACTGGTAGGTGACGAACTTACCAATTACAGTATCTGCATGATTGGAGGGAGATTTGTCCGGTAATGGGCGCTTGATGATCTTTTTCAATATGCTTCCATTTTCGAGGATATCAGTTATAGCAAACAGCGAAATGAGTTCAATCTCAAACCGTAGTGTTTGCTCGGGAGGTATGCTTGACGGAATACTGGCAGGGGAGCCAGACTTGGTTATGGCTAACTTTGGAGGGATGGTGAATATAGCTCTCTCCCCTGGTCGCATTGCGCTGACCACCAAGCTTAAGCCATGCATCACATTCTCTGCCCCAACAAAGCAAAGATTAGCAAACTTTTGTTTCATATAGGAATTTTGCAGGACTATCGTTTGCACTAAAAGCGAGTTTTATTTTGATGATCCACATTGTGAAGTATTTAAGAGGATGGAATTCTAGCAATGAGTTAATTATTTCTAGAGTTGTTTTATACAATGGTGGTAGTAGAACCAATCTTTGACAATTTATATAAATTTTCTAGTCTAATACATCATATCTACTTATAATACCACCGCGATTAATTATACTATAATAATTTTTTATTGGTAATAGAACTCAAAATCAACGATTCAAATCATCTCTACTGACCATGGTGATAATACTAGTACTAGAATACTTCCAATAGATAACGGAGAGCTTATCTATAATAGTATGGTTTCTACGGTAGTATAATTAACTGTTTATTTTTTTACTCAAATGAATTATATCTATTTGTAGAACCACCTGATCAGCTATTGGTAGTATGGCTATTTTTTTTATACGGGTGGTAGAAGCCATAAATCAACTATTGAGATTACTTTTATTAATGACAATATTGACACTATAATATAATACTACCAACAGATATTACGATAAAAGGTACTCTAGGTATATACCTCTTATTGCAGGTATCATACTACACATGTAACAATATGATATATTTGTATTTATCGATACTTTCAAACAACTCACAAAACTAATGTCACTAAATAATTTCTCCTCTAGTTTCTAATATATGACACAGTTAGCTTATGGACATATGTTTAACCATTTGCCTTATTCAAAATTGTATGTAGATATGTAAAAATGTAAGTCACTTAATGTAACTGTTGAACCACAAAATTTAACGAGAGCGAGGGAGATTGAACAAGAGGAATGAATTCTTTTTTTTTAACATCTCGCACAAGATGGTGCGAAGTTCTATTAATAGAGCAGAAAAAAATTACAAGATTACAACCCTGAAGGGTTGTAACCAGGAAAAAGGAAAAATATACCACCACCCACACACCGACAGCGCTAACACACAAGACCAGGAGAAGGCTAACACCGGACCGGCCGCCGCTACGCGTGACTGACCACCGCTAGACCGACAAAGGAACACAGACGAGATCGCCCAAAAGAACACCCTCAGAACCAACACAAAGCCAACATGCTTGCACCGATCAAGAGGCTTTGGCTAGGGGATGCCAAAACGACGTCTTCAAGAAGAGAAGCGACGGAAAACCGCCGCCGCTGTTCGTCAGGGCTCAAAGGAGCCAAGACTGGGCTTTCGCCAGGCAACAACCCGTGAGGGATGAGATAGCACGACAACGCCCTCAGGAGGGGGAATTCCATCATTGTCGGTCCGGCCAAGGCCGGGCTAGGTTTTCACCCGCTGCTCACCACCTGTGAATCCACGGCTGATGCAACGATGCTCCACCACCACTCAACCTCTGCCGACATGTGGGACCACTACACCGGCGTCCCTCTCTGGCCAGCCTTCGTGAACCGAAGACCGCGCCACATCCACCGGCAGCTCCTCGTCACACCAAGGTCGCCTCCTCCACCGCCGGCCGCGCCTCTCGCGCCAAGCCGGCCTCCTCCACCGAACGCGTCTAGCGTCAATCCGGCCTCTCTCCATCAGCCGCACCTCTCGCGCCAAGCCGGCCTCCATCTCCACCGCCCGCGCCTCTCGCGCCGAGTCGGCCTCCGCTTCCATCGGCTGCGCCTCTCTGCACCAAGCCGGTCTCCGACCCTCCTCCAGCCGTCTGCCACGCCCTCGACTAGCCATTTGAGGCCGCCATGCCTCCTTCCACCACCGCTGCCGCCGCAGCCGCCGTCCTTTCGCAGCCATCATCACCCGTTTTCGGTCGTCGACACCGCGTTCGCACCCCTTGGACTCCTACTTCTCTGCGCCTTCCCCGCCACTGCATCCGCCAGCATCGCCAGCCGCCGCCGCCAGACACCGCCACCACCACCACGGCGCTGCCTCACTAGCCGCCACCACAACAGCCATCCGGCCGCCGCCACAGCTCGCCAGCCGCCGCATCAGTAGCCGCCGCCTCAGCAGTCACCATAGCACCCGCCGCCTCGCCACCAACCAGCCGCCGCCGTCACCTGCCACTGTCGGCAGCCACAGTCACCACCAACCGCCACCAACCAGCCGCCGACCAGATCTAGCCGGAGCCGCGGACGCCAGCCAGCCGCTGCCGCCAACTCCGGCGCCACCGCGTCGTCCACCGCCGCCGGCTACCGCTCCCCCAGAACCGGCCAGCCACGGCACGGATCTGGGCACCGCCACCGTCGAGCGGCATCCCTAGCTGCCACCTCCCGCACCGCCGCGTTGTCCACCGTCGCCACCTTCATTCCCCGCCGCCGACTGCCACTCCCCCAGATCCGGCCAGCCATGGCGGATCTGGGCACCACCGCCGCCGCTCCGAGCGGCGTTCCCAGCCGCCGGGCGCTGGTGGCTGCGAAGGGGAGGGAAGCCCCGCCGCCGCCGTTCTTGCGGGCACACGGCTTTGCCGACGCCTGTTTTTGGCAAGGAATGAATTCTTATTCATCAATGGCTTGCATACACACACATATAGGGGTAATTGGTGGCAACCGGAGTACACGATGGATGGGAACCACCGCGATGGTTGCATGGAGCGTGGAGAGGGCGAGGGGACACGGTGCTATTGATGTGGTTCCTTGTTGTTGAGTGCAGGAGTGAGGAGGCACGGTACAACCGCCGTGCCTATTCAACGGGGGTGCCAATCCCATCGAAAGGTATGGACGATATCACCCCAAAATTTCATAACAATAACTTTAGTGATAAACCAACTCACAATAAAATAAATAATAATTAATATTTTTGAAATAGGTCAAACATATGTCCATATGTCCTAAAGTCAATAGTATCATCTATTAAAAGCGAGAGGGAATATGTAGAAGGAAATATGTTTTATAAACTAATTTTAGTGATATGTATTTCGAGGAGTTTAATCAAAATTGGATGAAAAGCACGAATTTGTACTTCCTGCCCTAGTAAAAAACTTAGTCAAACTATTGAAATTTAACCATCGTATCAATAGTTTCTTAGTTCTTAGTTTGAAAGAAGGAAAATGTTATACAACTGGCCTCGAAATCGACATCGATGACTGAACGCTGAAGAATGTTGTAGAAGATCCAAACGCGATAACGACATCGAGGCACAATATTTATTAACGGAGTTCAACTAAAGCATATATCTTCGGAGCAATGATTATGGCCACTCTTTTCTGATTTAGTATAATTATAGCATATCTAAGGTATCCACGACCATCAACCGGTTACGCCGCCAATCAATCGTTCCTAGCCTATGCTAAAGTCACTGTGCAATTATAATAGGTGCGTCAGTCTGTTTAAGAGAGGTTAGGATAAGAGTCTAATTACTATACTTCATTTTTATCTTCATATTCAGGTGAAAAGAATACCACCTAACAGCTATCACAATTCCCAGTTTTAGCTGACTTTCAACAAATATTCAATAGAAACTCTAACAGAAAACCGGAATAGATAGATTTGTCTACTTTAGACACCAATAATATAAGTATCAACTACCTTTTTAGATACCAACAATTAATATGGATAAAGGAAAAATAATGTCTGCGTAATTTTGGGCCATTAGTCACGGCCGTAAGGTAGTCGATTATTTTAAAAAATATCTCGCTAGAGATTGTCGGTTCTTTGTTTTTTTTATTTCGGGAATCAAGATGTTGAATTCGGTGTATATGGTTTTACCTTGTCCCAGTATAAACCTTTGTGGAACACCATTTTCTCGGGTTGAAACGAACTCGGTACCGTCAAGTTGTTCTCCAATGAAGTGAACTGCACGGGATTAACCAGGTGGTGAATAAGATGAAAGAGAGAAAGGATAAAAATTTTGGTTCTTTTTCATAAGAATTATTTTATTTCTCTAGTTAATAGCAAAGTGTCTCTGTACATTGCATGAGAAAGAAGCTAAAAATTATGATAAGTAAATCAAATCTCTCTATATAATTATCATGTACCCAAATAAAGTGATGTTATCCTAATTGACATTTGCTGATCGACGATATCTTCGTATCAAAATTGGACAGATGATATAGGTTTAAATGACATCTAGAGCATGATGTATATATAAACGACTTTTGCAAATTAATAGTAAGTGTGTTTTCTTTGACCACCATCGGCAGTATATAATAGATACACATTTATTAAAAATATGAGAGCTTTGAGAACTTTTATGGTGTTTGCATTCCAAAAAGGGTAAACATCTAACGCTCCATAATAAAAGGTACCACTTAAATACCAATTTAAGTATTGTTATAGGTATTTAGGTGAGAAACATGAAAGAATATTTTTTTTTTGGAGATGGAGAAGGCCATAATTGTCTCTCAATATTAGCTCTAGGTACATAGGTACCGCATCGGTACTTCATCTTCTATAATCTTGCACTGTGTTATTTATGTGTTTTTTTTGTGATTTACATTTGATATCTAACAACATGGTCCAACTCTATTTGGGGGCCTTGGGTGAGTTCGTTGGACCCAACCGAGAAAGAACAGTGTCAATCCTATCACTATTCGTCTTCTTCCTCCTGTCCAAGCCTTGGGCAAACAGGAGGAGGGGGCTAAGGGCGTCGAGATTTTGGTGGTTGTATGATGACGATGATGGTGGTAAGACATGTCTCACAGCACCGTGCATCCACGAGAAGTGGAGAAAGGCACAAATGACAACCAGAGCGCTCAGAACGCGAGCGCTTTAGGGTTTGACTCAGGGAAAGAAAGAATGGCTGGTAGCGAGCTTTAGTTGGTATTTGGCCATCTAAGGGTGTCATCATGCGTCCCAGATGATAGGGAATCTATTTTCCTGAACTTGTCGACGAAAGTGGTGTGGGAGTGGTTAGTGGCGGTGGAGCATGATGGCAGGGCGGAGGCATGGCCATGGACAAGAACAAAGCGGTGGAGGAGAACAAAGGAGACATCAATCTTTGTTTTTTCTCCCTTGCAGATCAATTCAATCCACTAAATGTACGGAAGATCTACTTTGTTTCAACCAAACGATATACTAATAACCACTAAATCCCGTGCAGATAGTTCACTAAATCTTTGGAAGATTTACTTCATTTCCTATTGAACGATACCGATCACAGGCAGCTACCTATTCTCAATTCACAGAAAAACACTGTATTTTCCTAGAGCATTGCTCCAGTCCAGCATATTGTACCTTGAGGTACCGGTACCTTGAGGTACCAATTTAAATCCGGCTGTTCATTCACGGAGGGTAAGATTGAAAATCTCACACGCTAAGCAGCTCGTGATGCTCCTTCTCTCTGACTGAGTGACTGTCAACGAAGACTCCAAGAGCAACTGAGCAAGTCCAAACCAAGAGCAAGGGCGTGGTGGGAGCGGGACAAGGGGTGGTCGGCGCCGGTGGTGCCGTGGGCGTCGGCGGCGGGGTGTTGGACGGCGGCGCGTTGGGTGCTGGCGGTGTCTGCACGGCGGCGAGGTAACGAGGAGCAGGAGGGGTGCTCGGCGCTGGTGGTGTTGGACGGCGGCACCTTCGTTGGAGGCTGCTAACGCGGCGGCGGAGGCGACGAGGACTTGCGTCGGTCGCCGATGTACTCGAATCCGACAACGAGATTAGGGGAAGGGCCGCGGTAGGCGTATGTCACCGGCGAGCTTGGGGGAAGTGATGCACGGAGGCTCGTCGGCCCCCTCCACCTCCACTACGGCTAGCCTGTCCATCCCTGGTGAGAGGCATCGATCGATGCAGGCATGCAGCATCTTTTGGAGAGAGAAAAGACAGGAGGAAGATGAAGAAGATACACGTGAAATTACTTAACTACCCTTGCTTCTTTAGTACCTCTCTATGCTCTGTAAAATCACGTGGACAGTACTACTAGGTACAACTCTTTCTCACCCGTTGGATCAAACGAAATCGATGGCTCAAATTGCATGTACCGGCAGGTACCAAGGTACCTGCTGGACAGCAAAAAATCTCATTTTCCTAGCTAATAACCCCACTGCCATCGTTTACGATAATTTTATTTCATAGCTTACCCCTCTCTTAATCAACGATGCACATTGTCCTACCTCTCAGTACTTCTGAGTATATAGCAAACATCGTGAACATTTGGTTTATGTTTTTAATGAAAAATACTAATAACCAATATATTTATGAATGAAGCAGATCTAAGATCAAGTGTGTTTGCAATTTTTTAATAAAAAATATGCCGCACTGGAAAGACCGTAGCATTATCTATTGTTGAATAGTCGCTAGAAGGGTAAGGGATATAATATATAAGTGGGAGAGTCTCTCACCTCATTGGCTACGAGAATGCTAAGGGGTGATCGATCGCCCCTAGTGAGCACCGATCAGGGGGTCCCCCTTCTCTCCCTCCACGTGGTTTCCTTTTTTGTCATCGAATTACTTTCCTATTTTAGTGAATTTATGCACCTAAAATTTGTACACCTCAAGTTTACACATCTAAAGTTTAGAGACCCAAGGTTTATAAGTCAAAAGTTTATATATCCGATTCAAATTTGAATTTAAATTCAAATATTTTTTATATATAGTATTTCTATACATCTAAAGTTTATACACTTAAAGTTTATAGACCCAAAATTTATAAGTCAAAAGTTTACATAGCAGTTTCAAAGCTGAATTTGAATTCAAATATTAGTTTATAGACCCAAAGTTTATAAGTCAAAAGTTTACATAGCCGTTTCAAATTTGAATTTGAATTCAAATATTAGTTTATACACCCAAAGTTTATAAGTCAGAAGTTTACATACCCGTTGAAATTTGAATTTGAATTCAAATATTAGTTTATAGACCCAAAATTTATAAGTCAAAAGTTTACATACCCGTTTCAATTTGAATTTAAATTCAAATATTTTTTATATATAGTATTTCTATACATAATTTTTTCCAACTTTGTTTTTTTATTTTTTTAAAAAATTTTATGGTATACTGTAGTAGGAAGAGAAGAAGGGAAGGAGGAAGGGGGAGAGCGTATAGGGGGAGGGGGCGGGTGATTGCTCGCCCATTTAGCCACACCCCATTGGCAGCTTTTACGATAGGAAAAACCCTTTACAATACTATAATTGGTATCAAAACTTAGCTAGTTCAGCATCTCTGGTTCCTCACTTTATTGATTAGCTTTTAAGATGGAAAAGATTCTTTAGGATCCTACACCTAAAAATCCAATTGGCATAAATGTAAGACTCTTTACGATCCTACACGTGTAAATCCAATTGGCATTCTATACAAGTAATCCCCACTTAGTGTAATTATTAGGATTTTGCTGAGATCTGGTGAAGCCACGTCACTCTTTTAATACCAGCCGTTCGATCAGCTGCTGCAAACGGTTCGATCCGTTCCATCCCTAAGCGCTGCCTCCCTCCACCGAGCGCACCAGATTCTCCGCCGCCGCCGCCGGGCGCGTTCCTCTCACCGTGCGCGCGACGCGCTCGCATCACCCATCCCAGCCGCGCCGCTTCTCCTCCAACCCCCTCCCCCCGGCGCTTCTCCTCCACTCCCCCACTCCGGCGCTTCTCCTCCCCCTCCCCCTGCCCCTCTCCCTTCCCCAGGTGGCAGGCCTTCCCGTGCAGGTGCCCCAACTCGCCCCACCGCTGCCCCTCGGTCTTCTCACGACGCTTCCTCTCTTGCCTGTGGCCCTCCTGATCTGCTCGCCTACCTTCCTCTCCCATCGCTCCATAAACCTGCTTGTGGGAAAACATCCGCTTCATTCGTCTCCAGTGCCGTCGGCCTCCCCCTCGACTCCATTAAAATGGAATGGGCACCATTAGAGGACCTCATCGGTTGGCACGCGCATACTACTGCCTAGACCCTAAGCACGCCAAAAAACGACCTGTTTCCCTCTGTAAGTATGCTCATCTAATTGGTGATATGTCGGCCCTCTCTTCTTATAGCCATTTCAAGCTTTCATTCAAGTTGTTGATTTGTTCCTACACACCCTCCGTTTATAAAAATAATAAAAAAAAGATTTGGTTTCTGTTGTTCTTCAGGTTGTTGCTTTCTTTCTATTCATCAATATTTTGTATACTAGGAGCCTCCAATTATGATAGAACTATAAGATCAGAGGTACCTATTCCTAATTTTACACTATTGCAGCATCTATTGGTTTTACTTCTTGCTTTGAGTTTTACTTCTTATCAACAGATAGATAGCCTTCTACTGGGTCGTACTGCTACCACCTACAGACTGCAGCAGAGGTTATGCCTGGTTCCCAGCTTCCCTTCACATTCCTGTCTAAAATAGTTGCTACATAAGGTACTTTGTCCTTCAAGAAAATGTAAAAACCTTCCTGGTCAAAAAAAGAAAATGTAAAAACCTTTTCTATCTGAAATACATATGATTCAATTCGCTTCATATTCATCTATGTTCACCTGATTTCCAGAAAATAATATATATGTTCATCCCAGGGTACTAGCTTCGCAAGAAATACAAGAAATTTCTTCCACAACAGCACTTCCAGATATTCCCAGTGTAAACTATCTTTGGCTAAAATTTAAACTGTCATTAGTTCAGTGTTGACATTAAAATTGAGGCACATATTGCGCCATATTAATCCTCCTTTGCTATAAGATATCCCTAATTTGGAAATGGATCCTCTGACTTTGGCTTGGAAAGTCATGGTGTTGCAGTTCGCTTCATCCCTGCCGACCACTACATCTAACGGCACACATCCATCTTCCCTCGTTTGCTTGCATACTGTGCGATCCAGTTCGGCCCAATATCACAGCACGGCCGGCGTGGAAAAAACAGAGGTGCAGCGGTAGGTAGTGGAGGGAAAAAGGCAGCCCTCGCTCAGTTTTAGTGCCAAAGTATAGAACACTCTGGGTTTTGATCCTTTCTTTCTGGGTTCTAAAAGAAAACGAAGTAATGAAGTACAGGGAAAGCAAGAAGCAATCAATTGAATATCCATCTTCCACCATCGGTCAATTTCTGCTTTGGTGAAGAAATGGAAGAAGAGGCTCAAAGAGAGCACCACGAATCCAACAGGTGAATAGTACTAATCTAAGTTGTCATTGGTGATATGAGGTCATGGATTTTGAGTGTTGCTATGGACGTCTAAATATCATTTAGAAATCAATGTAATCTAACTGGACTAATTTTTACTCTGAATCTTTCAAGGCTAAGAATGATGGTTAGGAAGCAGAGCAAACAGATATTGCTTTGATGGGCAACACAAAAGATTCTGAGGAATATAGGGTCATTAATAGTTACACTCAACTATTAACGGAGATCTTGCTTATAATCCTACTGTTTTAGTCACAATATCCATGGCCTTATAGTGCTGTCCAAAACTCATTTGTTGGTTTGCAGTGCATGAATGATGCTACTTGAAAGTTGAAACTTAGGTCTTATTTTGAATTATTCTAAATGGTTTATATCTGTTTTATGCTTCAGCAGTTCAGGTTCTGTTGAAAGTTGAAACTTTGCATTCATGCATGTAGTAGCAGGCGACAGCATACAACAAAGTTATTGTGGCCAGATGGGCGCCGATGGCCGCTGCATGCTGAACTGGGCCGCACAGCATGCAAGCAAAGGAGGAAAGATGGATGTGTGCCATTGGATGCAGTGGTCGGCAGGGATGAAGCGAACTGCAACACCGTGGCTTTCCAGCCAAAGTTAGAGGATCCTTTTCCCCCTAATCTGTATTCAGGTCTATAAGCTATGGTTTTGTGATTGATGCTTTCCAGGTTTCTGTTCTTTCTGATTGGACTACAGAGGATGTTCTTCATAATGGTAGAATAAAATAAATCAATTGACAAAAGGGAGATTCATCAGGTTAGTGCAACTATTTATCTTGAGTTGTATAGATCTTTCAGTCCAAAAATGCTACAAGTGATTTTGTTTCTATTGGCGCACGCTTATCACCAAACAAACAACTGTCCATTAATATTCTCATGACAAAGAAACTAAAGATGGGGAGTTTCTGGTGCTCTCTTCACATATTTATACCAACAGATAAGAATTTAAATAAAATAGATGATTTTTTACTTTCCAGATGACAAGACATAGTTATTTAGTTTTAAAATCACTACACACTAGGCTATGGTGCACGCAACAAATTTCCTCAAAACAACTATGCCATCTTCTCGGCTTCATTTTTTCTTCATTCAGATTTGTTCACATTTATTCTTTCAAAGTTTACAAATTTTAATTGATGTTTCATGCATGTGTTTTACTACCAAATAACTCCTCCAAAAGTAGTGTTTAATTGTAATATAATACTTATAATCTCCACATGGCAAACATTATTATACCTATAATCTCCACAATTAACTCAATCCACCATTACCACTCAACTTATATAACTATCAGGGACACCTCACTTGGTTTCTCCCAACAATAGCTTATCTTTCCCATTCCTCCTATACTCAACAGCACTATACTCATCCCCACACATGGACCATGAACAACCAGCCAACAGGTTTTCTCTAATCCTCAATTAGTAATGTTATTACCTTCAATTCTGTGTTTAGGGGCCTCAAATTATCTTTTATGACCTTTGCATTATTTTCACATTTTTATACTTCATAGCATAAACTACTATTATTTCCTGTCATGAATCTACCCAAACCTTTGTATGGTGATGTTCATTTCTGTTTTGTCCATATTCCACAAGTGAAGGCATGCAATTGTTCAAATGAATTCTTCTACGATGCCAACAGTTTCTATAGCTGTCAGTCTGTCACGGGCAAATCCACAGGCAGAGACCACAGCAAACCGAAGCTTCAAGACACTCATGTTCCTACTCATACATGAAAAATGGATTACCTCACATGCAGCTAAGTACAATTGAAGAGGAGGTAAAAAAACAAATTTGTGATCAAACATCACTTTTGTTGCTTCGGTTAATAAATTTCATCGTATGAAAAATGTCATTGTTTGCTGAGTATAATAAAACAGACATTTCCTATGTGCTGTCTATTATATTTATCTTATATCCCCTCATGTATTTCTCAGAATCTATTTACAAAATTCCGCAGCAACGCGCGGGGTATCATCTAGTAAATATCTGAAAGTGAGCAGGACACATTTATTCAAAATAAGACAAAATGATTAAAAATACCAAATAAACATTAAGCTGTTTTTCAAAGTAACAACGTGTCAACTGGTATGTAGCATCCATCGGTATGAGTTACTATTGAAGTGTTACGTAGCATTCATCGGCATGAGTTACTATTGAAGTAGTTCGTTAGGAATAATTAATTATTTACCACTCTTATATGTGGTGATAAAGAATTTATTACTGGACGAGAAGTAATCTTTGCTGGGTCAGGCAAAAATTGTAGTCTTGGTTATCTTCCGGTTTTAAAATTTATTACTGGACGAATAGTCTTGGTTATCTTCTGGTTTTAAAATTTATTACTGGACGAGAAGTGATCTTTACTGGGTCAGGCAAAATTTACAATAGCCTTGGTTATCTTCCGGTTTTAAAGCCCATGGATATTTTTTGACACAGCTCCCTAATAAGTCCTGGTTCGATACTTGGCAGGTCCCTAATGAGCTTTAATTCCCACGGGTATTTTCGTGAGTCCTGGTTCGAAACTTGGCAGTTCCCTAATGAGTCCTGGTTCGATACTTGACAGGTCCCTAATGAGCTTTAATCTCCACGGGTATTTTTTTTTGACATCAACCGTGAGTCCTGGTTCGATACTTGGCAGGTCCCTAATGAGTCTTCGATACTTGGCAGGTGTCTAATGAGCTTTAATCATTTTTTGACACCAACCGTGAGTCCTGGTTCGATACTTGGCAGGTCCCTAATAAGTCCTGGTTCTAATGAGTCCTGGTTCGATACTTGGCAGGTCCTAATGAGCTTTAATCCTAGTTGGTGTTACCAATCGGGAGTAAAGATAAATCTTTAATCCCAGTTGATGATCGGGAGTAAATATTACGCGCGCTCTCTCTCTTTATCTACTCGTATCCGCACGCTCAGCCTCCTCTCTATCTTCTTTCTACTACACTCCGCTTCCTCCTCTCTTATCCACTCCTCTCTTTCTTCTTTTCTTATCTTCTTTCTTACTATCTTTTCTTCGTCGGCGCATGCGGGTGGTAGACGGCCGGGGAAGTGCGTGGGGCGGAGGCAGGCGGCGGACGCGCTGAAGGGAGGTGGCGTGCAGCAAATGCGCCGGAGGGCACCGAAGGGAGGTGTGGGCTGCAGCGCGCCTGGATGCCTGCGGGCGGCGACCCGGCCGGAGGAAGGCAGCCGGCTGTGGGCGTGCCTGGATGGGAGGTAGCCGGCGGCGGGCAAGCTAGCCGGAGGGGATCGATGATTTTGTGATGATTTTGGGGATGATTTTGTAATGATTTTTGGGATGATTTTGTGTTGATTTTGGGGATGATTTTGTGATGTAAATTTGTGAATAATTTTTAGATGCTTTTGTGAATTTGTTGATGATTTTGAGATGTAAATTTCTAGATGATTTTAGATGTTTCGGTGAAGTTACAGATGAATTTGTGATGTCAATTCATGCATGATTTTGTGATGTTTCTGTGTGAATGATTTTGTTGTTGAGTTCGGTGCAAAATCAATATGCAAGTACAAAAAACAATTAAAAAAAAGAAAAGAAAAGGAGCAACAGTCATGTGGCGCTAATATTTTTACTCCCGGTTGGTAACCCCAACCAGGACTAAAGATGGATCTTTAATCCCGGTTATATCAACCGGGACTAGTCCCGGATTCGGGGACCCGGTTTACAACCTGGGAGTAAAGGGGTTGCAAACCGGGACTAAAGCCCACTTCTCCGGTAGTGCACAGACATATAAGGGTCCACATGTAATAGATAACGAGTGATACATTTTTAATTGCCACATCTTAAAAGTGATAAAATGTTAAATGTCCCGATTCGTTTAGTTGGCTTGGTCAAACTGTACGGAACAGTAGTTCCCTTTGGGTACAGTAGTTCCCTTTGGGTTCAGGCACTTAGTTCGATCAAACCACAAGTGCACCAATCATGCACATTGACGAGACAATGGATCAGAGAAGGGAACTGTGGAGATGGATGTGAGCTACGATGCTGGAACTGTTGAATAGTCCCACATTGGTTGTGGAAGGATAAAGGACTTAAGATATAAGTGGGGGAGCCCCTCACCTCAATTACTAGCTTTTGGGGTAGGAAAGGCCCTTTACGATCCTACACCTGGTATCAGAGCCTAGCTAGGTTAACATCTCTGGCCCGATGGACATAGTGTGTGAAGACTTGATGGACCGTGGGTGCCTGCGGGGCCCGTATACCTGATGGACCGTGGGCCGATGGGACCCGGATACGGTGAAGGGGCTGAGGGACACCAATGTGTGAAGTGGGAAATTGTTGAATAGTCCCACATTGGTTGTGGAAGGGCGAAGGACCTAAGATGTAAGTGGAGGAGCCCCTCACCTCAATGGCTAGCTTTTGGGTTGGGAAAAGCCCTTTACGATCCTACATGCTTGACACTTAAATTCTATACTTGAATTAAGCAAATATGCAATATTGATGCTAGCATATGGTTTGATTTGTAAATGCTTTATATATATACTTAATTAAATTGTTATTTCTCAAATAGCTTTGTAATTTCTCATTGTGCAAAGAGAATAAAAAATATGAAAAAAAATTAATACCGAATCCTTAGAAACAGTTTTGACGACAACGATGTATTTGATGGGAGCAAAATAATGGGTGCCGAATCCTTGGAAACGGTCTTGACGATAAGGACGTACCCGGAATAATCAAGAAAAAATGAGCAAAAAGGCTCAAGTAAAGAAAAAGTTAAAAATTCTCTTGGTTGTTTTGTGCTAAAGCTTATTTGAGAAAGAGTGATAAATGCAATAGGTATATGTGTTTAGTGTTTATTCTTCAACATATGTGCTTGTTAATATGTTGCATTATAAATCGTTTGAAATCATGAATTTTGATTGTTGATTCCAGCTTAATTGTAAAATCTTTGGTTCATAATTATACTTTAATGCATGCTTGCTATATTATAGATGTGTTCATCTTCTTTTTATTGCAATACATGACATGATATGCTATATATATGCTAAGCTCTTGAAAATTGAACATTAATGAATATAATTCCTATGCTTGATGAAATCATTGTCAAAAGGGGGAGAAGCAATGTGTTTTTGAAAGGAAAGCAAATGAGTTTTTGAGAAGAGCATGTTTTTGCTTCAATTGGGAATTTCTTTCTTTTCAAAAGTGAGAGAAGTCTTTTGGATTTTCGAGCATGATGTATATGTTTGTATGAAGTGTGCTTTTTACCACTTTTGTTTTTATTTTTCCAAACAACAAAACAATTTTGATGGGTTTACCAATGTGTTCATCAAGGGGGAGATTGTAAAATCAAAGGTGTTTTTGATTATTATTATGTGATGAACAATTGGCATTGGAGATTATTGGTTTTGATATTTGGAATTTATTTGCAAAGTGGTTTTGGAGATGATTGGATTTTACAGGTGATCTACAGGTACTGCTGGATGTGGTCCGGTCAGACCGGGCAGGTGTTGCCGGTCTGACCAGCGTGTATTGCACGGTCAGATCGACGCAGCCTATGGTCTGATCGGCTAACTCTGTGTCGATTTTGGTTTCGGGTTGTTTATTTGGATATCCGTGATTGTTTCATGATTATGACTTCTAGATGGATACTATACGTATGTTGCAACTAATGGGTCAAGTTGGGGATAGCTTGGTCTCGGAATATGGTTTCTTTGTTTGTTACATGTGTAGGTGACTTGATGTCTCGGGAGAGTATTTGCGGTGATGGACCGGGAGTCGACTTGGTGGTAAGGCGATGTCCGTGGTGGTCAGATATCATGCGGGATACTTGGGCTAGAGTTCAATGCAAGTGGTTGGTGAAGATTCCCTATGGCATACGATGGTGATATTGTGTGCGTATGAGATGCGGAGTCGAATTTGGAAGGAGTCCAAATTTGGTATGATTGGTTATGTAAAGTTTGTTTCTTGTACGAGAAGGTTTCCTATGGGGATTAGGACTTCTAATATGAGTTTGGTTCGTGGTTTTAGGCTGCCTACCTCATGTATAAATAGAGAGGGAGCGTGAGGCTTCCCGGTATCGCTTTTGAGAGCATTAAGTTGATAGTTTAGTTAGGGTTTCGAGTTTAGTTGAGACTTTTGTAAGGAGTGCTGTTGGTGCACTTTGTAAACACAGAGAGAATCAATAAAGTTGTCATCCACTTTAAGAGTTATTCGATTTGTGTTTTCCCGGGTGCGGCGATCTAACTGGCAACTCACCAGCGGTCAGACCGGCGGCATATAGGCGGTCAGACCGGCGGCGGCGACAGGCAGTGGCAGGTGATTTCGGCGGTTCAACCGATCGATCTACATCGGTCAGACCGACTTTCATCAGGCAGTCAGACCGGCGCATCTACTTCGGTAAGACTACGATCCATCAAATTTGAGGGTAACTTTTATTTCCGCTAAAAGTTTTGGTTTTTGGTATACCAACCATTCACCCTCTCTGGTTGGATTAGTTCTTGTGATTCGAACCTACAGGAACCACCGGAACGTTATGAGCAAAAAAATATTCTCGAGTGCTATGAGGTCAAGTCAATGATATTTATCTATTATATATTAAAATTCCATTAAATATTGTACAAACACTCCCAATACGTTACATGGCGTTCCTATATAAACGCTTTTAAACCGTCATACGGTACTATTTAATCTCACTGACGATTTTCATTTAAATTGGTGGTCTGTACCATTCATTTTCACTTAATTAAATTGATGGACCCGTTATTTAGATCATATATATATATATATATATATATATATGTATATGTATATGTGTATATATATATACATATATATATATATATGTGTGTGTGTATGTGTGTTGTACTAATACATTCCACCTATACATACGAGAGAGAATAGGTTTGCAAAATTAAAAAAAAGTAAGTATGTAAGATTGAAAAAGAACGATAAAGCTTTACGTAGGGTTCGCCTGGAAGGAGAAAAAAAACATACCCACATACGTATGGTAAAAGAATAAAGCCACGTGTCAAAGAAGATGAAACCAAAAAAAATATACATATATAGTATCATACAAAAAAATAAATTAAATTCTACCATATACTCCCACAAATTAGTTATTGTTAATAAATTTGGAAAAACAATAAATACATTCTTCTAATGAGTAAAGGTGTCTCACGTGATTATTAACAATAAGGGTTGAAAATAAACCAAACGCTATAATATATATTTGTCAAAATATAAATAACAATATGGTGCTATGATAATTATCATAGTGGTATGTCTATTTAGCTATAATTTTTTTTAGTATTGTCGAATTATAACTTCGCTCATTTTCAAATTGCAGTATTTGTAATGTTTAACACCATAAACAATAGGTGTCTACTCTATACAATGAATCTACTCAAAATTAAAAAAAAACATTTTGATTCCTCCATCTTCTCTTTTTTCTTCCATAAAGGGCACCAAGCATGAATAATGTAGTTTGCTACGTTGCTATAAGCATAAACATATACTCGAGTTAATGCGGTCCCAGTGGAGACCACCGTCACACCAATAATGCTCAACTTACTACTTAGCGATGCACTACTCCATAAGGACGTGTTAGTAAATTAGACATTAAAATTATGCTCCAGGTTGATCTGGGGGAGGGTACAACTGCATCGATATGGGACCCATTTTCAAAGCAACAGACAAAGAAAGTCGCTACAATCAGTTTCACTTAAAGGCTATACGTACTAACATTTTCTTACTAAATTCTTACTAACACTGATGTGTCATGCTATGAGTGCATCTAGATTTTTTTTATAACTTCCATCTACTTAAATCAAATGGTTGAGATGATTATTAGTAAAAGTTTAGCAAGAAAAATTTAGTACGTGTAGCATTGCTCATTAGAGAAACACCCATTAATTTATACAAGTGGTATTTTTATAATATTTATATATAGATTTTAAAATTGGTGAGGCATGAAATACTTACGTGTAGTCGATATTTTAGGCTTATTTTATTGGTACTTTATGTAGTTCATCTATGAATAGTTACTTGGCTTTTAAACAGTGATAATATATTGAAGTGACAACAAGGAAATTTATATATAACAGGGGCAAAGTAATTTTATTTAATCTAGGAGAAAACCTTATTACATAACTATATTAAAGTCTATAATCTATTTCCCAGCTTATAAATGATGAGATATGACTTTGTTTTAGCATTATTTTCATAAAATTGCGCACGTCTCTGCGTAGGTTTCCTTCCTAGCTAGTTATTGATTTCGAAGGGGGTACATGTACTGAATAAAACGCCAGTCTAGACCTGAAGCCACAACGATCCTTGACACGGGATAATCGATTATTTCGTACGATCAGCCCGCCCACACACAAATATATCGATTTTCCCAGATACGGCGCTGCAAGCGGGCCGATCCACCGCACGAGATAATAAACCCAAACGCACAGGAAAAATAGTGTCTATAGTAGTGATGGAACAAATAAAATGACTGTGGTCTAGAAACGGATTGAAGCAAAAGAGCATTATGTGTTTATCTAAACATGGGGATTTCGTTTTTAGTGTTTTGGAAGAAAATGAGGCGTTGGTTTTGTTGAAGAAATCGAGGACGCGGAGAAGATTGTGCATGAAACGACGGCAGCGTATCAAGGATGAAGTGGTGGGAAACAAGATCGAAATTATCCGCATCTTAGGGTAAGGCTAATAATTCAGCGAGTTATTTACTTTATAGATCTTTATAACTTATTTTTCAGCTCACTCATATATGATTAGCTCTTCATTATAAATATATGGTCCACCTATCTATCACATAGATTTTTTTTCCTATACATCTTACAACCCGTTTCTCATCTCTCGTCTCTCCTCTCTTATCCATCTTAGCATTTACCCTTCTTACCCTTACCGTTGTTAGAACTCTATATTATACTCTCCTAATGGAAAAGAATCGGAGAGTCGCGCTGATACAAACGAGATGGCGCGATTGGAGAGTCGTGCCATGGACCGGTCGTAGTCGTGCCACGCGCGACTAGCACGCGTTTTAGATTAACGGACGATGGAAACAGGAATTACAAATTTATAATTTATTAAAGTAGTAGAGATCAATAAGGTAATGGAATATGAGCTGCGACTACACTGCCATGAATAATCAGTCAGAAATATAATCCTCTCCAAAAAAAAAATCAGACAAAAATAATCTGTGCATGGATAATAGATTGGGCATGTGTGGTAATCTTACGAGTGTACTCCCTCCGTCCTTCTAAAGGAAGTCGTTTTTGGAAAGCGACACGGTTTCCAAAACACAACTTTAACTTCTTATTTCTATAAAAATATTTATTGAAAAATAATATATGTATATCTTTATGAAAGTATTTTTCAAGACAAATTTATTGATATAATTTTTACATTTTTAACTCAACAATTTGAGAGTTATTTTAAGATTTATATTTCTAAGGTTTAACTTAAACATTATCCTTAAACATTATCCTAAATGACTTCTAATACGAGTATGGAATGAGTATGTTAACATATCACCAATATGTTGTTACCTTGGGCCTCGACGCAGTATACGGCATCATCATCCTCGGGTTTGGAGCACTTGGAGGCTCCAGGAACGGCGTACATTAGTTCAGCTGCGGTTGCGCCTCCTGGAAATAATAAGTTAATGGCGGTTGAGCCAGCTGAAGGCTTTTGGACGGTCCACTTATTAAATCCAGAGTACTCATGGTCATCGGCATCAGGTGGTAATATCGTCAATATGTTGTCTTCCACCCACACGAAGAACCTCCTGTTGTCAGGCTCGCCCAGATCAACCGGGATCGGCGTGCCTGCCTGCTGAGGCTAGGCAGGCACCTGCGTTTCTCCTTGAGTTGCTGCCAAGAGAGAAGGGTGACATGATCCATAAATACATATGCACAGCAAGGCAAAAGAAAAGCAAATCAAAGGCTGTGTTTAGTTGGATCCAAAGTTTGGATTTTGGTTGAAATTAAAGATGATATGACTGAAAAGTTGTATGTGTATGACAGGTTGATGTGATGAAAAAGTACTAAAGTTTGGATCCAAATTTTGGATCTAAACGTAGCCAAAGATAACTAGTACCTGCCGGCAGTACTGCGCGCCCTGCACTCTGCAAAAGTGGGCAACTGATCGAGATAAAGACTTCAAGGCCGCCGGTTGAGCAGCAATTCGTGCCTCCGCTGTTTATATCGAGCATCTTTCTTGGCGATTGGAATCTTGCTACAGATAATTAGAGCTCCATTTGCAAGACTAGGAATAGTCTGCATTTCTGTCTCGATGGCGACCCAGGGCCACGGCTGCTTTCCACGGGAGAATTTACTATTTCCCACTCTCCCAGTGCTCAAATACCACTCTCCCAAATTTTCATTCCCAAATGCCACCCGGGCCCACATGTCAGCCTCACTCTCCATTCAAACAAAAGTGATGCGGGACCCGATGATGAGTGAGGCTGACATGTGGGCCCGAGTGGCATTTGGGAATGAAAATTTTGGAGAGTGGCATTTGAGCACTGGCATTTTGAGAGAGTGGAAAATAGTAAATTCCCCCGCTTTCGGACACAAACAAACACTTTGTGTTTTGGTAAAAGACTAAATTACCCTCTGAACTACTTTTTTTTTTGGAGACCCTCTAAACTACTTTGTTTGACTCATTTTAACCATTGATTTTAGTATCGGTTATTTTAGTCAAATAAAGAGTTGTTCTATATTAGATTAATAATATTTTAAAAATAAGTTGTTCTATATTAAAGAGTTACATTATTATATTGTGTTTAATATCATTTTTACATGATTGATTTTTTCACTATATTAGTCAAAGTTGAAAAATGTTTTACTTAGCACTATTCTTAATATGCTTATATCCTTTCATTAACTCTCTCCACCTTATATCTCTTCGTTGTTTCTCTTCATCCATTCACGCGATTGATGCAAGCGAGCGAGGGACGACAACTCCGACGGCCTCACCCAGGTGAGGCGAGACGATGGCGACAGCTGGCAGGTGAGTTCGCCCCACCTTCTCTAGCGAGCCCCCTCATTCTCCCTCCGGCGAGCTTTTCTCGACGGTGAAGACGAGACTCAGACGAGCAACCTCCCTCCGGCAACGACGACAGCCTACTTCAGCGAGCCCCCTCCTTCCTACGGCGAGTCCCCTTCTCCTCCCTCCGGTGAGTCCCCTACTCCTTCCTCCGGCAAGCTCCACCACCGACTCATATTCTCTCCACCACCGTCCCTCACCGTGCCGCCTCCCGGTCTCGCCGGCAAAAAAAGGAGTCAACATGCCGTCGCGGCCCTGTCCGGCCAGCCTCTTCCCCTCCCCCTCGCCTCGCTTTGCCTACCACCAACACTGGCCCACCGCCCGCTGCCGACCCCGTAGCTCCGGCGGCGCCGCCGCCGCATCACTTATGCCCTTGTCCTCTGTCCACCATCGGTCCGCCGCCTCCTAGACCATCTCTCTAAGTCCCGATCCCCCACTTCTCGCTCCCAGGCACCACCCTCCCCTACCCCCACCCTCATTCTCACCATCGAAACCCTAACCCCACCCCTGCGTTGTCACAATGTGGTAGGGAGACCATTCATGAGATGGCTAGTTCCCGCACGTCATTTCTATATACGTTTGTGCGCAGCATTAGGAGGGGAAACCTAAGCTTCATTTTTTCCCAACAGCCAGTTCATAGTTATTTAAACATAATAGATCTATAAATTTTATTAGTGAGTCAGTCTCAGAGTGTCACGTGGTAACTTAAAAAAGTTTGTACAAGTTATACGTGATAGCTTAAAAATGTTTATACAAAATTTTATGGGTTTTTAATGGGTTTTTAGTATATAATAGATATATATAGTTTTCCTCCAAATATCCTATTTTTAGAAGTTTTTGGAAAATATACGTCTCATGCCGAATGATTTGGCGAGACATCCAGCAGAGCAGTGACAACCAGGGTGTCGTGACAACCAGCAGAGCAGTGAAACGACCTGGCTTGTTAACCCTACCTGTGGCGACCGCGAGACGTCTCGCTAATGCCAACAACAAAACTACATACTCCCTCCTCTATTTTGGCCCCGTTTAGATCCCACCCAAAATTTTTCACCATGTCACATTGAACGTTTGAACACCTACATAAAGTATATATGCTCAAAAAATAACTAATTGTATAGATTACGACTAATTTACGAGACGAATTGTCACGCCCAGAAATTCGCTAACCCGAATCTCAAGCAGATGTGTATTAAATTTCTTTCCAGGACCAGTCAGAGTACACAAACGACGATTCAATACAGTTCCACGTCTTACAAAAATAACAAAATAAAACTCATTTGATACCTCTGCTTGTGTGGGGGGAGGGGGGGAAGAAAAATTGTCGTGTCACATCACGTGGGACCCAACAAATTGATTAATGAGTGAATTGCATCTTGGGCCTCTTTTTTTTACCATTGTTGCAAGTTGGACTAGGGGTAAACAAATATTTTCACTTTGGACCACTTATGTTTACCCATTGCTTCACTTTGGGCTGGTTCTTCTACCTCCAGCTCTCCTTCCTATTCTCCATATCCCAAATTAACCATCACCGAACTGCACTGGCTGCCTCGTTAGGAATGTGACAAACCTGGCGCTCGGCTAGCAAACGGCTTGATCGGCTGATCCTCTCCATTAGGAAGGTGACCAGCAAGCCTGCCATGTACCCAAAAGCATGGAGATCAATGTGTCCGAGACAAATGAATGGATGGTTAGTCCGTTGGTGAATGGATGGATCAGCATCGGCATTGGTTGGAAGCGTCCACCAAGCCACACTGGCGTCGCTACACGTTTGACCATGACCTTGAGCACTGTCGCGCTGTCGTCAGTGTCGCGCTCAGCCTTAAGCCCAACTCTACGCTCGACCTTAGTCCAAATAGCTCTGGTGCCTCACTTAAGTCGAGCTCAACCGACAGCTTCATGCTACACTGCATCTTGAGCCCACCCAGCATCCGATGAGGGAATAGAGAAAGTGAGAGAGCACAAAGAGGAGAGAGGGAGCTGTAGGTCTGAGAACAACCCCAAGGTGAAACTTTTGTAAATTTACCTGGTCCAATATGAAAATGTAGATATACCCCTGGTCCAAGCTCAAAGAGTGGTAAAATAGTGACCCAATATGCAATTTACTCTTGATTAATCTAAATATGTTTCCTTATGGTCTCCCAGCCTTCCATTCCACAATCTTTCTTTTAATCTAAAAATGTTTCCTTAATTGTCTCAAACTTCTTTTTAATCAATTTTATATATGGAATGTGTGCATCTATTGTGTTTATTAAATAAGATCATTGTGGTAATTTTTCAATCCTACTATTTTGTCCTAAATTAGCTAGAAGTGCAATTTATATGGGACTGAGGTAGTAAAAAATAGATTTACTAGTTCCTGAATTATTGCTGTTCAAATTTATTAGCCGCTTCAATTTGCGCTCGTACATCTCAAAGTCACACGATATACGACACGACATACAGTACAATCCTTCACCAAGTCAATACTAGAAGAATATAGCTATTCGCCTTTAAATCTAGCACCCCTAGAAGTACCATAAGTACGTGATGGTTTTGTTGAAACGAAACTACTCAATGGTACTTGCTGTACTAACCCTGTTGCATAACGCTAATTAAAAATAGAATGACTCATTAGCACGTAATTAATTAAGTCTGAGCATTGCAAACTAAAAAAAATATATTTATATGATTTTTATATTAACATTTCTGTAGATTTTTTATTCAAAAAACCTGTAACCTGGCAGTTTCAAAAGTGTGCGCGCGAAAAGAGAAAATTAAGAAGATACGTAAAACGAGAAGCTATTAGCGTAAAATTAATTTAATATTAGTTATTTTAAGCTTAAAAAATAGATTAATATGATTTTCAAAAGCAACTCGTGTATATAATCACTAATGAAGAAGTGATCTTTGTTGGGTGGTGAAAAAACTATATTAGTCCTGGTTTGAATAGTAACCGAAACTCTTTAGCCCGGTTAAAAATCCCAACGCCATTTTATGACCGGGACTAAAAATTGACGCGTCGTATATAATCCCTCGCATTTATCCTCTAGCAAACTCCTCCTCGACCGCAAACTTCTTCTCCTTATCTCCTCCTCATTTTAACTTCCTCCTCCTCCCATTCCTCCTCTCTCCACTTTCTTTCCTCTCTCTTATCCTCTCCTTTTCTTGTAGCAGCAGCGAGCAAGCCAACAGAGGGCGACGGCCTGCACGGCAGGCGGCGCAGATATTTATGGTTTTGTTGATTTGTATGTGAATTTGTTGGTTTGTACGTAATGTCTATGGATATGTAAATTTGTGATGTGAATTTGAGAATGTTCATTCGATCTGTGAATTTGTTGATGATTTTGTGATGTTATTGTAAATGTGTATGATTTTGTTGTTGAGTTTAGTTTGAAATCAATATTCAAACAACAAAAAGTAATGGAAAAAGAAAAGAAAAAAACCTTAAGTCTTAGTTGGTGTTAACATTTAGTCCTGGTTGGTAAAAAATGGTAGCCTAGCCACGTGGTGCTACCATCTTAGTCCCATTTCATCCGGGACTAAAGATATCCATCTTTAGTTCTAGATTCGGTGTCCCGATTTGTAACCCATAATTAAAGGGGTTGCAAAACCGAGACTAAAGAGCCATTCCTAACAGTGAATTGTTTGAAGAGAATATATTGTTTAGCAGTTCGTGTAACGTGTGTGTGAGAAACAGACATTTAATTCGTCTTATCCCCTTCTCATGCGAACGCAGACTAAGTCAACTATCCAGATGTAAATCTAAAAATAGTGCACCGTGAATTGGTTACGTACCTATCGTCGAAGTTCATCTGATGGCCAGTAGATGGCCCGGCTTGTGCACCAAAATTGCTGCCGATAGACCAGTTATCCAACTGACCGACCGGAGCGATGACCTCCACCATCGCCGGCCTGCCACGGTCTGCCGCCATTGCTATGCCAACCTCTGCCGCCATTGCCGCGACCAAAACCTCGATTAGCAATAAACCTACTCCTTGCAAACCGACCTCTCCCAGCCTGAGACCCACCTCCTCCATACCCCGGTTGAAAACCCCTAGCGACGAAGTTTCCTTGACCGCCGGCGCCCTGGGGAAATCGCTGGTTGCTTCTCTCCATTGGTTGGCGAGCTACGGCGACGTACGACAGATGCGAACAAGCCCTAGCTTTACGTCGAGTAGTTCCCGTCTTAGCAAAGAGAGAAACCAAACCAGGTGAACATCGTTTGGAGTCAATCAAGGCGGTTCATCGGTGGGAAGGCCGGCGGCTGGTTTCACTTTCCCTCCGGCAAAACAACCATCTTCGGCAGCGATGGCACAGGTTTCTTCGGCTATACCGCAGGCTGCGTTTTCGGTTGGCACAACAAGTTTTGCTGCTGGTCCGTTTGCACCGGTGCAACCTGCTGTTCCGGCTGAGATGGCGCATGCTTCGACACTGCCGGTCAGTGCTGCGATGCCGTGCATCCCTGTGTCGTTAGCGGCATCAAATGCACCTGTTATGGCAGGGACAGCAGAAGGTGCTTTTGGTCCGGTTGATTTAAAAGGAAAAGCAAAAGTGGAAGGTAAAGGTTTTAATAAAAATCCATATTGTTATAGATGCTTTACTAAGGGTCATACGCTACAAGAATGTTCATCAAAGTTTTATTGTGATATTTGTGAAACTGAGGATCATGTGAGTTCTCGTTGCCCGCTTTTTAGAGAGAGAGAGACTAAAGAGCATAACTTTGTGGTTATGCTATGGATGGTCTTGGTTATTTCCATATTCCTCTTACAGTTGGTCAAAAGGTAAAGCATGAGTCCAAGGCATGCTTGGTTAAGATATGACTGGAGGACAGATGTCAGTAAAGGATGTTATCTCTGAGCTGGAAAGATTAATTCCAGGGAAATGGAAGTGGGAGGTACATGACAATGGTGATAATACTTTCCGTACTATTTTTCCTTCTGATGCTGAATTAAAACGTATGGTTGAATGGGGCCCAGTTCATACCAAGATGGGTGAGACTAAAATGCAGATTGTTGAAAAGGGGGGGGGGTTAGCAATGAGGTTAAATTTGTTCTTCCAAAAATTTGGGTTTAGTGCAAAGGTTTACCTTCCGAGTTAAGAGAATATCTTATCATTTGGGCTGTTGGTTCTATCTTAGGGGTTACTAAGATGGTTGACATGAAATTTACTAGGAGGTATGATATAGCTAGGTTGTAAGTTTTGGTTTTGGATCCATCTTTAATTTCTGACGTAGTTGATGTGGCAATTGGTGATGTCCTGTATGAACTGGTTTTTAAAGTGGAGCCAGAAAATGGACCTGATGAGCCTGAACCTATGCAAATGGAGAATGAAGGAGGGAATGATAATTGTAAAAAAGATTATGGGAGTAATCTGCATGATAATGTTAAGGAAACAGGAATGTCAAATCCTGTTAAAACTTCTTCAATTGGCATGAGTGGTCTTTCCAATGAGAAGGGTGGTACTTCTTTAATTTCCATCTAATCAGGTTATGCTTTTACCTGAGTCAGATGGATTGACTTTATCGAATGAAGATTATGATGGTTTAATGGATGATACTTCTTTGGTGGAGGGAGTACATTCCCAGGATAGCTTAGCTGGTAAGCTTGCTGCTATTCCAGAGGTGATAGTATCTCCAGGAAGAGCACGAGGAGAGCAAGTGACAGTGATCAACTGGTTATACAAAGGGCAGAGAAGCTAAAGTCTGGCAAAAAATTGGAGAATCAAATGAACAAAGGTAACTTGGAAAAAACCGCCTCTTTCTTACAATTTTCTAATGATGAAATATCTGCCTCCTTACAAAATCTTGGTATTATTGTTGCAAATAATGATGTTAGTTTAGATAATGCTATAAATGACATAAGATATGTAGAATATGATAGACTTAGGGATCATGCTAGTTTGAACGATACTCTTATGTCTTCTTCAAACCTTGATAATGATTCTGTAGAAGATCAGTTAGAGGATAATTTTTTACTACAACATTTATGTAGTGAAATTATGGACGAGGTAATGGATATGAGTGGTGATTACTTTAGTAATCTTCAAACTACTTCTGATTTTGTTATACCTCCCATGGATAAAAGGAAGAAGGGAAAAAAGGTGAGGGGAAATAAAGCTCATAAAAATAAGTTATAATGAAAGGTGTCTTTTGGAACTATGATGGGTTTAAAGACCTAAGAAAACATAAGTTTATTTCGGATCTTACTGAGGAACAACAACTTGATTTTATTGCCCTATCAGAGACTGTTAGGAGGGATTTTACTTCTACTGCTCTTAAAAATCTTTGTGCCGGAAAAGATTTTTTGTGGCATTGCAAACCGCCTAGGGGTAGATCTGGTGGCATGTTATTAGGAATAAATTTACAATCTTTTGATATTGTTTTAATTGATGAGGGTGATTTTTATATTAAGTTTTATTTATGTAATAAATTGGACAAGTTTAAATGGGCTTTGGTGCTGGTTTATGGACCTGCTCAAAATGATTTAAAAGAACATTTTCTTGCTGAGTTAGTGAATATGTGTAGCCATGAAGCTTTACCAATTCTTATTGGTGGCGATTTCAATATTTTGCGCAGTCCTGATGAAAAAAATAATGATAACTTTGATGGCCTTTTCTTTTTAATGTAATTATTGATGGCCTAAGTCTCAGAGAGCTTGCAATGTCTGGAAGAAACTTTACTTGGGCAAATAATTTAGCACATCCTACTTATGAGAAATTAGATAGAGTTTTAATGTCGACGGAGTGGGAACATAATTTTCCGCTGTCCTCAGTATTTGCTCTAAATAGAGACATTTCTGATCATACTCCTTTACTTTTAAATACAAATTCCTCATCACCGTGTATTGGTCAACAAAATTTCAAGTTTGAATTAGTTTGGCTGCTACGGGATGGTTTTGTAGATATGGTAAAGGATATTTGGTCTTCGGTTGATGAGGGTAACACCCCTTTAGAGCGTTGGCAGGCTAAAATTCGTAGATTAAGACAACATTTGAGGGGATGGGCTAAACATACTAGTGATGTGTATGAAAAAGAGAAGAAAGATTTATTACATAAGCTTGATGTGATTGATAAGAAGGCTGAAACAGATCTTTTGACTCAGGAAGAAATTGATATTCTATATTATTTGAGGAATAGACTTGCGTGTTTACTGAGAGAAGAAGAGATTAAATGGTATCAACGTGCTAAGACTAAGGATATTTTAGAAGGTGATTCTAATACAAAATATTATCATTTGGTTGCAAATGGTAAACATAGGAAAATAAGAATTTATCAGTTACATGATGGTGACCAAGTTATAAATGGTGATGCGAATTTAAAATCGCATATTAGCACTTATTATAAAGGCTTGTTTGGGTCACCAGAAGATTCTATATTACAATTAGATGAGACTAGGATACATGATATTCCTCAAGTTTCTCAAATGGAAAACGAGGCTTTAACGCAAGAATTTTCTGAGAAGAAGAATAGAGAGGCAATTTTCCAAATGGAACATAATAAAGCTCCGGGTCTAGATGGATTTCCAGCTGAGTTTTATCAAGTTTTTTTAGAATGTCATTAAATATGATTTGTTGGAGTTATTTAAGGGATTTCATGAGGGAACCTTGCTTTTATATTCTCTTAATTTTGGTACTATTATTTTACTGCCTAAGTGCAAGGAGGCTATGAAGATTCAACAATATAGGCCTATTTGCTTACTTTAATGTCAGTTTTAAAATTTTTACTAAAGTAGCTACAAATAGAATTATAGGGGTTGCCCAAAAAGTCATTAGTCCTACTCAAACTGCTTTTATTCCGGGGAGAAATATTATGGAAGGAGTGGTTATATTGCATGAGACTATACATGAAATGCATCATAAAAAGAAAAGTGGGGTAATTTTTAAGATTGACTTTGAGAGGGCTTATGATAAAGTGAAATGATCTTTTGTTCAACAAACTTTGAGGATGAAAGGATTCTCACCAAAATGGTGTCAATGGATTGCTTCATTTATCCAGGGAGGTCATGTTGGTATAAAAGTAAATGATCAAGTTGGCTCTAATTTTCAAATTTATAAGGGTCTTAGGCAAGGTGATCCATTGTCTCCAATTCTTTTTAATATAGTTGTTGATATATTTTCTATATTAATTAAGAGAGCCAAGGATGATGGTCAAATTAGTGGGGTCATTCCACACCTAGTGGATGGTGGTTTTTCTATCTTACAATATGCTGATGATACTCTTATTTTTTTAGAGCATGACTTGCTACAAGCTAAGAATCTAAAATTGCTTTTGTTGACTTTTGAAAAGTTATCTGGCCTTAAAATAAATTTCCATAAAAGTGAACTGTTTTGTTTTGGTCAGGCAAAGGAATGCTAGGAATTTTACTCCATTATTTTTGGTTGTAAGCTTGGGAATTTTCATGTAAGATATCTTGGTATTCTGATGCATTTTAGGAAACTTAGTAACAAGGACTGGAAAATAATTGAGGAAAGAATTGAAAAGAAACTTACTAGTTGGAAAGGCAAACATTTGTCTGTTGGAGGAAGGTTAGTGTTGATTAATTCTGTGCTCTCTAGTTTAGATATGGTTATAATATCTTTTTTTGAGATTCCTAAAGGAGTTCTTCAAAAAATTGATTATTATAGATCACGTTTCTTTCGGCAAGGAGATGAGCACAAGGAGAAGTATAGGCTTACAAGATGGGATATTATATGCCAACCCAAAAATAAGGGTGGTCTAGGAGTGCATAATTTAGAAATTCAAAATCAATGTCTTTTGAGTAAATGGTTATTTAAGCTAATAAATGAGCACGGTGTGTGGCAAGATCTGTTAAAAAGAAAATATCTTAGTAATCATTTTTTAAGTCAAGTTACGAGGAAACAAGGGGATTCGCATTTTTGGTCGGGTCTTATGAAAGTCAAGACTACGTTTCTAAATATGGGTACCAGGATTGTGAATAATGGTGAACAAGTAAGATTTTGGGAGGACAAATGGGTAAGAAACTATACCTTTAAGAAGAAGGAATTCCTCGGTTGCAAATGTTATGCCTTCTCTTCCACTGAATGTCTCTTTTAGAAGAGCTTTAGTAGGTTGGAATTTGGCTAATTGGCATAATTTGTGTGCTTTAGTTGTGTATATTCATTTGACAGAGGACAATGACGTATTTAGATGGAGTTTTCATCAAAATAGTCAATTTTCAGTCCGTTCTATATATTTAGCCTTAATTAATAATGGCTACATTGAGAGGAATAAGTTTTTATGGAAACTTAAAATGCCTCTTAAGATTAAGATTTTTATGTGGTACTTGCTTAAAGGGGTCGTGTTAACGAAGGACAATTTTAACAAGGAGGAATTGGCATGGTAGTTTGAAATGTTGTTTTTGCATGAAAAACGAGACTATTCAACATTTATTTGTGGAATGTCACTATGCAAGATTTCTTTGGAGAGCTCTACAATTTTCTTCTGGTTTATATACTCCGCTTAGTATATCTCATATGTTTGAGAATTGGCTGGTGGGGGTTGATAAAAAAAACTAGCAAACTTATTCTTGTGGAGCATCCGCTATTTGTTGGGCTATATGGTTGTGTAGAAATGATATGGTTTTTGACAAGTCACCATTTATATATTATATGCAGGTTCTTTTCAGGGCAACGTACTGGCTCCAGTCTTGGGCTCAATTACTAAAGTGTGATGAAGATATAAAGTTAGTGAAGACTGCATGTCACAACCTTGTGTCAACGGTTATGCAGTTTTTTCGATAACTTTGGATGGAGATTCACAAATATAATTCAGTTATTTGGTGAACTTCTCATGTTGTGTGCGTCTTTAGTAGTTGGTGTGCTCCTGTTTTTTTATGACTATGTTTCTTTATTTTATTGAATTGCTGTAATAATTGGCTGTAGCTCCCTGAGCAAAGGCCGAGATTCTATTCCATTATCTTATAAAAAACCTATCGTACGATATGTACCGAAATTTTGATAAATTAGTCTTTTCGTAAAACTTTTATAAGAGTAGCCAGTATCAAAAACTAATTTAAAAAATGAGGCCCCGACCTCAGCACTATGGAAGTTGGTGCTAAGATCTTGTCTGAGGTTGTACGAAAGCTGGTGTAAAAAGGTCCTAATCCCACCAGCCCAATTTGTTGTTCCAGGTTTTTTTTAAAAATTTTTATTCTCCCTTGACTTGCTCTGCTTGTTATGTTATTTTTATTTTAAAATGCCATGTGTATTGTTTAAATAAAAAACGTGAACTTTTAAAAGAAATATCACTTTTTTAAGATTTATTTTATTTAAAAGAAATATTGCATTCAGTACATATTTAAAAATCGAAAAATGTATTTTAAAAAAAACTTGAGTCTTTAAAAAGAAATTTTAAATAGCAAGTTGAGAACCAAGGGTAAGTGTTATTTCAAAATGTCACGTGTTTTGTTTAAATTAAAAACACTTGAACTTTTAAAAGAAATATCACATTTTCTTAGAAAATATTTTTATTTAAAAGAAATATCACATTCAGTACATAGTCAAAAAATAGACGAACGGATTTAAAAATAATTGAGCTTTGAAAAAAAAATATAAAACAGCAAGTTCACATATAAATGAACTAAGAAAAGATGAAGGAGGATAGTTTCGAAACCTGGTTGATTTGACGCCATCACAAGCGTCTACAACTAGGCTATGTCAAACTTCACAGTTACAGTTTCTTTCACAACTATTTAGACCTTATATAGGTCAGTGCCGCTGTAGCTACATAGCGATTTCAAGTCACTTCGGGCGAGATCTCAGCGCCAAAAACACTGGCACCAAGACGTTATATCTCAGCGTCAACCTCGATGGTGCTGAGATCGCTACTGATATTTAAAATTAGTTTGATATTATCTATTTCTGTAATAAGTTTTACAAATTAAAGAGTCAATTTGTCAAATTTTCGGCCATATGTGTGCAATGGCTTTGTTGGCAGGACACTACCACAAACAAATATTCTTAACCTCATATAACTAATGGTTCCTATATACTCGTTTGAGACTGGTTAATCTCTAATAATTCTTGAAAGAAAATCCATTTGCGATCTGGCTCGAATCTATCAAGGGTACTACTGACATATTATAAAGGGCCAATTTCGTTCTCGCTCCTACTTCGATGTCCAATATTAATTTTGTCTCTATTTTTTGGGCTTTTATTTTGCCCCTATTTTTTTACACAAAAGAGTCGTTTGCCCCTATTCCGTTAATTCTTGATAACAGTGTTAAATGTGGGGTAAAAAGGACAAATATACTCTTAGATATTTTTCGGTACTTTTGTAAACCTCTTTCAAATTTGACCTAAATTTTGGTAAACTTTCACAAAATTTTGACAAATTAAATTACTGCAATAATATGGCATCAATAAATTGGTATTTTGATTATGTCGAAAGTACAGAAAAATATTTAAGGGTATATTTGTTTTTTTCCCTCATTTAATACCGTTAGAAGGAATTAACGGAACAGGGGCAAACGGTTGATTCATTTAAAAAAGTAGGGGTAAAAACAAAAACCTAAAAAACAGGGGCAAAATTAATAATAGAAATCAATATAGGGGCAAGAATGAAATTGTCCCTATTTTAAAAGATCCTGTATATAGGGCTCGAATCTTTAACTAGGTGAGGATAAAGGATATAGGTATATACAATATTATAAAAAATGATAGAGAGATATATTGAAATATTATATAAATTATGTGGGATGATGATTGAATATGCTTACATTCTAAAACTCTAAAATTTAATAAATTATAAAATGATAATGTAGTATCTTTACATATTAAGTTTTAGGTTTTAGTAAGGTAAAAACTTTATAGTACAATAGAACTCTTTAACAGTACCTTGGGTGAATTTGTTATACTTATTGTAACTACTAGTGCCATACATATCGGGAATCCTCCAGATCGGTCAACCGGAGGAGGAGCAAAATCGTTCGCTCACCCCTACCCCCACGCGCGCACGTGCCCCCCAGGCCCATCACATGTCCCTGACCCCCACCTACCACGTGTCTCTACCATATAGTCCGTTGCAACAAATCACCCACACATTTTGGAAACCCTCTATGGAGGGAATTCGTTTCATTTTCTGTTCCACCAAAAAAGGTTCACCTAGTGTACTCACATTGTTTTACTATGTGTAAATCTAATGTTGTACTGAATTGAAATATTCTTTTGCAACAAATCACTTACATATTTTGGAAACTTTCTATTAAGGAAATTCGTTTTCATTCTTTGTTCCTGTTTACACCCAAATTTGGCAACTATGGACAAAATAGGGGAAAATTGTCAAAGTTTGGAAAGTGACGGGTTTCCTTCATAGAGCCGGTCAGACCACAGGTGTGTAGACGGTCTGACCAGCTAATAGGGCCGGTCTGACCGCAGGTATGTGGGCGGTCAGACCGTCAGGGTCCGAGTCCGAGTCTGTTTCCGTCGGGTCTCGGGTTTCCTTGCTCGGGAAGGCAGGTTTCGTGTTTCTTTGGTTTCTATCCCGAGTTGGACGTGGAGAAGGGCCTGTAGAGGGCAAGACCAACCCCTATTTAAGGGACAAGGCCGGTTCATTGTAAAACCCCCCAATACAATTTACTTGATTCGACTATGTTTTTCTATTTTACCCTAGTTTAGTCCATCTTTGTCGGTTTGCGCTGTAAACCGTCCGCCGCCGCTTCGAGTGTGCGACACCTCTTTGTAGATTTGTCCTGAAAACCTTCCGTTTTGCCCACGAGACGGGTAGTTATACTCATATCGATCTAAATTGGCCTAGTGGCCGATTTTGATCTCTAAATCGGCTCCGCTAGCCGGTTTAGCTGTTTTTCTACAAAACCCATCTTGATTTGGCCTTTGGCTAGATCGAGGTAGTTGGCGACTCCATATCACCGCAGAGCGTTTAGTTGTTGCGATCGTGCTTGTTGACTTGTCAAAAAAGTTGCTAACACGATTTTTGGCGACTCCGCTGGGGACGATATAATCGGCCATATCACGGCTGAATTTCGTTTAATCTAGTAGCTACCGTTTCGTCAAATCAAGTTTCGGCTAAACGGCCAAAATTAATCTACTATCGCCGGATTAGGCGGCGAGGTTATTTGGTCATCACCGAATCCATCTGAACACTTGCCGTGTGTACTGAAGATCATCATCAAGGGCAGCAGCCGGCTCAGCAGCGCTGTTTCTTTTGTTTCGCACGGCAACAGAGAAAAAGATCAGGCTATTAGAGCCGATCTACTGAGAGACAAGCAGCAGGAATATTATTTCTTTTTATTGCTGCACACTGTTACCGAGAAGGATCAAAAGAAAAAATCAAAGCCGATTCAATTTGCAACGGCTATCACTGGGAAGTTTCAGTTTTTGTAAATTTTTGCTACATACACACGGTAGCATACCGACGGAAATCAAGACCGTATATTAATTTATTCGGTCAAATATTTCGGCTATGAGCTATATGGCCGGATTTAATCAAGGAATTTCATCATCAACTATGACGAGCGGGAACGGGTTCAACAATATTACTACACAATACATTAAGACCGATCAAGGCGTCGTGAAAGAAAACGTCCCACTACCTCAAGTTGTAGTTTCACCAAAGGTAACCTCCGATTCACCCAACCCATACTTTGCTATTTAAAAGGTTAATGATCATTGTGTAGATGCATATGCTACTTCTAGTTTTGCTCCTATACAATATGCTTATAATGCTACGGGGGTCAATGGGTGATTATACAGCCTATTCCACAGGAATCGGCTATATGCAAAACCTAGCAAACGGTATAACCGCATCCTATACCAGTCAGACTGTGCCTACCATAGCCGGTCAGACCGTGCCCTATTCTGGCCAGATCGGACCTCCTGTGGCCGGTCTGACCACACCACTGACCACCGGTCTGACCGGCCCTCCCTGGGAGTTTCTCCAGGTTTTCATACCATGACTAACAGTACTGATATTAATTATTATTCATCACCTGTTAATACTGTTAGTCATGCTATTCCACATATCCCTAATGCCTACAATGATATTAATAGGGGATATCCTCCCGATACTAGGTATGGCCAATATAATTATATTGCGCCGCAACAACCACCTCTTAGGCCACCAAATACACCACCAGATCCACATAGGTCTAAAGATATGGAGGAGTTAATTAGTATCATTATTAGGAATACATTTGGGATTGAAGCGGAGGATCGTGCTAGGGAGTACCAAAAGCCGTATCCTGAATTTTATGATATGATCCCACATCCTCGTGGTTATAGAATTCCTGAATTTACCAAGTTTAGTGGTGAGGATAGTAGGACCACATGGGAGCATGTAGATCAATTCTTAGCGCAATGTGGTGAGACTAGTAATATGGATACATGTAAATTGCGCTTGTTTCCTTTATCTTTGTCTGGTGCTGCTTTTACATGGTTTACTTCTTTACCGGCAAATTCAATTTTTACCTGGGCTCAATTAGAACAAAAATTTCATGATTATTTTCACACTAATGAAAGCTTAAGTTGTCTTGACTTAACATCGGTTAGGCATAAATACAATGAATATGTTGCCGATTATATTGAAAGGTTTAGAGATGTTAAAAACCGATGTTTCAATTTGAAAATAACTGACAAAGATTTGGCCGACATTGCATATGATGGATTGCTTGATTCTATTAAAGAGAAATTGAATGGCCAGATATTTCTTGATGTTGATCATGTGTTGCATGGAGCTCTGGCCTAGGAAAGCCGAGTGGATGACAATAGCTTACAAGCTAGTTTAGATGAAAATGCAATATCATGTATAGCCGAACCAAGCGATGGTTCGGATTGTGCTAATAATTTGTGCAATGATGCCATAATAAGTATAGCCGAACCAAAAGTTGGTTCGGATTGTCTTGCTAGCTTGGATAATGATGCAACAACCATTATGGCCGAACCAAGCGACGGTTCGGATTGTTTTATGAGTTTAAACGATGATGGAATAGCCGAATCAAGTAGTGGTTCGAATTGTGTTGCTAGTTTAGACAATGACATCATTGAAAATATAGCCGAACTAAGTGACGGTTCGGATTATATCACAAGCGAAACTGAAATAGCATTGTCATCTAAGACCGAATCACAAATCGGTCATGTGGATATTGGAAAAGATAATGATAATGTCTTGCGGGATAGTAGTGAGATAGAATCTAAAATAGTTATGCATACATATCAAAGGCCGTATCCTGAACACGTAGATTCGGTCCTATACCCGCAAGGATTTGAGGTGCCCAACTTCACGAAATTCACAGGTGAGGATGCTAGAACAACAATGGAGCATATCAGCCAATTTATTGATCAATGTGGTAAGGCTAATTTGCTTAAGTTAAAGTTGTTTCCTCTTTCTTTGTCAAACTTTGCATCTACATGGTATAGTTTACTTCCTCCTAATTCAATTTCTACATGGTCACAAATAGAGCATGAGTTTCATGGTTATTTCTAAGATGCAAGCTTGATGGAGCAAAGACCAATTGATACTTCATCGGTCACTTGTGAAACTATTTCGGTTACATCTATGCCTAAGCCCGAAATTGTTAGTGATCCTCTCCCTGTTAGTTCTATTGATGTTGGCAAAAAGAAAGGGAAAAGTGTTATTATTGGAGATCCTCGGCCCAAGAATAGGATCAAAAATGCGAAGGCCGAAGATCATAAAGTTGCAAAGGATGAGTCATCTAGTTCCCAAAAGACCAAAAAGCCGAAGCTCACTTTTGAGATGCTTATGGCTAAGTACAAGAAAGGATTAGCCGGTCAACGATTTGATAATCAAACTAGTAATTCAAAAAGACCAAGATCATCTCGTAGGGAGAGATTTGGTCAAACACCAAAGCAATCGGAGACATCAACTATACCAACTCCATAAAAACCTCCGGTTGTGATGTCATGGTATCCACATCCAATGTCACCATTTGGTTATCCTTTTATGTATTACATGCCATGGATGCCTCAACCTTCTATGCCGTGTCATCAAGGATGGAAGGAATCACCTAGGACGGTGCCAAATCATTCATCTAATTCAAGACAAGACCGTTTCTCACAAAAGAATCGGTCCGGTGGATCAAAGGTGAAAAAGGTGAAGAAGGTGTGGGTGAGAAAAGAAGCCAAAGCTCCGGAGGTCGTCACTATTAAGGAGGAATCTCAAGATGTTCAAGTACCTACTGGAGATGCGGCGAAAACTATACAAGCGGAGAAGACTGAAGCCGACGCCGTTGCAGTCGACATCGGTGGTCTGACTAAGGCAGATGTCGACAGTCTGACTGAGACAGTTGGCCGGTCTGACCGGGGGGCATTAGAGAAGAGTGGGAAAATTGAGAGCAATACAGGAGCTTCCACTTCGACCAAAAATATCAAGAATCATTGCTTAGCTCCTAGAAAACAACCACAGCCGAAGTGGATACCTTCTGGCTTTTCTCGCTCTCAAAAGAGGAGGTTACAATGTCTTCGAGCCATAGGTCAAAAAGAAAAAGAGGCCGAAGATGTGAAGGACAAAGCATGTGAAGATTTAGAGTCTCGAACAGCAAGTAAGCGAGTGTGGAGACCCAAAGAGGTAAAAGTTAAGAGACCGGTGATTTCCCATAGTAGAGACAAATCTAATTTGATGAAATAGGAATCATTGGTCATTAGAGATAAGTCTCCTTCACATGATGCTATGTATGTTGGTGCGGTGTTCGTCTTGCCTTCGAAATCATGCAGTCGAGAAAGCCGATTTTGCTTGGGGGGCAAGACATTAATATGCTCATGAGGGAACCAAGAGAAGATGAACGGAGATGGATACAACATCACATCTTTGAGCCGCCGTTTGTTGGATGCTAAGGCAAGGTATGGGTTTATTGTGTTCATCATCATATTATATGCCTATGCCATGTTAGAACATTGCTTGCTATGTAGCACATGTGTGTTTTTGCTTATCAAATTGATGCTATACATACATGTTGCAAATGCTAGTTCTAAATAATGGAATTGATAGGTTGGCATATAATTTATTTGAAGTATGATTTGGCTCATGAGTCGTTGATATTTATTTAAAGCCAAATCATATGTGTTTTTATGGATCACTATATAAGATATAGGTTTCATATTTATTGCACCATGAAAGTTTTGCTTATTAGTAATTCGGCTAATGTCAATGGTTAATGTGATAATTTGTTCTAGAGTTGTTTTATTTAGGAACATTGGCATTGTTAATATTTTGCATACATGCTCAAGCCGATTACTTACATTTGTAGTTTATTAGAATCTACGCATGTCACACGTATGACTTTGGTGATTCATTATTGATCATACTTCAATTGGCTAAGTGTTTTGATGCCATGATGATTATTGTTTCAAAAGCCACTTGAATTAGTATTCATCTAGACATATTAGTTGAATATTATAATTTTTTTCAGATGTCTAGAGAGAAGGGATTTTAGTCCAATAGTTTGATACACCAAGCATCTTGCCATTATGTGAAGAAAAATTATATACTAAAAGCCGATGCTTGATTTCAAAACTTTGAACGAAATTGGCAAAGCTATTGACCAGGGGCGGTCTGACCGGTGGTACCGGCGGTATGACCGGCTTTGCATGGCCGGGCGACTGATCCTGAGCAGAGAGTTGGGGGGCACGTTACAATTGATTTAAAGGCCGAATTAATTGTGAATTCGGACGTTTGTGCCCATGAGTTAGAAATAGCTTGGAGAATTCCTTTGATTAGATATTTTAAAGATCCTACACTTAAGGTTGATCGGAAGATTCGGCGGAAAGCATTCAAATATTATATCGCCGAAAAATAGGTGGTGTATTGTTGAAGTTCTTAGATAATGATCAATCTAAAGTTGCTAGGAGAGAAGTACATGAAGGGATTTGTGGAATTCATCAATCGGCCCATAAGATAAATTGGTTGCTTAGGAGAGTTGGGTTTCATTGGCCGAAAATAATTGATGATTGTTTCAAATGCTATAGAGGGAGTGAAGCTTATCAACGGATCGGCAATGTTCAATTAGCGCCTACCGCTGTGTTGAATCCTATCATTAAACTATGGGCGTTCCAAGGGTGGGTTTTGGATTTCATTGGTCAAATTTATCCTTCGTCATCAAAAGGGCATTGGTTTGTGCTAGTTGCAATGGATTACTTCACTAAGTGGGCTGAAGCCGTGCCGCTCGAGAATATTACTTGTACAGAGGTAATTGACTTTATTTTAAAGCATATTGTTCATAGATTTGGTATTCCTCAAACATTAAAGGAGCTTCTTTTATGTCCAAGGAAGTGAGAAGTTTTGCCGAATCTTATGATATTAAGTTGTTGAGTTCTTCTCTTTACTACGCTCAGGCTAATGGATAAGCCGAGTCGAGTAATAAAACATTGTTAAAATTGCCGTTTTGATAGTTGAGGTAAATCTTAGCTCTCTTCGGTATTTCAAGCAAGACGACTTGTTGATTGAAGATTACAAGACCTTGATGGGAGGTAATATTGAAGACGTCATCGACAAGTGTTTGAAGACTTTGAAGGAGATGAAGACACTTCAAGACGGTGTTTTCAGAGAGCAATTAATGGGAAATACTTGAAGAAATACTTCCTGTGCATTTGGCAAGATCCTTAGGAAGTCCTATGGCCGGTAATTGGATTATCGCCCTGAGATAACATGTTCTATGCTTTTAGGTTCACGTATGTTAACCAAAAAAGCAGGGGGGCATGTGTTTATACCCAAATTTGGCACCTACGGATGAAATAGGGGAAAATTGCTAAAGTTTGGAAAGTGACGGGTTTCCTTCACAGGGCCGGTCAGACCACAGGTGTGTGGGCGGTCTGACCGGCTAGTAGGGCCAGTCTGACCGCAGGTATGTGGGCGGTCAGACCGTCAGGGTCTAAGTTTCCTTTGGTTTCTATCCCGAGTTGGATATGGAGAAGGGCCTGTAGAGGACAAGACCAACCCCTATTTAAGGGACAAGGCCGGTTCATTGTAAAACCCCCCAATACAATTTACTTGAATTGTTCTTTTACTATGTTTTTCTATTTTACCCTAGTTTAGTCTATCTTTGTCGGTTTGCGCCGTAAACCGTCCGCCACCGCCTCGAGAGTGCGACACCTCTTTGTAGGTTTGTCCTGAAAACCTTCCGTTTTGCCCACGAGACGGGTAGTTATCCTCATATCGATCTAAATCGGCCTAGAGCTGATTTTGATCTCTAAATCGACTCCGCTAGCCGGTTTAGCTGTTTTTCTACAAAACCCATGTTGATTTGGCCCTTTGGCTAGATCGCGGTAGTTGGCGACAACATATCACCGCAGGGCGTTTAGGTGTTGCGATCGTGCTTGTCGACTTGTCACAAAAATTTGCCAACAGTTCCACCAAATATATTTCACCTAGTGCACTTATAATGTTTTACTATGTATGGATCAAATGTTGCAGTGAACTGAAATATTTTTTCGCTATTTGCTAAAACATTGTTTTTATATAAGGTGAAACAATGCCCGATTTAAACGATTGAATCATTTTTTATCTAAGTGAAACAATTCCGATATAATTGGTGGAAGAGCGTGTAACATTTAAAAATAATTCAATAATAAGCTAAACTTTTTTCATCAGAATATATCCATTGTGGTCTTGTTTTAAAGATTTAATTGTAATGAATTTAATGGTGTAATCGGATCATGATTTAGATAAATAATTTAAGAGAAAAAATAGTTTAGTGTGGTTTTACACGCAGTATCTTGCTGACGTCAAAATAACGTGAGCATCTGATTTTCTCACCCCGAAATCAGGCGTCCGAGTTGCGTCCGATACATATGTTATGTCATGCAGTGTACGAGCTACCCCCTCCAGAATATTATCATGTCAAATAAAAAAAAATAGTCACAGGAACGATGATGATGAGAATAAAGCCTTTAACCGTTGTTTTCCGATATGGTGATGAGTCTCCATCGAGACATCGACCCCAAACAACTACCTTTTCTTGAACCGCGGTAGTGCATGCATCCCCATTGATTAATACCGATCAATCAATATGTGTTTGACTGACTGAGCCGACGAAATAACCGAGCCGCTCTCGTCTAGTCGCCTCCTCCATAATGAGTTGACTGACCCGACGACTGAGTCCGAGTCTTTCTCCGTAAGAGCAGGTATAATAGCAGGCTATAAGCCAGCTGTAAATATATTTAAGAAATTAAATGAGGAAAGAGAAGAGCAGCGGGCTACAGATTTATAGCCAGCTGTAGCACGGACTCTAAATCACAGTGTGCGTATGACAGGTGGGACCATATATTAATAATATAGTATGCAACTATTGTATGTATGAGCTATTAGATTGGCTATAGATGAATTGGAGCTAGTAGTTGGCTATACTATTGAACTTGCTATAAGAGCAGGAACAAATGATCCTTTCAACTGAACAATAGTTAGTTAAGGAGGCTATAAGCTAGCTATAAACATATTCCGTGGAGATAAAAGAGGATAAAGTAGAGCAGCGAGCTATAGATTTATAGCCAAGTACAGCACAGACTTTAAGATGCATGTGTGTATCTTAGGTGGGACCAAGTATGAGTTGTGTAGTACTCCCTCTGTCCCAGAATATAGAAACTTAGGATAGGATGTGACCTATCCTAGGTCAATGTATCTGGACATGCTCATACTAGGATGGAGGTAGTATATGTTTTTAGGTAACTATCGTATGAATTGACTACTAAATTGATTATAGCCATCACATCAAATGTTTGGACACATACATGGAGCATTAAATGTGGACGAAAAAAAAATCAATTGCACAGTTTGCATATAAATCGTGAGACAAAACTTTTGAGCCTAATTACGCCATGATTTGATAATGTGGTGCTACAATAAATATTTGCTAATTACGGATTAATTAGGAATAGATTTGTCTCGCAGTTTACAGGCGGAATCTGTAATTTGTTTTATTATTAATCTATGTTTAATACTTCAAATGTGTATCCGTATACTAAACACAGCCTATAAATGATTTGGAGCCAGTAGTTGGCTGTTCTATTAAACTTGCTGTAAAGCACTTGACTAGTGGACTGCAGAGCAATTAGGATGTATTTGGTAAACTAGAAAGGTAGCCCACGCAACATGTATCATAAGTTGTATTTGAGACACTTATAGAAGCGGAATATTAACTGGGTAACATTTGCATGCCATGCTTCAAAAGAACAATTTGTTTCATAAATTTTCTTTTTGTCATTGCTTAGATATTTTTTCTAACCTATTAGAGTTGTTCCAATTATCTAAGGCAATTATTACGCAATGGTTATTGCAATAGTCGTTTCAATTTAAGTGCACAGTAAGAAGCAAAATTTTCCTCAATTGGTTAAATTTACTAACTATTGATATTTTTATATTTTCTATTTTATTTTATACAAGTCTTATTTTAAGTATAAAATTTGTGATATGATAAATAGTAACATAGCATTACACTTTTTTTTAATCAACTTTCATAAAAATTTCGATCACCTTTTATATAAGTTGGTAAGGCCAATATATATTCTCATTGTTTAATAATTGGTGGATTGGATGTGACATGAGGCTACACTACACAGCATGGTTTGTAGAGTCCAGTATGATAGTGTGGTGTGGCACACAAACTATTTGTGAACACTATGTGCGTGGTATGCAAGGCTTCATGCAGCCTAGCGTGAAGACGGCCGAACAACTAAGTATATATAATTGTGTATGCATCATTATATCATTATTTTAGAATGTCATCATTATATTATTAATTTTTACAATGTGGTATATTATGCTTGCTTACATGATTTAAATACTTTTCTATAAAAAATTTTATTTAATATTATGAATTATGTGCTTGAAATCGACTACCATGTTTTTAATTTTTATTTAGCTAGCCTGTATCTGGCATGTATTAAGTATATTTAGATTATTATATATAAAGCCCATAATTCATATCCAGTTGCTATAATTATGTCGTATTCTATTATAATAAATTCTTTCATTTTTTTCATTTTCTAGCATGTAAATTGTTTGTTTGCTATACGGTCCTCTTGTAATTCATAGTAAATATGTTCCATGCCTAAAAACTAAGGCCTAGCTATACTTGTTGTGCCTTGTCCCACCTAATATTGATACGTTATTCTTAACTCGTGAAGACAGGTCTAGTAACTCTTTCCTCACTTCTCTTTCACTCCCATGCACTCGTTTGTGCAAAAAAATATTTGGGTTCCATAGTCTGAATAAATTTATTAGAATTTGTGCGTGTCTAGTATATGACAATTGTTTAGTAACAATGGTTTTCTTGCAGCTCCTAGTCACCTTGCCCCATGGTTGTAAATTGTAATGCTTGTGTAGTTTGTGAGATGTATTGGTTGTACCAATGGAGGACGTGTTACGATATATTGTAGTGATGTTTACATAATTTACATAATTGATCAAGTTTAGTTAATCATTTTTTAATGTCCTTAGATAGAAATGATTCATCTTTTTAATGATTTGTGCATAACGAAATAAATGAAATTGTGTTCATAACTAAAAGGTGTAGAAGAATATCTATATATGATATATGATGGCGCAAACATGTGTTGTTGAATTATATTGTAGCTTTTTATTCAATTCAGACGACATGTAAAATGGTAAGTGTTGTCCACCAATAAGAATATTCTTTCAAACTTGAATTTTTTTTGGATTCTACTGATTTAGTTTAGCTATGCATATTTATGCAAATTTATAGAATGATTTATATAATGATGTAATATGTTGATATATTTTATCATATTTTTTTCTATTCGGATGACGCATAGAATTCATGGGTTGACTATGATATATTTCTTATATGGAAAAATATAGGCGTACGAGTCTTAATGTGTTTTTTAATTATAAATATAGAAATAGTTATATTAGAAATCAAACGTGTAGCATGTAGCTTAAAAGTTATCATCATTTCAAAATTAAAATTATTAATTACTTCTCTTTTGGTTGGATAGCTAAATAATAAAAATGGAGAGTGGAATGAAGAGTGCTAGTTCGAGCTAGTGGGAGGAGCTTACAGCGATATATGCATTTGAGGTGAGGGGGAGGCAGAGACGAAGGAATCTTTGTTTGTTTGAGATATTTTTTTGGCTTCACAGGTGGAAGAAGTAGATGGAGTTGTTTGTATATGTATGTGAGTAATTGTCAACACTATTTGGTAAGAAAAGGTATAATACGGTTTCGTGTGAAATTTTTAATTAAAGTATTGTTAATAGTGATATAATATTTTTTCTTTTATTGTTTTAAATAGCCGTATGGATCATTTGTTTTTTCGATGGTAGATGCATATGTACGCACATCTTCTTTTTTTTTCCATCGATAGTCCTTGTTTTTTGCATTTTTTTTCCTTCCACGGTATGTGCGTACATACGTTTTTGTTCTTTTTTTCCCCGTGAATATGTGTACATATTTTCGTAAGTACATGTTTTTTCTTTGATTTTTTCTCTTGGGGCCACCGGTAGCAGAAGTGGAGGATCATATATACAGTACCATATATGGGCTAACGGGGTTGAGGAGAGAGATGGATTATGTGGTTTTGAATTTTTTTTAAAAGATTAATCTAATAGTTAAAAGTAGTGGGTCCATCGATTTATTAGAATGTGATCTAATCTAATGGTCTAAAATAACGGACCCACCATTTAAATGAAAATTGAGGGCTGAATGTTTCTAATATATTAGAAAGGAGAGCATCTATCTATTTGTCGGGTGATTTCTAATAAAAAATCACCCAAATTTTTTTTACCCTTATATTTACATCCAACGGACTAGAAAAGAAAAATAAAAAATACATATTAACTTACATATTATTTTTACCAAAATTACAGTGCACTTACATGTCAAATCAACTAAATTTAGAAATGTAATTTTAGTTATATAGGACTGTAATTTTATATTTTAAAGAAAATAATAAGTACATATTTACTTACATATTATTTTTATCAAAATTACAGTGCACTTACATGTCAAATCAACTAAATTTACAAATGTAATTTTAGTTATATAGGACTGTAATTTTATATTTTAAAGAATTTAATAAGTACATATTTACTTACCCATTATTTTTATCAAAATTACAGTGCACTTACATGTCAAATCAACTAAATTTACAAATATAATTTTATTTTATTTTTATTTTTTATTTTAGTTTCAAATGTCTTAATTTTTCAATGGTTAAAGAAATCAATTTTTATTTAGATGTTTAAGATATGTTAAATTTGTTGTATCGATTAGTACTTAATTTGATATGTAAATTAACATAGAGATTTTTTTTAATTTGACATATGAAAAATACATACTTCACGTATTTTATTCACACGGCAAGACTAACACACCTTGACTCCCTGTCGACCTCATCCACGTCAATTGCTGCACAAATCTTGGCGCAAAGATCATGTGGCCAAAAAAGTCAAATGCCAGGAAAAAAATCACGCGGGAGATGTTTAGCAAAATCGATACGATTTTGCTATATATTTGTCGACAAATTTTTCCCCCAAAATTTGACAGATGTAATTACAGTACAATCGTAGTGTAATTACACTGTAACTTGCATGTAATTCCATTGTAACTATAGTGTAACTTGTATGTAACTTTCAAAAATCTCTCTGTAACTTGCATGTAATTCCATTGTAACTATAGTGTAACTTGTATGTAACTTTCAAAAATCTCTCCGTAACATGTTATTTCGGTAAAATGGAGGTCGTGGGAACAAATTCTTTCACATATGTCTGTGCTATGATTTAATTTCTTTCTCACCAAAACAAATCTTGTAATAGATCTAACGATTCAAAATTATGTGAAACTTACGTATAAGTTACACTGTAGCTACATACAAGTTACAGTGTAATTACACTACGATTGTACTATAATTACATCTGTCAAATTTTTGGGGAAAAATTTGTCGACAAATATATAGGTAGTCCCAATCGATATTAGAATACCACGTGGTGGCATAGGAGCGTTTTTAGCAGTCCCATGTGGCAGCTTGAGAGTATTTATAGGAAGTTTGATGGACTTTTAGAATATAATATAATATAATAGATAGATAGATAGATGAGTAATAAAAGGTGGGACTGGAAAAGAAAAATTGATGAATGACTATGATTAAATGAGTTATAAATACTGGATAGCTAGCATACAATATTATCCTTTATAGGGTGGGATATTGTTTTACTGTACTATTCGCCAAACAAAACCTTACTCCCTTCGTCCAAAAAAAAGACAAACCCTGATTTCCGTGTCTAACGTTTGACCGTCCGTCTTATTTGAAAAAAATATGAAAAAAATTAAAAAGATAAGTCACGCATAAAGTATTAATCATATTTTATCATCTAACAACAATGAAAATACTAATTATAAAAAATTTTCATATAAGACGGACAGTCAACCATTGGCACGCAAACCCGCGGTTTATTTTTTTTTTTTCGGAGGGAGTATTTGCTTATTGCCAACAAGGCAACAACCGCTGCCATAGTCTGTGCTGGCTTTTCATCAGTGCTGGTTCGTAAGAGCCGTTAGTGCGGGTTCCTAGCCCGACAAAGATGAGGCTTATCAGTGCCAACTATATACGAAACCCGGCAGTGATAAGTCTCTTCTGTGCAGGGGTACTGTAAATACCCGACATAGATGCCAGTTTTTCAAAATAAAAAAATAAAACTTGGTTTCCTAATTTAATTGTGCATACAGAAATGGTATTAACGATTAAATAGTGCCATGAGTCATTACAGTAGTCATTAATTAAACATCATATGCATAAATTAATTAAACATCACATTGCTTCCGTCATTAGTTAAACATCACATTGCTTGCAGTCATTAAGTAGACATGGAAAGGTAACACAAAATAGTACTCCCTAAGAGATTTTGAGTTTTTACTTGTACTGTTTGACCACTCGTCTTATTCAAAAAATTTATACAAATATAAAAAACGAAAAGTTATGCTTAAAGTACTTTAAATAATAAAATATGTAAAAAAATAATTCTAAAATTTTTTAAATAAGATGAGTGGTCAAACAGTATAAAAAAAAACTTAAAATCGCTTATATTATGGAATGTACATTACAAGCGCTACTTTGTTGTTGAACGACTTGAAATATCAAGTCTTCTAGAAATTTCGGACCATATTTTTCTTGGTCGGTACGACGGTCCCTCGATAAATGATACGTCCCTCTTGGAGAAATGACGTCCCTATAGATAAAGCCGACAAATTCATCTTTAAGGCCCCAGATTGTGCCCTGTCTCTGACAGTCCAATCAATTAGCATGTCATGGAAAATATCGAACATAGTACAATTGTACCATGTATACATAGCGAGATACTCCTTCCGTCAAAAAAAACAAAAGATAAACCCGGTTTCCGTACCCAATGTTTGACCGTCCGTCTTATTTGAAAAAAAATATAAAAAAAAATAAAAAGACAAGTCACGCGTAAAATATTAATCATGTTTTATCATCTAACAACGATAAAAATACGAATTATAAAAAAAATTCATATAAGACGGACAGTCAAAGTTGGACACGAAAACCTAGGGTTTGCCTTTTTTAGGACGGAGGGAGTATATACTTCTACATTCTCGAGATATAAGTAGTCGTCCGTAAAATAAAGGATACTCCCTCCGTATTTTAATGTATGACGCCGTTGACTTTTTGATAAACATTTGACCTTTCGTCTTATTAAAAAAAATTATATAATTATAATTTATTTTATTGTGACTTGATTTATCATCAAATGTTCTTTAAGCATGACATAAGTATTTTTATATTTGCACAAAATTTTTTAATAAGACGAGTGGTCAAACGTTGGTTAAAAAGTCAACGGCGTCATACATTAAAATACGGAGGGAGTATATCGCATCACGTAAAAGCCACAGATATTGTACCTTTCGGGTTGTAGCTTGCAGTGAAAGCCCACTCTCACAATGAATTCAGTCTTCTCTTTTGATTTTTTGTAGTGAACGAACGCCCGGTTGTGGGGGATTATGAACGTATATGGACCTGTTCAACGTGAAAGAAAGGAGGGTTTGCTTCAAGAGCTCTTATTGAAGTGCAACAGCATGATGGTGCCTATTATGATTGGGGGGATTTCAACATGGTAAGATCAATAGATGAGAAATCAAATGGTAACATTAAAAAGAATTGGGCTGGCAAATTTAATGACTGAGTTGAAAAGATCTGCCACACTCTTTTTCTCACTCTCGTCTGCTCCCAGCACTACCACTTCACTTTTTTGGTAGTTAATTTTCATACCCGACATAGCTTCATAGTAGTACTAGAAACTCGGCGTGCCTATTCTAGCATGTGCATATTCTTTTAGTATGCTTCATTTTAGTATGTTTTTAAGAAATAGAAATTGTATATATTATATAAAATTAGTTTTATTTTTGTTAGATTTTGAAAATCTTTTGAATTTTATATATTTTCGTTAATATTTAGGGTTCATTTTGTGTAAAATTATAATTGAATTGATTATTAAATGATAAAATAGGTGATTGTATTTTTAAAGGTGTTATAGGTTTTGTTTGCAAATATATAGAAATCTTGCTATAAACAAGTTGATTTGCACTCTATTGAAAATAGTTTTAAAGCCCAATCAATCCTTCTAGGTTGGAAATCCTCATTGTTTTTTATGGAAATGCCCATTGTTAATTTGCACTTCTCTCCCCTCTGTGTATGAAAGACCATTGGGGCTCTTTTTTTTTCTTTCTTTTTTTTAAAATTTTTCTCGACGGATTTTTTTCTTGACGAATCAATTTCTTTCTCCACAAAGCCGAGCTTGGGAATCTGAAGATGGTTTGGGAAAGTGACCATGTCTTGGCGTCGTTTTTTCTTGCTAGCAATGTCGGTATTAAAATATAAGATAGACGCACCAGTTGACGCGCCTGCTACTGGTGGTTTTATTTACTAAGGGAAAGGCACCACATGGCCCAATCAAAGCTTGCTAGCAATGTCAGCATTAGAATATAAGATAGGCGCTCCAGTTGATGCGCCTGGTAATGGTGGTTTTATAAACCGTGCAATACTCATTCTATGTGATATTATCTAAATGTTTTAGAATTCATTCCATACTATGAAACCAAGTTATCAGCAAATAAGATAGCATTGATATATTTTGTTTCTTGAAAGAAACACATAATATACATTTTGCAACCTGTGATATTGTTTCTTTCTATGCTACAAACTCAATCAATTGTCAAGTAATGTGTGTCTTGATTGTTAATTTGAAGTATTATACCATACATCGTCACATATCTGGCTATCTTATGTATCTCTATATTCAATGAAACCAAGTTATCAGCAAATAAGATAGCATTGATATATTCTGTTTCTTGAAAGAAACACATAATATACATTTTGCAACCTGTGGTATTGTTTCTTTCTATGCTACAAACTCAATCAATTGTCAAGTAATGTGTGTCTTGATTGTTAATTTGAAGTATTATACTATCCATCGTCACCTATCTGGCTATCTTATGTATCTCTATATTCAAAGTGAACAGAATAAAGTTGGTCAGTTAAATTCTAAGCTACTGGAAAAAACAACTTTATTATGTAGACATGTCAAACAATCAACTGACAAATGTTTTTCCTTATATACTGATTAGGACACACTGAACATGTCGCAAAGGCAACATAGGAGATACAATTGATAGCGCGGTCGTAAGAGGTATATGGTCTCAAGCCCCAGGTCCCATGTTTAATCTCCAACACGCTCACAATCCCTTCAAATCTTGTGTGTGTTTTTTTTACAAAGGCAGCATGCTTTGACATTTAGGTCGAGAGGATTTCAAATGAAATTCTTAAACACTATTATGTTGTGATACTCCCCCATCCCATTTTAAGTGCAAATATGAGTTTTCGTGTCCAACTTTGATCATCTGTCTTATTTGAAATTTTTTTATAATTAGTATTTTTGTTGTTATGAGATGATAAAATATGAATAGCACTTTATGTGTGACTTATGTTTTTAAATTTTTTTTTAAAATTTTTAAATAAAACGGACGATCGAAGTTAAGCATAGAAAATTATGGCTGCATTTAAAATGGGACGGATGGAGTATAAGTGAATTAGCTGCTTCTTATTAGTAGAGTATGAAACCATGCATATGCATTTCAGAAGGCTAAGTGTGATGATAGAGAATCAATGGTTGAAAGCTTGCTTATTATGTTCAGAAATTTCACATGCATCTCCTTCCCTGATGTATAAAATTAGTGCTATAGCCAAAGCCAAAAAAAAAAAAAGGCCTTGCGCAGACAAAATTTTCATTGGGGCTTATGGGCCTGTATGGCTGCTTGGACCATTGGGCTGCACGCCGAGACTCCATGGGGTCGATGAGTCTGTCGCACGGTCGCACCTGCCAGATAAATCACGAAGCATCGTAGAGTCACGAGATTGAAGGAGTGGAGGCCATGAAAATTATGGCACGCGCGAAAGGCGAACCTTGAAATTTCACGCATAAGGTTTACATCCTCGAACCGCGCCGCGCCACGTGGCAGGGCCATCCGCCCGGGAACCAGCGTTGAATTCGATATAAGAGATAACATGAATTTGACTGTCAGAATATTTGAATCTGAAGGCTCCATAAACAATATTGTATCATCTGCATATTGTAGGTGTGTCAACCCCTATTGCACCAAATGGGGCCCCAACCCATGTAGGTGGCCCTTTTCTATGGCTAACTCTAACATCTCGGCTAAAGCGTCAGCCACCAGATTAAAGAGCAATGGTGACAAAGGATCACCTTGCCTCAAACCTTTGTGTGTTTTAAAGAACTCTTCACCCACTCCTTTTATATTGACTGCCACTCTACCATTCATAGTGGCTTGTTTCATCCATCCTATCCATTTCTCCCCAAATCCGTTTCTTTGCAGAACATCAAATAGGAAACCCCATTGAATTTTATCATATGTTTTCTCAAAATCAAGTTTGAGAATAATCCCAGGCTGATTTTTACTTTTTAGTTCATGTAGGACTTCATGCAGGATGACAGCCCCATCCAAGATATATCTGCCTGAAATGAAGGCTGTTTGTCTCACATTGACAATCTTTTGGGCTACTGTGGTCAATCTGCTTGTCAGAATTTCTGTCAACAATTTGAAGCTTACATTGAGTAAACAGATTAGTCTATACTGTCTAATTGTATTTGCATCAGCCACCTTTGGAATCACGGTAATCATCCCATAATTCAGTCTCCACATATCTAGCTCACCCTCAAACAGCAGATCTAACATCTCTTTTATCTGATATTTTAGCTTGTGGCCAGAATTCTTTAAAAAAGGTCATTGTATTTGACTTCCTCTCCTTGAGGGCCTCTTCTATCTCCTCCATTGAGAAAGGCCTAGTTAACCATTCATCACCCCCCTGCTCTAACCTCCCTCTACTGCTCCAAATCTCATTGCTTAGAACAACTTTGGGAGCCTGTTCTGTCCCAAACAGGATTTATAGAAGTCATAAATATGATTTTTTTTATTTCCTGTAGATCAGTTATTTCGACTCCCTCATTTTCTAAGACTATAATGGTTGTCTTCCTCTTCCTCCCATTGGCAACCCCATGAAAGAAAGAAGTATTCGAATCACCTTCTATAATCCATTTCTCTCCACTTCTTCTTTGCCAATAAATTTCCTCAGCTTGATAGATTTTCATTAGTTGTTCTTCCAATTTATGTCTCAGACTCCACCTTTCATGTACAATCTACCCTGATTCTGCCTCCTCCTCAATATGTTGAATGTCTTTCATTAATTTCTCCTTCTCTCTTCTATTATCACTCATTCTATTCAAAGCCCACCCTCTCATTAATCTCCTTAACAAGTTCCCCTGTCAGATCCAGTGATCCAAAATGTATGATTTTCTTCTCTCAGGCCACTTTTTTATCACCCACTCTTTGAAACCCTCTTGTCTTAGCCATGTAGGATCAAATCTGAATCTATTTCATATCAAAATGGGATTGTGGTCAGATCCAACCCTTAGCAAGCTTCTGGCCAAAGTCAATGGGAAGGATAGTTCCCAGTTAGGAGAGACCAACACTCTATCTAAAACTTCTCTAGCAGGAGAATTTAGTTTATTGGTCCATGTAAATTTACCAACAGATCTGTGCAAATCTCTGCGACTCGGCAAGTGGCGGCGAAGCGACATGGAGAGAGGCGCACGCGTGAAGAACTATGGGAACCTGGGACTGAGAACTAGGGTTATGATGATGTGGGCCTGTGGGCTGTGGGCTGTGGTTGTGGGCTTCAGCCTACTGACTTGCTGACGTCTAGCTCGTTTATGCTCGCGAGCCAGCTCGAGCTGGCTCGTTATCTCTAACGAGCTAAAATCCTAGCTCGGCTCGTTAGAAAAATGAAACGAGCCGAGCGAGCTAACGAGCCACGAGCTTTCTGTCCACCCCTAGGCAGTTACCCATTCCCGCTTGTGGCAAGCTCTGTATGTCTTTCAGGGTTTCCCGCGAACCGGTCCTTAATTGCCATGGGTGCAACCAGCAAAACCATGCACCCACAGCCCACCATTAAGTCGTATTTTAGTTGGATAATTACGACCAATGAAATATGGCCAGATGTCCCGAGCATGCAGCTCGTCATGATACTAAGAGGTATAATAATGTAATTATCCCATCAACAGAGCTAGTGGTAATTAAGCATGGCTAAGCATAAATAATTCTAGCTGGGTCAACATAAGTAACACAGGCTAGTCGATTTATCACTCAAGTTTTACAAAGGACGGGTGTCAAGTAATATGGCACAAGCGAGCAGATAACTAAACCCTACTCCCATGTAATTAGAAAGACATGCAATTTTATTTGCAAATGATAAAACATTTGTAAAATAGGATCATATTGCTCAAGGGGAATGTTTGACTTGCCTTCCTTCTTCAAAATAATCTTGTGAACGCTTTTCCTCGTGACCGCGGACTTCCGAAACGACAGAGTCTACGCGCTGGCACGCAACACGAGGAAAAACACTAATATAAACCAAGTAAACAGTACATGAATAGTAAAAAAAACATGTAGAGCACAATTTTAGATGAATTTTGCAAGTTGAATGGCTCAATTCGGAGTTCGAATGAATTATATATGAATTTTAGAAGTTTTTGAGGCATTTAAATGAATTTCTATAATTATTTTTTTGACTGAAAGTACTGCCAAGTCTTAGCCCAGCAGTGTGATTTTCATTTATTGAAGGAATAATTACAGGTAATATTTACAGGAAGAAACAAGAGAAAATGAAAAAACTCTATAAAGATTGTAACCAATTAACATTAGATTGCTTCAGGGGATCCTTCATTCTGCAGAGATGCAGAAGAATTTCATTTGTAAAGAGAGACTTCCAAGAATGGAAGGTCGGCTGGAAATTCCTGAAGATGAGCCCATTTCGTTGTTTCCAGATGTGCCAGGCAGCCATAAAGAAGATTTCCAGAAAACCAGGCTGATTGAACTGCCATTTTGTAAGAGCTATCCTTCGGTAAAATTCAAGATTAGCATTCCATGAAATTCCCAGAAATTGCCAACAAGTAGTGCTAAATGGACAGTTAAAGAAGAGATGATCTCTGGTTTCCCTTTGGTTAGTGTTGCACAGTACACATGATAGATCGTCGTCATCTTTGGCACAGTGTCTCCTATCCAACATATCTCTTGTATTCAACCTGTCCCAGAAGAATAACCAAGCAAAGACTTTTATTTTCATTGCACACTTGGTCTTCCAAATCTAGATCAGAGGTCTGGGTGCTTGAATGGCAACAAAATTGAGTTTATAAAATTTCTATAATTATTATTAATTTGTTGAACAATTAATATTATTTATGGCGTCAACCTGGGGAAAGAGGTGGCGCTATCAAGCGGGCCCCACTTATCAGTGACTGAAGGCGGTGGGTGCACGGTAGACTAGGTTCACGTGTGCACCGATCCACGGGCGCACCACTTGGTAGTTACGTGGCGGCCACGGCGGACGGGGAGGGCGAGGCGGCAAGAGCGTGACGCCGAGGTGGCGCCACGGGGGACGCCGATGCGGGGCGATCCCAGGGCCATGTGGATGGCCCAGATAGCCCCGAAGGGGATCGGGTGGCCACAGTTAGCGGGAGCGGCAAAACTCAGTTTTCTCAAATTTTTGGAGAAGCAAATGAGTTGTTGAGAAGAGCAGAAGAGCATGTGTTTTGGTTCAATTGGGAATTTCTTTCTTTTAAAAAGTGAGAAGTTTTCTTTTGGATTTTTGAGCACGATGTGTCCATTTGTACGAAGTGTGTTTTTTACCACTTTTGTTTTTATTTTTCCAAACAACAAAACATTTTTGATAGGTTTGCCAATTGTAGAATCAAAGGTGTTTTTGATTGTTATTTTGTGATGAACTATTGGCATTGGAGATTGTTGGTTTTGATATTTGGAATTTATTTGCGAAGTGGTTTTGGAGATGATTGGATTTTAACAGGTGATCAACAAGTACTGCTGATTTGGGTTCGGTCAGACCGGGCAGGTGTTGCCAGTCAGACCGGCGTGTATCGCGTGGTCAAACCGGCCAGCCCGTGGTCTGACCGGCTGATTCTGTGTCGGTTTCGGTTTCGGGTTGTTTATTTGGATATCCGTGATTGTTTCATATTTATGTCTTCTAGATGGATACTATGCGTATGTAATATTGTTTGGATATTCCTGAACGCTAGTGTATTAATCCCCATCCCAGGAAAAGCCGGGGTACACCAAACAAACATGATACAAAAGGAACATCTTTATTATATCGATAATATTTACATTATTACGAAGGCACTTCAGGCCTGACAAACAAAAATAAACAGCAGCGGACTAACGGGCCTATGGCTCCATCTTCATAGGCGCTCAACTGGGGTATAAGCCAGGACTCCACCTAAGACTTCTGCTCCAAAGCTTCTCTTACTGAAGGGGGGAAAGATAGAGCAAGAATGAGTACAACCACCGTACTCAGCAAGTCACACCGGGAGATGCATGATTCATGCAAGGGAGTACAAGGGGTAATAATATAGGGGTTAAGTTTTGCAGTAAACAGCATTTAAAAGTCACTTAGTTGCCCAAAGCTATTTTGTAAACACGATCCTAGAGCTATACAATATTATTAATCAAGGCCGTGGACCCACACGAACCTGCCTTAACCCAAGGCCTACGATGATTCAGACCGAACTGGCAACCCGACCGTGGGTCCCAGCTCGTCCCAAGCCAACCCAGGCCAACCATTCCACATTTTAGTTATTAAGCAGGTTTTAAGAATTTAAAACACTAACTTGGGTACATTGCTAGGCTTGCCCATAACCGAGGGCGCGGCTATTCGAATAGGTTATACTCTGATCAGAGGTGTACATCTTTACCCACAAGACACGTCTTCCTCACGTGTAACCACGTGCCACATACCACCACGGCATACGGACGGAAGACGTGACATAGTTTCCAACCCATCCTAGCCATAGACAAGAGTACCGACCCAACCCCACCTACGGCCGGAACCTCCGGGACAGGTAGGCAGGACTAAGCCCCTAGCACCAGGACACCAGCCCTGTGCCATGACATCTCGACTACCGGGCCGCAGCTCGTGTAGCCTTCATTTGTCCTAGAGATGTCCATCGACCCCCGACTTCGTCCATCTCCATCCGTGTACTTTTGTTTATAACCAGACTGAGCCACAAACTAAGCCTTACCCACTAGACATGTGGAAGTACGGTAGTGCTTTGCAACAAAGGCCCGAAGACCGGTCCTTATGTGGCCGAGGTGCTACTATCAAAACCATGCACCCCGAGCCCAGCCTAAAACCATTTTGAGGGTTTTGAATAGAGGGGGAGGTGTGCATCCAATTCCACAATAATCCAACCATTCCATAGTGTCCAAGTGATATGAATATTCCCAAAGTCTAGAGTTATTAAACCACCTGTCACGACCGGAATTAACCCAACGGGCGTTCCTTACATGCGTGTATTATTCCTTGTCCCAGGAGGCAAGGTACACCAAAAGTTGATACATTTCAGAGTTTATCAAGCGGAAGCGTAAATAGTTAATTTATTACATGGGCGGCGAAGGCCCAGCACACACAGAGACAAACGAGAAACAGCGGAAGACTAGGGCGACGACCACAGGCGCTTGACGGCAGGCACGAGCTAGACACCAAAGCCTTCATCTTCCAGGGGCTTCTCTTCTGGATTTGGGAAAAATTGAGCAAGACTGAGTACAACCACCGTACTCAACAAGACACACCCTCAATTGCAGGATAAATGCAAGGGAGTACAAGGGAGTTATAATATAAAGGGTTAGGGTTTGCAGTAAACAGCATTAAAAGACACTTAGTTGCTCAAAGCTATTTTGTAAACACGATTCCAGAGCTATACAATATTATTAATCAAGGCCGTGAACCCACACGAACCTGCCTTAACCCAAGGCCTACGATGATTCAGACCGAACTGGCAACCCGACCCTGGGTCCCAGCTCGTCCCAAGCCAACCCAGGCCAACCATTCCACATTTTAGTTGTTAAGCAGGTTTTAAGAATTAAAACACTAACTTGGGTACATTGCTCGGCTTGCCCATAACCGAGGGCGCGGCTATTCGAATAGGTTATACTCTGATCAGAGGTGTACATCTTTACCCACAAGACACATCTTCCTCACGTGTAACCACGTGCCACATACCACCACGGTATACGGACGGAGGACGTGACATAGTTTCCAACCCATCCTAGCCATAGACAAGAGTACCGACCCAATCCCACCTACGGCCGGAACCCTCGGGACAGGTAGGCAGGACTGAGCCCCTAGCAGCAGGACACCGGCCCTGTGCCATGACATCTCGACTACCGGGCCGCAGCTCGTGTAGCCTTCATTTGTCCTAGAGATGTCCATCGACCCCCGACTTCGTCCATCTCCATCCGTGTACTTTTGTTTATAACCAGACTGAGCCACAAACTAAGCCTTACCCACTAGACATGTGGAAGTACGGTAGTGCTTTGCAACAGAGGCCCGAAGACCGGTCCTTATATGGCCGAGGTGCTACTATCAAAACCATGCACCCCGAGCCCAGCCTAAAACCATTTTGAGGATTTTGAATAGAGGGGGAGGTGTGAATCAAATTCCACAATAATCCAACCATTCCATAGTGTCCAGGTGATATGAATATCCCAAAGTCTAGAGTTGTAAAACCACCTAATGTTGCCTAATTAAGTGGCGAAGCATCTACCTAAAATCATACTAGTGGTACCATGAGTAGAGTGTCCACTAGTTGGGGTTTTGTTTATTCTAGGGTGAACAAGGAAATAATAACAATAACAATAATAAGGTCATAACAAAGGTAAATAGGCATGGCTAGATAAAACAGTGATAACGCGGGAATTTAAATAAAGCGATAATGCAATAATTTAAATCAACATAATTTTATAAACTGGGATTCAATATGTTCAAGGACGATGTGACTTGCCTTGCTCGCTTTCCCAAACGTCGGCTTCAACTTCCACGAAGAGCGGATCTTCCGAAGCTGCAGCGTCTACACGACCAACGGAAAAGAAAAGGCTTTTACTCTAATAAACTCCATATAACAAGCAGGAACAAAGCACAAAAATGTGTTCTTGACTTCTTAAGGAAAAATTAGAGACTTGAACGGTCCAATTCCGAGTTCAAATGGCCAAGTTATGGCCATTTGAAGTTTATATGCTCTTTAAATGAATATTTGCGAATTTCTTCATTTAAATTTTAATTTTAAAAGGGTTTATTGCGTCAGCCGAGGGGAGGGGGCGCGCGGACCGGGTCCACGGGAGTGGGGCCCACGCGGCAGCCTCACGGTCCACGGTGGACCGAGTGCACCCGGGCTCACACCGGCTGGCGCCGTGGGCCCCACGCGTCAGCCGCACCCGAGGGCGCGGGCGGCTGACGGCCGGGCCCCACGCGGCAGCCGCTCGGTGCGCCCGAAGGCGACCACGGCGGCGCGGCCGGCGGGAGGCGGCGCGCCCGCGCCCCTATGGTCGCCGGCGGCGGCCATAGGCACGGCGGAGCGGCGGCCGAGAGAAAGGAGGGAAAGGGGGAAACGAGGCGGCAGTCCACGGCTCACCCTAGGTCGACGGCGACGACGAAAAGGCAGCCGGAGGGGAGGAAGGCGGCGGCGCGGCTCGGGTCGACGGGGACGACGGCGTTCCGGTGGTCGGCGAGCGAAACGGAGGGGTGGACGAGGTCGGCGAGGATGCGGCGAAGCCGAAGGAGGCGGCGCCGAGGTGGGAGGTGGTCCGGGGCGACGACGGCGGCGGACCGGAGCTCGGCGGCGACGGCGGAGAGAGAGAGCGACGGCGCGAGCTCGATTCCGGCGAGGAGGAAGGGCGGCGAGAGGCGGAAACGGACGGAGGAGGTGCGGGGAGGGTTTAAATAGAGTTGGAAGGGGGAGAGGGCGGCCGGAGGGGAAGGAAACCGGCGCGGCGCTCTCGGGCTCCATCAATGGCGTCGGCGGGATTAGGGGAGGGTTTCCAAACGAATCCAAGGGAGAGAGGGAGGGAAAATTGGGGGGAAAGGAGGAGGGAATCACGGGAATAATTCCCCCTATTGATTGCACGCGGGGAGGACGGGAGGCGGCAGGATTCGCGGCGGCGGCGGCGCTAGGGCGCGGGCGAGGCGGCGGGAGCGGCGGGAGGAAGGGGATGACGGGTGGGCCCCACCCGTCAGCGAGGGTGGCGGGCGGGCCCGCCCGTCAGCAGCGCGCGCGCGGGGAGAGGCCGGATGGGCCGCGAGGAGAGGAGAGGGAGGGGGAGGGAGATGGGCCGAGCCGGCCCAAGAGGGAGAGGGAGGGAAAGGGGACTTTTTAGAGTTTTTCTTTTTATAAAATCATTTTAACTTTGTTTATTTCTTAATAATTATTATTTGTGCTCTGAAAATTCCACTAAAATTTATTTACGCATTTTAGGCTTTTAGGAAATATACAAAAATCCTCGAAGCCTTATTTGACTTTTAACTTTGCACATTTTAATTGTTGGAGGCTTTCACACGGATTTTAATTATTCTAGGCATAATTTAGAGGATGTATTTTAGAGTCGTTTTGGGACGTGACACCACCTAATATTCCCTAATTAATCAGCGAAGCATCTACCTAAATTCATACTAGTGGAACCATGAATAGAGTACCCACTAGTTGGGGTTTTATTTATTCTAGGGTGAACAAGGTAATAATGACAAGAGCAATAATAATGTCATAACAAAGGTAAATAGGCATGGCTAAATAAAACAGTGATAACGCGGGAATTTCAATAAAGCGATAATGCAATAATTTAAATCAAAATAATTTTATAAACTGGGATTCAATATGCTCAAGGATGATGTGACTTGCCTTGCTCAGAGAGAACGGCCTTCCGAACCTTTGGCGATGACCGCGAACCACGCTTCGGGAACCTCCAGAACGACAGAAGCTACGCGAAGCACACAAGCAAAGCTACAAGCCTTTAAAGAAGCAATAACAATACATAAAAAGAAAGCACACGGTTCTTTAGGTTATAACAAATATTAGGAGACTTGAACGGGTCGATTCAGAGTTCGTATGACCAAGATATGATCATCCGAAGTTTAATGCTGTTATATGGAGATTTGCGGATTATTATAATTAAGCTTTGCAACTATAAAACATGTGGAAGCGCTAGCCTGGAAAAGACAGGAAGGCTACGCTGTTGACATGCGGACCCCACATGTCAACCTAAAGGACCGCGGTAGACCGAGTACACAGAGACGGTCCACGGGTCGACGGAAGCGGACCCCGTGTGTCAACCGAGGCGAGTGGCCGACAAGCGGACTCCACTAGACACCACGCGGGCTGCACACGTGAATCCACGCAGCTACCGAGCAGGCACACTAACAAGGTCACCACACGCACAAGCGAGCGACTACCGACACCAGTACACGGGTACCGGGGTCGACAACCACACAACGGGCATGGGCGACACCGAAAGGACGAGGACGGGGGCAGCGAGAGGACAGACCCTTACCACCACACGACGAGGCGTGGGAACGATGACGACGAACGGGCGCGGCGGAGACGGCTCGGGGACGACGGAGGCGAACGGCGAGGGAACGACTTCGGCGGCGATCCTTGGATGAAGGCGAGACGCAGCCGGCGCAACGCTTGACGACGCGGAGCCGAGGACGAAGACGACGACGGGGTTGCCGCGGCTTGCTTGACGGACGCGGACGACGGACGAGAACGGCTCGACGGAGGGACGAACGCCACGACGACCGGGAACGACGAGAGGACGACGACGACGACGACCGGGGCCGGCGAGGAGGCGACAAGGGCAGCCGGCAGCGGCTGCACGGAGACGAGGACAGCATGGAAGACGTCGCTGCGATGACGATGACGGTGGTGGCGCAGCGAGACGACGAGCCGGGCGACCGACGGGACGTCGACGACGAGAACGAATGGAGACGACGACGACGGACCGTGGAGGGGTTTGGATGGAGGGGAAGCGATGCCGAGGACGACCTTGCCGCTGCGATACCAGAGAAGACGACGCGGTCGACCGGGGAAATTCCGGCGAGGAGGATGGAGAGGCCGGCGCGGCACGACGGTGTTCCGGTGAAATATGGGCGACGCCGTGGCCTGGCCGGGGAAGAGGACGGCGTTCCGGTGCCGGGAGAGGTGGTGGCGACGTCGGCCGGCGCACGGGAGACGCGGCAGAGGCGGCCGGAGGCGGAACAGTGGCGGCAACGCCACTGTTGCCGGCGGGGGCGCGTCTCCGGCGATTTCCCCACGAATCGGAGCCGGCGCCGGGGAAGAGGATGCATCTGCGAGGCCGAGGGAGATGACGGCGTGGCCGGACGGCGCTCGGGCGAGGAGGGAGAGGCGGCTGGAGGCCGGCCGGCGCCGGAGGGAGAGAAGGAGAAGGCGGGGAGAGGTGGTGCGGCCACGGGAAGACGCGGGAGGAGGCTAAAACGATAGAACGGAGGGAGGATGCTCCATTTTATAGGCGCGGGGAGGGAGCCGGCCACAGGAGGAGCGGGGAACGACGGCGGAGTTTGTGGCCGGCGGCCATGGAAAGCGGCCGGGGAAGACACGTCTGTTCCCGACAATTGGGGGCGCCATTAAGGGGGAAATTGGGGGGAATTGAAAAGGAATCAATGGGGATTAAAACCCCCTACTTAATTTTGGAATCCATGGATTGATTTGCACGGATTGGAGGGAGCAAGAACCTAGGGTTCACGGGAGAGAGAGAGAAGCCGTGCGGGAGGAGGACGACGACCGGGCGGGTGGGACCCACCGGTCAGGCGCGCGGTCAGCGCGCGTGCGGCGCGCGTGAGGGTGGGGGCGGCTCGGGAGGCTGGGTGGGGCGGCTTGGGCCGGGAGGCGGCCTAGGCGGGAGGGGAGGAAAAGGGAGCTGGGCCGAGGGGGAAGGGGAGGCCCAAGAGAAGGAGGGAGAGAAGGAGAGGGAGAGAAAGAGAGGGAGGAAGAGAGGACTTTGGCCGCGGGCCGAGAGAGAAAGGGAGGACTTTGGGCTAGACTTGGCCCAAAGGGAGGAGGGGGATTATTTTTAGGTTTTTTCTTTTTAATAAACACTGATAATTGTTTTTGTTGCTTAATAAATATTTCCGGTGCTCTGAAAATTCAAGTAAAATTTGAGGGCTCATTTTAGACCAAGGAGAATTTAACAAAAACTCTCTGGGCCACATTCGAATTTTTCTTGTACGTACTTTAGTGTTTGCCAATTTCTTTTCGAATTTTAATTAATTATATTATTCTTTTTAGAGAATGATTTTTAATTCGAGATGAATTTATCAGGACGTGACATCAATGCACATGGTTGGTGAAGATTCCATATGGCATACGATGGAGGTATTGTGTGCGTTTGGAATACGGAGTCGAATTTGGAAGGAGTCCGAATTTGGTATAATTGGTTATGTAAAGTTTGTTTCTTGTACGAGAAGGTTTCCTATGGGGATTAGAACTTCTAGTATGAGTTTGGTTCGTGGCTTTAGGCTGCCTACCACTTGTATAAATAGAGAGGGAGCGTGAGGCTTCCCGGTTTCGCTTTGGAGAGCAATTGAGTTGCTAGTTTAATTAAGGTTTCGAGTTTAGTCGAGATTTTTGTAAGGAGTGTTGTTGGTGCACTTTGTAAACACAAAGAGAAGCAATAAAGTTGTCATCTAATTTGAGAGTTCTTCGATTTGTGTTTCATTGGGATCTGCGGTCTAACCGGCGACATACCGGCGGTCAAACCGACGGCATCGCGGCGGTCAGACCGGCGGTGTACCTGCGGTCAGACCGGCGATGGCTTCAGGAAGCAGAGGTGATTTCAGGGCGGTCCAACCAGGCGATCTACACCGGTCAGACCGGTGGCACAGGTACAGTCAGACCGGCAGATCAACCTCGGTCAGACCGATGTACATCGAATTTGTGGATAACTTTTAATTCCGCAAAAAGTTTGGGTTTTTGGGTATACCGACCATTCACCCCGTCTCTGATTGGCTTAGTTCTTGTGTTTCGATCCTACAAGTGGTATCAGAGCCTTGTTCTGTTCTTTGGATTTTAACCGATCTAGAGTTTTTGCCATGGCTGCTAAGTTTACAACTAAGCCCCAATTAATGGGAATATATAAAACCTAACCCTAAGTCAAGGTCAAACTCCCAATCTCATCCTCAGATCCAAACCATTCCAGCCTGCCCGTGCACAGCCACCAGGCGTGCGGCGCGCCGCCACCTCCTTCGTCGACGCGCGCGGCCGCCGCCGCCTCCTCCGTCGACGCGCGAGGCCGGAGAGAGGCAGGGCCCGGGTGACGACGGCGCTGGTGTCGAAACAAGATTTCGGCAATACTAAAAGGGGGTGGCTATCAAGCTAGAAAAGTGGATGGGTTTAGAGACAAGGAATTTTATACAGGTTCAGGCCTTCTTATTCAAGAAGTAATACCCTACTCCTGTCCGGGGATGAATCCGCCGACTATGTTATTGATTGTATGATCTTCGGGAAAGTCATGTCCCAAAAAGGACCCGAACCCCTCCTTATATAGGGGAAGGGGTCAGTATTACAAGGTACAGCCCATATCCCTAACGGAATATGAAAATACAGATAAAATACAATCGTAACCGACTAAGTCTCCGGGTACTTTCTTGTCGTACAAGTTAAGAAACAAACCCGAGTTACTATAAAGATATTCTATCTATATTCGGTATCCTATATCCAGTCTAATTATAACTGCCATGTAGATATGGGGTATCCATAATCTCCACAGTAGCCCCCGAGTCCTTTGCAGTCGACAAAATAACTTTCTCAAGAATAATCCGAGTGCTTCAATACTTGTCATTCCAGCCTGCCGAGTGATATAATCAAAGACTGCGAAGGGCGAAAATAAAACATGGTGCATCGAATAGATGTACCTAATTTAGGTGTAGCCCCCGACTATGTGATTAGTTAAAAAAACTAAACATATAGTCAAGAACTATCTTTTAACAAAGCATGTACAACTTTTAATAAATATACAGCCGACTGCTTTTCAACCTTAATATATCAAGAATAAAGAACCCGAGTGAATAACACTCGATGGATTCATGAATAGGTATATTTGATAAGAATCCAAGTAAAACCCGTTAAAATGATCCATCAAATATTATATAAAAAATTATGGTAATTAATAAGTCTAATAGCCTAGGCTACGACTTTCACCATAATCAAAGCGAGCATATAACATGCTAAGAAAATGACTATCAAATAACGAGCCATCTTAAATCTACCCAGACAGCTTCTGCAGTCTAAAAAGGCTTGCAAAAAGTAGTATAACACTCCTGTCGGGCAACTTTTTATTTGCATCGTAGTAATTCCAAAAAATTATCTAACCACGAGAAAAATGATTTTGACAGTATCGGGCCAGACCATTGTGAGCACAAATTGCCAAAGCAAAAGAATGCCTAAGTCCCTAGGGATCACAACGGGCCACACTGTTGAAAATATTGGGCTGAAGGACTGTACAGGCCTAGGCCCATTAGCACCTCCGATACCCTAACAAAACTCCGAAGTCTAAGTGACGCTTCGTCTTCCTCGCCGGAACTCTCGCCATTTCCCCCACTCCGTGCTACAGTACAAAACTGCGCCGGCGAAACTAGGGTTCATCAATCCGCTCCAATCCATCCCCAAAAATCCACAAAAATTCACCCGCGCACTCGCCGCTCTTATTCCTCATCCCTTCCCAACCATTCCTCAAACTAAATCAGACCATACAAGTCGCATCGATGGCGGAAGAACGGGAGAGCTTCGAGAGCCAGTGGGCGCCCTCTGATGTAACAAAGGATAATCTGAAGGAAATGGTGGCGCACGGCGTCCTTCCAGCAAAGGAAATCATTGGGTGGCGACCAGCGTTTGGTGAAGCATTCCCAACCCCCGATACACACGAGGTCATGGTATTTTCTCATTTCTTTTATGGCGGTTTCGCTCTTCCGACTTCAAGATTTTTCCGTGGAATCTTGAACTTTTATGGAATCAATTTACATCATTTGAATCCCAACTCCATAGTCCACATTGCCAATTTTGTCCACGCCTGTGAAGCTTTCTTGGGCATTAGGCCTCAGTTCGCTCTGTTCCGCCGCATTTTCTTCCTCAAACCCCAGCCAAATAAAAGCAAACCATGTGTTGTTGGAGGAGCTGGTTTTCAACTTAGGGGAACTCTGAGCCAGAAGTATTTCTCCATGCCCTTCAAGACCTCAAACAAAGGCTGGCACGCCAACTGGTTTTATGTTCAAAACCCCGAGCCTGCACTCCCTGAGTACTCCTGTCTTCCCCCGGTCTATCAGGATACCTGGAATTCATTGCCCATGGGAGATGAAGCCGCTCAGGCTGTAGAACTGATGGAGCGCATGCTGAAGCTCAAGGAGCAAGGTCTGCAAGGGGAGCAGATCACTCGGCATTTTATCAAGAGTCGGTTAGCTCCGATTAAAGAGAGATCCCGCACGGCTTTTGAGTTTGATGGAAAACATGATCCAAATCGCGAAGATCCAGACTCCTTGGATTTTAAGATCATGAAGGAAAGGATGTACAAGATCTTCTCCAACGCCATTGTCGTCAGTTATACGCATCTGCTGCCAGTTGTGCCATATAACGCGTTTAATTCACCCCCACCGGTATGTATCAGAATTCTTCAACCTCAATCAAAATATAATCTTGTCTTCTTGTTGAATCAACTGACAGTGGAAGGCATCCTATTCAGGAATTTGCTTTGATGAAGTCCGACCCCCCAATTGCTTAACGCCGATCTCCTCGTCATCAAACCGTTCAGGGGAGTGGGGGACTAAAAATCAGGTCAGAATCTCAATCTAAGACTTCCAATCCAGCCAGGCAGTCAGATTCTCGCAAAAGAAAACTAGTGCTGAGTGATGACGAAGGCGACGATGGCGATAAATTTGGGGATAAGGAATCACCCAGAAAACCGACAAAGCATGCTGCTCCAAAGAAGAAAACGTCCAGCCGTCCCATGCCGAAGTTTAGAAAATCTTCCACGTATGAATCATTTGATGCCTTTTATTGTTTTGATGTACTCCCAGTACGAAAGTAGTATTGATGACAGAAAAACTTGTAGGAAACCATCCGACATAGACCCATCCGGAAAGGACTCTAATCCGGCTAACACCGAGATGAGTTCCTCAAAAGAAGCTGGGCCGACCTCTGAAGACCATCCGAGTGACGCCCAGACATCAACCGACAATGTAAACTCGGGTGACCAACCCCCGACTGGAAACCAGTCGGCTGAGGCTGAAACTGAAGCCTGTCAGGAGCCCCTGACTGGAAACCAGTCGGAGACGGGACCAAACCAAGAGATCCCGGTAGTCGAAACCCAGGCTGACACGTTTCAAGGGCCAGACGCTGGTGGCGACCCAAGGCCAGGATCCCCAGCTAAGGAACAAGAATCACCTCGCCCTCATTCAGGAATTATCTCAGGTAACCCATCGTCTTAAACTATGCTGATCCGAGTAACTCCAATTGTTTATTTGACTTCTGTCCGTGAATGCATCAGGACCACTGACCGGTGATGAAGAAGAAATTCCTCGGATAAAGGCAACTGAAGATTCTCGTCCCCCTATTCTAATCAAATGGTGGGATGATAACTTGCAGCCCGAAGGCATTGTGATAAACCGGCAAAAGGAAGATGAAGAGGTGCGCCAGCTGAAAAAGGCACTTGGAGAGGCCACTCGCATCGTCAATGTAAGTTTCCTGGCTTCCGACCTCGATTATCTCGTTTCTTTCTCAGCAAGACTAATGATAAGTTATCATGCAGAGAATCCATCTCAGGAATGAGGCAAAAAGTACGACCCTAGAGAAGTTGGTTCCTCACCTAGGGACCCTTGAAACTGTTAGAGAGCAGCTGCACGAGGTCAAAGAGCTCGCCAAGAAAACAGAGCACGATCTGAGGGATCGAATTGCTCAACTCCAAGAGTCTAACTTCAAACTGAGCGGCTCTTTAAAAGGTAAGCACAAAACTTATCCCATTAGTTCGCACTGTCATTGCTGTGTCTAATTGCCTGAAAATGATATAGTGCAAGCTGCCAAGATATCCCAACTAGAAAAACAAATCCAGACTCTAGAGAACGACAAAGCTGAGCTGGCCAAACAAAAGGACTCGGCTTTGAAGGAGGTTGAAGGTATTGTTAGTCAGTACTCTGAGTTTCTCTTGATATGCCGGATCGCTGATGTGATTTTGTTGTTGTAGACCGTAAGATCAAATCGCAGGCCCAGTTCGACGTCTTGGTCGGCAAGATCAAAAGACTTGAAGGCGCCAGGGACGAGGTTGCCAACGCCGCTACTCCACTTGTCCAGGTGATGTTCTTTAATAACAATGGTCCGAGTAGGTTCGATGCTTCTGAAGTCTTTGACAAGCTGAGAGTCGCTCCGGACACATACTTCAAGAATATTAAAGAAGCCGGAAGTATGGGAGCGAGTTTGGCGCTGGCGATGACCAAGTCCTTGTACCCAAAGATTGATATTGATGTCGTCGACGGTTTTGCAGACGGGACAAGCGAAGAAGCTACCCTTGATCTCATCAACGACGCACAGAAAGCGGCCGACAAAATTGCGATTGATGTAGTAGAGCGGTTCCAAGATACTGATCTTCGGCCGACTGGCGGTGGCAGTTCTGATGACGAAAAGACTGACACTAATTGATATGTAAAGTGACTTTGATGATAGATGATGGAGGCGCAATTTGTACAATATCAGTATATTTATGCTGTGCTTGGTGTTTCATACTTAGCGTTGATTTCTTAAAAGCCTTTATCAAGCTTTGTTGAGCCTAGAACCCGCGAAAGCTATTAAAAAACTTTCAATCCTCGTAAACTAAGTTGAAAAATCAAGCAAGGCAATGATAAACCGAGTAAGCAAATTGAATTGATAAAGATCACACTCCATTATTATTATAGTAGCCCCCGACTGACAACTTCGAGGAAAAGCTTGATGTTGTCAGTCAAGACAGGGAAATACAGAGATAAACTTAAGCATAAAAACGACGAAGATGTTCGATATTCCAAGAGTTGTCGATAAGTGTACCATCTTCACGCTTGAGTCGGTAGGAACCTGGCCGAGTAACTTCAGAGATTATGAATGGCCCTTCCCATAGAGGGGATAATTTGTGCCGATCCCGTGTAGTTTGAATTTTCCTCAGAACCAGGTCGCCGACTAGGAAAGCTCGCGATCGGACGTTGCGATTATGATAACGTCGCAACCCTTGTAAATATCAAGCCGACTGAATTAAAGCTGCTTCGCGGGCCTCTTCCAATCGGTGCAGGTCATCCACTCGGTCTTCTCCGTAGCGCTCTTCACGAAAATTGCGAAAACGCAAAGATTCGAATTCAACTTCACTAGGCAACATTGCTTCTGCCCCGTAGACTAGGAAAAAAGGTGACTGGCCTATGGCCCGACTGGGGGTAGTGCGCAAGGACCAAAGTACTGATGGTAGCTGTTCCACCCATTTTCCGGCATAGGGATTTAGTCGGTCAAAAACTCGTGCCTTTATTCCTTGAAGTATCATGACATTGGCTCGCTCGACTTGTCCGTTACTCATGGGATATGCTACAGAGGCATAGCAAATTTTGATTCCGAAGTCTTCACAAAAGTCTTTAAATACTCCGCCTATGAATTGAGTGCCATTATCGGTAATGATCCGGTTGGGTACTCCAAACCGATGCACAATGTTGATGAAAAAATCCCTGGCTTTATCTGCCGTGATTGTGACGACTGGTTTAGCTTCAATCCACTTGGAGAATTTATCAATGGCCACAAATAGATGCGTATAACCACCGACTGCCTTTTTGAATGGACCGACCATATCAAGCCCCCAAACCGCAAACGGCCAAGACAACGGGATAGTTTGCAACTCTTGAGCCGGTAGATGAATTTGTCTAGCGAAAAATTGACAACCTTCGCACGTTCGCACAATCTTCTCGGCATCGGACACAGCAGTGGGCTAGAAAAAACCCAGCTGGTAAACTTTGCCGACAATGGTGCGTGCGGCAGCGTGATTTCCGCAGATGCCAGAATGTATGTCTTTCAGCAGTTGTCTCCCTTCCTCTAAGGATATACAACGTTGCAGAATTCCTGAAGGGCTTTTCTTGTATAGCCCGGCTTCATGAATAATGTAAAGCCTGCTGCGCCTGGAAATCCGCTCGGCTTCGTCTTTGTCTTGAGGGAGTTCTTGGGAGGTTAAAAATCGTATGAGGGGCTCTCTCCAGTGGGCTTCAACCATTGCTATGTCTTGAGTGTCCGCAACTTGAGTCGTTTCTTTCAGGGGTACGGTTGGCTCGTAAAGGTGTTCGACGTACACATCGGAGGGGGCCGCTTCACGCTTGGATCCAAAGTTGGCTAGTCTGTCGGCGGCTTCGTTGTTATGTCGGAGAACATGACTGAGCTCGAGTCCGTCGAACTTGTCTTCCAGTTTGCATACCTCTTGTCGGTAAGCCATCATGTTGTTGTCAAGGCAGGACTACTCTTTCATAACTTGGTTGACAACTAGCTGTGAGTCTCCACGAACTATTAAACACTTAATTCCCAGGGAAATTGTGATCCGTAGTCCGTGGAGGAGCGCCTCATACTCCGCGACGTTGTGAGATGTAGAAAAATGTATCCAAAGCACATAACTTAACCTTTCTCCAGTTGGGGAAATTAAAACCACTCCAGCTCCAATGCTCGAAAGCCTTTTTGATCCGTCAAAATGCATGGTCCAGTGCTCCATCTTTTCTTCGGGGATGTCCTCCTGGCACTCGATCCACTCGGCGACGAAATCTGCTAAAGCTTGGGACTTGATTGAGGTCCGGGGCTTGAACGATATGTCCAAAGACATCAATTCTAAGGCCCATTTTGCGATCCGTCCATTTGCTTCACGGTTATGCAGTATATCGCCGAGTGGGAACGATGTAACCACCGTGACCGAGTGGCTTTGGAAGTAATGGGATAGTTTCCTGACGGTGATCAAAACACCGTATAACAACTTCTGAACTTGAGGATACCTCGTCTTGGAGTCAGCTAGGACCTCGCTGACGAAGTAGATCGGACGTTGGTCTTTCTGGACATGGCCTTCTTCCTCACGCTCGACAACCAAGACTGTGCTCACAACCTGGGAGGTGGCTGATACGTACAGTAGCAGCGGCTCTTGTGGGTGTGGCGAGGCCAAGACTGGTGGAGTGGTGAGGAGTTTCTTGAAGTCTTCGAAGGCCTTCTGTGCTGCGGGTCCCCATTGGAAATTGTCTATTTTCTTTAACAGCTTGAAGAAGGGCATCCCCCGCTCGCCAAGTCATGAGACGAATTGGCTGAGCGCCACCATGCATCCAGTTAGCTTCTGAACGTCTTTCTGGGAGCTCGGTGGTTTCATGTTGAGGATGGCGTTGACTTTCCCTGGTTTGGCTTGTATGCCTCTATGAGACACCATAAATCCAAGCAGCTTCCCTGACGGTACTCCGAAGGTGCATTTTTCAGGGTTTAGTTTCATCCTGAAAGTGCGGATGCTTGCGAAGGTTTCTTCTAGGTCCGAGATCAAATCGTCCTTTTGCTTGGTCTTGACGACTACATCATCCACATCATAAGCCTCGAAATTGCAGCTAATTTGAGTCGAGAAGCATCTCTGAATCATGCGTTGATAAGTTGCTCCTGCGTTTTTCAGTCCGAATGGCATGGTGATGTAGCAGTAAGCCCCGAAGAGCATGATGAATGAGGTCTTCAAGCAGTCGGACTCCTTGAGTCGGATCTGATGATACCCCGAATAGCAATCCAAGAAACTGAGTAGCTCGCAGCCGGCGGTCGAGTCGACTACCTGGTCAATGCGAGGCAACCCAAAAGGATCTTTAGGGCAAGACTTGTTGAGGTCGGTATAATCGACACACATGTGCCATTGCCTAGTCTTCTTCCGAACTAGGACTGGGTTAGCCAGCCAGTCGGGATGAAGGACTTCTTTGATGAAGCCTGCTGCTAACAGCTTGGTTAATTCCTCCTTGATCGCATCCTTTCTGTCTTGTGCGAAGCGGCGGAGTCGTTGTTTAATGGGTTTAGCGTCTTCTTTGACATGTAAAGAGTGGTCAATCACCTCTCTAGGAATACCAGGCATATCAGATGGTTTCCACGCAAAGATATCTTTATTATTTTGGAGAAAGGTGATGAGCGCGCTTTCCTATTTACAATCTAACTCGGCGCCTATTACAGCAGTTTTAGTAGGATCAGAAGGATCTAGGGGAATCTTCTTGGTTTTAGCTTCGCTTTCTCCGCTCTTCGAGACCTTGGTCGCGGGCACCTCTCCTTCGCTTGCCGTGGTTGTAGCCAGTCGGATGTCTTCTCGGGCGGTCGCGATCTCACGAGTTTGGGCCATCTCGCAGCTTTCCTTGTCGCATGTGATGGCTTGCTTGATGTCGCTTCGTAGGGATAGGACTCCTCGAGGACCGGGCATCTTCATCATCATGTACGTGTAGTGTAGGACGGCCATGAACTTGGCTAACGCCGAACGTCCGAGTATGGCGTGGTATGCTGTCTCGAAATCGGCGACTTCAAAGCAGATGTTCTCTATGCGGAAGTTTTCCCGAATACCAAAGGTGACCGGGAGGGTGATCTGGCCGAGTGGAGTTGCAGATAGCCCTGGGATGACTCCGTGAAAGGGCGCGTTGCTCGGTTTTAACTCAGAGCGGGGAATCTGCATGTCGTCAAGGGTCTTGGCGAAGAGGATATTTAATGCGCTGCCACCATCGATGAGGGTTCTGCGAAGCTTGACGTTGTGGACCACTGGGTCTATTACCAGGGGGTACCGCCTCGGGTGGACCACTCGGTCAGGGTGATCCGAGCGGTCGAACTTGATTGTTGTCTCTGACCATCAGAGATATTGGGGCGTGTCGGGTTGAACAGCGTTGATCTCCCGTTCAGTCAACTTTTGCTTTCTTTTAGATTCGTAAGCCAAAGGGCCGCCGAAGATGTGGTTAAGCTCCTTGCGGTGGTCTTGAAAACCTGTCGGGGCGTCATCGTCGTCCTTCTTCTTCGACGTGCTTTGCTCTCCGTTAGAGTTCTTCCGTGTATTCTTGGCGTATTGTTCCGCGAACTTCTTGTAGACGAAGCAATCTTTGGCCGCGTGGTTGGAATTGGGATGATGCGGACATTGAGAGTTCATGATTTTGTCGAATGTGTTGACGCGCGAACGCTGTCGAGAGGAGTGCGTAGTGGTTGCAACAAGTTCCTCAGGCTTACGCTTGCGGTCCTTGTGATTGTTACTTCCACCCCCTCCCGTAGTCAGCGCATCCTTTTTTGGTTTCCAACTAGGGCCCGACTGCTTTGATGCGATGATGGCGTCTTCAGCTTTGGCGTACTCGTTGGCTTTTTCAAACATAAGTTTGACAGTTTTGGGAGGTTTGCGCCCAAACTTGCCGACCAATTCTTCATGGCGAATTCCTTTGGTGAAGGCGGCGATGATGATGACATCGTCGGTAATGTCGGAGATCTTGTTTCGTTGTTCAGAAAAGCGCCGGATATAATCTCGAAGGGATTCTCCGGACTTCTGAATAACGTTGTAAAGGTCAAATTGTGTGCCGGGGCGCTCGAAAGTGCCTTGGAAGTTGGCAATGAAGTGGTCGCGAAGTTCGGCCCAAGATCCAATTGTACCACGGGGCAATCCATGGAGCCAGGACCGGGCAGAATCAGCTAAAGCCATAGGTAAATAATTTGCTATAGCCTTGCTATCTCCTCTTGCTGCGCGGATTGCGAGACCGTAGACGGTAAGCCATGACTTCGGATTGGTGGTACCGTCATACTTCTCTATTCCAGTCGGCTTAAAGCCGGCTGGCCAATCCACTCAACGCAGGTCATTGGTGAAAGCGGCAACTCCATCTAGGTCATCGTCGTAGCGATCCGGTGAATGGCGGTGGCCTCATGCTGCTCGGCGCTGAATGATCGTGTCGCGTAGATCGACGGGGTGGCGGCGAGGCGGCGAGCGAGGTCGTTCAACCCGGCGCTCCCTGTGGTGTTTGGGAGGCGAGTGGACAGATCGCTCGTCGTGGCCCCTGCTCCTGCGATTGGATCCTGCGCCGGCGATGCTGAGGCTTGGCTGGTGGTAATCATGAGATCGAAAATGGGGGACCCGGCTGCCAGTCGGTGTGCGGACGCTTCCGGAGTTAACCGGGACCGAAGCGGCGATCATGGTCTTGGTCTGGTTTAAGATGTTGACGACATGATCGGATTGATTGAGCTCGTTTTCCTTGAGGAGGGTGTCGAGGAGGGTGATCGCGGCGACAGCGTTCTGTTGTGGGGTACGGAAAACCGGTGTCCCCTCAACCGGTGTCACCTGCATCCAAGGCTCGTTGTCATCGGTCTTCAGCCTCCTTTGCGGCCCGCTCGCGTTCTTGTTGCTCACGCCGCAGCCGTTCTTGTTCTTGTGCTTGACGCTCCTCCTCCAGTCGGCGTCGTTCGGCCTCGCGTCGTGCTTCGGCTTCTCGGGCTTGGCGTTGTTCCTCCGTCTCATTATCGGCCATGAAGACGCTGAAATAGAAAGGGGTGTAGTTATCTTCCGAGCTTTCGTCGAAGTCGTCAAGATCTTGATTGTTGTTGCGGAAGCCGAATTCGTCCTACTCCACGATCTCGGTTGGACGCGAGTTGACGCCGGGGGAGCTGAAGTAGCCTTCCAATTGATCCGTCGAAACTGTACCAAGTGCCTGGAGAATGACACCGACTTCCCTGGAGCTAAGCGAGATTGGTGTTGAAGCCGACCTCTGCCTAGGCCTACGGGGAGAAGACGTCGTTGTGGTGAAGACGGCCGCCAAATCATCGGGGAGCTTCATTAGGATCGGTGGGTAAGCCTCATCGTCTCGATCTGGTGACGTTGAAGAAGATGAGATCTTGTCCGAGTGGTTTGAAGCCGACTCGATCGAGATGAACTTGGAGTAAATCTTGGCCGAGTTTGGAACTCCAAACGGGGCTGAGACCCGGTTCTCTCCCGACTGGTTCGAATCCGAGTCGAGGAGAGAGATATTGCCAAAGTCATTGGTGATGAAGTCGAGGCTGCCGAACCGAAATGCCTGCCCAGGAGGGAAGACGAAGTCGTCGATGCCGGAGACGGAACCCATTGCACTGATCGGTGAAAAGCTTGACGCAACCCCTACCTGGCGCGCCAACTGTCGAAACAAGATTTCGGCAATACTAAAAGGGGGTGGCTATCAAGCTAGAAAAGTGGATGGGTTTGGAGACAAGAAATTTTATACAGGTTCAGGCCTTCTTATTCAAGAAGTAATACCCTACTCCTGTCCGGGGATGAATCCGCCGAGTATGTTATTGATTGTATGATCTTCGGGAAAGTCCTGTCCCAAAAAGGACCCGGACCCCTCCTTATACAGCAGAAGAGGTCCATATTACAAGGTACAGCCCATATCCCTAACGGAATATGAAAATACAGATAAAATACAATCGTAACCGACTAAGTCTCCGGGTACTTTCTTAACGTACAAGTTAAGAAACAAACCCGAGTTACTATAAAGATATCCTATCTATATTCGGTATCCTATATCCAGTCTAATTATAACTGCCATACAGATATGGGGTATCCATAATCTCCATAGCTGGGCGGTAACCCCACCACCACCCTCATCTCCGTCACTCTCCCATGATGGGTATCACCCCTCCTCTGCTCCGACAACCGACGGCTCTCATCCCCAGGCCGGCGACGCGGATCTGGTGGTACGGGACGACCACGGAGCGGCCGGCGAGCTCCAGGCGGCGCGGCGGCGATAGCAGCTCGACGGCGTCGCCCTCCCTATCCCCCACACCTCCGTCGCCTCTGCCCCCTCACCACCGGGTCACTCCCTCACCACCGGATCTCGCCACTGGATCCCGTCGCCGACGGAGGTGAGCCGCGTCGTCCGCCTTCTCGTTCTCCCTGTTATTCATCATCATCTTCCATGTTCCCGTGCAGATCTCGCCGTCGGATCCTGCCACCGACCTTCTTAAGTGGTGGTGGTGGAGGGGGGGAGGGTGGATTGGGGCTCGTCGCCTCGAGGAGGCCGACGGCGATGTGGCTTTACGGTGAGGGTCGACCCACCGCCTGTTCTTCAACTGCTTCCGATGCCCTCCATATATCTCAGGTCAGCAAAGCCATCTAGACCCTGCTTTTTATTTCCCTATTTCTCCAATCTCATGTGGAGTTGTTGCTTCGCTTGCAACGGTGAGCAGTGAGTTGATTCGCCGAGGAAGATGGCGATTCGCCGGATCCCTTCATCCTGCCAATCTTCATTTTTTTTCCAGTGTAGGTACATCTCCTCTGTATATACTAGAATGTAAAAACTGCTTGAAACATTTTTTTTTTGGAAAAAATGCCTGAAACATTTAGTGTCTTTACATGTGAAGTAATCTCCTGACTGCTGCTGCCTGCTTCCTCTGTATTTATACGATTGATTGCATTTGTGATGTGGTGCATTGCATACTGTGTGGGTGTTGACGCCTCTGATATATAATGCATATATGCCACTAAGGGAATAAATATGTACATGAATGCTCCTCAACCATGATAATATAAGCTAAACAAATGAGCAAATCACAAAGCTTGAGCATCCAGGAGCATTATTATTTCGTCGAATGTAATTACAGAAGGATAATTTTGGATCCTCTAGAGTTAATATTCTTATTTTTAGTTCCAACTCATCATAAGTGCCACTTGTCTGCACAAGATATATGCTTTATTGCATATCTCATATGAAATTTGGGCTACTTTACTCTTGCAGTTCTCAAAATTTTGTTTAAAAGATATCTCTTGCTAGTAGACTTGACAATACAAAGCATATTTTGTACAATTATTTGTATTGATAATACAATTTGATTTCTAATTTGCCAGCAGAATTGAACTCTTTAACAATAACTAGCCTAGCTACTTTTGTTACTTTTGCCTGCACTTAGTGGAACTGAGCCTGGCTATTTCTATTCAGATACAGTGCTTCCTACATGATCAATATCTCAAATCTCAATGAAGATAGGCAGATTGTTATTCCAGGTTGGTTCTCTGGATGTGTGGAAGTTTGCAATTTGCAGATTAATGGCTGTATATGGTTGATATAAATTTGAAGATCACTGGCTCTATATGGTTGATAACTTGATATGAGGGTAATTGGGAAATCTGTGATAAGGTATGAAAGTTCCCTTTTGATGCATTTCTGTAGCACTATTGAAGCACCATGGAGTTTTTGTGGCCATATTTATTTATCTCCATGCAATGAATAATAACTCTTCCTAATTAGCGCTAAATTTTAAGCATGGTTGGCCCTCGAATCATTTTTTCTCCCGCTGAATCTGTAATTCCTATATGGTGACCGAACCATAATCGGTCGAAATATATTTGTAACGTCGTCTCATTTCCACATCATTTATTTATGCCTTGCTGAAAGAGAAGTGAATAGGTAGTATGTAGCCTAGCGGGCGATGGATAACTAGATTGCATTTGATGTTTCTGATGGTATTGCTGGTTTGAGCTCAAGACTGCATTTTTCTTTTTCGAGTTTGAGATGAAATATTTGTAGTCATTTGTATAAATAACTTATGTTTGTGGATCTTAGTTTATGGAGGGAATTTTACTGTATGATTTAAACTTAGGTGATGGCCTGCCTGTTTTTGGTTGGTACCTATCCTTTTATTTCTTATGGACAGATATATTGAGGTGCTTATTACTTTATTCATACCATTATTCTATAGTTTAATGCCTTCTGTTGTCCTGCTAATTCTGTGTAGAGGATGCCCTAAACATATGCCACAAAAATAACTCCATTAACCTATATTTATTCACATTTAGAAAAAGAAAATTAGGAGGGAGGACTAATATTGTTGAGTAGTTTAGTGACTTAATGTTGTTGACTCCCAGTTTTGACACTAAAATTGTATTTTTGCAGCACATCTCAAGAAGCTATGTATAAGTTGTAGCGAAAAATTCCATTTGCACATCAACAAGAAGGTCTCGCTGTAATTCAATCCTCTATTTGCTATGAGTGGAGGACGAGAAGCAAGGAGTGATTCCATTCAATGTTTGAAAGATTTGTTTTGTTTTCTGTTTTCAGATTTCCTGTTATTAGGTTGAATCTGAGATGAAATATTGTTTGAATTCTGTTGTATTCTGATTGTATCTGTTATTAGTTGAATCTAAGATGGTACATGTAATTAGGTTTGAATCTGAAATGGTATGAGAAATTGGATTGAATTTGGTGGGCTCAAATTTAATGGGCTTGTTTAGTGGGCTTTGATTTGATACTTCGTTGATAAAATGGGCCTAGTGTTCTGAAATGGGCCAGTTTAAAAAAATTAATGGGCCTCCGTTTTAAAATTAACGGGCCGTCAAAAAAATAATGGGCCGTATTAAAAAAATTGCTGACGTCAGTTGCCACGTCACCGCACACATGTCAAAACGGCCACGTCACATGCCATGTTGGCCGCTACGTGGAAACCATCTGTGACATTTAATTTCGTCACAAAGGTTGGGCCTGGGCTGGACTACACGAGCCCATAAACGTTTTATGACGGTTAAAAAACGTCATAGATTGTGCTGATCCGTGACTATTTTGGAGAAAACGTCGGCAGATTTAATCTGTGACGCTCAATAGATGACAATAAGTATAATCGTCACAGACAAATTCCTGTGATGAATTTTCAGTGATCCATGACGAATTTTTTTCGTCATAGATTAAATAGATTCTTATAGTGAGAGTCGTCAAAATCGACTGATCAAAACCGGCTAGCGGAACCGATTTCAAGATTAATTCACTTTCACGGAATCAAGCGACTAATTTACAAGCAAATTGTCAAAGAAGATAAATATCGTACTTACATGACGACGAACGACTAGTTTCCGAGCAAACAAGCAAAGGATAACCTCCTCGCTTTTGTGGAGAAGCACGACCTTTTTCAGCGCAAAACGGTAAAGATTAACCAAATTGTAGGGCGGCTAGAACTTAGTGAAAACAAAATAGAAAAGAACTAAGAAGTAAAATAGATGAATAGTAGATTGAAATTGTTCGGGGTCTTCCTCATCGGCCGGCACTGGTATATATACCAGCAAAAATAAACAATAGTTTGGCAAGTCTAATTATACCTGGTCCCACACAAAATAAAGCAAATCTTAACCGGATAGAAACTAACTAATAAGATCAGCACTGCACGCGCTAATTAATCAGCCGCAGAACAACCGCAAATCGCCGTGTTTCACGCACCCTTACGCGACTGACCAGCACATGTAGACGCACAAACCGATCACATCCAAATTCTCCTTAATCAGCAACGTGAAGTCCTTCTGTGCATCTCCTGCTCCTTCTTTTAAATCATCAGCAAACCTTGACTGCACCAATGCATCCTCACGGTCCAAGATTACAAGTACAGAGCTACTCACTCCTCACATGATCAAATGATAAAATCACCCTCTAGCTTACAGACAATCATCGAGTGCATCACAAATTCCCACACTGCAAACCGAGTAGATTTTCTAAGTAAATCATTTGACAGTTGTATCATCTATTCTAAAACAATCTGGCATGCACAGATACACTAACTATAAGCCAAATTGTGGTACAAACAGCTTCATCCCGGGTGGAACCATTTTTTTACGAAACCATTTGGTTGGTGATACTTCCATTGTTCATGCCCTCTTGAGAGGAGTGGGGGAGTGCAGCCGGTGTGGGATCTCAGGTGAAAACCAAAGTGAATGTTTACAAGTGAGCCTTTGACCGAACATCCCAGTGAATTTTTTTAGGTGGGTTCCCTTTTTAAGCCCGTTTATAAAAGGAAAAAGTACGAATTACCCCCCTAACTATCGCGGTCGGCCGAATTACCCCCTAAACCCAAAAACCAGACATTATTCACCCTAAACTTTCAATACCAGACGAATTACCCCACTCGATTCAATCCAGAGCTGTTTTGGCCTACGTGGCGTACGCGTGGCAATTCAGTCAGCATTTTCCTTTTTTTAATGGTAGGGCCCACCTATCATATACTCTCTCATCTCCACTTTCCCCTTTTCCCCACTTCCTCTCTCTCGACGCACACGGCGGCGGTCCGTCGGCGCGCACGGCGGCGTGCTGGGGCGGGTGGTGGGCGGCGGCGCGCGGCCCACTGCGGCGGCACACGACGCAGGTCAAGCGGCAGCGGGTGGTCGTGAGGGGACGCGGGAAGACGGCGCGGGCGCGATCCTAGTGCGGAAGGGCGTCGCTCGGCCGTGCGGCGGTGGAAGGCGAGCGTCGCGTGGCGCGGCCGGGCATCGGTGCAGTCGGCGGTGGCGATGCGCGGCGGATGGTGCGGTGGCTGGCGACGGACGACCTTGTGTCGGTCGACGCGGCAGATGGCGGGGCTCCTGTGGCGCTAGGCGCGGACGCATGGCGACGGGCACTGACTGCCTCCCCGCTTTTCCCCTTTTTATTTCATATTCTTTTTCTGGTTCTTGTTCCTTTCCTCCCCCGGCTTGACGGTGGTGGTGCCGCCGGATGGCGCTTGGCACGGCCGTGCATCGGCGAGGCGTGGTTGAGCGACGGCGAGACGCAGCCAGGACGGCATGCGGTGCGGCAGCCGGACGGCATGCACAGCGGTCATGTCTATGCAGCGGACCAAAATGACGGCTTGTGCTGCTGCTCATTGGTTCTTTCATTTTTTTCCTCTTTTTCTTCTTTCTTCTACTTCTGGTCGTTTTCTTCGTTCTCTCTGGCTAGCGCTCCACGGTATGGTGGCGCGGCTGCTAGTGCCGTGGTCGTGCAGGCGGGCGGGCACACGGGGAGCCGCCGTGGACGCAGGCTACGACCACGACCATCTCGCGGGGGGCACATGGAGGGGCCGCCGTCGACGCATCCTCCGTGTCCAGCACCGCCGCGGCCTCCGCGTCCCTCGCCGCCGCTGGCTCTTCCCACGCCACCGCCGCCGCCGCGGCCTCCATGTCCAGCGCGACGACGACGACGACGCTGTAGCCGCCGCGCTGCGTCCTCGCCGAGAGAGGGAGAGAGAGAGCGAGAAGGGGAAGAGAAGAGAGAGTATATGACAGGTGAGCCCCAGCATGTTTTAAAAAAAGAAAATGCTGACTGGGTCGCTACACGTACGCTACGTAGGATAAAACCGTTCTTGATTGGGTCGGGGGGTAATTCGTCCGGTATTGAAAGTTCAGGGTGAGTTATGTCTGGTTTCCGGGTTCGAGGGGGAAATTCGGCTGACCAGGATACTTTAGGGGGCTAATTCGTATTTTTTCCTTTATAAAAATAAAAAGGTTATCTGCAAAAGAATTTTATAGTGATCATCCTCCTCCCAATAACTAACTAAAGCAATGGATAGTTCGTACCAATAACAGGAAGGTATGGGTCAAAACAAAATTAATCTATATTGTTTAAGGGTTAGTGTAACGTCCCGCCTCTCCCAGGCCAGGCCCGCTTACATCTGATAGCTTTCATAGGTCATAGACTGACCTCACAGACCAACACAAATCTTTTCTGCACACTTTGTCCTCACTCGTGTGCACCTGGGAAAAATTTCCCGGTGAGTCACCCATCCCAATTGCTCCAGGCCAAGCACGCTTAACCCTTGATTTCTTTTGAGATCGGCTTAACCCTGGATTTCTTTAGCCGATCTCTAAAGAACTCTGAGGTTAAGCGTGCTTGGCCTGGAGCAATTTAGGGATGAGTGACCGACCGGGAAATTCTTCCCGTGTGCGCACGAGTGAGGACAAAGTGTGTAGAAAAGACATGTGTTGGTCTGTGAGGGCAGTCTATGACCTATAAAAGTTGCTAGATGTAAGCGGGCCTGGCCTAGGGGAAGGCGGGACGTTATAGTTGGAGAGAGTCAATCTGTGATGCTTCAAAGGATGAGGGTCCCTTTGAATCATAGGAATGGAAAAACGGAGGAATAGGAAAAACATAGGATTCTGACAGGATTATAAGTGTAAAATAGAGGATTGTAAAACACAGGAAAAACAAAGGAACGATCGTTTGATTGGACCATAGGAAAAACATAGGAATTGGATGAGAGAGATAGACTCAAAGGATTTTTACCAAGAGGTTGGACCTCTTACTGAGTTTCCTTCAAAATCTATATGCAACAAGCCATTCCATAGGAATTTTGTAGGATTTGGAAAACTTCAATCTTTTGAATCAAAGGGCTACATAGAAAAATTTCCTATAGGATTTCAATCCTACGAAACTCCTACATAATTCCTTTGATTCAAATGAGTCCTGAGTGTGCACAACATGACTAGGATGCTTCAAAGGAACCATTCTCCTTTTGACCGTTGCAAAGCATGGATACTTTGCTTCTGTAGCAGAGAAATACCCAGAGGATAATTTGTTGGCTAGGATGCCTGCCACCATCCCTTGCTAGGCTCATTCCAAGAGGTATGGGCACGAGATTAATTACTATTTTTAAATGTAGCAACTTATATGAGCATATGCTTAAGCTTGCAAAATAATATATTTTCATGGATACATTTTCAGGTTAATCAAAACCAAAATACTGCTCCATCTTCAAGTGCCAGAGCATCTTCTCAGCCTTCAACTGAAGAAGAGTGAAGTAACAAATTTACAATGGCAACTACATCATTCCGTACTACTTGCTGCATTAGGATTGTTTTTAGTTAACTTCTTTAGAACCTACTATTTCAGTGTTATCAGAAAGAATGTTTAAACATTTTCATTGGACACAATGTATGGATATTACTTGTTTGCATTAATGCGAAGTACTGGTGCTAAAAGTCTTCTTGGTCTGATCTCATGGTAATCCAATCTGGTGATATTGTTTTATGAATTTTCTAAATAAAGTTGTATTATTAATTGTTAGCGTGTAACTATCGGTGATATGGGCTCGGGGGTATCATGTACATTTAGAGGGAGGAGGCCACCCCCGAACCCACGTGGCGTCCCCCGAGGGGGGTGGCGCCCGGGGTGGAGCGGCGGCTGCCCCCTCCTAGCTTGGGGTACCGAGTTTGGAGGGAGGAGGCTGCGCCCAGACCCACGTGGCACTTTCCCGAGGAGGGTCAGGCCCGGGGTGGAGTTGCGGTTGCCCCCTCCTCCCTTGGGGTTCGGTCCCATCCCGACCCCCTCCGCACATCAGCCTACGCGTACTAGTTGGGTGGGCACGCCAGCAAGGAGATATTGTAATCTCTTCTTCTCAATCAGCATAGCACAGGAGTAGGGTAATACACTTCTAAGCAGGGCGAACCTGTGTAAACCACCGTTGCCTTCTTCATCGAGGGCCCCAACCCCCTATACTTCCATCCTTCCAACTCCTCAACTTTCACCCACTGCCTCCGGCCGAACTAACAAAGGGAGGCCTCACAGTTCACCGCTCGAGGCTTTCACCCTTCGATATAACCAATAGTGCTAGAGATGGTATTATATATAAATTTGATGTAGTGTAGAGACAGATGTATAGTAGCCATCACTATAAAAGTAGAAACCGTCTCTAGAAAAGAAATAAGTAATATATTAATCATGAATAGAGACGGCTATAACCACTTCTAGTCAAACCATAAACCACGTCTAGTACATGGTAGAGACGGAAGCAAATCGTAATTAGCACAACAAGCGTCTCTACATATTTTTATCTAAAAATTTAAATTTCAAATTTAACATGCTTATAATTTAAATTAGAGACAATTTTACGTGTGTCGAGAAATTGATTTGAATTTCAAGTTGAATGTGTAGCAACGATTCTAACCGTATCTACCAACCATCTCTAATTGTACAGATGACTTTTTAATCTGTCTCTAATCATTTGAGATGGGAGCTGTGGCAACGCCTACGAGACGGTTGCTAAAACCGTCTTTACCACTATTTGAGACGGGTATAGTCGTCTCTACAGCACATAAAAAGAATCTTTTAGAGGTTGTTTGTGCTGTAATCCGTCAAGTTTTGACTTTTGAGGTTCTTTTATTTTGGAAAAGTTTTTGTTGTTTGGTTTTTATGTTAGATCCTATATATAGCCTGCGGCATCGCGCGAGTTCCGTGCACTTGGGATGCATAGCACGGCCATATCATTTGGAGGATTAGTTGTTGGTTATTTAGTGAATAATAGGAAGAGAAAAACTGCGCCAGTTGAGAACAGCAAAAACTTAGTTTCACGCGACTCTGATTTTCTCTCACGCGTTCTCTGCTTTTAGCATTTTCTGAATTATATCGGATGAGAACTACAGTTCGTCTCCCACCTTCGATATGCTTGTTGCTTAGCTTGGCCGCCTGTTAGTAAGCCACAAGCTTTTTTCCTGACCAGGGACTAATTGTGGCAGTATAAAATCAATCACAACTTTTATTTAATGTGGATCCATTTGAAAATGTAGACATTACCAGCATACTGCAATTCCAAGTATGATATGATATTACTAAGTAGTAATTAGCTGCGGCGGCGACAACGATTGAGACGATATAAGCTTGATGGATCCTTCAGCTCGTGGGCGATGGCCCGAAGCATCTGAATAGAAACCCGCGGTTCGTGTTGATTGTTCCTGAGCTTTGAGCAGCGCTGCCGCTCGGGGTGCCACTAGTGCCAGTAGCGAGGGCGTTCGTCTGTGGTGTAGCAGGGTTGGGAGTACTGGGAGCAGTACTAGGAGTAGAAGCAGGCTGGCTGCTGTTTGCCTGAACATCAGGGAAGCCAATAACTTCGCCACGATACGGATGCTCACCTTTCCGTCTCGGTGAAAAAGCTGCAGCACTGAAAGTTGCATTGAGCTGCAATTCTGACTCGTACTCTGGTGGGAATTGCTGCAGAGGATGATGACGGTAACATATGAGTAAAATTACGTAGTGACCAGATAGTTTTCTCTCTTAGTTTCAAGCTTAAGTACTATAAGACTATAAGATATGCATGTAGGATTTCAAATTTTGTAAATTGTGTCTCGTTGTTTTTCCCAATTGGGAGGTCGAATACGTCTAGTTATAGTAGGTATAGGCGTATAGCAGACATGTCTAGAGCCCTATCGCTCGTAGATGCTCCTTCTCCTTAAAAAAAATGATTCGTAGTATTTAAAATTTGTCTGAAAATAGTTTACTGCAGCCTCTTAATTATGGGCGCAGCTAATTAACGCGTACGGCGTTGCCGGCACAGATGCCGCCAAGGACCACACACGCGCTAGCACCGGTACGACGCCGCCAAGACCCATGCACGCGCTAGCCCCGGTAGTTTCCTTTTTTTCGCTTCTTTTTTTTTCCGGTTTTCGCTCTTTTATGTTTTAATCACTCCCTTATTTTCTTCGCGTGCTCGCGTGATTTTTTTCTACTATATTTTATAAATTCAATTTTTCACTTCTAATTTTAGTTGAAAGTTTTGAATTTGAGTTGAAAGTTTTTAAAATTTAAGTTGAATGTTTTGAATTTTGAGGTGAAAGTTTTTAAATTTAAATTGAATATTTTGAATTTTGACTTAAAAGTTTCAAATCTTCAGTTTAAAGTTTTCAAAGCCGACTTGAAAGTTTTAAATCTTGATTTAAAAATTTTTAAATCCAAGCTGAAAGTTTTCAAATCGAAGTTTAAAATTTCAAATTCGGACTTGGAAGTTTTCAAATCTGAGTTGAAAGTTTTTAAATCTTGGTTCAAAGTTTTCAATTTTGACTTAAAAATTTTCAAATCTAAGTTGAAAGATTTCAATCTTAACTTAAAAGTTTTCAAATCCAAGTTGAAAGATTTCAATATTGACTTGAAAATTTTCAAATCTATATTGAAATATTTTAAATATAAGTTCAAACTTTTAAATCTGGAATTGAAAATTTTCGAATATAAGTTGAAAAGATTTCAATCTTAGTTACAAGTTTGTTTCAGTCGGAAAAAAAAGAAAAAGAACAAGAAACACACGTGATAGTTTCTGGAAAAGAAAAGAAAAAAAAATAAGGAAACTCTTTTCCGTGTGGAATAGACGCGTAACAGAAAAATCAGAAAAAAAATAAAGTGCACTAGGAGGCGGGCGCAGCTGACGTAGATAGCAATCCTGCTTAATTACCTACCCTAAATAAAAGTATTAAATAAGTTTTACAATACTTCTGGTTATTTGCAGCTGTCATTAGTTGTGGGCTCTTGGCCTTACTAAGAGCGAATTTACAATAATATATGACATAAGCGTGTTGCACAAATTGCTACATCATATTTATACTTATGTCGAAAAGAGAGAAAAAATGGCTACAGATTTATAGCCACAACACGAACTTTAATAAACTATAGGAGAGATGGGTGTATTAAGTATTAATGATGCATTATATATTTACAACTAACTATTATATAAGTGGCTATTATATTAGTTATAGATGATGTTTTAATTTTTAGAGCTAGTAGTTGGCTATATTATTAAACTTGCTCTAAAACCAATGCTTGTTGACATAGAAGAGAGAAGAGATAAATATCATTGTTACAGTTAATTAACAACAAGAACTTTGCTGCACACAGGTGAGAAAAAAAATAGTAATACAAAATTATTGTTATAGGTTAATGGTTAGAGTATTTATTGTCTCAAGTGTTGTAAGGTTACAGTCTCTAAATAAACATATATATTCTATATGCACCCAAAAATATATAATGGTGGAAATTTTGCCTCCATACTAACTTGTCTTGAAATTGCTATCAATCTATTTCTGTTTCTGGACTTGGACGGAGAGAGTAAATTAGAAGAATGTTGGCCTTTTTCTTCGTTTCATATTTATTGCCGTCCTAGGTTTATCTTAAGTAAAAAAATTTAATCGTTGATTATTAGTTTTATAATTAACATTATAAGATTTATAGTTTTAGATCCACCATGAGAAATACTTCATAATATATAGTTTAAATGTTGTAAAACTTTACGAATTTCAAAAAATTAATGATCAAAGGTAGATATGTTTCACTTAGATCAAACCTACAGTGACAACTAATTTGAAACAGAGGAAGTATATATGATTGAACCCGGTATTTCTTTTTAGAGAGAAAGGTATTTGGATGTATGCAACCTTTTTAAATTAGGAACTTAGCCCCTCAAATAACCTAATCTGGTATTTGCTTCTATGAAGATTTGAACTAAGAACCTTGGGATGCTAGTCAGGTCACTGCAACCACTGGTCTACATGCCATTTCGCAATTGGACCTGGTAGTGGATAGATTATAATGTCTTTTAGTTTATTTAGAGGCATTCCATGCATATAAAGATGTTTGTCATTTAGTTTAGCCTTTCAGCTAGCCATACATTCCATGGCAATATGTTAGTGAACATTTTTTTTTTTTTAGATTTTGGTTTTCTTTTGAATTTCAACTTACTTTAGCAGACAGTATTGTAATAATTACGTGCATCTATAATCAATGCAGAGAAAATATTATGCATCCATTATCATAAAAATCACCAAATTAATCACTATTGAAACTGATTTGCACAGAGAGTAGATAGTACAGTACTACCTCAAAGCCTCGCTGCATTGCGTCCGGGTCTCTTGAGGAACCATCAGGAAATTCCTGCAACAACGTTTGCTGCTGCTGGGCTTGCACATTAGCCGCATCGTAGTTCAGCACCTGTATTGTTACTTTGTTAGTATTTGTACCGCAGGTACCTGATCGCGCGATATATATTTATGTTGAATTAAATATTTACGTAACCAAGGAAAAAGTTAAACAAGTCATATATAAACTATAACTTGTCGTTTTAAAAACATTGAGGGCATGTTAATTTGGATACAGGAACTAGAATTTAGTCATTGTCACATCGGATGTTGGGATATTAATTAGAAGTATTAAACGTAGACTAATGGCAAAACCTATTCCATAACCCTGGACTAATTCGCGAGATGAATCTATTGAGCCTAATTAATCCATGATTAGCCTATGTGATCTTTCAATAAACACGTGTTAATTATAGATTAATTAGGCTTAAAAAATTTATCTCACCAATTAGCTCTTATTTATGCAATTAGTTTTATAATTAGTTTATGTTTAATACTCTGAATTAGCGTCCAAACATCCGATGCTAGATCCAAACACCACCTGACACATGCATGGAATAATTTTTTCCCTTTTCTAATAGTAAATACTCCGCCCGGTTTTGATTTTCTTTTGTTTTCTAGCAAACCATACCCTAAATTTGTAGGTGCGGCAATTTACATATTGCACCTTCACTAATTATATGCTAATCATATTTTCCAAAGAAAATATTAAATTTCTTTGTGAGAGTACCAGTAATACTAGTAAGAAGAGATCGATCTCTAAATGTGATAATGACAAATATTTTGGCACAAATTTTACTAAGAAATTCCCTCGTATACCCATAAAAGTTCATCCTAATCCCTTGTATACCCTTGAGAGTTGAGATTTACACACTCCCTTGCATACCTTTCAATTTTGAATTTGATCCCTTACAAACCCTTTCCTTATATACTGTTTTCATATGTTGACCATTTATTTTCTCTGAAAGGTCCATTTTGCCCAGAAACATCGAAACTATCGAGTATATTGTTGGTTTGTAAAGTTTGTTATGTGAGACTATTGTATCTATGAGTTTGTTATGTGATATATTATTCGTGACAAAAAATTTTATTTACGATAAAAAATGTGTATTTTATTTATAAAAATAGTATATGTAGTATAATTTTGTGATAGTAGTACAATAGGTTTGCCGCCTGATGTATATATTATCCAAAAGAAGTGTTCTACAAGATTAAATATTTTTCTCCCATTTTTTTAAGAAATGTTGTACATACATTTTTTAATACAAATGTTAAATTTTCTATGTATAATACTTACTTGTACAATAAAGTTATAAATATTATAGTTGTACAACAAATTAATGTATTCTCAGTGATATAGTTTATAAATTTCTATATTCTTTACATGTCCAAGGGTAAAATTGTCTTTCTAAAATCAATTAAATGGTCAACTAGCAGTCAACTAACGGAAAATGTATAGAGAGGATCAAAACTAAAAGTCAAGGGTATAAAGGGATTGAGTAAAATTTAGGGGCATAGAAGGTTTCAGGGGATAGAATGAATTTTCTCAAAATTTAATTTAAAAGTGCTTTGAACTATGACAACAACAAATATTTTGGCATAGACGCTAATTGCAAGTGTTTGGAGTAGTGTCCGGGATAAAATTAACTTTAAATTCGAGTTACACCAGCTAGACAACTAGATTAACTGATTTGGTAAATATGTACATACCAAATCACATAACAATTCATTATAATTCTCAAGTTTTTAGTTGGTAAAAGCGCATGAGGCATGCATATCGAATAAAACTATACATTGCACACAAGTAAAATGTTTGGAAAGCCCAATACAAAAACATGCATTGCTCCATATTGTAAAAGCTAGTCATTATCCATGCATGCATGCATCCCATGGGCTATAGAATATGGAATTTTATTTTTATTTTATCTATTATGTTTCAATCTAATTTTCTAAATAACAGAGTATAATTAACTAAATGTCTCATAATTAGTATTAAATTATAATTTCATATTTAGAATTTAATGTTGTTCTAGGATATCTTTTAATTAGTGATGTGCTTCGTGTCCATTCATTGTTCTTAAACAGTGTTGTTAGTGAGTCTGAATACATATATATTATATATGGAAATAACTCTTTACAGTTTTGAAGTAGCTTCCAATCTGGACTTTCTATTTGTTTTAGCTTAACTTGATGATGATTCATGTGCTTTATTACTCAAATTAATCAGTGTTGCTATCAAGCTTAATTATTTTTCAGAAGAAAATTATTACATACATTATTTTTAGATTTTTCATACATTATGACACATCAATTCACACTTCACATGTTGCATATTGATGGTATGTAGTCTAATTTTTTTCATGCAAAGTGTTAAAATAGGTGTCGAATATACTAGTTCTATTGCATTATAATTAGACTTAGAGTTATAATAGAAAATACTGTACGGAGTTAGCATTGGACTCCATAACCCGGCACTATTTAAATAGAGAGTGATTCCATAATGTAACTATGGTGAGGAAAATATAGCACAAGCGCGTAAAGGAAGGACCGTGGCAAGGTCATGAACCGACAATGGCTAGATGTGATATGTTGATTGGGGATAAATGCTTATAATTAAAACCACGAGGATATAGACTTCGACTGAAACTCCGTAACACATATTGTGTGTTTCATCGATGATATTTGACATATTTGAGTTGATGAATGGCTGACAAGATCAACAAGGTTAGTCATCATTCCGCTCTATTGATTAACTCTTCCAACATAAAGAAATACTCCCTCTGTCCTAAATTATAACGCCTATATTTTTTTTTACACTGTCTTAAATAAACATACTTTCATCAGTATTTTATTTTATTCTATGATCCCAATAAATATAAAATTAGCATCACATGAAAGTACTTCAAAATATAAATTGATATAATATGCATAATACTTAGTATAGATATAGTTAGTGTGATTCTTAATTAGTCAAAAGTTATCAAGTTTAATTTTACTTAAAAGGGGTGCCCTATAATTTGGGACGGAGGGAGTATCATTCTGCAATTTTGCATACATATCACAAAGATCGATGGCTCGAGCATGCATTTTGTGCAAGCTAAGAGACCATATTATGTGACATTTTAAAATGTTGTGCACATGATATGACATGTGAATATCTGTACTCAAAGCCACTGGCATCAATATATGTATATATTTTGTATTCCCATCGTCCCATATTATATGTCATTTTAGATTCAAAGCTGTATTCTTTTGCTAGCTTTCCCAACTTAACTCCCTGTTTTTCACACACACGCTTTCCAAATTATTAAACGGTGCATTTTTGTAAAAGTTTTCTATACGAAAGTTGTTTTAAAAAATCATATTAATCTATTTTTCAAAAAAAAAATGTTAATACTTAATTAATTATACGCTAATGAGTCGCTCTGATTTACATGCCAGAGGATTAGTTCCCAGTTCACTCCCAAGACAACCTAAGTGCATTTATGGAGTACTAGTTTGTCCAATAAATCACTTCCATTCAGATGTATTCCCATTTTAGCCCTCAACAACCTCTCACTCTCAATCTCTCTCACTGAATATGGGGTATTTAGGTCATATTTCTTCACTACTAATGTGTGCTTTCAACTCTAAAAGTATACTTAATATGGGATGTAGTAATATCCAATCCCAGCCATAGAGATATATATGACTCTTGAGATTTTTATTTTTTTTATTAATACAGGAATTTCTAGCCTTTTGTAATAGTTTAGGTTGAATATCTAATTCTTTTTAACTACTAGGATTAATGTGGGGCTTCTTTGAGAATACAAGTAGTCACTACTATAGAAAAGCACATACAGGTTGGCACTATAGGTGCTGGAACAGTTAAAACTAACACCTATAGTGTTTTTCCCACCTCCATAGGCTGAAAATAAAAAAAACGGTTTAAAGAAAAACTGACACCTATACTATAGGTGTAATATATTATAGATATCGGTTTTTAATTAACAAACACCCGGTTCTATTAAAAAAACGACACCAACAAACCAAGCCAAGCACGACACCTCCCATCCTTATCCATACTCGGCACCTCCCCCCGCCCCCCATCCCCCACCAATCTGTCTCACTCTCACACTCTCTCTCTCTTGCTCTCCCCCGCCCCTTCTCTCCCTCGATCCACCCACTCTCGCCTCCCTCGCCCCCTCCTTCTCTCCCTCTACCCCTCCTCCTCCCCCTCTCGCTTCCCTCCCACGGCGGCGGCCGCTGGTAAATCCGGTGATGGTGGCAGCATCGGCGGCAACCACGGGTGGATCCGGCGGCGGCAGCTCCCTCTGCCCCCTCTCGCCTCCCTCCCGCGGTAGATCCGGCGACAATTGTGGCTTTAGCGGCAGCGGGGGTAGATCCGGTGGCGATGCCGGCGGCTGCAGGCGGATCCGGTGGCAACGGCTCCCTCCTCCCCCTCTCACCTCCCTCTTGCGGCAGATCTAGCGGCGGTGGCGGTGGCGGCGACTAAGGGTGGATCCTTCGGCAGCTCCGTCCGCACCCTCTCTTCTTCCTCTGGCAGCTCCGTCCGCACCCTCTCTTCTTCCTCTGGCAGCAGCCGCGTGTGGATCCGGCGACGGCGGCGGTGGCCGAGGGCGGATCCGGCGGCGGGGGAGTGAAGTTCTGTGATGTTATTAAATGTTTTTGTTCTTGTCCTGCGATGGTTATTATGTGATTTTGTAATGATTATTGTGATTGATTTTTGGGGCAAAGAGTGGTTGCTTTTTTTTTTGTGGTGGAGGGGGGGGGGGGCAACCGGGGTGGATGCGCTCGTTGTATCGGTTCGATTCAAGACGATGCATCGAGCCAACCCTTTTTTTTTGGCATTCCTGGGACCACTGGGACCCTGAGAGAACTCAAAGGTGCCATTTGCCGGGTGTCGGTTACTAAATCCAGCATATATGTGGGGTTGGCAACTGGGACCTAAAGCCTTTTTTTAAGTAGTGTGTAAAGATTACTCTACAAAGTAAAAACACGCGGGAAATTTTCTTTACATAAAATTTACCTCGCTGTAATAGCACGATGCTTGCATGTAGCACCCTAGCTGGATTGCGCACTTAGCCGCTTTAAAAGTGCAGGAAATCCACATTTCTTCCAGCTGTGCATCAATTTCTGATGTTGGGATGGACAGCAGTTTTATTAAATTAATTTTCCCTCTCCTTACCCCGAAGCGTGAATATTCAATGATTTGTCTGGCCTTGAAATATCTCCTGTGAGCTCTCAAATGTTTACCCAAGTTAAAGTATATGTCCCCTTCCTCTTCCTTCCTACTTGCATATTCAACAATTTCATCACGGCTCGGAATGTACAACGGATGTTTCTCCTGAAAAACAGAGCAAGTCAGTCTCCTCCGTATTAAAATAAGTAAATTCTACATATAATGTGATATTTCTAAAATCTGCATAGATTAGTTAACCTAATACAATATGTGATATTTACTAGTACTAACAATCTGAATATTTCATTAGATTAACTTATTTTGGAACGGGAAGCAGCTAGCTAAAACTAATGATTGTATTTTTTTTCCCATGGTTGGCATGTCCTTTAGCCATATGATTAAGACTTTTTCCCTCAAAAAAAAATATCATTAAGACTTTGCTCCAAGTATGTGCAAGTCGTGAATAATTACTTTGGAGCCTTGGATATTTCACTTATTTCTTACTACTCCTTAATGAATGATACGGTGTTGGTAAGTGTCACCAATGTTATAGCTAGGCATGGTGAAGTAGTTGAACAGAAAAAGAAAAACCTGGCTAGATACAGAGTATTAATATGTTGTGCAACTTTAGAGAGAACGGTAGTCCAATTGAGAATGATCCAAGCATGCATATCATGCTTACTCTCTCATTTTACAATTCTTTATGTTTTAGACAATAACACAAACTCCAAAATATATATTTGACTATAGTATTTTATAAGATAATTCTATATATGTTGCTCTAGTGCCTTTTAAATAAATAGTTTTAAAGTTATTGATAGTTATAGTTATAAAATTTTAACATCAATCATATCTAAAACGCCAAGAACTATGGAACAAACTATGGAATCGAAGGAAGTACTCTAAATTATAGGGTGTCTTCTTTTTAAGAAAAATTAAACTCATTAACTTTTGATTAATATTATGCATGTTATATTACTATATTCATATTTTAAAGTACTTTCATATGATACTAATTTCATATTTGTTGAGAACATAACATGGAATAAATTAATAAAATATATTAATGATCAGTCATTGAAAACCGTGTAAAAAAATATAGGACTTATAATTTGGGACAAGAGAGTAATTAATTTTGTCGTCATTACCAGTAATACGAACATAATAACGTACATTAACGACGGACAAGAGCTCGATCTTGTAGACGACGGTTGCATTGCGCGGCACAAAGGCAAACTGATGCTGATCTGACCCAACGGCATCAAATGCGTGCTGGGGTGGAATAGTGAACTCGGCAACTTCTCCCTCCTCCATTGTCATTACAGATTCATCCAGGCCATCAATAACTTGACCTGGATATTTTGCATGATTAATTTGAGCGGTTTTCAGTTCAAAGTAGAATAAAATAAAGCAAGATATGGAGTAAAACACAAGCTTTAGTTGTGCAATACTGCACCTTCATCTACCACGAACTCGAACGGTTCATCGTCGCCGTGACCTCTACGATCAAAAACAGTTCCATCTTGAAGTTTGCCGAGCAACCGCACTGCATTTGCCAATTTGTCAAGATAATTATGTAAAAGGCATATTCTTATATTCCAAAAAAGTTTCAACTAGTCGTAGAACAAATATTTATGTCAAAGTATATTAAAATATAAATATTCCTGCGTATCAAACTAGGTGTAAATTTTAAAATAAATTTCTTTATACTTTGATTTGACTAACTTATTTGTTAAAATAATAAAGTTAGACTTTTTCATCGCAGTAAGCCTTATTTATTATAATGCAATTAATTGTTTGAATCATTAAGCCGCACGAAACTAATATGCAGGCGATATATCTAGGTCAATGTACTGTACTCAATATTACTTGCTCTGTGTTTTTTAATGTACGGCACCATTGACTTTTTAAAATACGTTTGACTATTTATCTTATTCAAAAAATTATGTAAATGTATTTTTTTTATTGTGACTTGATTTATCATCAATGTTATTAAAGTATGATTTAAATATTTCTATATTTGTATAAAAAAAATAAGATGAATAGTCAAACATTAATAAAAAGTCAACAATGTTATATATTAAAAGACATAGGTAGTAGTAGGAGCTAGTACATCCATACATTTATGCTGTGTATGTACGTGCCATATGGATATTGTTCGTAATTCATAAATAATAGTAGTACTACTAGTTCTTAACATCTGTGTTCAAACTAGCTATATATATAGAGAGAAAGAGAGCTTTGCATAACTACAAATTAATACTCCTACTACATTCATCTAAAAATATAATAATTTTTAGCTATGAATCTGAATATAAACTTATTCAGATTCGTAGCTAAAAGTAACTATATATTTTAAGATAGAGAGGGAGTAGATGTTTCAAAAGTTCAGTACAATTGTTAGTAGTTTCAAAGTTTATCCGTTGCATGCACCTCTATATAATTTGCTAGAATATGCAGCAGTAAAAAGAATACGATGTACTCCCCCGTCCTAGAATATAAAAAGTTTTAGAGTTGGACACGATTATTAAAAAAGTAAGTAAAAGTGAGTGGTGGAAGGTTGTGATTGGATGAATAATGGAGGTAGGTGAGAAAGGTGAATGGTTGAGGGTTGTGATTGGTCGGGAAGAGAATGTTGGTGGAAAAATTGTTATATTTTAGGACAAACGCTAAGTGCTAAAAGGTATTATATTTTAGGACGGATGTAGTAGTACGAGCAGTACGTGATGTTTCTTTTGAACTAATAGCGATGCTAGGCCGGATCCTCATTTAGACCGTGAGATCAATGGAGCCATGCCGTATTCCTAGCTGATCCACTTATCACTCTTATCGCCATCTCTCTCTATTAATCTCCCTCCCCCTCCCGGGGCAAATGCTGATGGTAGGGAGCTCACGGAGGCACGAGAGACAACTAGACAAGTGCTACCTCCTCGGTCACATCCTCTCCGTAGGCTCGGTGGGTGCCACTTTTTGGGATCGCCGTAAGCGACAAAGATGCCCGGGCCATTAGATCTGGCTATGAGGAGGCTGGGGCGACCACTACCGTAGAACTAACTTTTCCAAACGGTCAAAAATATTTTTTTTCAAGCGAACGGATGGCCCGCATACGCTCAAATGTTTAGATTTTAGTAAGTGGCCAGCACAACCGCATGCGGTCACCTATACCAACCATATGTGAAAATAAATTTGGTGGAAAAAAATAAAAATCCAAAAAATCTAAAACCCTAGCCCCGCTGTCGCAACCGCTCCCTAGGGCAGCAGATTCGGCACTCTCGAGAGTAGCACCGTCGGATCCACCGGCTTCGCCGCCCGTCGTTGCTGCATGTCATCGCCACAGTTGTAGACGCTATCGAGGGTGGCGGATCCAGCGGGATCTGCCGCCATCGTCATCACTGCAGCCGTTCCCTGCACCACCCGTCTCTGCCCGCTCCCCACTACCTCCTCTTCAACAGCGGCGTCCACTCCTATACTTGAAGAGGGAGAGAGAGAAAGAGGAGAGAATAATCAGGAGAGCAGAGGAAGAGAGATGGGAGAGGAGTTGAAAAAATTGAAGTGGTGAGAGAGAAGAGAGTGTGGAGGGGAGAAAAAAATATATGAAGAAGAGAGGGTATTTTTGCATGTTTGCATTAAGAAGACTGCATGATAGATTTTTACATGAACTTCTCTTAAGAAGGCGTATGTGAAAATAAAGGTTGAATTTTACAGATGCGACTAGTTACGGTCCGTCTGCAGTTTATAGGGGTTCTCGTATAGAAAAAATATTTTTAGCATTGGACTGATCCGGTGTGACTAATAAGAAGTATTAAACGTAGACTAATGATAAAACCCATTCTATAACACTTGGACTAATTCGCGAGACGAATCTATTAAGCCTAATTAATCTATAATTAGCCTATATGATGCTATAGTAAATATGTGCTAATTATGGATTAATTAGGCTTAAAATTTTTGTCTCGTGAATTAGCTCTTATTTATTATATTAGTTTTATTATTAGTCTACGTTTAATACTTCTAATTATTATCCAAACATCTGATATGATAGGGACTGTAATTTAGTCCGTGATTCAAACCCCACCCTAGTCGATCCATGCTTAGAGCACTACTGGAGAAGTGATCCTTGTTGGATCGGCTGATTTCCACAATAGTCCCGGTTATTAGAACCGGGACTAAAGATTGTTTTTAGTCCCGGTTAAAAAAATTTTGTTCTTTAGCCCCGGTTTATCCCCTATCAGAGGCATGTCAAGGGGCTGAGGATTTTTAGTCCCGGTTGATACTACCAACTGGGAGTAAAGATTACTACTTTAGTCCCGGTTGGTAACTCCAATCGGGAGTAAATATTTCTCTCCTATATCTGATTAGTTAAATCCCAGACAAGATATTTAGATAAGATCGGATCATCCCCTCTCCTCCTCCCCTCTGATCCGATCACAAGCCAGCCTCCTCCCCTCCCCTCTTCTCCTCCCCCACCTCCCATTATTCCTCCTCCTCTCCTCTCTCCTCCCCCTCCTCCCCTCCTATCCGGCAGCCGGCGGCGGGGCCGGCCGTGGCGAGCGGCGGCCAGCGCGCATGCATGGAGGCGGCCGGGCGGCGTCCCATTTTTTTGGTAATTTGTGATTTACTGAGATGTATATTTTTTTTAGAATTTGTGATTCATTCCATGGATCTGAGATGTATAATCTGTGGTGTATTTGATTTGTGTGTAATTTTTTTAAGGATTTGTAATGTATTTGATTTGTTTGTATAAGTAACTTAGGATTTGTGATGTGAATGATTTGGGATGTTACTTTGATTTGGGGTTTGATTTGGGATATATGTCCCACTCGATTTGGGAGGAAATACAGGGATCGACCCTGACAAGCAGCAAAGAAACAATGAAAAAAAAAGAATAGGGGACCAGCCGGTACGTGGCTCAGCCATCTTTAGACTAAAGATGAATTTTTACTCCCGGGTATTTGAACCGGGACTAAAGACTGCTGTCAGTGTTATGGATACCACATACCTAATAGTGGTTGACTAAATCTCGGCAGGACCCACCACATACCATGTCTTATACGGAAACAACTTTCGGATATAGAAGGAGTTCTGCATAAGGAATGATGAATAAAGTTCTACATGGAAACGACAAGGACTACTCGGATTATATCCATATTGGTTTACCTAGTTCTACTTGGACAAGGGGATAACTATGGGTATAAATACAAAGCCCCCTAGGAGGAGAGGGGACACGGAACAATAGATCAAGACACAAGATCAACATACAAGCTAATATACGCCAAGACACGCCGCCGGATATCGACATCAGAGATATGCCTGGACTGACCCTATCCGGTACCTTCAGAGGCCGGCTGTAGGGATCTAGCGCTGTCTCTGATCTCGCCGGGCATGGATTCGAGAAGGAAGACTACCCTGTTATCGACTACGTGATGATACTTTAGTCCGCTAAGTCGACAACAGATAGATAGGCTACCCCAAATATTGTACTGGTGTGATTATGGTGAATAAGAGCAACGATCGGCTTCGGCCAACAGGAGTAGGGTTATTACCTGACAATTCAAGGGTCCAAACCTGTATAAAAATCCTCGTCCCTATCTCTTTTATTACAATCTCGCATATATCCTAGTACCAACGATCTCCATACTCTGCAAATACCGAAATCACGATATCCAACGTCGACAACTGTCATCTTTAGTTATGGATTCTTTCTTCAGTAGAGGGAGTTGCGAACCGGAGAGAAAAATGTTTCTCCAGTAGTGGAGCGTGGGTGACGGTGATGGCGACTTCCAAGTAGCCACCACATTCACAAGGAGCTAGTGGTGGCCGGGAGTAGGAACGGCGGTGGAACTGACATGCTGTTGTTAACATAGAGCAGCGGTCCGATGCGACTAAGGTAGGGATGAAAATGTATGGAAATTTTCTGACTGTACCGGTACCGTTTTCACAAAACTAATATAATAATAATAATAATAATAATAATAATATATTATTATTATTATTATTATTATTATTATTTTACCAATGGTTACCGTTTTCAATATCTGTTAGCGTGGCATCGATGTTGACACTAATAGCTAAATTTATAAATATGAAAATTTTCCGATCTCTTTCGTCCCTTTTCAAAAAAACAATAAAATAATGATACTGTTTCTTACCATTTCCAACCATTTTTATCCCACCAAACAATGGCATGGTACCGGTAAGTCTTCTTGCATTTTCCAAATGTTCCAATATTATCATCATATGGTTCTTTCACTCATAATGTTTAGCGCCTCCCCTTGTTTATTTCTTTCTCGTATTGAAGTGTTGTGTAAATAGCGTTTGAAGTGTTGTGTATGAATATATGCATGTATGTTGTCAATCAGCAGTGAGCATCATTATGCAAATCAAATCGGTTAGTAACGCGTACCTGAAAATGATTATCACCGGCGGTTCAACCCTAGAACCAGTCAGTGATTACTTACAATATCACACTATCACAACAATAGGCGATTATAAATCGGCAATCGTCAGTAGTACTGTAACTTTTTCCTAGACATTTTGATCTCATAAAGGAACAAATGTTAAAATGGTGGTGGCATATTCAACGCTCATCACCACGACTAGCTATTCCTTCATCTTTTTTAAAAGTGTACAGATATTATATCATGTATGTACTCTACAAACCATTGCGTGATTTTGCCGTGCCATCAACCATGAGGTGTTTGACCTATTGCCGTTTTTGCAATTAGTTTTGACAAAAAAACAGTACCCAATTATTAAATGTTCTACCTACTTTTCTCTACAGATCCTGAATCAGTTTCCTTTTGGTAAAATTAAGGCCTTCGTCAAAATGGAAAATTTAAATCTCGCTAATTTCATTTGTTGATATTTTAACAAGCAGTACCTTTCACCACAGCTTGACTTTGTGTGTGTATCCTCTGTGAGTTCCCTATCCTTAGAGTTTTCTTGGCAATTGCTTGGTCTTCCCCAATTCGCCGTATCCAGCACACAAATAGGAGGTGCACATAAAGAGTTGCATCTGGGGGCACAGCAGCTTCCTCTCCTTGAGAAGGTCTTCCTTGTTCACCGAAAGCATCTAGAACAGAGAGACCGATCATCAGTGCTTACATACTTATAATGAAATGAGAGGACGTCTACACATACATGCATATTACCTCCGTCTCAAAATGCAGCAACTTAGGACGGGATTAGACCCATCCTAGTACTACGAATGTGGACGTAGGGTATGTCCACGTTCGTAGTTCTAGACTCATCCTAGGTTGCTATATTTTGGGACAGAGAGAGTACATACACGTGCATATGCGTAACCAAGTTAATATACTGCTGCATCAAGATTTATACTAGTGCGGCATGATTTTGGTAAATTGTTGCTTACATTTTGGTTTCACAATTAGTACTGCTTCCTCTCCTTCTTTCATAGTATGCACAGCATGTGCAAATGCAGGACAGAAGAAGCCTGGAGCATCAATTTTGTTAGAAATTAATACTGAAATCATCTCATGTTCAAGCGTGCTGACAAAAAAAATATAAAGAGCAGGGAAAAAGAAGGTCTCCTACCGTCGGTAAGGCTGAATTCAACACCTTCAGATTTGGACACTGAAGTTCCATCCATCAGGCATGCGTCGTATTTCACTGTCAATGAGAAAAAAATATATATGTACTGGAAAACTAAATCGACAGAAAGTTAGGAGAAAACATCAAAGGAAAAGGTATATTTCTCATATCCCTTAACTCTGGTCTGGTTTATGTTTCGTCTCTCAACTGTCAAATTAGATTCAATTCATCTACCAACTCCGAGAACGAAACAAACATTGTCCATTAATCTGTTCAATAGTGGTCTGACCCCATGTGGGATTCGAAGTGACTATGTAAGGCCTGTTTGAGGGCTTGATTAATGTACGTGGACAACTTCCATAATGATCTATACTATAATATTGGTAGTATAGTAATTAATCTACATTTGTCATCTTTTTCTTATCCCATACATTATATTTATTTATACTACCATCGATCTGAATAAAACTAATAAATCAACAGCTTAGATTACTTCTACTGGTAGCAATATTAAAAGTGGAATATAATACCGTTAGAGATAATGTAAAAGTACTGGACATCAAGTTGGGTTTTATCTTTTATTAGGGTTAACAAACGAGGTTTACATGGTTTTAGAATTAAGGAACAGAAACTAAACTAGATCAAAAGTCAAAGAAAAGTAAATAGCAAAAGAAATATTGAGCTAATGAAGAAATCAATTTCCATGTACAACTGGAATTGGTAGATAAGGAATGTACCAAATACAAAATCACTTGAGTGAGATTGTTTTCTGTCGGGTTCTGCGTTCTTGACAATCTTTTTCAATATGCCTTCATCTTTGAAGATGTCAATTATAGTAAACATAGCGATGAGCTCAATCTCAAACCGTAGTGTTTGGTTGGGAGGTATGTTTGACGGGATGCTAGCAGGGGAGCCAGCTTTTGTCATGGTTAACGCTGAAGGGATAGTGAATATAGCTTTCTCCCCTGGTTGCATCGAACTGACAGCTAAGTTGAAACCATGCATCACATCCTCTACAAAAAGGAGAGGAAAATAAAGATCGATAAATCATTGGTCTGTCTTTTGACCAGGTCAGCAGATAGTTATTATATAATGGATAAAAGTTAGAGCAACTCAAGAATAAGATTAGGGGAATTTCCCCTAAAAATAACATAAATTTGCATATGTATAGTTTTATACCTTGCCCCAGTATAAACCTCTCTGGAATGTCATTTTCTCGGCTTGACACGAACTGCGTACCGTCAACTAGTTCTCCAGTGAAGTGAACTGCGCATGAACATTTGCACGGACCATAAATTAAAGCTTTAGGAATTTAGCATTAGTTTTTTCAGTAAATTTTATAAAACTCAACCTATTTATGGTACAAGTTATACAAAACCATATAAATTTTGGTATGTGACATATAATCTCAGCTATTATGGTATTAGAGTTTCACATAACCACATTATTGATCATATTGATTTTCATTTACGACACTTTTGTGTCCTGCAATCACGTCTCAAGTTTATGAGGATTTCATCCATCATATAAATGTTACATCTGTTTTTTAAAATTTTAAAATAGGATTATGTCAAAGTGGATGGTGTGGCGTTGTGAAACTTTAGAATCATAATACTAGGGATTATATGTTATGTGTTGAAATACTGTGATTTTGTGAAAGTTGGACCATAATTGGTGGGGTTTTATTAAATTTATTCATTTTTAGCAATAATTATTTTCACAACATCGTTAATTTTTTGGACGAGTTTCTTTTGAAAGTAAGTGGTTCCCCGTACTTTGCTGTGGACATTACTAAGTAATCTTTTTTTCTCTCGTCAACAATCAAGATGGGAGTAAAAAGATACTCGTTATTAACAACAAATAATCGTAGTAGACTATATGTAGGATTACCGAGATTGTAGATAAAACATTAGGATAGTTGACGAAGATTTATATCGGAAAAAGCGGAAGTTAGGAAAAAAAAATTATAAAAAGTTAGGGTTTATTAGTAGTAATCATGATAAAAACAATAACTGATACCCTGTATTTGATATAGAATATATGGAATATATATTAAATATTATAAAATTGATGGATGGATATGTTGAAACATTGTGCAAATAATGTGAGAGGTGATGATGGGGATATATACTTGTATGTTAATTTGTAGAATTTAATAAATTATAGATGATGTTACATATTTGCATGATGTTTGATATGTAATTATGGCTAGTAGATGATGATATAACAATTTTATATGTTGGGCTTTAAATTAAGTGGGTCGTAACTATATATAAAAGGTATAGATATGAATAGAGTAGGGTATGTAGAGGGTGGCTCCTAGGTACTACCTCCGTTAATTTTGTGCCACGTTTTATTTGAACGACTCTTCATTGATTTTCCATAAACATACTTCTTAATATTTATTTAATCAATATTTTGTGAATCTATTAATTTAAGTTTAGGGTGGGTTTGGTTTGAGGATAAATGGTAGGTTAGGGCTCTCCCTATATTTTTATTTCAATGGGATGGTCATGTTGCGTGGTAGGTTAGGGCTCTCCCATCCTATTTTTATTGTTTTAGGATGAAAGGGATGGGATGGTACATGTGGCCCGGATGTCAACGATAGAGAAAATAGGATGGAGTGGTTCATAAGTTTTCAGTTCTTGTCAGCCTGTTTGGCAAGAGATGGAAAGGGGATTGGGAGTTTAGAGGGAGTTGGTGGAGGGATTCATCATGGGAGTTTTATTTTTACTTCCAGTTCCTTGTTTAGTAGCATAGATGAGAAGGTATTAGATTTTAAATGATGATGTTGGCTCAGATTTATCTTGGCGTACTTGGAAAGAAGTTCCATCTCAATTACATGTCTCTATCTAGATATTGAAAAGGTGAGAGTGCTAGCTCTTAAACTCCCCTTCTCAATCCTTCCTAAAATTCACACGTCCTCGTACCAAACAATAAACTTAATAATCCTCACACCTCAAACTTCCATTCCCCCAAACAATTCCACCCAACCAAACATGCCGTATATATATTGGGGGATATTCTTCCCGAAGGAACACCTCATTCCTTTTTAACTCCCAACCAAACAACTTAAAATAGGATGGTTCTCTCCCATCTTAACTCGATCATCCCTAAACCAAGAATCACCTTAATACACAATATATATGGATTTGTAATTGGATAAATATCCAATGAAAAGTATAAATAAAGAACTAGACCAAAAAATTTTGTACATTTATAGAAAAATTACTATCATCAGCATGAACTACATTATCCCAAATCTTGTATAAACTCAATTTCAGTCGGGACAAAAAACAAATTTGTTCCTTTTTTTTCGCCCAGATCAAGTTTATTTTGGATTTGAGATTTTGGTGGTTATATACTTCATGCCTACGCTTGCAAAAAAAATCTACTTACAATTCTATATTTGGGAGGTGCCGAGTAACGACCTGTTTGCAAAAAATCTACTTACAAAAATGTAAGTTTATTTTTACAGATGCACTTGACCAGAGACACGTACACGAAAATCGTCCCGTAGGGCTTCATGTCGGCCCGCATACAAAATTCCTTCCATAGGGCTCCATGTCTTCCTCGTTTTCCTGTAAGTCCCTCCTCTCCTTCTCCTCCCTCTATCCCTGAATGGCCTGCACCGTGGCAGGCGGTTCCACTGCCGCCGGCCCTGTGATGGGCGGATCCATCATAGCCGGTGCCATGACGGGTGGATTAGATGGCACCAACGAAAGGGTGGGGAGGGGTGGCAACAAGCCAACAACTAGGCAACTACGACGACCTAAGGGATGGTGGGTCCGCCGGTACTGGCCTCGGGAGGGGCAGTCCGTTGTTGGAGTGTACAGTCGGATCTGGTACCGACAGCCTGACGAAGATAGGGTCACAGGGGATGGTTAGAGGTAAAGTTTTGACGTATCACATCCTATATTATATAGGGTAGGGGCGGATCCAACATAGGTGTAGGGAGACTCGAGCCTTCTCTACACCCACAAGACCCATGGATATCCCCGGATCACTTCCTTTAATTTTTTCACTATGAATAATAAAGTAAAAGTCCGTAAATGGCTGGAGGTTGAAGAAAGTGTATAATTGAGCCCCCCAAATTTTTTGTTCTTGGATCCGCCCCTTTGTACGAGGTGTTCGGGCACTAATAAAAAAACTAATTACAGAATCCGTCAATAAATTCTGAGACAAATTTATTAAGACTAATTAATCCATCATTAGCAAATGTTTACTGTAGCACAATATTGTCAAATCATGGAGTAATTAGGCTTAAAAGGGCCTGTTCACTTTGATGCCAAAAAAACCTTACCAAATTTTGTCATTATCAAAATTTTGGCATAGCTAAAATGCCAAAATTTTAGTAGGATTTCTTATATAGTTATCAAAATTTGGCAACAAACTAAATGTAGCCACTTTTTTTACAACTTTACCAGAATTTGGTAAGGTTGAAAATGGCAAAGTGAACAGGCCCAAACATTCGTCTCGTAAATTAGTCGCATTCTGTGTAATTAGTTTTTTTCTTTTACCTATATTTAATATTTTATGCAAGTATGTAAAATTTTTGGCAGGTATCTAAACATGCGCATAGGCCATAGCATCTTGCGTCTGGGTAGGCGGATCCAGGCAGCAACAATGATGTTGGCTTCGCGAGCGGTGACAGCGATAGCGGCAATGATGATGGTGGACTGTGGTGGCGACGACTTCTTTTTTTTCCTAAGAGTGGGAGCTAGGGTTTCTATATTACTTTTGTTTTTAAAAAAAAGTTTCATAGACAGACGACAAAATTGTTTTCAGCGATAATCCTATCTATCTATCTATCTATCTATCTATCTTCTATCTATCTATTATATACTAAAAGTCCATTAAACTTTCTACAAATGCTCCTACGCCGCCACGTGGCATCCTACAAACGCTTCTAAGCCGCCATGTGGCGCTCTAATAAATTATAGAAAAATCTATAAAAAAGAAAAACATCTAACCGTCAATTTTCATTTAAAACGGTGGACCCGATAATATTAACCATTAGATCAAAACTAAATCCCCTTCACCCTTCTCTCCTGGCCGGCCCCACACGTGTGTACGTACGTACAAATCCCTCCATGTGCACGATCTATCCATTTCCTCCCCCTCATTCTCTTATTTTCTTTCCTAATTAAAGCAGTTAAAAGATATACACCATAATTTATTACCATAAATGATTAGATCTGTTTTTCCAAGGAGTTTTAGCGGGTAGTGAACGTGCAATCACTAGCGTCTCAATGCTACTATACATAAACAATTGTTTTTAATTATTTTTAGTCCATTAAACTTCCTATAAACGCTCCTACGCCGCTACGTAGCATCCTACGAACGTTTCTAAGCCACCAAGTGGCACTCTAATAAATTAGAGGAAATCCTAAAAATTCTAAGAAAATAAAAACATCTAATCATTGATTTTCACTCAATTTGGTGGACCCAGTATTTTCAACTATTAGATCAAATCTTTTAAAAAATAAATCCCTTCCACCAACACCTCCCTCACTCCTGTACGACCATCCCCACCTCCCTCCCTCCTGTACGTATGAAAGTGGTCATGTACTAAACAAAATCTCTAGTTTTTAATTTTTAAAATTGTTATTTAATTTGTAATTAAACAATAAATTGAGATCAATATTACTCATATTTTGCTATATAGGAAAATATGTGGTTTGGGCATAGACCCCTTTTTTCATTTAGAAGATAGACCTGTTTGTACTTCAGGTACGTAGATCAAAGCTTTTGATCTGATCAGCTTTCAGAAGTCCCATTCTATTTCTACTTTTAAATCTCTTGACTCCACTAATTTATCAATAGAATCCACCACTGAATTACAGTTTTTTATCAACCTATTCAGCTTTGACAATGTTTTACTCCAGTTCTTAAGTGTCCTCCTCAAAAACTTAAATTTAACTGTAATACTTTTTTCTTGGCAAATTTTGCTACAAAACATCGTGACTTCTTAGTTTTAGTTGTAGGATACCACACGAACTCAATCTTTAGGGAAAACACTATCTAAATGTGGTTACTTGCCAGCGGACACCGCGTCCATTAAAATAATGCATTCGTGTTAACGAGGCGATAGGGGGCCCATATTTATATCTGGAGTGACCAAATTGTCCATCATTTGTCTTCCTCATCCTCTAGATCTTCTTCCTTATCTCATCCTCTATCTCTCTCCTTTCTCTCTTCTCCGGTGAGCACTGCGAGCCGTGAGCAGTGGCGCGACCAGCGGGTGGAGTGTGCGACAATAACAGAGGAACGGGGACAGTCAGGATAGCAGCGGAGCGGGGACACCGTGCGACGATGCCCACGACAGTTACGGTGTAGATCAAGTGAGGTGCGGGAGGAGGATGCGGGGAGCACCATCAGCGGCATGTGGTGCACGGGTTGGCATTGGCAGTAGTGGCACCAGTTCGCGGGGGTTGATAGGGTACACAACGTCTATGGTGGAGCAGGACTACACAGTGCGGCGGCAACACATGAAGGACATGGTGGCGTTGCGGCTGCGCTACCACCTCCGTTGTCCACAATGTCGTCCTTGCTCCCACCACCAATGCCACTGCCCCACAAGTACCACCCGGTGCCACCACCGCCACCGCCACCGCCCTTGCAATCGCAGCAGCCGCCTCTTCCCGTGGCAGGCCGCGCCTCCTCAACGTGCCACACATCCTGTCGACTCCAGAGTCGCCAGCCCGACGCGGTTGTTATTCTAGAAGCCCATGGTTAGGACGCCGTCGTCGACGACGGCGTGGGATTGGGAGAAAAAGGGAATTAAGGAGGAAGAAGAATATGACAAGTGGGGTCAGGGATATTTTGACCTTTCACACCGTTTATCTCTCTTATTCAGCCGAAAATTAATATTTTAATGCGAGCGATGTCCACTAACAAATAACCATGTTTAGAGAGTATTTTCCTCACAAAAGTGATCACGTGCGGAGTTCTACAGCTTAAATCATGAAGTCGCGATATCCTGTAGCTAAACTTGTCTTTCTTCTTCATCATTTCAGCAACCATGATTTCTCCATGAAGAATTCACTAGCTCAAAAAATCCCTCAAGCTCCACCAAAAAGTTTTCAAATATGAAAATAGAGGCCTTAGGAATTGAGATGCCAATCTGTACCAAACACTGGGTGTGATCTGAAATACACATCTAGCTAGAGGCTTTGACTATAGTGTTTGAGAAATTCTCTGTTGTGTGTTCTTGAATTAGTGCCCTAAATAAGTAAAAGAAATAATTATTGACGAAAACAGGTTTAGAACAATGATAATGAATATTTCAACAAAAATAATCAACCACACACAAGCTTCAACGATAAAAATTCAAGCAGCTGCCCGCGCATATGCATGGGCTACCTTCCTAGTTTACACAAGCGGTTGCACTACGAGTTGGGATTCTCTTCTGTAATGCATGTGCACTAAGTGCCACTGACATGTGGGCCCGGAATAGGTGGGACCCACATGTCAGTGACACATACTGTGGATGTAGTACAGCAGTGGATTTGCATCCTTGCACTATCTATTTGAAAAAAAAAATGATGATTTCTGCAAGTGGTTGCTTCACCGCTTGCGAAAATCCTATGTAAGAATCGTTCTCCTTCCATCCCGTCATCCGTGCATAGCGCGAGGGGAAATAAACCGAGACAGAACTGATGAAGAAATCTAGTCATAAGCGCTGTGCGCACGAGCATGTTATTTATCTCCCTAAAAAAGCCTAGAAATCCTATTTTATGACAGAGATAATAGTTTTACCACTAACTATATTTAACTTAATTAAGAACAATTTTAGATTGGAGTTAATCTGGAATGATAGGTTGATTAACTTATTAAGCATTGATACACCCCCCGGTTCCAAAATTTATGTTTTGGAAATATTTACTTTTATTATAGTAGTTTTTAGAACTAATCTATATATGTTTCAATTGTTTTCAAACTACTTTTTAAAAAAGTTATGGATAGTCAAAGTTGAAAAGTTTGATCTTAATATTATCGAAACGTGAAGAATTATGGGGTAACTAACAATTGGTGGTTATGAACACAATTTACTAATAGTTGAAAACTTCGTGCAAAGTATTATCTGTCTCTGTTGGTACTCTCAGCTCATAACACTTCATCCCATTTCGGTTTCATCAGATTTTGCAATTGTTTTTCTCCTTGGAAAGATTTATACATGGATGACTATTATGAAAAAAAAAAGAACTCCTCATGTATATACAAAATTTCGCATAGACCCTCCCACATCGTTGTGTTTTTTAAATAATATTAGAGACTATGTTCATCGTTGACATCGTAATATTACTCCTCATGTAATATTATTTAAATTTCGCATAGACCCTCCCACCAATATTGCAATTTGTAATATTATTTAAAAAAAACTCCTCATGTCGATGACATCGTTGTGTTTTTTTAAATAATATTAGAGACTAGTCGATCTGAAACATTTCTCATATATGAATAGGAGTTTTTTGGGATTGAAATTGTCTGAACACAGAGACAATAAATACAGTACGTAAACAGAAATCCTCCACTCAAACTAGCAAATTGTTGAGAAAATAAATGCAGGGCCAAATGTCGAATGAGTGGGTACTATATACTCCCTCCGTCTCAAAAAAAAATCTATTACTGAATATAACACATCCTAATACAATGAATTTGGACAGAGGTAATATCTAGATTCGTAGTACTAGAATGTATCACATTTAGTACTAACACTACTACAGAAAGGGTAAACGGTGCCGGTTGGGAAACCCTAATAGGTGCCGGTTTTCCCAACCGGCACAATGAAGACGGCACAGATGAGTGATCCGGCACAAATCACATTTTAAAAACCGGCACCTTTAGACCACTCGCGAGCCAAAAAAAAAGCTCGATGCATCGAGCTCATCCCCAATCATTGACAGAAAAGAACATCACAAAAATATTTCACAGAAATCATCACAGAACATTGATCATAGAAATCATCACAGAAAATGGTTGCTGCAAGGCCGCTAGATCCGACAGAGGAGCGCTGCCGCTAGGCCACCATCGCCTCTCGTCCCGCCGCCGCATCCCCCCTCCCTTCCGCCGCCGCATGCCGCCTCCCGCCGCTGGGCCGCCCCTCCCCGGATCTGGCTGAGGGGAGGGGGCGGCCGTCGGTCGTGGGCAGCGAGAGAGGGTCGAGAGGGGAGGGCGCTGCCGCCAGGTCGCCACCGCATCCCCCTCCCCTCCGCCGCCGCATGCCGCCTCCCGCTGCTGCCGCCGCTGGGCCGGCCCTCCCCAGATCTGGCAGAGGGAAGGGCGTGGCCGCCGCCGCATGCCGCTCCTCCAACCGCTGCCACGCAGGGAGAGGAGAAAGAGAAGAGGAGAGAGGGGAGAGAGAGAGCGGAGAGAACGAGATAGAGAGAGACCGAGAGGAGACGAGCGAGCGAGCGGTCGACCTTATCTCCTATCGAGTCTCGAAGCGTCGTGGTGGGGCCCGCCGGCTCGGCTCAATTATAGGTGTCGGTTTTTTTAAAAAAAAACCAGCACCTATAATTTATTATAGGTACCGGTTTTTAATATTAAAGGTTCCGGTTTTTAAAAAAAAACCAGCACAAAATAGAATAGGTGCCGGTTTTTAATTAGAACCGACACCTATTATTACTTAAAGGTGCCCTTTTTTTGCAATTTCAACCCGCGAAGGTGGGAAAAGGCCTATAGGTGCCGGTTTAAACACTACTGGCATCTGGCGACACCTATTTGATGTTTTGTAGTAGTGTAAGTTGGTTTTTTATGGGTCGGAGGGAGTATAAGAGAGCTTGCTAGCATCAGTTTATTTATGTTCACATGTTGTTGTCTTCCTTTATTTGTTATGTTTTATACCTCTGGAGCTGCAAACAATATATATTACTCTATTTTTAACTAACCAACATCATATATTAACGGAGGTATATAGCGAGTGGTTACCTTCAGAAGTAAAAGGTTGAGATTACCCGTTATGTTAAAAAAATAAGTTTATATATTCAATTGTTACCTTGGACCTCAAAGCAGTAAAAGTTCTTGTCCTTGGCGCGAATATGGTCCCCGCCTGCAGCACCCTGCTGGACGGTCCACTTGTTGAATCCAGGGTGACGCAGCGACAGCTCCTCCTCAACATCTTCGTCCCCCCACAGTTCGTCCTCTTCCTCCCACAGTTCTTCACACTCTTCCTTCCATAGATTGTAGAAGCTTTCGTCAGGCTCGCCCAGCTCATGCGAGATCGGCATGCCTGTGCTGGCGCTAGCCGCCTTCAAATTGGTTTGTCCTTGAACTGCTGCCAAGAGGAGGAATCTGTCAGTGGCATGGACAAATTAATTAGTGCAAATTAAAGCAAAGCGATCGAGTATACCTGCCGGTAGTGCGTGCCCAGCTAAAGTTTTGGAACTGATCAAGCTGCAGATATATCTCAGTTTTGGAACTGATCAAGCTGCAGATATTCTCTTCCGAAAGTTTTAGGTTCGCGCCTGACCCGGCCCGTTTATATCGAGCAAGAGATATTTTCGGGAGCTTCCTTCCTCTCATTTCCACATGCGTTGACGCGAACCACACCATTTGCAAGACTAGGATTTTACATGAATAGCTTGTAACTGTGCCTCGATGTTACCGACGATCACGACCTCCTACCTACACAAATAAATACCTTTTCTTAAGTTTATCTTTTTATTAAGTTACTAATTTTTTTCTTCCATATCAATCATCCTTTTACGCTACTTTAGAAGAGTACATAAGTGCTGTCATCATCTCAACACCCGGTTCAACAAAACCCAGCACTGATGATGATTTTCCGACCAACAAAATACGTACGTACTCTTACGCTACGCAGAGGCAAGATCTAGCACGGTTGAGAAAACATCAGTGCTGGATCATATCATCAACAACAAACAAAACACTACTGGAAAACCCCTCTCTACTCCTGGTTTGCAGCCTCCTTCAGTCTCTGGTTGTAAACTGGGACCACGAATCCAGGATAAAGATGGTTATATTTTGTCCTGGGTGAAATAATCGGGACTCAAGATAGATCTTTAGTCCCAGGTAATAAAAGATCGGCACGCCACGTGGCTAGCGCTCCCATCTTTAGTCTTTTTTTTTCTGTTTTTTAATTTTTTTTTGCTACTTATATTGATTTCAAACCGAACTCAACAACAAATCATCCCCATTCACAAAATATCACAAAATCATTCACAGATTCACAGATCGAATGAACATACTTAAATTGGCATCACAAATTTATAGGTCCACAATGAACAAATTCATAGATCCACGTAATAAACAAATTCACATGACAAGTTTACATCACAAATAAGCAAATTCATGTGAACAAATAAACAAAAGCACCGCCCGCCACAGAGGCCGCCGCAGGCCGGCGCGCAGAGGCTGCCGCCGCCTGCCGCTCGCTCGCTCCTCGCTCTGTGCAAAAAAAACCCGCTGCCCTCCTCTCGCTCGCTCTATATAGCTGCTGCGCAAAGAAGGAGAGGATGAGAGAGAGAAGCCTGAGGATAAGACAGAGAGGAGAGAAGGAAAGAGAGAGAAAAGGAAGAAGCTACAGATGAGGAGGAGGAGTTGGTAAGGATAAGTGTAAGAGATTATATACGGTGTATTAATTTTTATTCCCGGTTGATAACACTAACCGGGACTAAAGATAATAGGGGGTCTGATAAGGCCTGAAAATTTTTGAACCGGGATTAAAAATGATCTTTACTCCTGGTTAGTGTTTTCAACCGGGACTAAAGATCAAAAAGTTCCGTAGGAATTTTGAACCGGGACTAAACATATTCTTTTAAGGAACCGGGACTATTGTGGATTTTGAGTGACCCAGCAAAGATCATTTCTCTAGTAGAGGAAACTGATTATTCAGTGTCCAATTAGTGCTGGTTTATCTGAATACCCGGCAATGATGATTAACCAAGGCAAAATTTGTTATAGGACATCCAAAAAAAACATGTAATTAGCTGTGAGACACCATAAAAACGTGTATTTGCTATAGGACACCATAAAAAACTGGTAATTAGCTGCTGGACGCCCGTGAGATTATTTTATTATATCCGGACAAATTGGAGAGAGAAACAACTGTGTAAGTACGGTTCTACCCTTAGAGATTTTTTTCTTTTTGTTTTTCTCTATCCTTCTCTACTCCTTCTTCCTTATTATTTTCTCTCTCTATCAAATTCTTTCTCTCTTTGCTCTTTCTTGAAGTGAACCCGACGGGGAGGGGGAGCGCCAGTGACCACGCGACGAGGCGCGGGCCGGTGTGGCGCCTTGGATGGGGTGGCGCTTTGCGGTCGCGCGCAAGTGCCGGGACCAGCACGACGCAGTAGAGGTGGCGCCAGAGCAGGAGGGGAGGTGATGCCAGCGCGCAGGCAAGGACGGACGGATGTCGGCGTGCAGGCAAGGACGGCCGAGTGTCGTTGGCCGCTCCTCCATGTTCTCTATCGACTCGGCCATGCCCACCTCCTCCCCGCCACGTCCGCACGACGCCGCCGACCTCGCTAGGCGCCCATCTGTGCCGCCGCTGCGCCACTCGGCCCGTGGGACTTCATCCTCGTCCGCTGCGTCAGAGCCACGGACATCGGGACCGTCTACCTCTGTCGCCTCAAAGGGGAAGCGCGTCCTGCGCCGGCTCGACCACACTTTCCTGCACACCATGTTTGTCGACTTCAACGCCGGCTAGGACAACTCCTGCATTGTCAAAGATTTCTGCCCTAGCGGCAACCTCCATTCGCCCCGCCACCGCATGCTCGGCCGCTTCACCACACGACGTCGCAGCGCGGGACCTGATTACACGACGAAGAGCCTACTGGACTTGTTGCCACCGCCGGCATGTTCCGGCTGGTCAAAGCGGCGCTGCGCGGGGGGAGAGAGAGGGGCTTACATTTGAGGTCATATGTGGGGCCCACGTTGGATTCATTTGAGCCAAGGGCAAACTTGTTTTTAAACATGGTTTCTCTCTCCTATTCCTCTGAAAATAATAAAATAATACCGCGGGTGTACAGCAGCTAATTACCAGTTTTTAAAGATGTCTTATAGCAAATACATATTTTTGCGGTGTCTCTCAGCTAATTACATGTTTTTTTGATGTCCTGTAGCAAATTTTATCATTAAGGAATCAGTATTGGTTCAAGCCAATCGGAGATGGGTAGGCTTGTTGGCGGGAAATATCATGATACCGGCCCGACACTAATACAACTCACATCAAAAGGCGATGTATTCTTATGACCTGATACTAATGACCCTAGTCATATTAGTGTCGGTTTTAGATATGAACTTTAATTTTTCATACGAACTCGAACTGCGACAAAGTGTATATAAAAATTGTAGCTCTTGATAAGAACTACAAATTTATCATTGACAATATTTTTATTTGAATTGTTTTACATACTCAAATCCATGATTCAAATCTCAATTAGGAAGGCTTAAAAGGAAAACAATATTCATTTTCTAATAGGCTTGTAGGCGTGTTGGTAAATATAGGTGCACGCGTGGGAGAGATCTCAGGTTCGAATTCCCCCATGAAAAGGATTATATTTGACTTGAAAAGATAGGTCCTAGTGGTTGAGACGTGAGACTTCATATATACAGCGATAAAGATGGTAGGAGTGTTCATGTCTACATCCAACACTGAAGAGGTATGTAAGGATGATAGGAGTATTAAAAATATTTTTGGTTCGTAGCTACAACCGGTAGAGATGACTTTTTTCAATCTGTATTGATGACATTTTTTCAGTAGGGTTAATTAATTACTTCTTCCTTCATCCCAAAATAAATTAATATAGTAAAGGATGTGACATATCATAGTACTATATAAATCTGGAGAGCACTACTGGAGAAACCATCTTTGTCGGGTTAGCCAAAAACCGCATTAGTTCCGGTTCCTCATTTTTTGTCCCGGTTAAAAAGCCCAGTGCAACTTTTTGATCTTTAGTCCCGGTTCAAAAACATGCCAGACCCCCATTATCTTTAGTCCCGGTTGGTATATACAACCGGGGCATCTTTAGTCCGAGCCGCGCGTCGATCGAGCACCTCGTCAACCTTCGATCTTATCTCCTCCCCCTCCTCCTCCCCTCTCATTCTCACCCCCTTCTTTCCCTCCCCTCTCCTCCCCTTCCCCCTTCCCCATCTCCTCCCCCTCCCCCAAAGGCGGCGGGCAGCGGCGGAGGCGGCGGGCGGCAGCTTCCCCTTCACCAGATCTGGCGGGAGGGGAGGCCGGGTGGCCAGCGGCCAGTGGATTTTTTTTATTTTGTGAATGATTTGTTGATTTGGGGATGATTTTGTGATTGATTTGTAGATTGTGGATGGGCATGTATTGTGGATGATTTTGTTGTGTATGGTTTATGGATGATTTCTTGGGATTTGGGTGTGACGGCGTTTGTGGTTGAAATCAGTAGATGCAAGCAGCAAAAAAAAAATAAAAGAAAAAAGAATAAAAATGGTAGCGCCAGCCACGTGGCGCTACCATCTTAAGTCTTGGTTGGTGTTACCAACCAGGACTAAAGATAACGATCTTTAATCACGGATTCGTAGCCCCGGTTTGCTATCAGGGATTAAAGGGTGTTGCAAACCGGGGCTACAAAGGGTTTGTGCAGCAGTGGAGGTTTCCACCTGATCAGATTTGTAGGACTAAAATATGTCATATCCCGTACTATATCAACTTATTTTGGATGGATGAAGTATCAAAGATCTTTGAACAACTCCCAAGTATATTTTTCAGTTTTTCACGTTTAAATTTAACAGTAGAAATCCAATCGTACGTGTGGTGTGATGGTTTTGTACCTCTTCGGCATTAACCACTCAAAGAAGGTACTGGCTGTTGCAACTTGGAAGTATCACGACATATATTAGGTAACAGCATGTTACATTCAGATCGTGTTTAATCTGCAGCTAATTATATATGTTTAGCAAGTATATATGATTAACAAATCACGAATAAAAAACAGCGCGCAGGTCAATACTACACTACGTTAATGTCTTCACTGTGGTGATCACATCCATATTTGTTTTCCTTTCCTCGTAGAATATTACATCTTACTAATATCTTACTAATGTTTACTTAATGTGGACTAGAGTTCCCAATCTTCTGAAAGGTTCCGATAAATAGTTGATTTAGGCGGAGTCACGATACAAATAGATCCAGTTTCTGAACTAACACGCCCTTGAGCCCCACAATCACAGCACCACGTCACCTCTAGTTATCAACCGTGCCGAAACGTAGTTGACCTCGCTGAGAAGGTTAATCCCTGTTTATAAATCAAAGAACACAAACAAAAACAAGGAAGAATACAACCAAAATTGCAGATGAATGATTAAACTCATAAGTTGGGGTCTTACAAACCGATCTAGCTGCGAAACTGTTCTTGACTGAATAATCTAAGCAAAACCCAAACTCTAAAGGTGACGGTGGGTATTGATATATAGAGTTTAAAATTGTGCAAACAACCCTTGACGCAACCCTAATGGGTTCCATCACGATACACGGCTCAAAGGTCCAAATACGGTGACGCAGCACTAGAACAGAATTTGGACGTTAACTTGTTCGGTCCATTTCCGTTGACTCGGAAAGAATTTGGACATGGAACCAGAATCATTGGAAAGGTTTTCTTCTTAGTTTTCCATCTATATAAAGAACGTATAAATCCGAGCACGTATGCGACATGGGCACCCGTTTTAGTGCAGACTGGTCCTAGACTCCGAAACGTACTCGAAGTCGACTTGGTTTGGGCCTCCATCTTGACTTGGACGCCTTTGCCGATCCTCCACGCCTCTAAGTCCCTCTCTAAGTGACTCCTAATCATAATATAATCATTAGGTAGCAATCTATTTTCAAAATCATACAAAGAAGAATATAGGAACGTATTCACCTCTAAATTCAATTGTCACGCGTGAGCTCTTGTAATTGGTCCTTGAATGACCGGTGGTGGATTGTTGTGTGTGTCCGAAGGAGTGATGTCCTCATCAGAACTAACTCCGTCCGAAAATATAATTGTTTTTATAATAAATCTACTAAGTTGCTATGTTTCTTGGTGGGTGACGAGCCCTCCAGCCTGCAGGTGAACCGTGACATTATCCATCTACAGTAATGTTGGTCCCAAGGAAGACAAGACCTGAATGCAAAATCAATTTTCGTATGTGGGTCTCTTAATAGGTCCGTCTGTGAAAATAAACATGTTTTCGTCGGCGGACCCACTAGGTCAGCTGCCCACCCTTCTCTCACTTAAAAAGTCTAAGTCCTATCCTCTCCTCTCTCCCCTCCTCCTTTCCCCTCCTCTCCTCCCTCATAGCCTTATCTCCTCTCCTCCACTCTAGGAGGTGGCGAAGGATGCGACAGTGGCATGCGCTCTAGGAGGTGGTGAAGGTGGCAGGAGCGTTAGGTGCTACGCGAGGTGATGAAAGCGGTAGCAACGTCGAGTGCTCCGGGTGCGACGATCCAGCAGCCCTGACCCTTGGAGGGGTGGATCCTCCGCCGCTGGCCTTGAGTGTGGTGGGGTCTCAGCAACGATGATGGCGGCGGCGGCGGCGGCGGACTGGATCAATGATGATGGAAGCGGCTATGGTGAATCGAAGCTAGGTTTTGATTTTTGTGGGTTTTTTTTAGGTGAGCGGCTTAACTTGACCGCCCGTGAAAATCGGTTTTTGCACGCAGTTGTGCCACCCATTTGATAAAATACTATTTTCACAAACGCCTCTTGGCAGGTCGTCTAGCCATTTGTGAAAATGTGTTTTAGCGGTTTGTAAAAATCGTTTATGTAGTGCAGTGCATGAGAACAAACATGGTTGAATGTGCAAAATATGAGGAACGAAGAACAAACTACCACTACTAAAAAAAGATTTTTCATAGCGTTGGTCTATTATTTTCGCTGGCGAAAAAAATGTGAAAACAGCCAGCAAACTTGTAACGAGGGGGTGAGGGGCACTGACCACCAGTGAAAATAAGTTTTTTTTCACTGGTGGCCCATCTAATGCGGCCGCCAGCGAAAATATGTCTATTTTTGCTGGTGGTCAATTAGGTGCGCCGTCAACGAAAATAGATAATTTTCGCTGGCGATCCAATTTTTCATGGAGGGCAATAAACAGAACCACCAGTGAAAATCCAACCAAAAAAATCTGTCACATTAAAACACCCACCTACCCATCCTCATCATCTTCTCCACATTAAAACACCACACATCCCCTCCTCTTCTTATCCACTCCTCTTCTCTCTCCTCTCTCTCGGCCTCTCCACCTGCGACGGAGGTGGCGGCTCTAGCGGCGACGACCGGCGCCGGCTCTGGGGCGTCGACCAGCGACGGCAGCGGCGGCGGCTCTGGCGGCGACGACCGGCGACTCCCCGCGCCGCCCCTGCCCTCCCATCCCCTCCTCTCCCATCTGTCTGAGGGGAGGAGGCCACCGCCGGCAGCAGAATAGAGGCGGAGGCGGGGAGGACGCGTGGATCTGCCCCGGTGGTGGCATGGGGAGCACGCGGCGCGGGCGGCGGCGGCTCGTCCCCGGCGTCGGATGGTGGCGGCTCGTTCCCGTCGGCGGCGGCGGCTCGTCCTCGGAAGCGGATGGCGGCGACAGCAGCGGCTCATCCCTAGTGGCGGAGCTGACGACGACGACCGCGACCGTGGTGACGACGACGACCGCGATGCTGCCGGCAAGCGTGTTTTTGTGTGTTTTGGTTCCGCGACCGGTAGATGGCAGCGACGGTGGCTCGTCCCGATGGCTTCGGCAGTGGTTCTCTTTGTGTGTTTTTGTGTGTTTTGGTTTGTAAGGATGTTTGTTAGGTTAATCTGTGTGTCTGTTCTGTTGATGATGTCAATGTTGTATTTGGATTGATGCCAATATTATGTACGTATTTGTGATGCTCTGGATTATTGTGTTTGAATGATGTTTATGTCAATTTCCAAATATGGATTGTTTTGAATTTGGCCGGGTGGGGAATTTTGAATTTGGGGTAGGGAATTTTTGGCGGGGTGGGTTGATTTTCATTGGCGGTTCTCTTTAGGTAACCGCCAGAGAAAATGGGTTTTCGCAAGCAACACTCAACCGCCAGCAAAAATCGTTTGTCCGCTTGCGAAAATCGATTTTCACAAGCGGACCGCAACCGTGTGTAGATTTTCACGAGCGGAACGAAACCGCCAGCGAAAATCTTAGACCTTCACTGGCCTTTGCTTTGTGGCGGCTCCAAATTCCGCCAGCGAAAAGCTAAAATTGCCGCCACGAAAGATGGTTTTCGTAGTAGTATAATACACGAGCATGAAGCTGAGTGGACATGTAAGAATTTATTATGACCGTAATAATTAAAATTTACGGTATAAATTTTAAAACATACATTGAAATAGACTTTATAGTATTGCCCCTATTCATATATGTTAATGAATCTAAACATATATGTGTGCCTAGATTTATTAACATATATATAAATATGGGCAATGCTAGACATGCCACACTTGTATTGTGCCAAACATTTCTACTTCTATATCCTAAGTCGCATAGACTCATCTCCTAACCAAAAGGCTCCATCCATCCGGGTCCGCATCCTCTGCCATCGATCCACCAAAACCAATGACACCAAATATTCATTATTATCAAATTAATTCTTATCGGTTAAGATGCTTTATCGATTCGTGTCCCGTGGATTGCTAATGTTTTAAATATTGCAAGTCATTGCACCAATAGAAATTAATCCTAGTTAGGTGCATGCAACACATTCAATGAACACTTATTACATGATATTCATTTTGGGAAGACCTAAAAAAAATCTTAGGGATGATCAAAATGGGATAGATGGAGTACATGTATCATAAGTGTGGTCAAACTATTTTGGTACCACAAATACAACAGCATGCTGCCAGATTTTTGACTAAGCTTCGTTCGTTTCAATTTTGATTTAGTTTGGCAAAGTAAAGCAACCATTCAATGAACCAAACAGGCCCTTCGTCCGTTGCTTTCGGATTTGGTAATGGGTATCATCGAGGAGCCATTTTTTCCTCTTTGCAGTTCATGCATCCACATCTAGTAATAATGATTAATATTCGTTGACTGACGGCCTCCAACTAGTACTGTTCTTTTCGGTCGAATGAACTTAAATTGAATGATGAATAGCTGAATAGCTTTTCTAATAGTACAAATGATTAATAAATAGCAACGAAAACCCGGCCCGGATATTTGTCTCCTCAATGGTGTGTTGACTGACTCAGCCCACACGCCCAACGACTGACCCCGAGTCTTCGTCGTCGCCTCCACGTTGGATGAACACTGCAAAGCGAGCCAATTATTTACATATATACTACCACCAAGCGCTACTAGCTGCAATCGTCCCTGCTAGAAAAGATTAAGAAATAGCTCTTTTCTTCGCGCATTAGTGTTTATAAAAACAATCATATTAATCTATTTTTTTAAGTTTAAAATAATTAATATATTCAATAATTTTGTGTTAATGGTTTATCTTTTGCGTATCTCTCAATATTCTCTTCTCCCAACTTCTTAAACACACCCAGTATGCACTTGGTTCTAATTGACACTGAAACAATCAAACAAGCTATGTTGAGCTCAACTTATTTCAGACATAGCTAGCTATCTTCTTATTCCAGCTGGTTCAGAAAACTATCATGAAACCGCGATAGGCTTTGTCCCAAACAAGTAAACCCCAGTTCCCCTTGAGCATCTGCTGTTGCTTGCCACATAAGAAAAAGGGTCATTATTAAAAAAAAAACATGCATCGATTTATACCGAAATATGATTGTAAAAAACTTGTAGAAAAACTGATATAGGATAATAGTATATCTATTATTATTGAACGTAGTTAAGTGATGCTCTAATAAATTATAAACTATTATAGAATGTTTATAGAAATTCTAAAGAAAAAGGAAACATTTGGCCCTCACTTTTTACCCGTGGACTTGTTATTTTTACACCCTTATATTAGATTTGTGGAAAAAAAAGTTAATCCCTCCATGATATCCCGTGCCTGCTAATCGCTCCATCGCGAGTCTTAAGCATAAGTTTTTGTTTGTAACTTTTCAACATTTGTCTTATTAAAAATTATAGGATTATTGTTTATTTTATTTATGATTTGCTTTATTATCAAAAGTACTTTAAGTATGACTTATCTTTTTTTATATTTACACCAATTTTTTAAATAAGACGATTAGTCAAATGTCAAAGCGACCACTATTTTGAGACAGAGGTAGTAGTTGATTATTCAAAATAAATCTACCTATTGCATACTAAAAGTCCATTAAACTTTCTACACACGCTTCTAAACTACCATATGTCTCGCTCCTACAAATGTTTCTAAACCATCAAGTGGCACTCTAAAATGCAACCATTGATTTTCCTTTAAATTGGTGGGTCCAATATTTTTAACCATTAGATTTAGTAATTAAAATAAATAAAATCCCCCTCTCCACAGTACCGGTCCCCACCTCCCCTCCTCTGGTACGTTCATCTCCTCCAATTAGTACCGTACGATACGTACTCCCTCCTCTCATATTCTCTTCCCTTTTCTAATCTTCCAATTTCAATAGTTACATGTCTTATTTTTTTATTATTATTTTATTTGTAATTAATAAATAAATAATTCAAGATCCATATTCTTCTATGGGCCATATTCTTTACATGGCAACAAAATATAACAATGAAATATTTTTTAATTATAAAAAAGTTGATAACATATATTATATCACCTTAAATAATTCAACAAATATGTGTCACTAAAATATATCAACGGTAAATGTCCATTAAACTTCCTATAAACGATTCTAAGCCACCGCATGACGCTCATATAAATGCTCATATGATACAACGTGACGCTCTAATAAATCAGATATAATCTTAAAAAATATGAGAAAAAAAAAGAAATAACTAGCCTTTGATTTTTACTAAAATTAATATGCCCACCACTCTGATCCACTAGATTAGATTGATTTGTTCCCTTTCTCAAAAAGGAGATGTCCCCTTTTCCCGTTTATTTCTTTATGAAAGTTTTTTTTTTGCTATCGGACCAAATTATACATTATATTTCTGTAATTATTTTATTTATAATTAAAATCACAAATTAGAATTTAATGCATACGTTGACTATAATTTAACTTGTAAATTCTAAGAAAAACATATGAACATCTAACCATTAATTATTTTAACTTAAACACGGTTTACTTATTATTTTCAACTGATATCTTAACAATATAAAAACAGAAAAGGTCCACTTCCAACCCTTCACACGTAATGTATATCTTCACATGAATATCCCCACGCGTACCTTATCTCTCCTTCTCTCCCCTCACCTCCTCTTATTTTTTTCAACGGACAACATCAGATAAAAAATAAATAATTAGATAGCTTAACGATTATAATTTTAAAAGTTGTATCTGCTTTTTAGTTTGTTTCAATTGTTGTTTTATTTATAACTAGATAAATAATTCAAGTTCCACATTATCTATATTTTACTATAAATTACAATACATCATTTGAAGTAGACTCCAAATTTTTTTTCACGGAAACCAAATAAGAATGAGACATTTCAAAAAAGTTGACTATATGCATTATGTCATAAATCAGTCTAGATGATAAAAATTGATTAAACATCCCATAGAGCAAAGTAATAATGTATTACGTCTTAAAAATTAGAAGACAATTCATTTTAACTCGATGGATTTATTATTTTCATCAATTAGATCTATTTTTGCAAAACATTAAGTCAACATGTGTCATGTCTTAAAAGTTATAAAGACAATAAAAGAAATTTTGAGGAAAAAAAGAAACATTATAATCGGTTTTCACTTAAATTATTTAGAAAAATAAAGTCCCTCCACCTCCTCCTCCTTCTCACATGCAAAAAAACACTACTATCCCCTTCCTTATTTTGTAGCTACTGAACTAGAAGATAAACAATAAATATTGAAACAACTATAGTTTTTTTATAAGCTACACAATTGATTTCTATCTAATTGGTCTCTCTTTATAATTAAACTAACAATGTAAGATACATATGCCCATATTTTGCTATATAAGAATTATAGCATTGGGGCACAGTCCACCCGTGCACTTTACATCGCTTCTAACTACCTTAAAATTTTGACAACAAATATTATGTCATTATGAATCCTTCTACAAACATGTATAGCTAAATTAAATCAATAGTATAGAAATAAAAATTAGATAATTCAATTTGCCAAAAGAAAAAGAAAAATTCAACAACACAAGTCACACCGTGACATGTTTTGAAACATGTATAGCTAAATTAAACTACACTACAAAAGTAGAATAACTAACTGAAATATGAATAGTCCTAGCCACTGCATCAAAAAATCGCCTTTAATTAGAGAAAATATTCCAATTACTAAGGTATTTTTTCTAAATGTGCACAAATAATCTAGACAAACCAAATGATCTTTTATAAGTTTCGGTAATTAATATTTCACCTGTATAAGTTTTTCAAACACAGTCTAGGATGCATGCCCGCGCGATTACGCGGGCTACCTTACTAGTTTACTTTAAAAAACCATAACAACTAAACCACGTATTCAGTTCAATTTCTAATTCATCTGAACAATTATTTTCCTAGCAACTATACGAACAATTTAAGAACTATGTATGTTATATATGTTTTGATTAAAAAAATACCATCTAGTCTATATTCTGGCCCTTTTTATATCATCCAAATAGTCATAAAAATTAAATATCCATCGGACCGCTCCTAAGCTGCCACCTGAACGTATCACCTCTTAAGTTTTTTTAAAAAAACATATTTTTTTAAAAAAACAGAGAAATTCTAAGAGAAAATAATAAAACATCCGACCATTGGTTCAATTGAATTAATCGACCTATTATTTGAGACTTCGATTTTTTTTTCTAAAAAGGTTCCTCCGGAATAATTCTAAGCTGTCGTATGACACTCTAATAAAAAGTAACGGGCGGTCACTAAAGTTGTACAAAAGAAATGATTTAGGCCAACCTGTCGATATATTCATGGTACCTCAAAGATGAATTAGACTCGTGCAACGATGGGGGAACCATAGTTTAATGTAACATTGATGTAATCAAAGCGTACGAGTAAATTAAACTAAACTCATTCTCCCAGTGATTCCTTGCACCAGGAGCTCCTTGCAGCTGTGAAGGTTTCCCCAACGGTTTTCCTCTCCCACAAAAACAAAACTCCCACATTCGGGAACATATGATGATTCCTTGTTTCCATCTATTCACAACTACAAAAAACAGTTTTTACATACAGCAAGAATGTATTTCGTAGGCGGAGGTAGCGACCACTTACCTCCGAGGTGTCTGTAAAAATCAGAATTTTCACAGACAAGAAGCACAAACCGCGTGTAAAAAGGAATTTTCGCAAGCGGGCTTGTTAGGACGTCCGCCGGCAAGAAGAATTTTCTGAAAAAAAATTCCAAAGAAAAAAATCCGAAGCGGATGCAGCTCCCCTGCTCAGCGGCCACTGCCATCATCACTCCATATCCGGTGACCGTCGTCGTTGCCGATGCCCTCCCTAGCCTTCCAGCCTCCTATTGCTGCCATTGGCGGATCCGCACGCTGGCGTGGAGGAGGAGAGCCCATGTCCACCGGATCCATGCATGAGGGAGGAGAGTCAGCAGGATCTGCACGTCAAGGGGAGAGTCCGCCGGATCTTCCCATTCACCCCAGACATAGTCACCGCAGCCGCCGTAGTCGTCGCCGCCCCTCCCTGCCATTGATGTGTGCCACCAGATCCATGTACGAGGGAGGGGGCGGGAGAGGTGGCGGGATCCATGTCGAGGGGAAGAGCCTGGCCCACCGGATCCATGCGTGGACGGGCCAACAAAGCCACAGTCGCCGCTCCTCTTCCCACATGAGGGAGCCGTCAACACAACCGCCTTTGCCACCTACCGAGCGCCCGATGCTGCCGCCACCACCTTTGTCGGCCTGTGAAGTGGAGAGGAGGTAGAGTGGGGTGAGGAGAGGAGAAGACGTCGGTCTGTGAAGTGGAGAGGAGGTGGAGTGGGGTGGGGTGAGGAGCAGAGAGGATGAGAGAAGAGAGGAGAGGATAAGATATTTTTAAGGGAGAGAGGAGAGTGGGTTGTTGTCAGCGTTATGGATACCACATACCTAATAGTAGTTTACTAAATCTCGGCAGGACCCACCACATACCATGTCTTATACGGAAACTGACCTTAAGGGAGTTCCGGATAAAGAAAGACAACCAGAGTTCTACATGGAAACGACAAGGACTACTCGATCGGATTGTATTCATATTGGTTTTCCTAGTTCTACTTGGACAAGGGGACACCTATGAGTATAAATACAAGGCCCCCTAGGAGGAGAGGGGATACGAAGACATAATCAACACCCACCATAATCTACGGAACAACAGAAGCCACAACATACAAGCCAACATACGTCAAGACAAGATGCCGGATATCGACTTCAGGGATAAGCACGGCTAGTCTCCTACAATGTCTCCGGATACTGTCAGGAGAGACGAAGGCGTTGTCTCTGATCTCGCCGGGCACGGATTCGAGGAGGAAGAATACCCTGTTGTCGACTACGAGTCAGACCTTCAGACCGCCATGTCGACAATAGTTAGATAGGCTACCCCAAATATTGTACTGGTGTGATTATGGTGAATAAGAGCAACGACCGGCTCCATCCAACAGGATGTAGGGCTATTACCTGACAATTCAGGGGCTCGAACCTATATAAAAATCCTCGTCTCCGTCTCTTTTACCTCAGTCTCGCATATATCCTAATACCAACGATCCCCATACTATGCAAATACTAGAATCGCGACATCAAACGTCGACAGTGGCACGCCAGGTAGGGAGATTTTGGTGCTTCAGGGTTTCGACGAGATGGGTTCAAGAGATGGATTCTCCGAAAACAAACTACTCGACGACTTCGGCTGTGGGGAGATTTAACCCGACCAGAGTATGTCTTCCGACGAGATCGGAACCATCATCATCAACAACTCAATCTCTCGAGATCGACCAAGCCTTAAGATGTACCAAAAGATGTCAGACCGTATGATGTAGAACGAGTACGCAACAAGGTAATTGGTAGATTGGTTTTTTAAATTAATCTACTAATTTCGTAGATACATCCGGCATGTATCTACGAAGGTACGCAATATGTTATATGCAATTTATCGTACCTATTCAGATCTTGTCAGATCTATAATTTATTATGTTTACCTAGAGCATGTTTTTTATACAATATCTATTGTGCAAGTGTCCCCGATGTTAGGCCAACTACGGTCTAACGCTGGGGGCTCACTTTGTTCTCTTCTGTATGAATCATGCTTGTTTACGGTTTACATAATACCTGATGTTTAATCTGCTCGTTATATCCACATAATGCTAGAAGATCCATGCAGTTTTTTGAGTACATACTCGATATTATCTGCTATATGTCTTGCCTTCTAGAAAATATTTTTCAGGAACAATTGAGCACTCGAGTAGGCTGTGGTCGAGTACACCCTATTATCGAGAACATTCTCGACAAATGTGGAGTTATCGCACCTAACCTGCCAACGAAGACCGACGACCTATCTCATAGCGCCGACCATGGCTGGCCTATTCGAGAAAAGGTTGTTAACGGATAAATTCTCGCAAACGTTGTCGGCTTGATCCCCGACATGATTGCGAGCGGACATCCGGATATGCTATAAGTTGGTTATGTGAATCATGCTGGCCACATGAGATGCACATGTAATAAACCAACTTTAGCGCCCCTATAGGTGATTAAGAGACTCCTACTCCTGGTTCTCAAACCAGTAGAACGTAGTGATCTCTCTCACCTTATTTCTGGTGGTCGAGTTACGACTACTACCTGGTCCTCGACCAGCGGTGTAGCGCTTCTCCCACTATTTCCACTTTAAGTGGTCGAGTTTAGACTACTACCTGGTCCTCGACCAGCGGTGTAGCGATTCTCCCCCTATTTCCACTTTAAGTGGTCGAGTTTAGACTACTACCTGGTCCTCGACCAGCGGTGTAGCGATTCTCCCACTATTTCCACTTTATGTGGTCGAGTTACGACTACTACCTGGTCCTTGACCAGTGATGTAGCGATTCTCCCACTACCTTTACTTCAAGTAGTCGAGTTGGGGCTACAACTGGCTTTCAACCAGAGGTGTAGCGATACTCCCATTACTTCTACTCCAACAAAGTTGATATCAGGTACACAATATCGCCAAGTGTTTTACCCAGAGATCCCTTACCACGATGACACCTAGCGTTGAAACCTATCCTACTGTCCCTTTATGCCGTCTTGACAAGGCCTCCGAGGAACCTAAGGGAACTTCGGCTGGGGACGCCCAGAGCCGATAAGGCCTTGTCGGATCCTGTAGAGACAAAAGACCATGTAAGATCTGGTCGTGTAAAGTTCTCGCCGTGCGTATTAACCAAGCCATGTAATCGGAAATTGAGTTTTCCAACTTCACGGCTGGGGGCTAGGATCAGTGCTTGTTCAACCAAGGCAGGTCAAGGGTCCAAGAGCCTTATCCTCCGAGAACGATTCTCCGACAACAGGCTGGGGGCTAGGGGGAGAGTGTATGACTCAACAAGCTGACTGATCGAAGTCGGTAAAAGAGAAAACGCTCATATACAAAACATTGGTCTGTAAATTTAATTTATTTTCAGTTTTCCATACATATTATAACATGTCACCCTTTGAGCATTTGCTCGGGGGCTATTTCTATCTAATATTCATTTCTAAGTATTGATTTCAGGAAAATTCTATTCGACATTGTCGAAGACTTCATGTCTCTATGGTTCTACACCAAGATCGACTAAGGCGAGTACGACAAATGTTGACAAGGCTTCGTCGCAGATTATACACCTTCTCGATCACTCGAGAACGGTTGGTGGATCTTGACAAGGAATACGGATTGAAGAGATGGTGTACCCGCCAAGATAAAATTTCTTGACTTCAATCCAAATTTTCGATTACAGCAAGACATGAGACTTAGTTGTATGCTCTGTACTTTCTTGGTTGACATCGGAGATTGACTCAGACAAACCCTATAGGTGCCCGCACGAGGCTGATAAGGGAAGTCTAACGTTACTCACCAAGAATGGTCACGTGAGCACGACAACAGTTACTCCAGGGTCTGCGGTTGAGAATATGAATTCGTTCATTTGCATTGAAGTCGGGGGCTACTGTCAGGGTTATGGATGCCACATACCTAATAGTAGTTGACTAAATCTCGGCAGGATCCACCACATACCATGTCTTATATAGAAACTGACATCGAGGGAGTTCCGGATAAGGAAAGACAACCAGAGTTCTACATGGAAACGACAAGGACTACTCGGATTGTATCCATATTGGTTTCCCTAGTTCTACTTAGACAAGGGGACACCTATGGGTATAAATAGATGGCCCCCTAGGAGGAGAGGGGATACGAAGACACAATCAACACCCACCATAATCTACAGAACAACAGAAGCTACAACATACAAGCCAACATACGCCAAAACAAGATGCCAGATATCGACTTCAGGGATAAGCACGGCTAGTCCCCTACAATGTCTCCGGATACTGTCAGGAGAGATGAAGGCACTGTCTCTGATCTCGCCGGGCACGGATTCGAGGAGAAAGACTACCCTGTTGTCGACTATGAGTCAGACCTTCAGACCGCCATGTCGACAATAGTTAGATAGGCTACCCTAAATATTGTACTAGTTTGATTATGGTGAATAAGAGCAACGACCGGCTTCGGCCAACAGGATGTAGGGCTATTACCTGACAATTCAGGGGCCCGAACCTGTATAAAAATCCTCATCTCCGTCTCTTTTACCTCAGTCTCGCATATATATGCTAGTACCAACGATCCCCATACTATGCAAATACCGGAATCGCGACATCAGACGTCGACAGTCGTCGGCCTGGTGGGCTAGTGGCATAGGCATGCCACTTAACAGGCCCGCTTGTGAAATAAGTTATTTTGGCTGGAGGGCCTATTAAGTTGGCTCGCATGAGAAAATTGATTTTTTGCATGTGGATCTTGTTTTCCTTCGGGATCGATATTATCGCAAGTGGATGATGTTATGGTCAGCCTAGAGGCTGGAGGTTGGCCTCGTCCACGAAAATCAATTATGTAGTTGTGTAGTTGTGATTTCTTTACCGGGGTCAACACTGTCATGCCCGGTGGCATTACAATTCCAAGAGCACAAAAAATATAGGGTTAATTGGATCATGCCATTGCAAATTTGCCTATTCAGAAAAATGCCATTACAATTTGTCTATTCATAGCTATACCATTGAAATTTTACAAAATTAGAACCGTGCCATTGCCGTCACATTTTCCATCCAACTCATTCCTTTTTCCGTCTTCTTCCTTCTTCTCGCGTCTTCTTCCTTGCAACGAACATTAGGCGGTGGCGGTTCTAGTGGAGGCGAGGGCGGCGGAACAGACTCTAGCTCCCGGCATTGTGGTGGGCATAGGCGGCGGCGGTGGCCACAAGATATCTAGGCGGCGGCAGCATAGGCGGAGGAGTAGCCGACGGAGATGGGTCCCTCTGTATCCTCTTCCGCGCCAATGACGGGAAGGAGAAATCGCGGATCCGGCGCTTCATCGAGGAGGGGAAGCAGGGCGGCGTGGATCTGGAGGTCGGGCCACCCGCCGATGGTGGTAGGAAACGAGGTCCGACGCCGAGTGACGATGGTTGGCCGAGGCGGGGTCCACGGATTGGCTGTGGTGAGGCGGAGCCGGCGAGGACGCATGCAGAGGTGGCCCAGATCCCTTCATGGTAGTCGGCGTCGACGACGAAGCCGGAGCAGGTTGGGGGTCGGCCATGGGGTGCTGCCGGCCTCGACGGGGTGCTCGCAGCGTGCGGCCGCCGAGGGGCTGGCCAGCGGCAGGAAGTCCAGGAGACACGAGGTGTCGAGGGCCGCCCCCCTCCCCCTCGGTGACGAGGAGATGGACGATATGGTGCTTGCTGCTACCTGCCGGAGCGGAGAAGGGCGACGGTGCGATGACCTAGGGGAGGACGATGTCGATGTCGAGCTCGCCTCCATCGTGCAGGGGCACCGACGGTAGCGGCATCCGCCGAGGAGGAAGCAACCACCCGTCGCTGGATCGGCTCTGCTCCGGTCAACGCCTTGTCGTCATAGTCCTCGGAGGCGTGGGACGAGGAGGAAGATGCTGCGCAATGGAGAGAGATGAGGAAAAAAGAAAATAGGGGAGGATGGAGGATGAAGATGATTCTGACAGGTGGGCCCCATGTATAGATGGAGAAAAAGATGAAAAATGTGACGATGATGGCGTGGTTATAATTTTATAAAATTCTAGTGGCATGGCTACGAATAGACGAATTGTAATAGCATTTTCTAACAAGGCAAATTTGCAATGGCATGGATCCAATTAACCCAAAAATATAAGGTTTGATTTTATCTATAAAATTCGCCGGACGAGACAAAAATCTATTCATCCTCTTAAAACCTTATATTAAAACCTACTTAAAAAATATAAGGTCCGACGAATTTTATAGATTTTAATGAAGATGAAAAGAAGCCGTGATAGATTGGACAAGCAAATAAAGGGGTGGGTGGTGACCAGTGTGACTTTTAAAAATTATAAAAATAAAAAACCCGATGCTGATAAGGTTTGTTTTTAAAATATAAGACAACGATATGTCTATTTAATAATTTTTTTTAAAAAAATATGTGTAAAAATAGATAATTTTATATAAGTGCCGTCCACCTAGCTAGTTTACTCTACGTGAATGGTACGTGGTCTCTGTGGAAGATACTTGCATCGATATGCTCGATCCTATTCTTTTTCTTCATTATATACTTGGAAGATGCACACTGTATATACATACCCACAAGTACGGCCCTCTTAATGCACGCAAAGCTTAAAGTTATTACGTATATTTGGTGATAAATCAATGAGCTTCCAATATCCATGTGTACGTAACTACAAACACGTGAATTTAGCCCGTGGTGGTCACGACTCCTCCGTCGAACATCTCTACAATAATAAAATAATAGTTTTTACCTCCATGTTTGTTTCGATAATAAAATAATTATTTTATGAATATATAGTAATGTTGAATAAGATTAAATAACCCATAAATGCAAGTTTTATCATACGCAAGGTACTAAAATTAGTGGACACCAGTGAAGTGGACTACTTCATCCCTAGCAATCACGCGAAACACTAGTGGAGAAACCATCTTTGCCCGGTCGACCAAAAACCACAATAGTCTCGGTTGCAGTAAAAACCGGGACTAAAGATGGTTTTTAGTCCCGGTTTATAAGTAGAACGGGACTACGTGATCTTTAGTCCCGGTTGGTGTTACCAACCGGGACTAAAGATCATCTTTAGTCCCGGTTCACATGCCGTCAGGTGTTGTCAGGCCCCTCCAGGATCTTTAGTCCCGGTTGGAGTTACGAACCGGGAGTAAAGATCGGATCTTTAATCCCGGTTCGTAACACCAACCGAGACTAAAGATCACGTGATCTTTAGTCCCGGTTGGTGTTACGAACCGGGATTAAAGATCCGATCTTTACTCCCGGTTCGTAACTCCAACCGGGATTAAAGATCAAAACGCACTATATAATCCCTATTACTTATCCTCTTTTCTCATCCACTCTTTTCTCATCCACACAAACTCCTCTCTTCCTCTATCTCTAATCCTTATCTCGTCCCTTCTTCCCTTCCTCCTTATCTCTTTCCCTTCTTATCCCTTCCCAACTCCCCTTCCCAACTCGATCCCGTGTGCGCAGCAGGAGGGGGTGGGCGGCCCGGCCGGCGGAGGGCAGCGCGGCGGCGCGGCGGCGGCCGGCGCGGAGGGCCGCGCGGCGGCGCGGCGTGGCGGCGACGCAGAGGGCTGCGCGGCGGCGGCCGGCGCGGCGGGGGCGGCGGCAGCCGGGGAGGAGGGGAGGCGGCAGCCGGCTCAGCCGACCGGCGGCTTTGCTTCCTTTTTTTTTCAAAGAATTTGTGATCCAGGTATAGATTGAGATGAAGAATCTGTGATTCATTGTATGGATTGAGATGTATAATTTTTTTGGAATCTCATTATATGGATCTGAGATGTACATGATTTGTGTATTTGCGATGTTTCTTTGATTTGGGATTTGATTTGGGATGTATAATCTGTAGTGTATATGATTGATTGATTTGTGTATTTGGGATGGTACTTTGATTTTAGGGTTTGATTTAGGAATATGCATCCCACCTAATTTGGGAGAAAATAAATTAGAGATTAAATAGTAAGTAAATGAAAAAAAAACTATTGCCCGCTCCCATCTTTAGTCCCGGTTGGTAACACCAACCGGGACTAAAGATCGATCTTTAGTCCCGGGTATTTGAACCGGGACTAAAGATAGGGATCTTTAGTCCCGGATTCGTAGTCCCGGTTTGAAAACCGGGACTATAGGGGGGTTACGAACCGGGACTAAAAACGATTTCTCTACCAGTGAAAGCGAGCAATAAACAGCCTTACCTCAACAGCTAAACTGAATGAAAATCGGGAAGTAGGGGTATAAGTGGTTAACACGTGAACCCACTATAAATCAACATAAGTAAAATTATAGCATATTTTAATTTACAAATAGATTTATGGGTTAGCCACTTGCTCCCTTATCGCGAAGTCTCCCCATCCAATTTCTTCATGCACATGATACTAGTGTCTTCGTTACAACTAGCATGGTGGCCCACACAGATTGCGCGGCTAGTATCGTTATATCTTTTTAAATAATAGCATATATATTTTTATACTTTGTTATTAAAATATATTAAAATGATAACATAATTTTTAATTTTGTACTAACTTGACCAAACTGATGTGTAATATTCATATTGTATTTTGTATACGTGATATTTATTAATTATTTAAAATTCTAACTTTAGTTAATTCTAAATTCTATTCCTTCTAATATTTCTTATATTTTCCGAAGTCATGTTATTTACAAATTTATTTCAATATGGACTCTAAACCCTTCTTTCCATATTCCTTATTTTAATATCTCGAATTTCAGTTACTTCTAAATTATGTTTCTATATAAACTCTACTCTCCTTTTTTAATATTTCTTATTTTTAATTCCTAATTTCTCTTATTTATAAATTGTATTTTTATTATATGGACTCTAAACTCATCTTTCGATATTTCTTTCTTTTTAATTTCGAATTTCAGTTATTTCCGAATTGTATTTATATATGGACTTTAGACTCTTTTTCTAATATTTGTTATTTTTAAATTTCGAATTTTAGTTTTTTCTAAGTTTTATTTCTATATGGATTCTAAATTCTACTTTTAATTTTTCTTATTTTTTAATTCCGAATTTCAATTATATGTAAATTTTATATGTATTTCTATATGGACTCTAAACTTATCTTTCAATATTCCTTATCTTTAATTTCGAATTTCCATTATTTCTAAATTGTATTCGTATATGGACTATATTTTCTTTTTTTATTCCGAATTTTAGTTAGCTTTAAATTGTATTCCTATATAGACTCTAGTTTCCTCTTCCAATATTCCTTATTTTCTAATTCCGATTTCGAATTTCTATTATTTCTAAATTGTATTCATGTATGGACTATGTTTTCATTTTTTTATTCTGAATTTTAATTAGCTTTACATTGTATTCCTATATGGCCTCAGTCTCCTTTTTTAATATTTCTTATTTTCTAATTCCGAATTTAAACTATTTTTAAATTGTATTTCTATATGGACTCTATTTTTTCTTTTTCTCCGATTAATGTGGGAATTTCTAGGCTATGAGAGCGAACGTGGAGGGTTCTTTTTCTATTCCTTTGATAAGTTAATAGATAGATTAACTTCATTTCTGATTATGAAACTAAACAAACTTTTGTCCATCCTAAAATGTACTAGCAACATAGTATTTAATTAGATATCACCTAGTGCTATAAATCTCAACTAACGAAATAAGTATTAACATCAAGCTAAGTACCAGTGACTTTATATTTTAGGAGAAAGCTGTTGTATTTCTCCCAGTGAGTTGCAAGCATGGCGCGGTTGGAAGATATGGTGGAGGCAAGGTTGAGTGTTCTAAGAGTCCAATCGAGAACGAATCAGACGTTCACCATCTTCCGCGTCCCCGCCTTTCTTCGCGAGAGCAGCCGGACCTCCTACGAGCCGCGCTTGGTGTCCATCGGCCCCTACTACCACGGCGCCGCCGCGCTCCGCGCCATGGAGGACCACAAGTGGCGCTACCTCCACGACCTGCTGTCTCCGCAAGGACCGCCGGAACCCAACCATCGCGTTCCACTTCCACCCCTTGTCTCCGGACTCTCCGCATCCGCCTTGGTTGAGAAGATGCGGTCTCTCGAGGCCGAGGCGCGCGCCTGCTACAGCGAGCAACCCGTCGACCTCAGCTCCGACGACTTCGTCCAGATGCTCCTCCTGGACGGATGCTTCATCCTCGAGTTCTTCCGTAAGTGGCGCAGAAATCAGCCCGATGTGCTATGCGACGTTGGTTGGGGCCTCACGTTCGTCATCTCCGATTTGCTCCTTATGGAGAATCAGCTCCCGTTCTTCGTCCTCAAGAAGTTATATGTTACCGCCTTTGGCGAACAGGATGGCCAGGCCGGAAATAACCTCCTCCAGCTTCTCCTTCAGTACATCGCCGGCCGTCAAGTTCCAATCAGACGGCCGAACGGGCAGGTCAATCACATCCTACACCTGTACTACGAGAGCTTCGTGCCCCAGAGCCAGCGGACGCCGCAGCAAGAACAGAGTACCACGGCGCCGCGAGTGCTACCGTGCGCCGTCGAGATGAGCGAAGCCGGGGTGACTTTCGCCGTGCGGCGGAACTCAGACAACGGCTACGACGTGGTGTTCGACTCCCTTAGGGGCGTCATGGAGATACCCACCATATTGATCGACGACGCGAAGACGCCGCTGCTCGCGAACCTGATCGCGTTCGAGCAGAGCCTGGGCAACGACGAGGCCATCCTCCTCAGCAGCTACGTGGCGCTGATGGGCCAGCTCATCGTCACGGCGCGCGACGTCGCGCTGCTCCGCCGGCGCGGCGTGCTGGAGAACATGCTGGCCAACGACGACGATGCCGCCCGGTTCTTCAACCACCTCGGCGACTGTGGCGCCGTCAACCACGACAGCCACGCCTTCGTCGGGCTCTACAAGGACGTGGACCGCTACTGCGGGACATGGTGGCGGAGGAAGACGGCGGCGCTCCGGCGCGACTACTTCGCCAGCCCGTGGTCGGCCATCTCCTTCGTCGCCGCCGCAGTCGCCGTCGTGCTCGCAGTTATGCAGACCTACTTCACCATGTTTCCATTGAAAAAAGGGTGAATTTGGTAATTAAGCACAATCACACAGTTGAGAGTTGTAAAATCTCTACTCCCTTTGTTTCAGGTATAAGACATTTTGACTATGGTTAAAGTCAAACTGCTTTAATTTTGATTAAGTTCGTAGAGAAAAGTATTACTACATCCGTCCCCTAATATAAGATATTTTGATATTTTGCTTGCATTATTTGACCGCTCGTCTTATTTAAAAAATTTGTGTAAATATAAAAAATAAAAAGTTGTGCTTAAATTACTTTGATAATAAAGTAAGTCACAAATAAAATAAATAATAATTCTAAAAATTTTTTAATAAAATGAATGGTCAAAAAGTGCAAGCAAAATGAAAAAATCCCTTATATTAGGGGACGAAGGGAGTAACTTTTTAACCCAAGACAAATTTATTATGAAAATATATTCAATTATTGTTTCGATGAAACTAATATACTATTATAAATATTAGTATATTTATCTATAAACTTAGTTAAAGATGAAATAATTTGACTTTGACCAAAATCAAAACGTCTTATAAACTAAAACGGAGGGAGTACTACTTTAAAGTCTGTAGTGGTGGCAGTGACTCACCCTGACATACACACGTAATACTAAGCGTAGGATCGTGAGATCCAACGCTTCCGATATCCCACGCGCTCCCCTCCTATGCGTCTGCCCCCATCACTCCATCGCTCCTCCTACCTCACCCCCATCACCAACCACCGACGCGCTCGTCTCCGCCGCACCCCCTGCCCCACAAATGTTGACACCGCTCGTCTCCGCCGCTCCCTGCCCCATTCCCCCACGTCGTCCAGTCCCCCGCCGCTGGCGCAGGGAGGACTCTGCGTGGCGCACTCCGGCTCCCGATCCAACCGACGACGTTGCTAATCTCCTTTGCTGGCACGGGGAGGGCATCCGCAGTCGCTGTCGTCGTCGCCAGCGCTGGGAGGTGCCCGCTTCGTCGCCCGTTCCCTCCACCCCATTCCCTCACTCCATCCAGTCCCCACTGCCACCGCCTCCGTCAAACCACCGCTGGCGCAGGGAGGACTCCTCGCGGCGGACTCCAAAACCCTAGACACTGTCCCCAACACCGGTCGCGCCGTTCTGTCCACCGCCGCCGTGTCCTCCTCCTCCCCATCACCCACCACCAACGCCTACTCCTCCGCCCACCCACCACCGACGCTGAATCCTCCACCCACCCGCAACCGACGCCGAATCCCCTGCCGTCGAGCCCGCTCCAGATCCCCCTGCCAGGCCGACTCCTACTCCTCCTCCTCCCCGCCGCCGACGCCTACTCCTCCTCCTCCCTGGCTGCCCCCGTCGCCGACGCCTACTCCACGTCGCCGTCGGCTCTAGGTCGTCGTCATTGGGTGGCTCCTCCCGCGGTGCCCCCACCGCCTGCTCCCGCATCCCTCTTCTCCCTACCGACGGCTGTTCCACCGCGCTAGCAACGGATCGCGCGGGACGGGTTATCGCCGGACGCTGCAGGATCGTGCTCCTCCTCCGCACCACCATCGCGCGACTCCTCCGGATCGCGATCTGCAATCAGCGAAAAAATATCGGCGCCCCCCCCCCCCACGCCGCGCTCGCGCCGCCCCACAACGTCGCGCCCCATCCTCCTCGCTAGTTACATAAAAGATTAGTAACTTGTGAGTACTCTTTGGGTGTGTTTGGATAATGGGAAATGAGGAGTGGGATTGGGATTGGGAAATGAATGAAGGGTTAGAATTAAATAGAAAAGGGAGAATGAATGGTTAGGATTTAAATATGTCTTTTGGTGGGTGGGAAATCATTTCCTTATCCCTTTAACCAAACACTGCCTCTGGATTTTGGATAAACCTTTTAAATCTTTGGCTATCAGTTAAACACTTGAGAACATAGAAATAGTACTTCCTCCGTACCTAGAAGAATGTTGTTTTAGTTAGGAAAATCAAAACAAATCAAGCAAGAGACTAAAAGAGTAAAAGACTGGCCAGGACCAGGTACTAGCACAAACTGAGAGCAGGCACAAAAACACTAGGAAACATTCTGAAAAATTCCAGGCACAAAGGCACGACCGAGAATTGACGGAAGCGTTAAAAATGCATGGGAACAGGGTGAACTTTAGGTGTTATTAAAGTGAACCGGTATCTTTCGGTGCTATAAACTTAAGGCCTCCTTTGAATCAAAGGATTTATATAGGAATTTCATAGGATTCAAATCCTATAGGAAATTTTCCTATTTGGCCCTTTGATTCAAAGGATTGAAGCTTTCCAAATCCTATGAAATTCCTATGGAATGGCACATTGCATGTAGATTTTAGAGGAAATTTAGCAAGAGCTCCAACCTCTTGAAAAATTTCCTTTGAGTCTATTTCTCTCATCCGATTCCTGTGTTTTTCCTGCGCTCCAATCAAACGACAATTCCTGTATTTTTCCTGTGTTTTGTAATCCTCTGTTTTACACTTCAATTCCTGTCAGAATCCTGTGTTTTTCCTATTCCTCCGTTTTTTCTACCCTGCGATTCAAAGGGGGCCTAAAAGCGTGAACTTTCAATGCTATATAACCAATTTTGCCTAATTTCTACCTCTTCCTCTACTTAGCATCTCTTTCAACCGGGTTTGCTGAACATCTCTCCAACCCAAAACAACGTTTTCTTATGTTCTTGACGCAACTAGACGCCTACTAGTATTTTGCACTGAATTTCCTTACTGATTTTACATCAGAAATATTTGTTCCTTATGAACCTAGGGAACATATTCATGTATGAAATTTTGGGTGTTTCGTTCTATTCTTCAGGCCATCTCCACCGTTGGGTTGTGTCCATAGAATCGTCATTAATTTCGACCTAAGTTAAATTATTAGTTCGAAAAAAAATAAACTAGTGTTAGTACAGCCCTGCTGCTGGTCAAGATTTTTTTTCTTTATTGCTTTCAGGGAACATGTCTTCAGTTACAATCTGAAGAGATGCATCTGAAGCAAGAAGCTAGCCCCTTCCTGGCAGCGACTGGAACACGACTGCTTCTGTTTCTTTTCTCATTATTTGGACCTGGAGGTGTAGTAGGGCTGTGTGTGAGCCTGTGGCCTGTAGGAGCAGCTGGAACAGCTTGATTTGCATTGGTCTCTGGTCTTGGGATAGGAGGGACAAAAATATTTATACTTCCATGGTATTTATGCCCTTGCTTCAGTCTCATCTCAGAGAACTCCGGGGTCATGTAGCCGCCGCACACGCGAAACTCTTCTTTCGGCCTAAATGGCTGCACAAGAAAAAAAAAATCATCATTTTGGGCTTTTCATTGAATGCTTCTGATGGAATGACTGCCTGATTGAAGTTATAGCATTGCTCGTTTCAGTTCGGCAGTTCCTGTCCTTGGAACATACCTCAATCACATGGTGAGCTACAAGTATTTCAAAGCGTCAAGTTCAGAAAACAAAAAGAACATTTTATTGAGTTGCATGTACGTAGTAGCTCACCTAAAGGAAAAGAAAAATGTGAGCAGTCTGCTTAAACTTCCACACGTCCAAAACAAATATAAGTATTTAAATTGTAGAGTAATCCGAAAAATCCAAAGTGGCGTTGTGTGCGATCATAAATTGGACAACGCCATTGAATAATACATACCTATAGGAAAATGCTATGCATACGATTTTTGATTCCGATTTTTGTACGATCAAACGCAACGGCGCGGACGGCAGGGAAACCTAACGCGAACGCACGGCGCACGCACACACGGTAGTGAGGACTCCGGAGCGCTCATGGGCCCTAAAGCCCAATTAACCTCTTTGCATCTAACTTGAGGATTATATCTATACTTGAGATTATGTTAGCACGATCTATCAGTTAGTATTCAATCTAACTAAATTTACTATCTAATCTGAAGGGAAAAGAAGATATTTTGGACCTTCTATCTCATGATTTTTTCTAACTGATCGAACTAAATTTACTATCTAATCTGAAGAGTGGAATGTTTGAACAAGTTCTGCTTCATCAGCATGTGACATCAATTAATGTGCTAAGCAGTACTATACTTTGGCTTTAAGTTTGTCTCTAGAAATTCTATGTATCTAAACATATGCAAACCCTGTTTGACATTGGTTCATATATGAACTTTGTCTGCATCCAATTCTGATTGTGGCCATTAGAATCTACTTCCAACTAGGGTTGATGCTATCCCTGTCCAAGGTGCAAGGAACATATATGTATGAGTAGTTTGCTTAACCTGCCACATGATAAATGAGCGCTAAGTACAATTACTATATAAGATACAATTAGGACTAAAATTGCTTAATATATAATTAGAAAGAAATTGCTTTGGTTGGCTATGCAAGCGTGCCAACGAGAGAGCAGACCAGCACGTCAGGAGATTGGGCTTTGGATATGGGCTCAATAAGGGAGGGAACCGTTTCATCGCTAAAAAACGTTAGGAGTCAGGAGAGAAACGTTTCATCGTACAAACCTACTAGACATGCCACGAAACATGGGAGAAAGAGCATGGTCTTCTTTCGGTCAAAACGGCTACGATAGGTGATAAGTAGATGTAAGCATATATGGATACCATCCTCTCAAGTGTTTTGCTGACAGCAAATTTCTGTTTTTTAAAACCGTTCGAACAACTAGCTCAACCTAGGAGCCCAACCCTGTGGTGTGGCCTGTTTCTGCCCTGAAGGGCCAAACCCAATCTAAGCATAACAGTGCGTTTTGAGGGCTATATTTTCAATTGATCGACAAATTGGTGTAAAATTTGTGTTGTTGAGCTCTAGCATGTCGCCCGAGGGTCGACGTTTGTACCCAGGCCAACACCCTGTTGCCCCCCCCCCCCCCCCTTCTCTCTCTCTCTCTTAAGAGCAGGTACAAGCCAGCTATAAACACATACCGAGGAGATAAAAGAGGAGAGGAGAGCAGTGGGCTATAGATCTGTAGCCAGCTACAGCACGGATTCCAAAACACAATGTATATGTGATAGGCAGGACCATATATTAATAGTATAATATGTTTATAGATAACTATTGTATAGATTGGCTATTAAATCAACTATAGATGATTTGGAGCTAATAGTTGGCTATACTATTAAACTTGCTCTAATAAGATTTCGACTGGCGTCTTTGCCGGCCCGGCGAAAAGTATGTTTTGAGGATAACATTATTAACCGAAAGGTTATTATTTCAGAAATGCTAAACAACAGGATCCCGTCGGGACGGGACAGGATCCCCTTTCGTCCACCGTGTCATCCACCCTGCAGCACGAGACGAAGGGATTGGATTGGAGAGAGAATGGCGGCACCGTCATATCCCTCGCGTCCTCCCACCTCGCCGATCTCCGCCGTGCAGGCGGCGCGTCACCGTCACCGCTGCCCCGACGCATCCGCAGCAGCTCCGCCTCGGGTGCTCTCGCCGCCGCGCGCAGCGCGTTGTCGCCATGGCCGGATCCAGCAAGGTTGCCATCCTCCTTCCCGCTTAAACCAACAATGCAAGCAAGCGATGCCGTCCTGGAAGCAGCGTCGGAAATCAGGCTCCTTGGACACAGCGATGACTGTGAAGCCGTCAACGACGTGCTTGTACGAGCGAACTAGCCGCGGCTTGCCGCCGGCGGTGGTGTTGCCAGGGAGGAAGGGCATGTACTAGCTCCGCTGCGCGCCGTCGTCGTCCATGCCGGCGGTGGCGGCGTCCGGCCACAGCCTCAGGAGGACGATGTACTCCTTGTACTCCAAGGGATCCTTCCTCCTGCTACTGGGGTGCCGATGCATTGCTGGTGGTGGAGCGCCGCGGGGAGGGGGGGAGGAATGGGCATGCGGTGCAGTGGAGACGACGAGGATCATCTGATACCTCGCAAGTATCACCTGATATGTAGTAGAATCGCATGATACCTTATAAGTATCACCCTATACCGGTTAGGTATTAGGACCTGATACCTCGCAAGTCACTTTCTACGTGGTAAGAATCGCATGATACCTGATAGGTATCATCTGATACCTCGCAAGTATCACCTAATACCTGGTAGAATCACATGATATCTGATAAGTATCACCCGATACCGGTTAGGTATCAGGACCTGATATCTCACAGGTATCACCTTCTACGTGGTAAGAATCGCATGATACCTGATAAGTATCATCTGATACCTCACAAGTATCACCTAACACGTGGTAGAATCGCATGATACCAGTTAGGTATCAGGATCTGATACCTAACCGGTATCATCCCGTTTATGAACGGGATTCCGGTATATAGCAGTCCTCTATTATTTAGCGGTTTGTATAAAAGATATACAACAACAATAAAAAAAAGTACCTGATCCAAGCCCCTATGCATTGCGGCAGTGTCTATTCCAAGAGATGCTTCAGGGAATGCCCGCCCTGTCATTTCCCGTGCTTTCACATTTCCAGGGTCATACTCCAATATCTGTTTTGATTGTAAAAAATAAGCTCATAGGTGTGTACAGGAGGCTAGCGTATGATTAACAGTGGCAAAAAGCGCCCAATGAATGCCAATTGGACCATGTAACATTTGGGAAAGGAATATTCTCTTGTTAATAGAAGCACCTCACGATAGCGGTGGTATGCTTGTTCATAGCGTTGAAGCTGATTCGCGCACTCAGCAGCTTTGAAGGTAAGGGAAATCAACATTTGTTTAATTTCTTCATCTGTTTCTCCTCGTCCAAAGCGCAGGAGTATGATCTGCCTGGCCTTCAAACAAAATAAACAGATTTTCAGATTCAGTCTGAACATTTGTGGCATGCATATAATATGTTTGTCACTTGGGAGAAAAAATGCTATATATTTTTCCGGGAAAAACACTCATGCCTCTTTTTTTGCATCTTTAAATTATTTACTACCTTGTAATATCTCCTGTAAGCTCTCAAAAATTTGCTTGAGCTGAACAGTTTGTCTCCCTCCTTTTCCTTTTCAGCTGCAGCTTCGATGGTCTCTGCTTGACTCATGAGCCGGGGAGGCTTGTCCTAAATTTAATTCAGATCCAATATGTCATGTAGAGTTTCCAAAAGATTGGTTCTATATTTTCAAATCATGGAAACTAACTCAAGCTGCATACACGCATTAACAATATAGAATTTTTCACATCATGGCAACTAAGTCAAGTGATATACGCACATTTACAACTGAGACAAGCTCGATTTCGTAGGTCACGGAAGAGCCAACAGGGACAACCAAAAGTTGATCCTGCACACGATGGGGGGGAATGGTGAACAAGGAGACCTCTCCCTCCCGCATTGTAAGAACAGCTTCCTCTAGGCCTTCGCTAACCTGCTCTGCATTTCAAAAGTAATAGCTGACACTTATCAGAAACAAGCAAGTTTTAATTAGTCGAGTTGTAGAAATTCAACCTTCGTCAACCATGAACTTGAACGGCTCATCTCCTTCGTGGCCCCTCTGATCAAATACAGCCCCATCTTGCAGTTTACCAATCAGTCGAACTGCCATTGCAAACGAACATTAGGAATATTGATATGCAAGCAAGAGGTAATGAGCTATATGCCTACATATGTTCTTCAGAATTTCAGATTAGGAGCTAACTTGAAGGTACCTCCGACCACTGCTTCATTCTCTGTCTGCTGTCCTTCCAAATTTCCTCTACGAAGGGTTTTCTTGAGGATTGTCCCATTCTCTCCAATGTGCCTCACTGTTTTCCATGACATCAATTGAAGGTACACATAGAGAGTTGCATCAGGTGGCACACCGGCTTCATCCCCTATGGATGGTCTACCCCGTTCACCAAAACCATCTAGGGATCAAGAGAAAGAGAGCACCAACGAATACATATTAACTACAAGATTAATTGATGAGTGTATTCTTCAAAAAATGACACATGGAAAGACACGCTTGTAAATATTCCTAATGCATGCATGCACGCAAAGAAAGGAAGATTTGAGATGATGATTGTTGACTATTTAGTTGCCACTATCTGCTTTGACTATTGAATTTATTACAAGATATAAGTTGCATGAGAAGACACAAATTGTTAATTTTACTCAACTACTAGAAGGTTACATACAAGGAGGGGAGCTTACATTCTGGTTTAACAATGAGAACAGCTTCCTCTCCTTCTGTCATAGTCTCCACAGCACGTGCAAATGCAGGACAAAAGAAGCCTGGATTTTACAATTCTATTAGACTGACATAGTAAAATAATACTTCTATAGTTAAGTGTATTCAATCATGGTAAAGGAAAAATATTCTTACCTTCCGCAAGGTTGAACTCAATACCTTCAGACATGGACACTGACATCCCATCCTCCAGGCAAGCATTGTAGTTCACTACAAAAGGAAAAGGAAAATGTAAAAGTATTAGCTCAATGAACTCACAGCACGGGCACTGTTGCAGTATCGAAGAAATAATGGAAAAATATTGGCACAATTAATTTCTCAAATTCAAAACTAAAGAAAACAGAGAGATTAAGGGAGTAACTAATGTAGTATTGAATACCAAGCGCTTCATCCAAATCACAAGGCTTATCGCTCCCCAGTCCACGCTTGATGATCTTTTTCAGTATGCCTTCATCATCGAGGATGTCAGTTATGGTGACAAGAGAGATGAGCTCAATATCAAACCGCAGTGCTTCATTGGGGGCAATATTCCCTGGGATATCAACTGGACACCGAGACTTGGTGCCTGCTAATTCTGGAGGGATGGTGAACACAGCTTTCTCCCCTGCTTGCATTGAGCTAACAGCCATACTGAAGCCTCGCATCACATTCTCTATAAGCAGCATTTAGTTTTATTTCATTGGAGTGTGGCTCGTTTTTGAGAAAAGTATGGTTACAGTAGTACAAACACCCAAGGAGCCAGATTTTTTTGAAAAACACAGACACATGAAAGATGAGCCATGTAATCTAGTTATCTACTGCATTCTACTAGAATCTTTTATGGCTTGAAACAAAAATGTCAGACACCAAATAATTAACAGTCACTTTTGCTTTAAAAGATTCAGTCCTTAACAAGAGTCTTGACACAAATCCCGCTGTTTGATCATATAGGTCCGTGGAGAAGTTTATACAACACAGAAATCAACAAATCCATATAAAGAAAACAATTAATATATGACTAGATGATCAGATTAAGATCAATAAAACTACATACATGACAGTTTCATGATGGATTAAAAAAGAGTAAATTTCAAGTAACCCTAGGTATTATGGTCATAAAGTTTTCAAAACCACACTATTCATTATTTTAACTTTCATCTACCACACTTTTGAGTTCTACAATCACATCCCAAATTTATGAATTCTTTATCTATAATATAATACATATTATGTTGATATAAGTAAAGCTTTTATAAAATTTGATATAGGAATATGTCAAATTGGTTAACGGTGTGGTTTTATGAAACTTTAGAACCATAATACAAGTTATGTGCCAAATGCCAAAATCCTTGTGGTTTTGTGCAACTTGGACCACAATAGGTGGAGTTCTATGAAATTTACTCATTAAAAAATGATAAATAAGTTCGGTGAAGCAATTTAAATATTTATCACAAACTAAAAGGAAAAAAATAAATTATACTTGGCCCATGTGCTAAACATGCATTTTCCATAATAGTTTCTGGGAGTAACTGTTTGAGTAAATTACACAAAATCATTGGTTTTGTGGCGACGGATGTAGAAAACCCTAAGATTCCTGGTTAGTGGCATACTGGTGTTTAATCATAAGTTTTGTGATCACAACTCACAAGGTTTCACAGCCATTACAATATCTAAGAAGATTAAGAATACCATAGGTTGGTTAAATAGAAAGTACCATGAACATTACATAGTTTTGAATCCGTTGGTTCTGATCGAGTGGTGTGTGTGTGTGTTATGGATTTATTAACCCGGCAATTACTAAAAGGTAAATTCAGGGTGTACAGTTATACCTTGTCCTAATATAAAAGTCAGAGGCACACCATCTTCTCTGGTGGATGCACCAAGTGCCATCAAGTCTTTTTCCTGTAAAGTGGACTGAAAGAAGCCAAACATACTGATCATTCATCAAAGGAACAGTACATAGGAAGATCAATAGCATGACTGTGTAATTGAAACTAGAAGAAGAGCTTATATCTTATTAACCATCAATAGAGTTATGTGCAGGGATAACTGCTACAAGCAATACAAGTAACACAGGTGAAATCATCTCCGACTAGCACATTTCCAAAATTTCTATTGTACGACTTGAGAAATGAGAATCGTCATGCAGGATTAGATTGGAATGCTGAAATTCTCCATACTTTATACCGGATTTCAACCATTTCTCAGGAGCCGGTCAGGACGGAGATTATGAGATGCATTGGAGAGATTTCGCAGCAACCGAGAGATGAGGGTTTGACCTTGGAGGCGCGTGTATGCGGCCGGCCGAATCCCACCTCGCCGGCTCGTTCCCCTCCGGGGATTCGACCTCCACGGCCGGACCTACCCCGCCGCCTCCTTCGATTTGGCCTCTGCATTAGTGCATTGCCTCCGCGTCGACTTGACGACTTGGTCCTCGCCGCTGCTGAGCTGCTCCTGCGAGCCGCCTGCTGGACTTCGGCTGGTGCTGATCGGCGGCGGCGGCGCCGCGGGAGGTAGCAAGGGGCAGAGATTGGCCGTGCCCCCTCCATTCACCGTTAAAATAAATCCAACGGCCTGAATTTTTCTGTCCCCCCCCCCCCCCCACCACCTACCCCCTCCTCTCTTTCCTATATCAATACTACTAATATAGCACAGTACAGTTTACTAAAGCTATATTCATGTCACTGCAATTCAAAGCTTAGAAGCATGTAATTTACTTCCTCCGTTTCACAATATAAATTATTTTAGCATTTCTTACATTTATATTGATATTAATAAATCATTCTAGCATCACTATGAATATGGAAAATGCTAGAATGACTTACATTGTGAAACGGAGTGAGTAGGTGATTTCAAAAGTAAGAATTGTCAAAAAAAAAAAGAATTGTCATATGAATGAAATCTAGCAAATAATTAATTATAAATAAGGCACTCCCCCGTTTCATATTATAAGTCATATGAACTTTTTTTCTAGTCAAAGTTGAAAAAAGTTTATAAAAAATAGCAACATTTTTAACCTAAAATAAACATATTATCAAAATATATTTGAAAGTTAGTTTTAATAAAACTAATTTGGTGTTTTTCTAAGCTTTATCAAATTTTAAGAAGCTTGACTTAAAAAGTCAGAGCATGGAGGGAATAGAAACGATTGAATCTGTAAGGACTGATTTTAAATTTTTTAGCAGTTATTTCAGGTGATTTTTTTTTTTTTGCAAGCGGTTGTAGACCGAGCTATTTTTTTTTAACTACGCACCTTGTGCCTCGCAGCAGTAGAACCCCTCTGTTTCCAACCAATCAAACCGTTCCCCAGCCGGCTCTTGAACGGTCCACTTCGCAAAGCCAGGAGAAGAGCCACGGCCACCCCCACGCTCGCTCCCAAAATTCTCTAATCGACCGATTTCTCCTCTCCACACGAACAGGTACTCATCAGGCTTACCTAGCTCTGACAACTTCATGCCGAAATCCTTCCTTCTTCTCCGTCGACGGCAAAAGAGGCACCTCGGCATGAAACACCCGACAAGTACGGGAAAAGAAGAAGGGTCTGGCTAGCTATCTCTGGCTCTGTTAATATGCTGGGCAGTTCGCTTCAATGGCAGCCTTCCTTTTGTAGTGACGAGTAGCTAGCTAGGTCGCTGCATAACTGTATAAGCAATAGCGGCATGCAGGATGCGCACGCACGGAACTTGAGAGAGAAAGTTAATTAGAGGCAAGTGGTGATGCTCACCTTAAATGTCAACGAATCAACGCGTTGGTGATCGTGCATTTTCTGCTCGATCGACTAGAAAACGTACGAACAAAAATGTCAACGACGACTTGGATGACCAAATGCGTGCCGTCGCGCTGGGTTTCAGATTTTTCAGTGTTTTCGTATCACCACTATTTCGCTAGATTTGCCAACCCATGGCGGCGGCGGCGTCGTTGGAAGCTTCGGTGGAGGCAATGTTTGTGTTACGAACCGATAGATAGATTCGGATCAGAGGGGTAGGTGAGGAAGAACAGAGGAGGGGTTTGAGAAGAACAGAGGAAGGAACAGGAAGAAGAGAGTTGGCAGGAGGAAGGATTGTATTAGGGAGATAGTTTGATTGTTTAAATGTTCGATATCCTTCTCCTATTACACAAGTGCTTATGTAGTTGCACTGATTACAGCTGCCATCCAGCCCATTCAGGTCCGGTTACTCGAACATTGGCACGCCTCGTCCGCCTCGGTCGCACCTGATGCCGAACCGGGTTCGCTTCCTCTGAAGTTGTTGGACTGGGTACAGTGGAAGTAGCTGCAAGTGTAACATCCCCCCCTCCTTGCGAACCGGCTTGCCCCCAAGCCGGGGCAGCAGGAAACCGATTGCGAAGCGCCGCAGCATCCTCCCATGTAGCTTCAGCAGAAGTTTGGCCAGACCAGCACACTTTCACTTGTTCAATTGTCGCTGCTCCCCGTCTGACCGCGCGGCGTAGGTACTGGACTGTCTTGCTCCAGAGCAGGTAGCGGTCGGATAGGTTCCCCAGCAGAAGGTTGAGCGGCCTTGCGTAGTTGCGATACATGCACCACCGGATGAATGGTACAGTCCTCCGGAAGCTTCAAGCGATACGCCACATCACCGATTTTGTCCAACACCTGAAAGGGGCCAAAATAGCGAAAAGCTAACTTGTGATTAGTGCGGACAGCCAGTGAAGTCTGGGCATAGGGCTGCGCCTTCAAGAACACCCAATCACCAATGCAGAACACTCTATCAAAGCGATGTTTATCAACTTGATCTTTCATTCGTTGCTGGGCATGGAGGAGATGTTGACGCAACAAACTCGTCACCATAGCACGTTCCTTGCGCCATTCTTCCAAATCAGCAACAGCGCAGGTCACTCCATCCAACACACCAAAATGACGAGGAGGATGACCATATAATACCTTAAATGGGGAAGAACCCAAGGCGGAATTGTAGGCGGTATTGTACCAAAATTCAGGAAGCGCCAACCAGCGAGACCAACGGCTGGGACAAGCATGTACGAAGCAGCGCAAAAAGGTCTCCAAACATTGATTTACCCACTCCGTTTGCCCATCAGTTTGAGGGTGGTAGGCAGAACTCATCTGAAGTTGTGTGTCGGCCAGACGAAAGAGCTCAATTCCACAGTGCACTCGTGAAAATACGATCACGGTCAGAAATGATAGGCAGAGGAAGTCCATGAAGCTTGTACACATTGTTCAGATAGAGCAAGGCCACATCAAAGGCAGTGAATGGATGTGCCAAACCCAGAAAATGGGCATATCGACTGAATTTATCCACGACAATCAAATTACAGTCGAATCCCGAAGATTTGAGCAGTCCTTCGATGAAATCCAAAGACACTGTCTCCCAAGCCTGATCCGGCGTGGGCAAAGGTTGAAGAAGCCCTGGGTAACGCACCCTTTCAGATTTAGCTTGTTTGCAAACGGCGCAATCGGTCACAAAAGTCTGCACTGCCCGCTTGAGACCTATCCAGGCAAACAGCCGTTTCACTCGACTGTATGTGACCTGAATGCCCGAGTGCCCCCCAATTGCACTAGCATGCAAGGCTGTCAGAATGCGATGCTGTAAAGCTGGATTAGAGCCCACCCAGATACGCCCTTTGTAGCGAAGTACTCCTTGCTGCAAAGTGTAATGGGGATACTGATCTGGAGATAACAGCACTTGTGTCAGCAATTGCTCGGTAGCAGGGTCAGTCTTGTATCCTTCCTGCACCTCATTTAACCAAAGGGGTACCACAACTGATAGAGCACAAATTTGCATAGGATCAGTCTGCGGACAGCGAGATAACGCATCGGCTGCCTTATTGTCCAAGCCCTTCTTGTATTGCAGCTTATACTGAAGTCCCAAAAGTTTGGTCATGGCTTTCTGTTGCCATGGAGTGGCCAGACGCTGATCGCCTAGATGTATTAGACTGCGCTGATCAGTTCTGATAATGAACTCTCCAAATTGCAAATAAGAACGCCAATGATCGACAGCCAACAAAATAGCCAAGCATTCGTTTTCATATGTGGACAAACCTCGATTCTTGGGACCCAAAGCCTTACTCAAATATGCTAAGGGATAACCTGCTTGCATAAGAACTGCTCCCACTCCACGATCTGAAGCATCAGTCTCAATTTCAAAAGTTTTGGAGAAATCGGGCAATGCCAGAACAGGAGCCGATGTCAATGCCTTTTGCAAAGTATCAAAGGCCAGCTGGTGTTTGGCTGTCCAGAGGAACACAGCATGTTTCTTAAGCAAGTCGGTGAGAGGGCGACTGAGAACAACAAAGTGGCGCACAAACTTCCGGTAGTACCCTGCCAGTCCAAGAAAACCTCGAACCTCCTTCACATTGCTTGGAATAGCCCACTGCTGAACAGCCTGAACATTCTTAGGATCTGTAGAGACGCCCGCCCCACTGACAACATGTCCCAAATAAGTAAGACTTGGCTGGGAAACGTGCATTTGGAGCGTTTGACCTTCAATTGATGTTTCTGTAGAAGCTGAAAAAACTTGTTTAAGCAATGACACATGGTCCTCCAGATTACTGCTATAAACAAGAATATCATCGATGAAGACAAGAACTCCTTTGCGTAGCAAGGGGGATAAAATAGTGTTCATCAATCCTTGGAAGGTGGCTGGGGCTCCGGTCAAGCCATAAGACATCACACGGAATTCATAGTGGCCATTGTGAGTTTTAAATGTTGTCTTATGCTCGTCTTCGGGTCTCATACGGATTTGATGATAGCCTGCCCGCAAATCCAAGCTAGAGAACAGACTTGAGCCAGCCAATTCATCAAGAAGTTCATCAATAATGGGCAAAGGATAGCGATTCTTGACTGTAATAGTGTTAAGATGTCGGTAATCGATGCAGAATCGCCAAGTAAGGTCCTTCTTCAGCACCAATAAGACAGGAGACGAAAAGGGGCTAGAACTGGGCTGAATGACACCCTGTTTTCAGCATCTCGGCCACTTGTTTCTCGATCTCGTCTTTTTGGGCAGGATTGTATCGGTAAGGGCGCAAATTCACCGGCTGTGCTCCTGGTATCCAAGGAATAGCATGATCAAATTCACGAGCTGGAGGCAAACTAGAAGGCTCATCAAACACAGAAGCGAAATCCTGCAATACTTGAGCAATGACTGATGGAACAACCGGTCATAGAGTCTCCTGTTCAATAAGGCAGAGTTCCACTGTCTGTAATACCGAGTGATGGTGCAATAACCCCTTCACCTGAGAGGCCGACATTCCAGCACAATGAGAGACGTCTGAGCGAACACCCCGAAGACACACCCTCTGCTGATTATACTGAAACTGCAAGGTTTTTTCCCTCCAATCGACTTGCATAGGGCCGTGAGATTCCAGCCAATCCATTCCCAAGATGGCGTCATAAGTTCCAAGAGGCAGAATCTTCAAGTTGGAATGAAAAGAGATTCCCTGAACCCACCAAATGCAGTCGACCAATTCCTGAGTGTGTTGCAAAAGACCACCATCGGTCACTCGTACCTCGACAGCAACAAACCCCTGACGGCGTCCTGACAGTTGGGCCGCCATATCCTCAGAGATGAAACTATGAGTACTACCAGAATCCACGAGCATGAGTACCTCATGTTGCTGCACCCATCCTTGCAACCGCAATGTTCCCGTTGTTTCCAAACCCAGCACAGCTTCCCTTGAGATCTGACAAAGCTCACTGTCAGCAGATTGCACAGGTTCAGATGACTCAGCTTCAGGTTCAATATCCGAGTCCATGATGTGATCATCCAGCATCTCCCAAAGCTCTTCAAGCACATGCAATTGCACTGTCGGCCCACACTTATGATCCCGACTCCACTTTTCTCCACACGTATGGCACAGCCCCTTCGCTCGGCGGTAAGCACGAAGAGCTGCCAATTTTTCATCCACTGCCGGCGTTTGCAGTTCCTCCATCTGTCGGCGATCATCAACACAGGGACCCGGCCCCGCTCCTGGTCGCGGATGAACAGGAACACTAGGTTTCGCACCAGGACGCCCATTGCTAGAGAAATCCACCTGGCGTGCCTCCCTCCGGTTGGTCTCCAACACCTCCTCCTGTAAACAGGCCAAATCGACAGCAGTGTCCAAGTCAACAGGACGATGGAGTACCACGGCGGATCGAATGTCTGCTCGCAGCCCATCCAAAAATTGAGTAACAAAAAACTCTGAATTCCATGAAGAGTGATGAGCATGGAGATTATGCATGAGTTCACTGAATTTCTCTGCATAGGCGCTAACCGACCCTACTTGACGCAAACGATTAAACTGACGGACCAAGCTCTGAAACTCTTCACGACCAAATTTTAGACAAACAGCTTCCGAGAACTCCTCCCACTTCTCTAATTCCTCATGAACCTTAGAAGACTGTAACCAAGTAATCGCACTTCCTATGAACTTCAAAGCTGTGACTCCTACACAGAACTTGGCACTAATCTGTCAGGGTTGCGGGTTAGGTATACCCTCTACCCTTCGACATACATCACAGATGGAAGGAGTCCTACTCAGACAGAACTAGGTCGTCATTGTATCGTGCCGGGTCCGATGTCTCCGAGTCCTACTTGGAGACCAGCCGACTTGCAATATAAAAGGGACCGCCCGGGAGGACCTAAGGCATCGAATCTTACCGCCAACACATCCACCACAGCCTACGAAGTCGGAGCCTACAGGAGCCAAGTCGTCGGGTGATCTAGTCGAATCAACTCGACTACAATCTCGTTGGTATCGTCGAGTTCCGCTATTCCCTTTGTAATCTGTGGATTAGGGCTATTACCTATCAAGGGGCCTGAACAAGTATAATATTTGTTTTCTGCCTGCTTGATGTCGTATTACGTAGATCGTCGTACCAGCGTACCCCAATACCCTCTATATCCGGTCTACGGGTATCCCCCGTCGACAGTGGCGCGCCAGGTAGGGGGACTTGGTGCTCAAGGTTCTACTACTATGACATCCAGCTTCGTCGACAACAGCGTCAACACCAACCTCAACCAAGGAGTTCCTACTTCAACAATGCTGGTGTGGACTCAAGTCGGCAAAATCGTCTTCCCGGTTTACACCACAGTGCCGATCTTAGCTGGTCCATCAATGGCCGGAAATGAGAACGCAGTGGCTACAACCCAGGGCGATTCCATGTTGAAGGATCCTCCCGCCGAAGCGGAGATCGGAACGTCAACGACATCCGAGCCCGAGAAGGATCCTAGTGCGGCCAAGCCTTGTCGTTCCGACAAGAATCACGAGCCGACGAGGATGACTTCCGAGGTGACAAGGTCCTCATGTCCTATCCACAAAACCAGAAAACACACCTTGCAAGCCTGCTGGGTTTTTCTCAACGTCCACGCTGAAATTAGTGCCTACAAAGAGCGTGGAATTCAGCGTACTTCTCCAACTCGTGATGTCTATTGTCCTATTCACAAGACAAAGAATCACGACCTCTCAAGCTGTGTCACACCCGGAAATTCACTAATAATTTCCGAACTAATTTGTGCATAAAATCCTCGTCCAGGAATCAACCGAGGTACACAAACTGACAATTTAATATACAAATCCATCATAATAACGTTACATACTTATAAAAGAAAAGAGAACAGCAGCGGAATAACGGTCTAGCGATGGCTTCAGCTCCACTCCCACAGGCAGCTCAACTGGGGTATAAGCCAAATGCCTTCTCCTTCTGGATTCTTTTTCTTCAACTGAGGTTGATTGATTATTGCAAGGATGAGCATATGACATACTCAACAAGCCACACAGCAAATATGCAAATGCACAAGGATACCAAAGGATGGCATAATATAGTCTCATTTGCGAAAGCAGCATTTAGCAAAGAGTTAAGAGTAGTAAAACAGTAGATTAATTAATCAGAAATTTTAATCAACACTGAACAGCACACCCATGCTGCTCAGGCCCAACCATCCTGAACAACTATACCCGGCTGTACAGATCTAACTCCAAACCAGGAGCTAAACAAATTATTACCAGTTATAGCATCAATAATTATTGTGAGAGGTGTGAGACTAATCACGAAACACATTGCTCAACCCGCCCATAACCGCGGGCACGGCTATTCGAATAGTTTTACTCAGGCCAGAGGTGTACCACTGTACCCACAAGACACAGCCTCAACATCATGTCTACCATGCGTCGCGATACTGGAAAGTACCCGAATAGAGGCTGTGACAATACCCTCCGCACAACACAACTCACCACAGTGCACCATTCCTGGATCATAATCACCCCCTTATAAAACAAGGCATGGACTCCCCAGCGACCCCCGTGGGCTTATCTCCGCCACTTCTCAGTCTGGTGCTCCGCAATGAACCATGCTATACAAAAGGTAAAGCCGTTGCCCACGCTGGCTTGTGGTTGGCACGGTTAATGTATCACAACAGTAGCTCGCGAACCGGTCCTTAATTGCCATGAGCACGACTCTTAAAACCATGTGCTCACAACCCACCATTATCAAGTTTTAGTTGGCAAGTAATTAATTAACCAATCACGATTGACCATCGTGAACTATCATTAAGCCATCATTAAATAATAGTGAATCATAAGTTATCCCAATAGTGTGCTAATGTTTCTAAGCATGGCTAAGCAATTATATCTAACATCTAGTTGAACCAATATATATAAAGCTCAACTAGTCAAATTATAATATCCCAAGGTATCAAGGAATAAAGTAATCAATGCAAACAGGCCATAACAAAGGAATAGATTCACACCACCCAGTGACATTCGAAAATAAATGCACAGTTGAAATAAATAGAGAATTTAAATATAGGATCAACATGCTCAAAGGATTGTGTGTAGGATCTGTGTGACTTGCCTTGCAATAATCGGTCTTCAATTAATCTTCTGAACACTTCCGACGCACTCACGAACCTTCGCAATGACGGAAACGACAAGCTAACACGCAAAACGAAGAAAAAGACTAATAAAAACCAAATAAACAGTACAAAAACAAGCATAAACAGTACATGTGGATATTTTTAACATGTAGATCTCAATTTTAGAAAAATTTAGAGACTTGAACCAACTAAATCCGAGCTAAGATGAATTAGTTATGAATTTTTAAAGATTAAATCGGATTAAAACACTTATAAGGGTTTTAATTGAATTATGACGCAATAAAGAATTATTTTTGAAAAGGAAAAGAGGATTATTGCGTCAGCGGGCTCGGGTTCACAGTGGACCGGGTGCACGGCTGCGGTCTACGGATCGGGCGGTCGAGATCTACCCTATCCACAACGAACGGCTGAGATCTAAACGGTCTACGACCGGTCTAAGGCGGACGGCAACGATGACGTTAGCGATGACGTCATCACCGGCGGCGGCTCGGCAACGCATGCTCGCCGGCGAACGACGGCGCGACAATGCAAACGGAGGACACCAACGGGTAGAGGGCGACGCGGCGAACTCACCGAGCTCTTGGACGACGACAAACGACGACGGATGACGACGGCGGCGAGGTTGAAGCAGCGGCGATCTTCGGATCGACGGTGACGGCGGTGCTCCGGCGTGCTACAGCGGCGGCGAAGCGGTGGACGGGAACGGCGATGACCTCGCGATCCCGATGGTGGCGACGGCGACCGACGACGGCGGCTGCAACAGCGGCGCGGCGCGGCTGAACCGACGGCAACGACGGCGACGGCTAGGGCTACGCGGAGGCGGCGCTAGACGCGACGGCGGGCTAAGGCAAAGGTGGCGGTGGATAGAGGAGGTCCTGGGGATGCTTTTATAGGGGCTAGCGAGCGGCGACGGAGGCCCACGGCGATCGGCGGCGAGATTGAAGCTAGGGTTGGAGGGAGAAAAGTCCATCCGAATCGAGCTCAAATCCGTTGGTTTCCAAACGAAAATGACCGAAGTTTCTAAAAGAGAAAAGGAAGAGGAGATCGAGGAGATTATTTCCCCTCAAATGATTCGGCCGGAGAAGGAATGGGGCGGCCGAATTTGGAAGGAGACGGCGGCGCGGCTCGGCTAGGGTTCGGCCGGGCGACGGCGCGAGGAAGACGACGGGTCCGACAGGTGGGACCCACCTGTCAGCGAGCGGGAGCGTGTGCGCGGGCGGCGGCTCGGCTGCGGGCGGACTTGGGCCAGGGAGGAGAGAGGGAGGGTTTTGGGCCGACTTTCGGCCCAAAACCAAAAGGAGGATTTAAAAACATTTTTCTATTTAAATTATTCATGAAATAGAATTTCATTTATTAAAAATACTTCCTTGGCTCAAATAAATCCCAGAAAAATCTAGGAACTAAAGAATCAAGAGAAGTGTTTAACAAAATTTTATCTTGCCCAATTTTATATTGAGATTTAACAAATTAAAATTAGATCTTCTCTTTTAGGCTTTTAAGATCATTTCTAATAATTCCTTTTAAACAACAATTTATAATTTAAAGATTTTTAAACAAGAAAAACTCTTAACAATTATAATTAGATCATTAATGATTAAATAATTACTGAACTGTTCTTTGTATCATTTAATAAAAATTAAATCCATCCATGCTTTATTTTTAGGAAATTTTATTTCCCACATTTAACTTCACTTGTAAATTAATGAACATTTAATATAAATTCTAATAATAATTTATTAAATAATTTATAAATCCTGAAACAAAAATCAGGATGTGACAAGCTGCAAGGTCTTCCTCCGCGCCATGAAGACGCCACCTCCTAAGGTCCAGCAGTCACGTGTCCCCTTTAGGGATGAGGACAAGGAACAAGGAGCGACATTGATTTCAGATCGATTTGTTGGGGTAATCGACATCGATCCCCACGAACCATCAGTCTTGCACCTGCTCGAAGACTATGACTCATCGTCAACGAGTACGCCGCGCGAGGTATTGGCTATCGATGAGACCGGCACGTCAGTGCGCGCTAATGCGGAAGCGGAGAATCAAGTGACTACACCGGCTCAGCACATCAGGGCCATCAACGCAATACTGAGGGAAACCCCCTACGATCCCGTTCTGAACGACGATCTCGCACGATGGACAGAACGGTTATGGGAATCAGTGACCAACCTCAGCAACGCGTTCGAAGAGGCCGCTGCTGCAGCGCACCCGGAACAGCCACCAACTGGCGATGCTAATGGTGAAAACCCTGAACAGTGGGAATTGCCTCATCGAGCCACCCCTCCACCTCGCGGCACCGGCGATCTCCGCGATCACCTGAATGACCGCCAAGAGGCGCGACGCACACGAGACAACAAGAACCGTTCCCGACATCGCGTCTCTTCACGGTGTCACGATAACGAAGAACGAGGAGGCCGTTCGAGTGAAGACCGAGACCGTGATAACCGCCACAACCGCCACGATCACGACGATCGCGAACGACGGGTGCTGGGCGATACTGGTCGAGGACGTCACCCTAATGACGACAATGATGGAGATCGGCGCCGAGACAACAACGGGAGACGACGACAGGATTCTCGAGAACCCGGCCGACGTCCTCGTAATCGTACGCCGGAACCAAGCGACACATCATCATCGTCGTCATCCTCCTCATCCTCATCATCAGATAGGCATCCACGAAGGACGTACGATCGCCGACAACCCACCGCCCCCAGCGCTGGGTGTAGAGCTTTCGGTCGTTCACTTCGGGATGTCCGATGGCCTGAAAGATTCCGACCAGGAGCAATAGAGAAATACGATGGGAATACCGACCCAGAAAAATTCCTTCAGGTTTACTCCACGGTACTCTACGCTACCGGAGCGGATGACAACGCATTGGCAAATTACTTGCCAACCGCATTGAAAGGCTCTGCGCGTTCATAGCTGATGCATCTTCCCCCTACTCGATTTCTTCGTGGGCAGACCTGTGGCAGCAGTTCGTCGCCAACTTCCAAGAAACTTACAAGCGCCACGCAATCAAAGATGACCTACATGCGTTAACACAGAACCCGGTTGAATCCTTGAGGGATTATGTTCGGCGCTTTAATGAGTGCAGGAATACAATCCCCGAGATCACCGACGCTTCTGTAATCCGCGCCTTCAAGTCCGGTGTCAGAGATCGCTATACTACCCAGGAGCTGGCAACGAGGCGTATCACGACTACTCGGAGATTATTCGAAATTGTCGATCCATGCGCTCACGCGGACGACGCACTGAGACGCAAGAACAACAAACCGAAGACCGGAGGGGAGAAGAAACCAGTCAAGGATGCACCTGAGTCAAGCAAGAAGAAAAATGGCAAGAGTGGGAAAAGGAAAGCTCAAGCGGATGTTCTCGCAACAGAATACGCGGACCCTCCCAAGCGCCCAGACCCACAAGGCAGCGACACGAAGAAAATATGGTGCCCTATACACAAGTCAGACAGACACTCTCTAGAAGATTGCCTCGTCTTCAAAAAATCACTCGCAAAACACATGGCATTGGAAAAAGGCAAGCGAGTACGTGTGGTCGAGAAGGACGCTGAGGCGGTTACTTAGGAATCGGACTCAGCATACCCAGACTCCGATCTCCATGTCTCGCACATCTTCGTTGGTTCCACGGCATACTACTCAAAGCGAGAATACAAGAAGGTGGAACGTGAAGTCTGTTCGACGTGGCAGGGGGCTGCGCCCAAGATGAAGTGGTCTGAGCAGAAGATAGAATTCTCAGAAGAGGACCACCCCAAGACTGTTGTCATCCTAGGGCGATATCCGATCGTGGTCGAACCCACTATTCAGAATATCAAGGTCGCACGAGTTCTGATCGACAGCGGTAGCTCAATCAACCTTCTCTTCGCCAGCACCTTGGACGCTATGAGAATCCCACGAAGCGAGTTGACACCCACCGATCAACCCTTCGATGGAATCACTCCTCAGTCATCGTTCAAACCATTGGGCAAAATTACGTTGCCTGTGACTTTCGGCCAAGCAAATAACTTCCGAACGGAGAAGATCACCTTTGATGTCGCTGAATTCGATACAGCATACAATGCCATCATTGGGTGAACTGCACTCGCGAAGTTCATGACCGCATCTCACTACGCGTATCAAGTGCCCAAGATCCCGGGACCGAAGGGAACAATCACTATTCAAGGGAATGCTAAGCTGGCAGTGCAATGCGACAAACGGAGCCTTGACATGGTCGAGCACACGCCCAGCCCACCCGACACAGCTGAGCCACCCAAGAAAGTGAGCAGAACAAACAAAACGCCGAAACCAGACGGCGCAATTAAGATTGTTCCACTCTCCAGTGCCAACCCCGACAAGACCGTCAAGATCGGGGCATCACTAGGCGAGAAATAGGAACTCGCGCTCATCACCTTCCTCCGCGACAATGCTGACGTGTTCGCTTGGCAGCCATCCAACATGCCGGGGGTACCTAGGGAGATGATTGAGCACAAACTCTTGATGCGACCCGATGCCAAGCCAGTAAAGCAAAAACTGCAGAGATTTGCACCAGATCGAAAACAAGCCATACGAGAAGAACTCGACAAGCTTCTCAAAGTTGGTTTCATTAGAGAGGTACTCCATCCAGAGTGGCTAGCCAACCCAGTCATGGTGCGGAAGGCCAACGGGAAATAGAGAATGTGTGTCGATTTCACCGATCTCAACAAGGCGTCCCAAGGATCACTTCCCTCTTCCTCGAATAGACCAACTGGTGGACTCAACAGCCGGTTGTGAGTTGTTGAGCTTTCTCTATGCTTACTCCGGCTACCACCAAATCAGCATGGCGAAAGAGGACGAGGAGAAGACAGCATTCATCACGCCGTTCGGGGTATTCTGCTACGTTAAGATGCCGTTCGGACTAATAACCGCAGGAAACACTTTCCAGCGCACGGTCCAAGGTGCACTTAGCGACCAACTCGGAAACAATGTCGAGGCCTATGTCGATGACATTGTTGTCAAGACCAAGACAAGCGACTCATTGATTGACGATCTGCGGGAAATGTTCGACAACCTCTGACGATATCGCCTCATGCTCAATCCAGAGAAGTACACATTCGGAGTACCATCGGGCAAGCTTCTCGGTTTCCTCGTCTCTGGCAGAGGAATAGAAGCAAATCCCGAGAAGATCAAGGCAATCGAGAACATGAAGTCACCTACAAGACTCAAGGAAGTACAGAAGTTAACCGGATGCATAGCGGCACTTAGCAAGTTCATTGCTAGGATGGGAGATAGAGGACAACCTTTCTTCGCTCTGCTAAAGAAGCAAGACAAATTTGTATGGATACAGGAAGCCGAAGAGGCATTCATTGTACTCAAGCGCTACCTATCAAATCCCCCTGTACTTGTTGCCCCCCAACCTAATGAAGAATTATTTCTCTATATTGCCGCCACGCCATATTTCGTTAGCACTGTCATTGTTGTCGAGAGAGAGAAGGTGCAACGACCAGTCTACTACATCAGTGAAGCTCTCCACGACGCAAAGACAAGATATCCACAGATCCAAAAACTACTCTACGTGGTAATCATGACATCAAGCAAACTACGCCACTACTTCCAAGCCCACAGGGTCACAGTTGTATCCTCCTTCCCTCTCGGTGAAGTAGTGAGAAACAAAGACGTTATCAGCCGCATTGCGAAATGGGTAGTCGAGCTAAGCCAATTTGATGTCCGCTTTGTGCCACGAACAGCCATCAAGACCCAGGTACTTGCCGACTTCGTAGCCGATTGGACTATACCTGATAACAGGTCAGACAACCAAATCGACACCGAAACGTGGATAATGGCGTTCGACGGCGCACTCAACAGCCAAGGAGCGGGGCCAGGATTCATCTTGACATCACCTTCGGGAGATCAATTCAAGCATGCAATTCACCTCAACTTCAAGGCAACCAATAACACAGCCGAGTACGAAGGACTACTCGCCGGGATAAGAGCTGCAGCTGCACTCAGAGTTAGGCGACTGATTGTGAAAGGGGATTCCGAACTAGTCGCGAACCAGGTGCATAAAGATTACAAGTGCTCTAGCCCCGAGTTATCCAAGTATCTCGCAGAAGTCAGGAAGCCGGAAAAAAGGTTCGATGGGATCGAGGTCCGACATGTATACCGCAAAGACAACATCGAACCGGATGATCTAGCACGGCGTGCGTCCAGACGAGAGCCACTTGAACCTGGCACCTTTCTGGACGTCCTGACCAAGCCATCAGTGAAAGAGGCAAGCGGCGAAGATAGCCCGGTCGCCCCCAACATCAGCTCGGGGGCTACAGAGGCAGAGCGCGCCGTTGCCGATATTGAGACCACAGACGACTGGCGCACCCCACTCATTAAATTCATAGGCAGCGAAGAGTTGCCCGAGGACGACGCAGAAGCCGAGAAAATATCCCGTAAAGCAAAAGTCTATTGTATGATCGGCAACGATCTATACAAGAAGGCACCAAACGGGGTACTCCTAGAATGCGTCTCCTCCTACGACGGCAGACTCCTCCTCCTCGACATACATGAAGGGATCTGTGGGTCACATGCCGCCGGTCGGACATTAGTCGGAAAAGCTTTTCGACAAGGGTTCTTCTGGCCAACCGCCCTCAAAGATGCATGCGACATGGTTCAGCGGTGTGAAGCCTGTCAATTCCACAGTAAACACACAAGGCTACCAGCGCAAGCACTCCAGACTATCCCTCTCACTTGGCCGTTCTCGTGCTGGGGGCTAGATATACTCGGGCCATTCCCACGAGGACAGGGCGGCTACAGGTTCCTATTCATAGCGATCGACAAATTCACTAAGTGGATTGAAGCGACACCCACGGGGGAAATCAAGGCCGACAACGCCATCAAATTCATCAAAGGGATATTCTGCAGATTCGGATTGCCCCACCGTATCATAACGGACAACGGCTCCCAGTTCATCAGTGCCGATTTCCAGGATTACTGCATCAGGCTGGGAGTCAAGATCTGCTTCGCCTCGGTTTCTCACCCTTAGAGCAATGGACAAGTCGAGAGGGCAAACGGCATAGTACAATAAGGAATCAAGACCCGCGTCTACGACAGGCTCATATCACATGACAAGAAGTGGGTCGAAGAACTTCCATCAGTACTATGAGCTGTGCGTACCACACCGACAACGTCCAACAAGGAGACACCATTCTTCCTCGTGTACACCTCAGAGGCCATGCTCCCCACCGAGCTACGACATCAAAGTACACGAGTACAGAAGTATTCCAATGAGGATCAGGAGAAGCAGCGAAACGACGATGTGAATCTACTCGAGGAACATCGCGAATGAGTTGCCGTTCGAGCAACCAGCTACCAACAGGCCCTTCGCCGTTACCACGAGAAGCGCATCCGAGCACGCACGCTTTCGATCGGCGACTATGTCCTCCGACGGGTTCAAAGCCAAGCAGGGCGAAACAAGCTCTCACCCAAATGGGAAGGACCGTACACGATCACACAAGTTCTGCAGCCAGGCGCATTCAAAATTGCAGACGGCGATGGTCGCGAGTTGGCAAATTCCTGGAACATTGATCAATTACGTAAATTCTATGTATAAGTCAATAGTATCCATACTTGTAAGACATCTTACAGCTTCAATAAAGCCTATTTTCAGGTCCAGACCACAATCAAAGTGTTCCTTCCCGATGATCCCTTACCCAGATGACATCTAGCGTTGAAACCTATCCTCATGTCCCTTTACGCCGTCTTGACAAGGCCTCCGAGAAACCTAAGGGAACTTCGGCTGGGGACGCCCAGAGCCGATAAGGCCTTGTCGGATCCTGTAGAGACGAAAGACCATGTAAGATCTGGTCGTGTAAGAGTTCTCGCCGTGCGTATTAACCAAGCCGTGTAATTGGAAATAAACTTTCCAACTTTACGGTTGGGGGCTAGGATTAGTGCTTGTTCAACCGAGGCAGGTCAAAGGTCCAAGAGCCTTATCTTCCGAGAAGAATTCTCTGATAACAAGTCTGGGGGCTAGGGAGAGTGTATAACTCAAACGACTGATTGAAGTCGCGAAGTGAGAAGACACTCATACACGCTACATCCAGAGTAAGAAAGCTTAGTTAGATAGATTTTTTTTCTATTTCACAAGTACTTCTTACAATTCCATAAAAATCCAAAATTATATTACACATTTTCCCTAATATATTTGTCACAGGACACGGAGACTACTAGGAAGGCCAACGCCAGTCCATGGACTGGAAGACCTTCTCCGCCAGCGGCGCCATCGACTTCGCCAGGCCATCTATCTCCGTAGGAGTTCTCCGAGAACGAGAAAACCCTTCGCGGAGGAACTCGAGGTGCAGCAGCGGACGATGATCTCGAATGCAAGCCAACACATGCCCCCCGGCATATCGGCTTGATCGACGACACTCCTGCTTCAAGGCCTCGTCGATACGTTGACCGATGCCTTCGAGCTGGGCGCAGGCCCCATTCAGCCACGAGATGTATCCGGCCGTCGATTCCTCGGGATCCCCACGGGGTACTCGGAGCTCTCTACAGACTCTTGACATGGACGTGCATCAACTCTTCAGATACGAGTTGAACCACACCTCACGACCTCGGAGTGTCTCTACGGCCTGGTCCTTCTTCACTTCCAACATAGTCCTCTCGAGTTCCGCGACCTCAAACTTCGTCCTCCAATACTGAATGCGACGATCCTGGTTAGCAAGCGCACTCTCGATGTCTGCTCAGCATGGAAACGATTAAGTCAAGCTGCTCTTATCTCCCGAGAATATAGCAAATCAAGTCGATCCAGACGGAAGGGTAAAGGAAATGATAACAAAGACAACCAACCTAAGGGAGTCGTTGCCATGCTCGTTTCCACAGGCGAACTTTGATCTACATGGCCCCCCGGCACATGTGGCTCGAACGCATGTGCCGAAACGATCACTGGCAACTCAGGCTGTCCGCGCTGCTGGACATCCTCGACACCAACATCTCTACAAATGACAACAAAGTACTCAAGATCACAATGCTAAAGAAAGCTAAGGTGATGACCACACACACAAAGGCAGTTGGAACCAATGAGAGTTTTACAAAGCATGACTAAAGAGTACAAGAGAGCTAAGATCCTACTCTTCAAAAAGCGGGAGGACGGACTCCCCCAGATCACCAACCTCCTCCATCACATCCTTGCGCGCATCGCTAGCCGCCCCCTGATCCAAGATCTTCCGTAGATCGAGTTCAGGGTGTGCCAGCCTCACACACGCAAGGACATGGCACGCCCCGGTATAGATCCCGTTGGACGTCTCCTCTCCAATCCTGGCCGCGTGCTTGGAGGGAATCGCCTCCATCGCCGTCGCCAGTTCCGCAAGCGAAGACGTCAGCGAGAACTTGTCGGGATTCGCCGGGATGGTGGCCTTGACGCCGCACTCCCCGGCGAGCTGGTGCAGACCGGTGTAGGTGACCCGCCGTGAGCCACGGATCTCCGACAAGTGGTTCTCAAGCTTCGACATACGATGCTCGAGCCCTTGCCGTTGTCGCTCATTGCCAGCCACCAACTCCCGCATCTTCTGGAGGTCCTCGCGAACCTCCGCCAAATCGCGCGCCAGCCGGTCGGCGCGCTCATTCGCCGACGATGCCGCCGCCGCCCTCGCCTTCACGATCTCGCGGCTAATGCCGCGAGCACCAGCCTCGAGGAGGCGCCCCATCTCGACCTGGAGCTCCTTCCAGGTGAGGATGGCAGCCAATGGACCCCGACCAGCCGCGAGATCGCTGGCTGGGCCGCTAGGTGTCGCCTCGCGACTCCTGGGCACGACCACGACGTCCGTCGAGGCCACAACAGGAGACGTGCTGGAGGTCCCTCCAGACCCGTCTTGCACCGCCTTCGCCCGCGCCGCCCTGCGAAAAGCTGCAACTGAGACAGGCTGCAACAGTTTGACGAAGTGATGAAACCTCAAAGTCATCCACTTACTTCTCGCCAAGTGTCACAAGCCGCTGCCGTCGCGGAGGCGGGGGAGACGCGTCCGAGGCCTGGAGTATAACGGATATGATGTGAGGTGGAAGTTTTCCGGACTACATGATGAAAGAACAGGAGAACTTACCCAGGGGGTGGGTGTCTTCCGATGATGTCCGACCACAGAGGAGAATTTCCTCCCCTTTTTCGGAACGTTGCCGCCACTCGTTTTGGCAGCAGCGGCAACAACGTCAGACGCCTCCTTGGCGACTTTCTCCTTCAGCGACGCCGCCACCTGGTGGTCCACGAGCGGCCCGATGATATCAGTCAGAGGGAGAGCCTACGCTTCATGAAGTTATAATGCGATCCCGGAAGAAAAATGCAGAAGGGCCGCTGGGTACACTTACATTGATGGCAGCTTCGCGTTCGGCTACCCCTTTCTCGCAAAGGGGGACGGGGACGTTGCTCGCCGTTGTCGGGCCACTGATTATCAATTGGCCGACACGGCGCTCCACGGTCGCGCTGTCCAAGCCTGTAAATCGAGATCAGAATCCAATAAGTCGGGAGGAACACGCACATAATGGAGTCAATTTAACTACAAAGAAAAATACCCCGAGGAGAAACCCAGGTCGTGTCCTTCGGCCCAGAATAATCAAAGGCTGGATGGGCTCGAGCCTGGAGTGGCTGGATCCGCCTACCAATGAAGTCGGCAGCGACTTCATACCCCGACAATCCACATACTCGGAGGTCATCAATGATATCTATGAAAGATTGGAGGGATGGCGTCAAGGCGGGTTTGGCGGTCCAAGATGAAATCTTGTCTGGTTGCTCCTCAGGAACAATAAAGACCGGATCCGAATCTTCTATCTGAAGATAGAACCACCTCCCCCGTCATTTGCTGCGAGATGAGGGGCACTGGAAGGGGATGTATCGTGACTTCAGGCCATCCCGAAGTCAGAAACCGACACATCCGGACACCTTTTTAGGTTCCATCCAGCGCAACTCATAGTAAAAGCAGAAGAGGTCAAGAAACGGCTCTACCCCAATGTAGGCCTCACAAAGATGCGAAAAGATACTCAGGAAGGCGATGGAATTGGGGTTCAAATGGAGCAAGGAAAGGCTATAGAAATTCAAGACCAAGAGAAGAAATTCAGAAGGCGGAGGAAGAAAAGCACACAGAATAAAGTCCTCGATCGCAACCATGCGACCCAAGACAGGCTGGGGTTCAGTACCTCCTACTTCTCTCTCCGCGGTCCCGCGACCGGGAAGGGCGCCATCCTCCTGCAACTTCTTTAGCGACGCGCTTGTGGAGGTAGACTTGTCGAGATCCATCGCCACCGGAGATCGCCGGAGAAAGGACCGAGATGAGCTAGCTAGGGTTTTTGCGGGAGCGAAGAAGACGAGGAACGCTTGGAGGCTGGAGAGTTTTTTCCACAGCAGGCGGACTTCAAAAGGGATCCCCAAAACTCCCTTAAGTAGCTGTACCTCCGACGGTGCGAATTCCAACGAAAGGAGAGAGATTGCCGCCATAAATTTCTGCGCCCGTTACGCGCGGCAGTTTTTCGGACTTCAGTTTAAATTCACTCATGACCGTTGAGCTTCACCTAGCATTGTCGATCACTCTTTGTCTCTCGGTCCTTACACCGAGAACAACGACCGCCTCGACATCAGAAGTCACGATCGGCTACACGAGTTCATTTAAGCAGAAGTCGGGGGCTACTGTCAAGGTTACGGGTTAGGTATACCCTCTACCCTTTGACATACGTCACATATCGATATGGTATACTTGCGCGTATACGGACGTTTTTGGCATACGTTAAGGGAATTCATCATGGAGTTCACAGATGAAAGGAGTCCTACTCGGACAGAACTAGGTCGGCATTGTATCGTGCCGGGTCCGATGTCTCCGAGTCCTACTTGGAGACCAGCCGACTTGCGTTATAAAAGGGACCCCCCGGGAGGACCTAAGGCATCGAATCTTACCGCCAACACATCCACCACAGCCTACGAAGTTGGAGCCTACAGGAGCCAAGTCGCCGGGTGATCTAGTCGAATCAACTCGACTACGATCTTGTCGGTATCATCGAGTTCCGCTATTCCCTTTGTAATCTGTGGTTTCCATCGTATAATCCCATATCAACTGGATTAGGGCTATTACCTATCAAGGGGACTGAATCAGTATAGTCTTTGTTTTCTGCCTGCTTGATGTCGTATTACGTAGATCCTCGTACCAGCGTACCCCAATACCCTCTATATCTGGTCTACGGGTATCCTCGAGTTCTTCTTCAAGTGGCACACCGAGCAGCCGGCTGACGCGCTCTGCGACGTCGGCTGGGGCCTCACGCTGGTCGCCGCCGACCTGCTCTTGATGGAGAACCAGATCCCATTCTTCGTCATCGAGAGGCTCTACGAAGCCGTCGCCGGCGTGCAGGGCACCAGGCAGTCCCTCCTCAACTTTCTCGCCGTCATGTATATCGGCGACGAGGAGCCAATCAAGTGGCCTTCCGGCGACTGGGACGTCCACCACCTTCTCCATCTGTACTACGAGTGCTTCGTTCCCAACCGATCAACGCCGCCGCCGCGGGGCCGTCAGAGCGCGTGTTCCGGCCGACGGGTGGCGACCACCACCCGGGCACCCCGGGCGATACCGTGCGCCACCGAGATGAGACACGCGGGGGTAAAGTTCGTCGCAAGGCGGAGTCGGCCAGCCCCAGCCGACGCCGGGGAGACGACGACGTACGACGTGGTGTTCGACGACCGCGTGGGCGTGATGGAGATCCCCGCCATCCTGATCGACGACGCGAGGCGGCCGCTGCTGGCGAACCTGATCGCGTTCGAGCAGAGCCAGGGCGGCGAGGTGGCCAGGCTCCTGAGCAGCTACGTGGCGCTGATGAGCCAGCTCATCATGACGGCGCGCGATGTCGAGCTGCTCCGGCGGCGCGGCGTGGTGGAGAACCTGTTGGACAACGACGAGGAGGCGGCGCGGTTCTTCAACCGCCTGGGCGACATCGACCCGGTGGACTACGACACGCAGGCGTTCGCGGGGCTGAACGAGGACGTGACGCGCTACTGCGGGACGTGGCGCAACAGGCACATGGCGGGGCTCCGCCGCAACTATTTTGCCAGCACGTGATCGGCCATCTCCGTCGTCGTCGCCGCCTTCGTCGTCGTGCTCGCCGCTACGCAGACCTACTTCACCTTGTTTCCATTCAACAAGTGATGCAGAATCCCAGCCGGGACCTGCATTTCCGTTCGATACTTCGATCCTGTTAATTTTCACTCAACATTACGGAATCCTTCCGTGTATCGAGCTGGTGTGTGTGGGAGAATCTGGACAACTCTCTGTCCATATTCGTTGTACTAGGAGGGGTTGCCTTTTTCTTTGGGATAGAGGGAGTATAAAGGTATATTAGACTATCAATGTAGGTTTTTAATTCGGCAAATTTTGCTACATGACACTGCTTATGTGTGGTTTTAGCCCTATGACACTGCCCAAACTCACTTTCGTGGAAAAACACTCCATAAACGTGGTAATTTGTCAGTGGACACCGCGCCAATTAAAATAATAATTTCCAGTTGAAAAGGAGAGAGAATTTGCGTGAAATGTCAAAAATGCCCTTGGACCCACATGTCAGCTCTATATCCTATCTCTCTTCTCCTCTTCCTACCCACATGTAGCTCCCCGCCAGCCGCCGGTCGTGCCCGTGCAGACGGCGGCAGAGGCAGCGACGAGCAGCAGCAGCACCCTGGCCCTCCGGCGGCCCACCAGCCGCAGTGCGCATTGGAGCAGCTGCAGCTGCTCCTTCTCGCCACCGCCTCGCCACCCCCATCCCTGCCCCCGCCCTTCCTCCCGCTGCCGGCCGACGTGAGCGAGCCATAGCTCCCACACAGCATCCCTAGCGTCGATGCCGAGCCACTCATCGCCACCGCCGCCCTTCTCTCATCCCAATCGCCGAATCACGACGCCGCTGCAGGGCGGTGGCTAGCGCAGCACGCAGGCCGGCGAGGCGGTGGCTCGCGGATCCGGCGGCGCGGAGCGGGGCGGTGGCGGACGACGACAGCGATGGTGACGAGTTCGAGGAGGAGGAGGACGTGCGCAGCTCCTCCCCCGCCGCCCGCCGCTCGTGCGCCGCTCCTCCCCCCGCCGCCCGCGCGCCGCTTCTCCCCCGGCCGTTACACGGCGTCGTCAGCGAACATGCCGAGCGCATTGTAGCACACCGGGTGGCCCTCCCGGTCCGCGCCGTCGAGGTAGCACATGTCAGTGAGCTCCGCCGGGAGTGCCTCGCCGTCGTCGTCGTCGGTATCGTGGTGGCCTTCTTCTTGGCCTCCACCTTGCCATCATCGAACAACTTGCCCTCGACGATGGCCTCCTCCACCTTGGCACGGAGCTCAGCCAACGCCTTCCTCTCGCCGTCCTTGAGATTATCCAGGAAGTTGCTCTCCTCCCTGAACGGCACGTTCTTGGACACAACGGTAGCCAGCGTCACCGCCTCATCCACCGACGCCTTCGCCCTCACCTCCTTTGTCTCTGGCGCCACCACCTCCGCTGTGGTGGCCGTCGCACCCTCAGACAACGACAGTGGTGCGACGGCGGCAGAGCCCGGGCGGTGGCGAAGGTCGGGCTGCAACGGTGCGCCGGCGGCGGATCTTGCAGATGAGCTGGACGATGACGAAGACGACGGGAGCGTGGCGTTATCCTCTAGAGAGAAGATAGAGAGAGAAGATAAGAGAGATAAGAAAGCTGACATGTGGGCCCAAAGGCATTTTTGACATTTCACACGATTTCTCTCTCCTCTTCAACCAGAAATTATTATTTTAATCGGCACGATATCCACTGGCAAATTACCACGTTTATGGATCGTTTTCCCCCAAAAGTGAGTTTAGGCAGTGTTCTAGGGCTAAAACCACACATAAGCAGTGTCCTGTAGCAAAATTTGCCTTTTAATTTTAGCGTCGTGTGAAAGTCGGGAAGTGGTTATATGTGCCAGTTTTTAAGAAACCAACATCTATAAGACAGTTCCTGTCATTGGAAGATATCACATAAGCTACAAATATTTCAAAGCATGAATTGCAAAACAGAAAAGATTTACACGTTCCAATAAAAAATAATTTGTAGTCATCAGAAAATTCAATGAACAGCGTTGTCTGCGACTGGGGGAGCGCAGGTTGTATAATGACATAGAAAATTGCACATTGACACAGCTTCCCTCTAAGAAAAAAAGGTAATAAATCCATGGTGCCGCTTTTCATTCACTGTTCATATATTGTCGACAGGAAACATCCCAATCAAGAAGCTAGGCTCTCCGGCCTTGTTTAGTTCCAAACTTTTTCTTCGAACTTTTAACTTTTCCATTACATCAAAACTTTTCTACACACATAAACTTTCAACTTTTCCGTCACGTCATTTCAATTTCAACCAAACTTCCAATTTTGACATGAACTAAACACACCCTTCGTCATATAGTTGCTAAAGTTCTATTCACCCAGTTCATTTTCCGTGTGCAATAATAATTGTGGTCATAGAAGTATGAACAATTACTACCAGAACCGTATTCACGAAGCTAATTACAAGGGGCCAACAATGGGTGCCAAACAGGACCTGAAGCGCGAACCTAGGCTCTTCCTGGTGGTGCCAGAGTTAATTTGGTTCTCGATGTTTGTCGTAACTCTGTTTTTGTGTTAACAACACGCGTTGCTTGTGTAGCTGGACTACGGCTTGTAGGTACATTGGCCCCTGGTCTTGCAATAGGAGGGACAAAAATCATGCCTCCACGGTATTTGTGTCCTTGTTTTAGCCTCATGCTAGATATAGCACTCGTCGTCGTTGTCCAACCAATGGAATGCTGTTCCTTCGGACGAAACGGCTGTTCAAGGTGATAGGTATAATACTAGTTAGTTGTGTAAATAAAAAGGGGCTTTTACAAATTTACCACTAGTTTTTCAATTTTGCAAGGATGCCACTCGAATGACAGTTCTTGTGACAATCTTGCAATAATGATTCAAAGCAGTGGTAAATTTGCAATTGCCCCAAATAAAAATGCGCAACCCCCTGTGGGACAGCGGGAGTGTTTCGATGATAGGAAAACTGTATGAACAAACTGGACCAACTTGAGTGAATTGTACAGTATTACGGGAGGTTCAGGTCCTGGTCGATATGAGTCAACCCAATTGGGCATTTAGGCTTGAAAATATCAACCGGGACATGAACTCATAAATAATATTAATCGGATGAATATTATTTATCAGTTGATGTGGCACATATATATAAACGATAGACACCAAGAATGAAAACAGTACCTCCAAACCTCTGTGCATTGCAGCAGTGTCTATTACAAGCGAAGCCTCGGGGAATGCCTGCCCTGACATTTCCTGTGCTTCCACATTTCCAGGGTCGTATTCCAATACCTGCTTTGATTGTAAGATTTTAGTTGCTCATTGATGTGTGTAGGAGGCTAGCGTTTACTAACAGTAGCGAACTATGCAAAAGAACAACCAATGAATCAATGCCATTTGCACCATGTAAACATTTGGAAAAGGTGTAGCACTATGAAGCAAACACAACTCATGCTATATTTCTCTTGTTAAGAAAAGCACCTCACGGTAGCGATGGTATGCTTGTTCGAAGCGTTGAAGCTGAGTTGCGCATTCTGCAGCTTTGAAGGCAAAGGAAATCAACATTTGTTTAATTTCTCCATCTATGTCTCCTCGTCGAAAGCACGAGAGTATGATCTGTCTGGCCTTCAAACAAGTTAAACAGACTTTTCAGATTCAGTCTGGACATTTGTCGGATGCATATAATACATACTTGGGACAAAACAGGCTATACTTTTTTCCTAGAAAAAAAACACTATGACCTCCTTTTTGCACCATTAAATTATCTATTAACTTATTGAAGGAATAGAAAAAAGAGCATCCACGTTTGCTCTCACAGTCTAGAAATTCCCACATTAATCGAAGAAAAAGAAAAATATAGAGTCCATATAGAAATACAATTTAAAAATAGTTTAAATTCGGAATTAGAAAATAAGGAATATTGGAAGAGGAGACTTGAGCCCATATAGGAATACAATTTAGAAATAATAGAAATTCGAAATTAAAGATAAGGAATATTGAAAGATAAGTTTAGAGTCCATATAGAAAAACATATAAAATTTAGATCTAATTGAAATTCGGAATTGAAAAATAAAAAAATAAAAGTAGAATTTAGAATCCATATAGAAATACAACTTAGAAAAAACTAAAATTCGAAGTTTAAAAATAACAAATATTATAAAAATAATCTAGAGCCCAGATAAAATAAAACTTAGAAGAAGCTAAAATTCGAAATTAAAAAAAAGTAAGAAATATTAGAAAAAGAGTCTAAAGTCCATATATGAATACAATTTGGAAATAATTGAAATTCGAATTTTTTTTTAAAAAAAGAAATATTGAAAGATGAGTTAGAGTCCATATAAAAAAAATACAATTTATAAATAAGAGAAATTAGGAATTAAAAATAAGAAATATTGGAAAAGGAATCTAGAGATTATATAGAAATACAATTTAGAAATAACTGAAATTCGAGATTTTAAAATAAGGAATATGGAAAGAAGGATTTAGAGTCCATATTAGAATAAATTTGCAAATAACATGACTTCGGAAAATATAAGAAATATTAGAAGATGAGTTTATAGTCTATATAGGAATACAATTTATAATTAAGTAAAGTTAGAATTCTAAAATAATTAATAAATATCACGTATATAAAATACAATATGAATATTACACATCAGTTAGTTTGGTCAAGTTAGTACAAAATTAAAAATTATGTTATCATTTTAATATATTTTAATAACAAAATATAAAAATATATATGCTATTATTTAAAAAGATATAACGATACTAGCCGCGCAATATGCGCGGGCCACCATGCTAGTTTAGTACCTTGTAATATCTCCTATAAGCTCTCAAATATTTGCTTGAGCCGAATAGTTTGTCACCCTCCTTTTCCTTCTCAACTGCAGCCTCAACGCTCTCTGCTTGACTCATGAGCCAGGGATGCTTGTCCGAAATTTAATTCAGATCCAGTATGTCAAGTAGAGTTTCCAAAATATAGTTTCAAATTGTTCACATCATGGCAACTAATTCAAGCTGCATACACACATTTACAACAGAGACAAGCTCAATTTCATAGGTGACGGAAGAACCAGGAGGGACAACCACGTGTTGATCCTGCAAACACTGGGGTGGAATGGTGAACAAGGAGACCTCTCCCTCCCACATTGTCAGAACAGCTTCCTCTAGGCCATCACTAACCTGCTCTGCAATTTCAAAAGAATAGCTGAAATTTATGAGAAACAAACAAGTTTTATTTTGTAAAGATGTAGAAAATACAACCTTCGTCAACCACAAACTCAAATGGCTCATCTCCTTGGTGACCCCTCTGATCAAAAACAGCCCCATCATGCAGTTTACCAATCAGCCGAACTGCCAATGCAAGTGAACATGGCATGTTGATATCCAAGCAGGAGGTAATGAGCTATATATGTTCAGAATTCCATATTAGGAGCTAACTTGAAGGTACCTCCAACCACTGCTTGATTCTCGGTGTGCTGTCCTTCCAAGTTTCCTCTGCGAAGGGTTTTTTTAAGGATTGTCCCGTTCTGTCCAATGTGTCTCACTGTTTTCCATGACATCAATTGAAGGTACACATAAAGAGTTGCATCAGGTGGCACAGCAGCTTCATCCCCTATGGACGGTCTACCCCGTTCACCAAAACCATCTAGGGATCAAGAGAAAGAGAGCACCAATTAACATATATTAACTAGAAGATTAACTACAAGAAATACCTGCAAGAGAAGGGTTTCTTCCAATCGAAACATGAGGGAGGTTCACAATTCTGGAAAAACTTGCACACAATCAAAAGTTGGATCCAAAGAAATTGTGCATGGAAACTGGGTGATGGCTCTCACATCCTCTTTTGGTCTGATGTTTGGCTAGAGTCTTGTCCCCTAAAAATCAGATTCCCACTCATCTACCAAATCTATAACCAACAATACATCCTAGTTAGTGAGGTAGCAGAATGGGAAGAGTTGGAACAAATTATGACTGGTATTAATCTGATAGAGGAAACAGATACTATCCTTTGGCCTGTGGTTCAATCTAATTGCTTCTCTACTAAATATTTATACAGAATACTCATATTCCATGGGGAGAAAAACTTGAGAGATGCAGACATTTGGGGAGCTCCCATACCCCTGAAGGTGAAACACTTCATCTGGCTTGCATGTAGGGATAGAATACAATCCACAACCCAACTGGTGAAGAAAAACTGGGAAGGGTCTGATCTGTGTATTTTCTGTAATGATCTAGAAGATGCTGATCATATCATTTTCAGATGCCCTGTTGCAAAGTTCCTTTGGTGTGTGATTAGAGATGCTCTGACCTGGAATGCAGCCCCTAATTCTTTTGATCATTTCTTTTCTGAGATAGTAGGCCGACCTAGCTCCAAACGGAGCAGAGGGCTGATAATGCTGCTGGGGGCTGCTGCCTGGGTGTTGTGGTTGAATAGAAATGATATGATTTTCAGGAAGCAGATTTTATCCACTCCTCTAACTGTTGCTTTTAGTGTGATGTTTTATCTAAGACAGTGGTCTAACTGATGAAGGAAAATGAAGAAGCAGAAGCTGAGTTGATGGCAGGCAAGATCTTAGAAGCTGTGCAACTTCTATCTCCTCAAGGACCTCAACACAGGAGTACAGGACTGGCGTGGGATGAAAAAAGCAAGTAGTCATAGATATTGCCTTTTGCTCACTGGTTTTCTTCTCCTGTTTGGCTCTTTAGATACTGTGTAAGGCCATTTTTTTGGCTAGAATGCTTCTTCTTGTAAAAGCTGGTTCTCCCAGCTGTTGAACTGATGCCGTAATCATTATCTAGCTTTCTATAAAAGCTGGGCCTTCTGGCCTCTTATCCCAAAAGAAAAATGACACACAGAAAGACAAGCTTGTAAATATTCCTGACATGTGCATGCATAATCGGAAGGAAGATTTGAGATGCCGATTGGTGATTTAGTTGCCACTATCTGCTTTGATTATTGAATTTATTACGAGGTATAAGGTGCATGAGAAGAATTGGTGTTTATTTTACTCAACTAGAAGGTTACATCCAAGGAGGGGAGCTTACATTCTGGTTTAACAATGAGAACAACTTCCTCTCCTTCTGTCATAGTCTCCACAGCACGTGCAAAGGCAGGACAAAAGAAGCCTAGATTTTACAATTATATTAGACCGGCATAGTAAAATGGTACTTCTACAATTAAGTGCATTCAATCATGGTAAAGGGAACTTATTCTTACCTTCTGCAAGGTTGAACTCAACACCTTCAGACATGGACACTGACATCCCATCCTCCAGGCAAGCATTGTAGTTCACTACAAAAAAAAAAATGTAAAAGTATTAGCTCAATAAACACACAAGCACTGTTGCGCTATTGCAGAAATAAATGAAAAAAATATTGGTACAATTAATTTCTCAAATTCAAAACTAAAGAAAACAGAGAGATGAAGGGAGGAACTAATGTACTATTTCATACCAAGCACTTCATCCAAATCACAAGGTTTATCATTCCCCACTCCACGCTTGATAGTCTTTTTCAATATGCCTTCATTGTCGAGGATGTCAGTTATGGTGATAAGAGAGATGAGCTCAACATCAAACTGTAGTGCTTGGTTGGGAGGAAGGTTCGCTGGGATATCAGCAGGACACCGAGACTTGGTGCCTGCTAATTCTGGAGGGATGGTGAATACAGCTTTCTCCCCTGCTTGCATTGAGCTAACAGCCATACTGAAGCCTTGCATTACATTCTCTATAAGCAGTATTTAGTTTTATTTCATCGAAGTGTAACTCATTTTTGAGAAAAGTATGGTTACAGTGGTACAAACACCCAATGAGCCAGGTTTTTTAAACACACACACACATGAAAGATGAGCCATGTAATCTTGTTATCTACATTCTAGTAGAATCTTTAATGGCTTGAAACAAAAATGTCAGACCCCAAATCACTAAAGTCACTTTTTCATTAAAAGATTCAGTCCTTAACACTTGATAGAAATCCCACTGCATCATATAGGTCTGTTGAAGTTTACGCAATGCAGAAATCAACAACGCCATATATATAAACACTTAATAGATGAGTAGATGATCTGGAAGATCAGTAAAACTACATACATGAGAACTTCATGATGCATTAAGAAAATGATAAATAAGTTAGGTGAAACGATTTGAATATTGCACAAAATAAAAGGGGAACAATTATGCTTGGTCCACGTGCTACTAATGCATTTTCTGTATTACCTTTTTGGGAGTAACTGTTTGAGTAAACTACTGAAAATCATTTGGTTTAGTGGTGATGGGTGTAGAAACCCTGGGATCCATGGTTAATGGCATGATCACAAGGTTTCCAACCATTACAATATCTAAGAAGATTTAACAACAACAGAGGTTGGTTAAACAGTAAGTACCATAAACATTGGAGAGTTCTTAACTCATATCACTTGGTAACCTCCCTGTAAATTTTCTTTGGTTCTGATCAAGTGGTGTGCATTATGGATTTATTGACTCGGTAAGAACTAAAAAGTAATTTCAGGGTATTGACTATTGAGTATGGTACAGTTATACCTTGTCCTAATATAAAAGTCAGAGGCACGCCATCTTCTATGGTGGATGTAAACAAAGTACCATCAAGTCTTTTTCCTGTAAAGTGGACTGGAAGCAACCAAACATACTCATGATTCATCAAAGGAGCAGTAGAAAGGAAGATCAATAGCATGACTGTGTACTGGAAAATAAACCAGGGGCTTATACAGTACAAACCATCAACAGAGTTATCTGCAGGGATAACTGCTACAAACAATACGAATAACATTGGTGAAATCTTCCCCGACTAGGATTAACTAGCTATATCTCGTTCAACATCAGCGAGCTTAGAATTGCACATTTTCAAAATTTCTATTGTACTGCTTCGGAAATGAGAACCATCCTACAGGATTAGAGTGGAAATCTGGAATGCTGAAATTTTCCATACCTATGCCGGATTTCAACCATTTCCTAGGAGCCGGTCAGGTGTCAGGACGGAGATTATGAGACGCATTGGAGAGGTTTCGCAGCAACCGAGAGACGTACTAAGCGAGTTTAGGGTTTGACCTTGGAGGCGCGAGTATGCGTCGCCGGCTCGCTCCCCGCCCGGGATTCGACCTCCACGGCCGGATCTACTCCGCTGCCTCCTTCGATTCGCTCTCTGCATTGCCTCCGCAAAGTCCGGACGCCGCTGAGAGCCGCCTGCGCCTGCTGCAGGACTGTCACTGATGATCGGTGCCGCCGCCGTGGTTGCAAGGGGCAGAGATTGTCGGAAAAAAATTCTCTGCGGCAGCAGTGCCGCACCACGCCTCCTGTACAACACCGCGTACACACCTGACGCGTGTCCCATCACATTAGTGCAGCCAAGCGTTTTCCTTGAGCCAAGCCGATGTCTTCCTCAGCTCGCGCGTTGGAACGGACACCAAGCCGCAGTTAGCGACTGCACATGGAGTTGAGCCGTTGTTTCATTAGAAGACAGAACAGATAGTAAATCTGCCGCTAACCAAGAACAGATGAATAATATATACTCCCTCCGTCCCTAAATATTTAACGCCGTTAACTTTTTTAAATATGTTTGACCGTTCGTCTTATTAAAGAACTTTTGAGAAACATGCAAAACTATATGTATACATAAAAGTATTGTTAACAATGAATCAAATGATATGAAAGGAATTAATAATTATTTAATTTTTTTAATAAGACGAACGGTCAAACATGTTTAAAAACGTCAATGGCATCAAACATTTAGAGACGGAGGAAGTAGATTGTAAAACACAACCGTATGGCTACAACCAGGGTTAGAAATTCCGGAATAAATTTTAGTCATTTCGGACCCTTGATACAATATTATTTCGGCCAAATTTTTTTAATTTTTTTATTCTTTTGTGAATTTGGTAATATTTTATTTAAATTTAACCAACATTTGATCAAAATTTTGAAAATTTCGGACTGAAATTTTAGTATATCAACGACGTCTGATAGAATCGGCCAAACCGAAAAATTAAACCCGGTCTACAACACCATGTTCATAAGTCACAACAAACACCATGTTATTGAAGCATATAAATCCGTTTATATTTTGCAGAAGCAAAAAGATAACCAAAACTCTTGAGGAGTAGTACAAGCTAATTAGCAATGTCGGCCATATCCCCAAACCATCAAGTTTCAAGACTTTAAGAAGGGTCGCAATGCAGTAGGTTCCTATCTAAAGTTGTGAACTGGACAAATTAAACCATAAATCTCTCCAGCAATCAGCTTTATGTACTCCTGAACAGCGGCTCCCAAATCCCAATCGGCTTTAGTATTTCGGCACAGCGGCTCGGCTCTAAAGAAACGGCTGCTTGGCTACAGCGGGAGATGGACACGCGTCAGGTGTCTACGCAGTGTTGCACAGGAGGCGTGGTGCGGCACTGCCGCAGAGAATTTTTTTCCGACATTGTCGTGCGGTCATGCCCCCGACATCCACCATTAAAATGAATCCAACGTCCTGAATTTTTCTGTGTCACTCTCGTCACTCTTTATCCCCCTCATTTTCTATGTCAATACTAATACTAATACTCTCACCGTTTGGTATTATAAGTCTTTTAATTTTCCTAAGTCAAATTTTTTTAAGCTTGATCAAATTTTTAAAAAAATACATAACATTTTTAATAGAAAAATAAACATATTATCAAATATATTCAACATTAGACTTAATTAAACTAATCTAGTGTTATAGATGTTGCTAATTTTTTTCTATGAATTTAGTCAAACTTAAATAACTTTAACTAAGAAAAATTTCAAATGATTTATAATATGAAATGGAGGGAGTACTTCAATATTATTATGCGTTCGACTAAGTAAGAAAGGGAGAAAATGTCCATTGTTCTTGTTTTCTTAAAAGAACTAGGTGATTCCCCGCACTTTGCTGCGGGAATTACTAAGTGTGTGTGTGTGTGTGTGTGTGTATATATATCTTTCAACAATCGAGCATAGAGTAAGTATGATGTTAATTATTAACAACAAATAAAACTGATTTGTCAATCCATATTTGAAGAGAAACAAATTTAATAGACTTTGTAGAGGATTATAGATAATATTTATGTTGTTGGCCAAGATTTGTATCACAATAAGCGGAAGAGAAGGAAAAAAGAAATAAAAAGCTAGGATTTATTAGTAGTAAGCATGAAACAAACTAAATAATATCTTTGCTTTGATATGGAATATATGAATGAATATACGTTGAGTATTATAAAAAATGATGGATATATTTGTTGAAATATTATGGAAATGATGAGAGAGGTTGATTAGATCTATTTGCATTTTGATTTGTAGGATTAAATAAATTATGTATGATGCATGTTTGCATGAGCTATTTGATAAGTAGTTATTGCTAGTGGATGATGAGGTAGCATGTTTGCATGTTGAGTTTTAGACTTAAGTAGGATTTAACTTTATAGAAAGCATAGATAGAAAAGTTGCTTTAAAAAGCATATTAGTCCATTTTTAATTTAAAATAACTAATATTTAATTAATTAATACACTAATGGCTTACTGCGTTTTGCGTATCACTCTTCTTCTTCACTTTTCTCTTCTACTTAAACACACTCTAAAAGCTGCTTAGTAAGCTACACATTCATGACACAACAATACAAAGCTTAGAAGCATGGGCGGATCTAGCATGAGTGTTCCTATGGAAAAGAGGAGAGATGGGAGGGGAAAGAAGGAATAAGAGTAGAGGGAGCCAAAAGATGAAGAAAAAGATGAGCACTTCTAGTTTGATGCTACGTTCCTCCCTGTTTAGAAGCATGTAGTTTTAGGTGATTTCAAAATTAAAAATTTTTAGATGAATGAAATGTAGCAAATAATTAATAATGTCTATGTTTCCAAACTTCTGATGTTGGTTAGTTCAATGTCAAATAGAGAAAAAACAGAGGGAGAAATAAGGTAGAAACAAATGAATCTATATATAAGGACGGAACGTAATTTTAAGCGGTTGTAGACCGAGCTGATTTTTGCAGTTGTGTACCTTTTTACTCTTTTCAACTATACGCACCTTGTGCCTCGCAGCAGTAGAACCCCTTCATTTCCAGCCAATCAAACCGTTCCCCAGGCGCCTCTTGAACGGTCCACTTCGCAAAGCCAGGAGAGCCACGACCACGACCACGGCCATGCTCGCTCCCAAAACTCTCTAATCGACTGGTATCTCCTCTCCACACGAACAAGTCCTCGTCAGGCTTGCCTAGGTCTGACAACTTCATGGCGCCGAAGTCCTTCTTTCTTCTCCGTCGACGGCAACGGAGACTCCTCTCCATCGGCAGGAAATTAACGTGGCACGCTAGCTGCTAACACCCTAAAGGCTAAGTAAGGGAAGAAAAATTAAGGGGCCGGGTATCTGCGCTGTTATATGGATCGGCTATTAAACAGAGGTACTGTTTAGTTCACACCAAACTTCCTCCCAACTCCCAACTTTCTATCAGTCACATCCAAAACTTTTCTACACATATAAACTCTTAACTTTTTTTTCAAATTACCAACTTTTCCTAAACTTCTCCATAATTTAAGGAACTAAACACAGCCAGAGACTGCCCAGGCCATGGTAACGCTGTTTTGTTGCACGAAACTTGCGATGAAATTGCGGGCAAGTGAAGTGAATGATATGATAATGATATCCACCCAAACATCAACGCGTTGGTGGTCGTGCTTTTCTGCTCGATCGACCACATAACGTATGAAAACAACCATATATGTCAAACGACGATGACGCGACTTCGATGACCACATGCATTTCGGTTTTTGCAAGTTTGCAGATGCACGTCGATCTGGGGAAACTATTTTGCCACGCACGTCTGGGGAAACTATTTTTTGCGACTTCGACTCCCTGCACGTCTGCGCGCTTTCTTTAATTCGTGCCACCACTATTTCGCTAGATTTGCCAACCCATGGCGGTGGCGTCGTTGGAAGCTTCGGTGGAGGCAACGTTGGACGCCATCAGCGGAGATCAATGGCGGGCGCGGCTGCAGCCGTTCACCATCTTCCGCGTCCCCGCCTACGTCCGCGACGGCAACCGCACCGCGTACGAGCCGCGCCTGGTATCCATCGGCCCCTACCACCACGGCGGCGCCGCGCTCCGCGCCATGGAGGACCACAAGTGGCGCTACCTCCACGACCTGCTATCCCGCCGCGCTGGCGACGGCGCCGCTGCCGTGGTCACCGCGTCCGCCTTGGTCGCGGAAATGCGGACCCTCGATCCCCGCGCGCGCGCGTGCTACAGCGAGCGCCCCGTGGGCATGGACTCCTCCGACGACTTCGTCCGGATGCTCCTCCTCGACGGCTTCTTCATCCTCGAGTTCTTCTTCAAGTGGCACACCAAGGAGGCCGACTCGCTCTGCGACGTCGGCTGGGGCCTCACGCTCGTCGCCGCCGACCTGCTCTTGATGGAGAACCAGATCCCGTTCTTCGTCCTCGAGAGGCTCTACGAAGCCGTCGCCGGCATGCAGCCCGACAAGGAGTCCCTCTTCAACCTCCTCATCGAGTACATCAGCGACGAGGAGCCCATCAGGCGGCCGTCCGGTGACTGGGACGTCCACCACCTCCTCCACCTGTACTACGAGTGCTTCGTTCCCAAGCGGCCACGGCCGCGGCTGCCCGAGTCGGCCCGGAAGGCACCGGCGGCGCCGACGCGGACGATTCTGCGTGCCAGCGAACTGCGGGAGGCGGGTGTCATCCTCGTGCGGCGGAGCGCGGCGCGGGACAGGTTCGACGTGACGTTCGACCGCCGCAGGGGCGTCATGGAGATCCCGGCCATAGAGAGATCGACGACATGAAGCGACTGCTCCTCGTCAACCTCATGGCGTTCGAGCAGACGCAGGCGGGCGAGGAGCCGCGCCTCCTCACCAGCTACGTGGCGCTGATGGGCCAGCTCATCGTGACGGCGCGCGACGTCGAGCTGCTCCGCCGGCGCGGCGTCCTGGAGAGCCTGCTGGCCGACGACGAGGAGGCGGCCCGGTTCTTCAGCCGCCTCGGCGAGGGCGCCGCCATGGACTTCAGCCGCCAGGCTTTCGCCGGGCTGTACGAGGACGTGCGCGGGTACTGTGGCTCGTGGTGGCACCGCAACAGGGCGGCGCTCCGGCGTGACTACTTCGGCAGCCCGTGGTCGGCCATCTCCGTCGTAGTCGCGGCGATCGTCGTCTTCCTCGCCGCCACGCAGACTTACTTCACCGTGTTTCCCGCCAAATAACGAGAGCGTAATCTTCAAGTGTAATGACTTCGTAATCCAATCCTTCACTACTTGGGATAGACTATTGATCAGTCGACTAAAAAAAAATACAAATCGTTAGTCCATCTTGTGCAAAATCCGATCCCCAGCCGAAAGGCCAGGAATGATGCAGAAACAGAGCAAACATCTATCTTCCTTAGCCTGTGGACCTATGATCCATGTTAACGGATTTTGGATCTGCATTTTTTGGACCGGTCTGTATGGGTTCCTTTTGAAAGTTTCTTTTGGGCTATTATTTATTGATTTGGGCTAAGTTTGTTCTGTACATTTTTGGGCTGTTCGTGCGGGCCTCTGCCTTCTGTAGAGCCATGGCCACATCCAAATGAAAGGGGATTTTAGATTAAACAAGCACCATGCACGGATGAACCAATTTTCGAAAAGGGATTAGCTATACATTTATGTAAATATTAGTACAATCATCATGCAATTATATTGTAACTTATAAGTAACTATAGTGTAACTTGTACGTAACTTTCAAAATTCTCTAGATGACATACTAATTCCGTGAAAATGGAGGTAATGGTACCGAATTTCCTCACATGTGCATGGGCTATGATTTTTTTAATACCTCCCTTGCATAAATTAAATCAAACCGTACAGTTCAAAATTGCATTATAGTTACATGGTAGTTACATATAAATTACAATGTAATTATATTACGATTATACTATATTTTCATTTGTCAAATTTTAGAAAAAAAATTATCGACAAATATATAGCAAAATCGTTTGGAAAATTGTAAAAACCATATCATAAGTGACTTAAAGTTTGGTATTCCTCCACATAAATCACTCTGTTATATGATAGGGTATAAAATTTTAAGGTGGGATCTAAACAACCTCTAAGAGTCCATGCGATTTTGTATGGATATGATGAATATCCAGATATATTAATTAGCGCTTGACAAAGTCCATATATAAAGTCCATTGTTGTCCCTCGTGTTTTTGCCCAGGGAGCCAGGCGGGTGTCAAACTGTCAATGATTCAATGGTCATTGCTCGTGTATTGACATATAATGGCAACTGGTCATGTATATTATATTCACGTATAGACTGCTAATGGCAGGAGAGTCTACATTTATACCGATGTCGGCTGCCATGGCTGCAGCAGCCGAGCTCAAATTAACGTGTCTGACCGTACTTGGAGGCGGTCAAAAACCTGCCGCTGGCTGCTTATACTCCACGTGTCCTAGGCTGCTACTCCATTCCGGCTACCGGCACTCCAGTCGTTAGCACTTCTTTAATATCGAAGCTGACTTAAATCATGGTGTATACTCCCTCTTGTTTGATACTAGCACTTATTATTTTAAACAAGAGCACTACTATACGTGAGAGCATGATCTTCAAAAACTAACTTTGACCATTATTTTTCATTATAATATGTATAAAAGTATTAATAAATATATAAATTTATTAAAATACTTTTTAAAACTAATCAATATATGCATGTAGTCACTATATTTAAAAGACAAATGTTTTAAAAATGATTCATAATGAAAGATTCAAAAGTTTGAGCTCAACTTTATCTAAAACGACAAGTATTATCAATCCGGAGGGAGTATAAGCGATCTATAGAAGTCACCGTATTAGATTTATGTTTAGATGGAGCAAGAAAATATAAGAGAGAAGAAAAAACGGACTATACATTTATAAGTCAACTACAACATTAATTTTAATAAATTATATGAGAGAGAGGTGGTATTAATGGATTAGTATATATCTATAACTAACTAACTATTACATGTCAGAACTATTAGATTAGTGATACATAAATGATGGGGACATATCCATTGAAAACCATCGTGAGAACCCATAAAAACCGGGACTATATGTTTTGTAAATTCACGAAAACATTTATATGTATGAAATAATTCTCACCAAATTTGAAGTTCAAACTCAATTTTAATTATTTGGGAGTTAAAAAAGTATTTCGGGTGAATAGTAACCATAACTATTCACTTCTCTGTCAATTGAAGTTTGAGTTTAGACTTAACATCTAGTGCGAATATATCTTATGCCTATACTTATCTCTAGAATTTTTTTTACTGAATTTAGAGAGCTTATATGTATATTTTTTATGGGTTTACACTTATTTGACGTTTTCACTAGTTTTCACTTGAGTTTTGATGTGAATATTAAAAAGAAAAAAGACAAGTGATATGTCAGTATTTAGTGAGTCCTAGTAGTTAGGGCATGTTTAGTTCACAAAATTTTTTTTCCCAAAAACATCACCTCGAATGTTTGAACATATGCATGGAGTATTAAATATGGACAAAAAGAAAAACTAATTAACAGTCCGACTATAAATCGCGAGACGAATCTTTTGAGCCTAATTAGTCCATGATTAGCTATAAGTGCTACAGTAACCCACATGTGCTAATGATGGATTAATTAGGCTTAAAAGATTTGTCTCACGGTTTCCAGGTGATTTATAAAGTTAGTTTTCTCATTCGTGTCCGAAAACCCCTTCCGACATCCGGTCAAATGTCCGATGTGACACCCAAAAATTTTTTTATCCCCAACTAAACATGCCCTTAGCTATACCATTGACCTTGCTCATGGCTCTCACACATGCACACATATTAATTGCCATCAGATGACAAATCACGCGCTAAGATTTATTGAGCCCCAAAATGGGTAATAATAACAAGAAGGGACAAATTTTACGATGGTCTTAAGTTAATTCTACTCCTACTTATAAGTGGAATTAATTTGTATCTTTTATTTTGCTCTTATTCAGCAAATCATTTTTATCTATACTAGTTATCATCTCAACTACGGGTAGTATGATATTTCTTTTATTAGAACTCATAAGCCATGCATAATGTTATCGATATATGTAATATATAGTACTAATAGAGAGCCTATAAAAATACTCCCTCCATCCAACAATATAGCAAATATGAGCATGTTCATATTCATAATAGAGAGCAATAATGTTTTTTTAGTTATAAATGTCCAAGTTTTGCGATTAAATTGATATTAAACCTTTAGTTTTGTGATAACTTTGTTTCTAAATCTGTAGTTTTGCGATATTTTATCTTAAATATGTAGTTCTATGATAAAATTAGTGTTAAATCTATTTTTTTTAATACATCATGTTAAATCTATAATTTTCTAATAATTTAACTAAAATATCTGTAGTTTTGTGAAATTTACTTAAAATAAAAATGTTTGGCATGGTGACTAGCAGCCCACACACTGCCACTGCATAGGTTACGAGTTCGAGTACTCAGCCTTTTTACATGCATGCGATTTTTTTTCTCTGACTTGTGCCTACACGAATCTTGAGGATATGGGACAGTCACGAATTTATAAGTTTGGGTGTGGGGTTAGAGGGGGGGGAGGGGGAGAAAACTGTCGAAAGACTTTAAGAGTTCCATATGAGAGGGGAGTAGCTATATTTATGGGGGTCATATTTTTCATTAACAAATAGTTAAATTGTTTTTACACTATAATTATATTCACTTATACATTGTAATTACACAGTACTTACTTATGTAACTTTTATATATTTACATTGTAATTTTCAAATCTTACATGTAAATTTTAAATTTTACATTGTAATTTTTCTCATCTCTAGATCTTAACCATAATCACATTGGGCAAAACGCATAGTCGAGTCACATCTGCACGGGCAAAACAAGCTAGCACTAATCTCAAGCAGATCAAACACCCTAGAAATCTTTTTTTTTTTGTTGGAACTTAACACCCTAGAAATCTGACTGCAATCCAGAAGAAAATGCGTCGACACAATTTTAGCAGTTCCGGTATAATTAAGTTGTCCTCGGCGGATTGACAGGTGGAAAAGGCTGACTTCAAGTTTTTGAAAAGAAAAATCGTATGCAGTTTGAATTTTGCCAGGAAATGGTCGGAAGAAATAATAAAAACTAGTGTTGGTTCCACGCCTCTACCACTCTATAAATACACGAGCTGATCACGGACACAGCAGAAAACATCACCAAGCACCTGGCAATCACTCAACAAACAACAAATCCAAGAGTACGTACGTACGTACACCGTGCACATTAGAGCGCTTAATTAATTAGCTTCACCGATGGAGAAGAGCAGCGAGCTATGGTTGCTATGGGCGGTTTTCTCCGCCTCTCTCGTCTTCCTCTACCTCACCATCCGACGACGCTCCGGTGCCGGCGCCGGCGGCAAACCACCCTTGCCGCCGGGGCCAACGCCTCTCCCGCTCATCGGCAACCTGCTCGACCTCCGCGGCGGCGTCATCCACGACAAGCTCGCCGCCCTCGCGCGCGTCTACGGGCCGGTCATGATGATCAAGCTGGGCCTCAACGATGCCGTGATCATCTCCTCCAGGGACGCCGCGAGGGAGGCGTTCACGCGGTACGACCGCCACCTCGCGGCGCGCGCCATCCCGGACACGTTCCGCGCCAACGGCTTCCACGAGCGGTCCGCGGTGTTCCTCCCGAGCTCCGACGAGCGGTGGAAGGCGCTGCGCGGCATCCAGGGCACGCACATCTTCACCCCGCGCGGCCTCGCCGCGGTGCGCCCCGTCCGCGAGCGGAAGGTGCGCGACATCATCGCCTACTTCCGCGACCACGCCGGCGAGGAGCTCGTCATCCGCCAGGCCATCCACACCGGCGTGCTCAACCTCGTGTCCAGCTCCTTCTTCTCCATGGACATCGCCGGCATGGGCTCCGAGACCGCGCGCGAGCTCCGGGAGCACGTCGACGAGATCATGACGGTGTTCGCGCAGCCCAACGTCTCCGACTACTTCCCGTTCCTCCGCCGCCTCGACCTCCAGGGCCTGCGCCGCTCGACCAAGCGGCGCTTCGACCGGATCTTCTCCATCCTGGACGACATCGTCGAGCGCCGCCTGGTGGATCGCGGCGAACGAGGAGGAGAAGGCGGAGCCAGCTCGAACAGCAGCAAGAGCAAGCACCAGTACGACGGCGGCGACTTCCTCGACGCGCTCCTCGAGCTCATGGTCACCGGCAAGATGGAGCGGGACGACGTGACGGCGATGCTGTTCGAGGCGTTCGTGGCCGGCGGCGACACGGTGGCCTTCACCCTGGAGTGGGTGATGGCCGACCTGCTCCGCAACCCGCCCGTGATGGCCAAGCTCCGCGCGGAGCTCGACGACGTCCTCGGCGGCAAGGACCAATCCGCCATCGAGGAGCACGACGCGGCGAGGCTCCCCTACCTGCAGGCGGTGCTCAAGGAGTCGATGCGGCTGCACTCGGTGGGGCCCCTGCTGCACCACTTCGCGGCGGAGGACGGCGTGGTGGTGGGCGGGTACGCGGTGCCCCGGGGCGCCACCGTGCTGTTCAACACGCGCGCCATCATGCGCGACCCGGCGGCGTGGGAGAGGCCCGAGGAGTTCGCGCCGGAGAGGTTCCTGGCGAGGGAGGGGAAGGCGCCGGTGGACTTCCGCGGGAAGGAGGCCGACTTCATCCCGTTCGGGTCCGGGCGGAGGCTGTGCCCCGGGATTCCGCTGGCGGAGCGCGTCATGCCCTACATACTGGCGCTGATGCTGCGCGAGTTCGAGTGGCGGCTCCCCGACGGCGTGTCGCCGGAGGAGCTGGACGTCAGCGAGAAGTTCATGTCCGTCAACGTGCTCGCCGTCCCTCTCAAGGCCGTGCCTGTCAAGGTGATCAACTGAGACTAGGGCTAGTTGAGCTAGTTGTGTTGCTCGATCTGTTATGTGTATTGGATTATATAGTTTGTGCGTGTGCCACGTATAGTAGCTACAGTATTATTCCTAGTTGGTTTCGTGTAATAAGCTACTTAAATCAGGACTCTCACAGTCCTAGATATTTGTTATTCCATTATTCATATAGTCACCACAGCCCCATAGGCCATAATATACGTCTAGCATGAATCTATGATATGATTATCTTTTCGAGGGCCTATCTGTTGATCCTACGATAGATTTATAGTTTCAAATCTTATAAAATTACCTGTTGATTATTCATTCGAAAGACATTTTGGTTGTCTTTTCCTCTGATACTCCAACTTGTAAACAATCATAGAGCCAGTCAGTTAATCTTTTTGCAACAGTGCGGAGTTTTTCTTTTTTCCTTTTTCTAGCAAAATGGAAAACTGTCACACGTACGCCAATCTCAATTCTCACATGCAATCACCGAGCAAAGCCCAATATATAATACGTTGGAAATATATATACGGACCATATATATATATATGTTGATTGTTGAGCATGAGAGACCCTCTATCTCGTCCCATACGTCTCTGACTGCCGTACCCAGCCGCCGCTTGCACGCGTCCACGTACTTTGTCAACAAATCGAGGAGTATGGCTGAAAATCTAGCCCGGTTTGACGCCATGAAGAGATCCATACATGGAAAAGTAGGTTGGCATACGTACGTACGTACGACCGATGGATGGATCAGCAATGCTGTGAAGAGAAAAACGGCCAAAAAGCTATTTGCACGTGCAGTACCCGCCTTTTAACAGAGAAACTACTGGTCGATGTGAGCTCTCTACAGAAAATGGGCTCCCGACAAAAGTTGTACTTTCAATTGACGTTTTCAAGTCAGCACAAGAACATCAACGACGACGACACTGCGGCTTTGATTTGGGGGGTTCACACACGAGTAATTGCCGCCTTGCTTTCTAGAAAAAAAAATAACTGTGGCTGTGTTCCTTCAAACTTCCAACTTTTCTGTCATATCAGATATTTGAACACATGTATGGAGCATTAAATATAAAAAAAAAACCAATTGCACAGTTTCCATGTAAATTGCGAGACGAATCTTTTGAGCCTAATTACGCCATGATTTGACAATGTGGTGCTATTGTAAACATTTACTAATGATGAATTAATTAAGCTTAATAAATTCGTCTCGCAGTTTACTGGCGGAATCTGTAATTTGTTTTGTTATTAGTCTATGTTTAATACTTCAAATGTATATCCGTATACTTAAATTTTTTTTTGAAATGGAACTAAACACGGCCTGTATTCGTTGCTGCTAGCAAAAACGACGTTCCCAATAATTTGGGCAGAGCTTTTGCAATAGTACATTAGTACTACTCTCTCCCTCCGTTTAAAAAGAGCGTCTTTTTTAGCCTGATTTGTCCCATAAAAGCTGTTTTTTCTGATTGTGGTTGAGAATAAATCCTCGTCACGAAAAACAGAATGTCGAACGACGAATTACCGTATGATCAATTAAGTATAAGCTAAAATATTTAAAAATTAGTTAATATGGTTTTTTAAAACAACTTTTCTATAGATTTTTTTAAAAAAACATACCATTTAGCAATTTCAAAAACATGAATACGGAAAACGAATAAGGTGAAGTTGGAAACATTGACTATCAAATACAAACTTGAACAGAAGACTATTAAAATCTGAATCTTAATGTGAAAAAAAGGCCTAGAACAGATCAAGATCTATTTAGGATTCATATTTTACCTCTGTTTTTGTTAACACACTTTTCAGACTACTAGACAGTATGTTCCATACGAAAACTTTCTATATAAAAGATGTTTTAAAATATCAAATATATTCCTTTGTCAAGTTTGTAATAATTAAAACTTAATTAATCATATACTAATTGTTTTCTCGTTATATGCACATCAACTTTATTTTCATCTTTTCAAACACCAAATGTGTTTAGACAAGTATGATTAATTGCTTATTAATTATTAAAAGCTTGAAAAATCCAGGAGTATGGCTGAAAATCTGTCCAGGAATATTATTAATGTGTTTTATGTGGGCACACCTGACATAAATTTTGGCTATTAAGTACTAAATTCTCATTGTCAATACCTGTATAAAACTATAAATACAAAACATCCAATAGTGTGGTAGGGTTTATCTCTAATAATTTTCACGAGTGATTGGGCATACATGAAGAGATCCATACATGGAAAAGTAGGTTGGCCTACGTACGTACGTACGACCGATGTATGATCAGCAATGTTGTGAAAAAAAACGGCCAAAAAGCTTGTATTCGCACGTGCAGTAGTACCCGCCTTTTAACAGAAACACTACGTACTAGTCAATGCTGAGCTCTCTAAAAAAATGGGCTCCCGAGAAAAGGTATACATTCAATTGACGTTTTCAAGTCAGCGCAAGAATATCAACGACGACGAGACAGAGCGGCTTTGATTTGGGAGTTGATCACACACGAGTAATTGCCGCTTGCTTTCTTAGAAAAAAAAATTGTATTCGCTGCTGCTAGCAAAAACGACGTTGCCAACAATTTGGGCAGAGCGTTTGCAATAGTAATACTCCCTCCGTTTAAAAGAACCATGCTATACGTCCGACGCAAATCATCCGACCAACGACGACTGGGACGGCAACCACAAAACTACGAGACAGCGTGAGTCAGATTTTATGGATCGGTCCTACACCATACGCGCCTGCCACCACATCATATATATGCAAGCCCATATATTTTTTATTTTTTTAGAGAAGGGTATTTTTTTACTCGGCCTCTATATCTGTCACACCCTGAAGTTCTTCTCCCAAACCTAAATTTAATTTATAAATTACCTTGAGAAAATATCGGTGTAAAAGTAAGAGAGAAACCCTAAAGGAATTAATGCAAATATTAACCGGAAATGGTATGTGGGATTTTTCTTGAGTTCTACATATCGAAATATGCTAACAAGAATTTTAGTGGAATTTTCAGAGCTCTAGAAATAATTTTAACCAATTAAAAATGAGCACAAGCATTATTTAATCCCTGAAAATTCATTTCTTTCTTTTTCCTTTTCTTTTTCCCTCCCTTTTCTTTTTGAATGGGCCGCCGGCCCATTCTCTTCCCCTCCCCCTCCCCGCTAGGCCAGCCGAAGGCCAAGGCCCAGCAGCCGGCCGCCTCCTCCCTCCTCCCCTTAGGTTGCCGACAGGTGGGGCCCACCTATCGGGCTCGTCTTCCACCTCCAGCCGGCTCCGCCGCATCCCGCAACCGCCACCCCGCTCGCTCCCGCACCTCCCGGGCCACGTCGCCCACGTCGCCGCCTTCCCCCGCGTTCCCCGCACCCACTCCCTCTCTCTCCCGCCCGTACCCGCGCTCGAGACGGCCGGGATTCGAATTTCGAATCCCGCCTCTCTCTCCTCCCCACCTCTCCCCACTCCGCCGGCGAAATCGCGGCCATCCCGACCACGTCCGAGCCCCCTCTCCCCTATTTAAGCATCACCGCCCTCCCCTCTCTCTTTTTCGCCATTTCGCCGAGCTCCCCCGTGCTCCGTTTAAGCTCATTCAAGTCTCAGTAAATCAAGAAAAATGCATAGAATTCATTAAAAATGGTTTTGTTCTCTGTTTATGTAGTCTTATGGCCTGTTTGTATTGTTTGCTTTGTATGTCTCTTAGATTCCGGCTCTCCTGACGCTCCGGTGTACTTTGAAATAGTCGCTGAGGTTCCTCCAACAGCAGAGCAAGGCAAGTCATGCTTGTCACTTGAACATGTTGATTCTATATTGCAAATGCCCTATTGTTTCCCTTAAATACTGCATTGTTTTACAAGGTTACTATGGGCTGTTTACCTCCTGTTACAACCATGCTATTTTTGTACCATGCTCCTTTGTTAGCTTGGGATATAACATGACTAGATATTGGACTAGGGATTGCTTAGCCATGCTTAGTTCAACTAGCACACAATGGGGGAATCACATTAATGCATAGACTTCAGGTTCTAGTGTTGATGTTGGATTAGTGCCATCGTCCTGGTGTTGGTCAATTAAAATATACTATATGGTGGGCTGTGGGTGCGTGGTTTTGCTGGTCGCGCCCATGGCACTTAAGGACCAGTTCGCGGGATGCCCTGGAAGAACTTATCGTACTTACCACAAGCCAGCGTGGGCAACGGCTGGGCTTGTAGTGTAGCTTTCCTCTAGCTGACGCATCCAGGCAGGGGTGGGCGTGATGGAGTTTGGATGGGCCCTGCGACGGCCTATGCGGCTTCCGGATTCACCTAGGCACGAGAGGGGATTGCCCGCTGCCTTGTGAGGAGTGGGGGTGAAACCTGAGGTGTGGTGTGCTTGGTTAGAGGGGGTTATGCGAAGGGTCCTGTCACGGCCTCTTTTCGGTATGTCGTGGTGGCATGTCGGCGCACGGAAACGTGTCGTGAGGCTGTGTCTTGTGGGTACAGTTGTACACCTCTGATCAGAGTAAAACTATTCGAATAGCCGTGCCCGCGGTTATGGGCGGTCAACCAGATTCACCGTGATTATTCTCACCCTAGTTTAGTCTAATGGAATTGAGTAGTTCAGGTGGATGGTTGGGCCTGTTGCAACGTGGTGTAGCGTTGGACAGTGGATGATGAATATTGATTAATTATTATAACTGTTTTACTGTTTTCAACTACTGGTTATAAATGCTCGCTTTATGCAAATGAACCGCTCTAGCTATTCTTTGATTATACCCTGCATCATACCCCTATTCCGGTATGACTTGCTGAGTACAGTGGTTGTACTCAGTCTTGCTCTATATTTCCCCCAAAACCCCAGAGTTTGAGTATGCGTCAGATGGTGGCTTTTCCGATGAGTAGGCTTCGTCCGTGCCGTCGAGGATGCCTGTGGAGTGGTGTTCCCGCTACAGTCCAAGTCAAGGCTTAGCTCCAGTTATCTTTTAATTTTTTTTGCTGCATTTATGTAAGACTTTTATAATGTTTGTAAGACGTGAATCTGTGTGTCAACTTTGTCGTTTGTGTACCCAGCCGGTCCTAGGAGGGGGTTTTAATGCACATTCTGCTTGGAATTCTGTTCGGGAATTTCTGAGCGTGACAATATCCAACTGGATATATGCAGCCATTGAAATTAGGAACTTAGCCTATCGAATAGGAAACTTAGACATCAAATAACCTAATCTGAAATTCGCTTCTATAGAGATTTGAACTCAGGACCTTGGGGTGCTACTCAGGTCACTGCAACCACTAGTCTACATGCCCTTTAACTTTAGAGAAGGGTATTTTTTATCCGGACTCTATATCCAACTGGATATATGCAGCCATTTAAATTAGGAACTTAGCCTATCGAACAGTGTGCAAGCCCATATATAAGTTCCTGTTGGATGCAACTTGCAAGCCCAAACTATTGAAGACAACGTGAACATGACACTTCTGCCGGAGTTGAGGTCTATAATCGTAATCCACTGTCTGCTAACTTGATCTCAACATTTTCTCATGTTGTTTTCACCGCTGCAAGTGCAAGGCACTATGGTTTCAAGTTGAATTTTCATGGCCTAACAAGATGCATGAAACAAAATATAAATACAGTGAAATCCAAAACCACAAGCATAGTGTCTATTCGTCAAATAAAAATAAACATGCAAACGTGTTGTTTTGTCTAGTTCGTCGATTGAAATCGCAAGACATATATAACCAACGTCTGATCCCTCTTTGCAAGCAACATAAGCTGCTACTTGGGCTTTTGGAAAGGCCCAACAAGTTGGAAAATCACATCGGAGCCCAAAGAGATCACGTCACATACGCCGGTAACAACACGGACGTCGCATAAGCCGTGGTCGTACAAAGAGTCGGACGGCGGGGTCGTGTGTATAGCATTTTCGGCAGGCGATGAATATGCAAACAATACCGGCGGCCACCGTGTTGGACGAGGCCGGTGTGACCTTCGTCAATCAGAGTGTAGCGCTTGCCAAGTTCAGCGAGTGTTTCATGACCAAGCGGACCGCACCGCCGTGTCCGCGGACGATACCGCGCGTCACCTTCGTTCTGGGCGAGGCGGCGGCGCCGGAGTACAGGTTCGGCGTGACGTTCGACCGCCGGAGAGGAGTGATGGAGATCCCGGGGAGATCGACGACATGAAGCGGCCGCTCCTCGTCAACCTCATCGCGTTCGATCGAGCAGACGCGGTGCGGAGAGGTGCCGGGCCTCCTCACCAGCTACGTGGCGCTGATGAGCAGCCTCATCGTGACGGCGCGCGACGTCGCGCTGCTCCGCCGGCACCGCATACTGGAGAGCCTGCTGGCCGACGACGAGGAGGCGGCCGGGTTCTTCGCCCGCCTCGGCGACTGCGCGGAGGGCCGGCCCGCGCGGCAGCGCGGCGCGCGGAGGGCCGGGCGAGGCGGCGCGGCGGCGGCTGGCGGCGGAGCCGGGGACGCGGCGGCCGCCGCGGCAGCGGGCCGTTCGTCTTCTTTCTTTTTTTTTTTTTGAATCTGTGATTCGGATCTGAGATGATTTGTGTGTGATGTGAATATGTGATGAATTTTGTAGAATTTGTGATGTAATTTTTTTAAAATTTTGTGATATAATTTTTTTAAGATTTTGTGATGTATTTAGAGATATTGATTTGAGAATTTGGAGATTATTTGGGGATGATTGATTTGAGATTTTGGGATGGGATAGAGTGAACGAATACATTAAAAATAATGAAGAAAAGAATAGAATAAAGTCTAGCCTCTTTAGTCCCGGTAAATGGATTTTTACTCCCAATTTTTTCATCCGGGACTAAAGATAGCGATCTTTTCTCCTGAACTACTACAGAAGGATGAACCGGAGTAAAAACTCCTTCTCCACCAGTGTCGGCGCCATGAACTACAAGGACCATGCTTTCGCGGGGCTGTACGAGGACGTGAGCCGGTACTGCGACTCGCCCTGGCACCGCTACAGGGCGGTGCTGTACCGCGACTACTTCGCCAGCCCATGGTTGGTCATCTCCCTTGTGGTCGCCGCTCTCGTCGTCGCCCTTACCGCTGCGCAAACTTACTTCACCGTGTTCCCTGCCAAAAATTGATTGCAATCTTCATAGACAACATAGCACGCCAATTCGAAAATTTGTGCATGCGTTTCCAGGCCGCAAATAAATTAATTAAACGAGCTTGCACAAAACTGATTGTTTCTTGTCTGTCTAGTATTTAAAAATCATGAGTAAATTTTACCTTGGGTTATCTTTCATTATCGATATTTTATTTTGGACTACCTTTTAATCGATATTTTCACTTTCACCCATGAATTTTTTTTTCTCTTTCCTTTCATCCACGTTATGCAGCTGCAATGGTAAGAAAGACAAGCAAAACAGGCGGAAACACGAGGAACGATGCAGCCAGGCTGGCCCAGGTATAAGGCCAAGTACAGCAAAACTATCTTAAAACCTGTGCCATCATCGAATTGTCATCATTTATTTGTGCTTCAATTATATTGTCTCTCCGTCTCACAAAATACGAACCTAGGACTGGACGGAGGGAGTATATGCTCTAGGGGTTACCTCCCACTAATAGTAGGTGTAGTAGTGTAGCAGGATCAAATAGTAGGTGTAGTAGTGTAGCAGGATAACACCTAGCCGTTGATTTTTCGGGGCATTTTAGTCTATCTCTTAATTATAGTGTAAGGGTATTTCAGTAATTTCGCGTTCCAATCCTTTTCCCTCCCGCAATCCTCTCATCCAGCAGCGGTCTTCGCATCGTCCTCCGTATCTTCGCATCGCCGCGACGCCCCATCTTGTGACGATGACCAGGTGCGCCGCCACGACACCCTTCCACCTCGACCTGGCCGCGCCGGCATTCCCCTTTGTGCGGCCGTCTGGACATCCCTCCACCTACGCCTGGCCGCGCCACCCATCCCCTGCCACCCGGTGCCATCGGCGCGCCGCGCCGTCGCTGCTCTCCCCTCGTTGCCCTCCGCCGCCCCTCGTCGTCGTCGCCCCCCTCCTCCCCTCCTAGCGGCCGCCAGCTGCCTTTCCCCAGTCACATCACTGCCATCCTTGCCGCGTCTCTCTGCCCTCCCCTGGCCGGCTATCCTCCCTCCCCTCCAGCCGGCTCTCTGATCTCCTCTCCGCCAGCCACTTGCCTGTATTGATTCTATATTTGGAGTAGTTAACGCCTACGCATATGATTCAGGTAATGAAGCATTTTTCAACATTTTCTCTGAATCTGTTCATCTAGGTGTTCAAGTTTTATGCTTATGACAGATTGGTGGTTAATTTAGGACTGTGGCTGATAGATGTTTCAGGTAGAATAGATAGGCCATTCCTTTTTCAACTTATCTCAAACAAATACTCTAGCATTCTGATTTAAGTTGCTGCTTTACTGAGGCACTTAATTTATTTTAGGTGTGTACATAGGCAAATAAGCTGAAATGCTTTAGAACTATAAAACAATTCTTTGTCAGAGTCAGGGCAGTGTAATACTGTTGGTATTTTTTAACGACATTGCTAGAAAAATAATACCCAGCAATAGCGCAGAAATACTACTGGTATATTATGGTTACAGAGTTCATCCGCAAGCGCACGGATATACCATTGTAGCATTTCACCCGAGAGTATTCCAAGGGTATCGTATTTGTTCAATCCCATGGGGTTAGAATAAATCAAGGGTAGAGTGACACACAAGCAGGGACCTACTCATTCTCATACTAAAATATCTAAGCTAAGTGGAAAGAAAATAGAAAGAGAATCTAATCTATTCCTATACTTCTAGTATACGTAGTATATATATATTCTAGTTATATAATTAACTAGCTAATACCCTCTTTTCGATGCCCTCCTAGTACTTCAAGAAGCCACCCCAGACTATCGAGTTCCTTACGATAGCCCGTCATGACCATACAACCGGGGCTAAATACGGAGGTGTATCCTTCCCAGGAAATTAACTTAGGACTATATACACGCGCGGAGGAATACCCGTACTGAGCTGTCACCATCAGCGGCCCACTTCTCATCCGCAGCATATAACCCCAAATAATGATATCCCGTAATCTAGACACCACGCCTAAGCTACCAGATACTACTCTAATATCATCGTCATGACATAGAGTAATTGCATAAGCAAACATTATACCCGTACCTATGCATCTCCCAGATAAGCTAGCAGTATAATCAGTATAACATGAACATAATGTAAAGCTGGCATTCGTATACTCAGAAAGTATTTTAATACCAGAAATGTATAAAGAAGAGTATTCTAGTAAAAGTACAAATCTTACAAAAGAGGAAAGCTTACAGATACTAATTACTGTAACAGACTGGAGTAACAATTACTGTATGATAGAATAATGCCAATTTCTTGTATGATCATTCCTTCATTCTTACTCAAATACCCCTATTCTCTTTTAGAATCAATCAACAGTTCACCTGCCGTTGTGGTACTGCCAACTGTTACGAATGATGTTTTGGACGTTTCAAAGCTTGAGAATATGAGTCTTGAGCCTTGATCTGCTTGTGTTAAAATCATCTCCTATCTCAGTCTCCAATTCTTCAGAGACATTACAGAATTGAGCTTGATTTAATCCATTTTCAGAAAATTACAGAATTGAGCTGCCTCCTGTGTCCTAACCTGACTGGTTGCTACTTGGTTTCTGAATTAGGTCCTGGATGCTGATCATGGAGCTGTGGTTTACCCTGTCAGGAGGTCAGTAGCTCCTCCTGCAGTTCAGCATTGGGGCGACGTCCCTGGGCAGCATAACTGCGGCGCACCTGGTTGTCCTGAGATGATTCCGGCGCAAGCACAATTCTGTTGTTTGCGTTGCAAGGCTGCAGTTCATTGCTGCTTATTTATTATTAAAGGAGTGTAATGAACAAATAAATTTAGTTGCCTTTTTAAATATTAGGATTAAATGAGCTGCAACTGGAATGGTGACTTCATTTTGTGATGCTTGTGTGATGCTTTAATGGTGCTGTTTGCTAGAATGATGTTGTTGTTGATGCTGGAATGATACTGCTACTGCTAGAAATTGTGCTGCTGCTGGAACTGTACTGTTGTTGCTGGAATGTAACTGAGCTGCTGCTGCTGCTGCTGAAACTGTACTGCTGAAATTGCTGCCGCTGCTTAAATAGATGTTGTTGCTGTGCTGCTCATTCTGCTCAAAGTGCTGATTGCTTCGCTAACGAACTCCCCACAAGCCGCCCATGGCAGGCGAGCACCGCAAGCCGCTGGTGCTAGGGGACGGCCGCCGCATCCGCTCCTATTCGCTGAGATCTGCGCTCCTATTCGCCGAGATCCGCAGGAGGTACGAGACCTCGGCCACATCCACCCCTATCTGCCGCAAACCTAGATGCTACGCGACTGCCGCCGCATCCGCTCCTATCAGCCGTGTATTGACCAGGAACGATGCATTTTTCTCTTTTTTATTTATGTTAATTTCATGAAGAAATCCATATATAGAATCATTTGGTGGTAGGGACAACTAACAAGATTGTGATGTTAATCCAAACTAATCATCGCCGCATATTTATAATACTCCCTCCGTTTCATAATATAATTCATTTTAGCATTTCCCAAATATGAATATGTAGATTCATTAACATCAATATGAATGTGGAAAATGCTAAAATAAATTACATTGTGAAATGGAGGAACTAGGTAATAACCGTCTAACAGATTGAATTGGACGCTGCATATATAGAATATAGCGAAATGGTTTTTTTTGGATAAATAAAAAAAATAAGTCTTCGGACCGGGTCGATTTTCAAAACTATGGTTTTCCGGTCGAACGGTCCTAGAATATAGCGGAACGGTTTATTTTGGCATAAAAGAATAAGTTTGGGTTAGTCCGAACCGGGACGAATATTAAAAATCGTGGATTTTCGGTCGATCGCTCCTAGAATATAGCGGAACGGTTTTTTTGACAAATAAAAAAATAAGTCCGCGACTGTTCAGACCAGGTCGATTTTTCAAAACCTTGGTTTTCGGTCAAACGCTCCTAGAATATAGCAGAACGGTTTATTTGGGCAGAAAAGAATAAGTTTGGGTCAGTCCGGACCGGGACGAATATTAAAAATCATGGATTTTCGGTCGATCACTCGTAGAATATAGCGGAATGGTTTTTTTTTTTTGCATAAAAGAATAAGTCCAGGTTAGTCTGGATCGGGTCAAATATTAAAAATAATGGTTTTCCGGTCGATCGCTCATATAATATAGCGGAACGGTTTTTTTGGACAAATAAAAAATTAAGTTCGTGACCGTCTGAACCGGGTCGATTTTTCAAAACCATGATTTTCCGGTAGAACGCTCTTAGAATATTGCGAAACGGTTTATTTTGGCAGAAAAGAATAAGTTTGGGTCTGTTCGGATCGGGTCGAATATTAAAAATCGTTGATTTTCGATTGAGCGCGCATATATTATAGCCGAACGATTTTTTTTTTTACAGAAAAGAATAAGTTTGGGTCAGTCCGGATCGGCTCGAATATTAAAAATCGTTGATTTTCGGTCGAGCGTGTATATATTATAGCCGAACGGTTTTTTTGACAGAAAAGAATAAGTTCGGGTCAGTCCAGAACGGGTCGAATATTAAAAATCGCTGACTTTCGATCGAGCGTGCATATATTATAGCCGAACGGTTTTTTTTGATAGAAAAGAATAAGTTCGGGTCAGTCCGGACCGGGTCGAATATTAAAAATCATTGATTTTCGGTCGAGCGCGCATGTATTATTGCCGAACGGTTTATTTTCACGGTTTTTTTTACAGAAAATGATAAGTTCGGGTTAGTCTGGAGCGGGTCGAATATTAAAAAATGTTGATTTTCAGTCGAGCGCGTATATGTTATAGCCAAACGGTTTTTTTGACAGAAAAGAATAAGTTCGGGTAAGTCTGGACCGGATCGAATATTAAAAATCGTTCATTTTCGGCCGAGCGCACGTATTAGCCGAACGGTTTTTTATGGACATGTACTATTTTAGGACATGATTGGTGTCCGAAGGTAATTTCATGGAAAGTCTGTAGTTGGACACAATCCAGTTTTTGCTACACACATTTTATCCGTATTACCTTTAAAAAAAATCAGTAAATCAACCGTGAATATCTGAAACGATTGGACCCGTAGTTCAGGAGGCCCAACACCCGACGCATGCAATACTTTGGCACCCTGATGATTAGGCCGCCAGCGCTGCCGTCGTTAACCCTAATATTGGATTTCTTCCATAGGATTTCATACGAAAAACGGATGATTGAAAAACTAAAGGAATTTGACGATAGAAAGCATTAGAATACAGGAATATATATACAACACAAGAATTTTACGATAAGAGTAACCATGAATGTAGATTATAATCTAATTAAGCAATAGAATACTATTTTCTATCTAGTCGCTACTCTCGAGTACTCTCTATACAGGAAAGCCTTATCCTCTCCATTCATCAGTTCATTCACCGCATCATCCTTTTCCCCAATCTTCCAGAGGCATGTGGAGCAGCAAACAAACAAAATCAACAGGGATGGCGAGCTCGATGGTTGGCGGAGCAAGCTCGCGCACGCAGCTCCGGGTGGAGCAAGCGAGGCAGCGGTTGGCCGACGAGCTCGCACGGCCGCGCGACAGGAGCGAGCTGCCGCCGTGGCCATCATAGGCGGGGGCGAGCGGCGTGGGCGAGCGGCGACGAGAATAAGAAGGCAGAGGCATGCGGCGCTGTAGGCGCTTACAGAATACATCCTCTTAAAAACTGAATTTATAAAAATGCCATATAATTTTTTTTCCACAATTACACTTCTACTACACTACTACACATTTATATTAGATGTAGAAGCAACGAATTTCCACCCTTAGATCTTATCTTCTCAACGGTCCATATTCATTTAGAGGTACACTAAAAAAAATCCATTTGGTATTGAACAACAGTGCGCTATACTAGTTGTGTAAAAGTTATCCAAGTTGATTCACTATGAGAGGGCGGTGCTTAAAATTCATGTAGATAAAGATAAAGATAAAGTATTTTACGTAAAACGATGTGGTATTAATGTATGATTAATTAGGTTTTAATTATTATAAACTTAAAATAATATTTATCTGATATTTTAGAGCACGAAACACACTGCTTAGTAGTTTGAAAAATGTGCCACGAATATCTAAATTTTCATCCAACTTTTGTTGAAGAAAAGAACGTACTTCTGCATCTGTTTTAGATTATAAGTTGTTTTGACTTTGGTTAAAGTTAAATTACTTTAAATTTAACCGAATTTATAGAAAAAATAGTTACATTTTCATCCTATCCTTCTTTCCTTTTCCTCTTCTCCTCAGTCGGCATGGCGAGGGTAAGTGGCGGCCCGGCGGCAGAGCAGTAGGGCAAGTGGCTGCGCGAGGTCAGCGTAAAGGATCGGTGCGGTTGCGAGGTCAATGCCCGCGTGGAAAACCCAAACGTTCCGGGCTCAAATCCTCAGTAGGGGAGGTGGCGGCACGACTGTTCTGCCGAGCCGACGCGGCGTTCCTCTGCGCCAAGTGCTGACGTGCGGGCGCACGGGTCCGGGTCCCTCCACCCGCGGGTGTGGCTCTGTGAGGTCTGCGAGCACGCCCCCGCGTCCGTCGCGCTCTGCGCCGCCGACATCATGGCAGGAGAGCATGAAGTGGTCTGCGCTGGCGGATCGATTCAGAAGGGGTGGTGGGCGGCGACTACGCGGATGTAGTCGGCGACGATGGTGCGGATATGGTTCTGGTAGACTGGTACGCGAACTTAACCATCTGAGAGACGCTGAACGGCAGGAAGAAGGCGTGGGCGTGCGTAGGATCCCATGTACGGACGCCGATGCCGGACAGTGACAGACAAAGTTATGCTAATTATGTTTACAACTAATTATTTTAATTTCCTGTGCAAAGGCGGAGCATCATCATAGTTATCGATCATAATCGGATCTATTTTTGTCCTCACTAACACAACTTGAGCAAAGCCAAAAGGCCTCTTAGTGTGTGTTTATCTTTGGATGTAAAGTTTTTAGAGTACACGGATGCACATTTGAAGTATTGAACGTAAACTAATAACAAAACAATTTATAGATTCCGCCTGTAAACTACGAGACAAATTTATTAAGTCTAATTAATCTATCATTAGTAAATATTTGCTGTAACATCACATTGTGCAATTGGTTTTTTTCCCCACATTTAATGCCCCATGTATATGTCCAAATATTTAATGTGATATTTTTGGCCAAAAATTTTTGGCATCTAAACACAGCCTCATTAAGGTTTTTTTCGTTTAATTCCTAGGAGGAAGAGACTGGAGGGAATTAGTTCCATCGAATCTCTTCTAATCTACTTGAGTCGAATCTAGTTGTTTGGTTGATGGCTAAGTTTACCACACCTCACTTTGTCACAAGTGTGTTATGACACACAAAGTGAGGCTAGTAATTTGTTGGCCACAAGTGTGGTTAAGTTTAGCAAGAATTTGAGTCTATGACGCGTAGGCCCAATGATTTATAAAGTGAGGTATGACACAAGTGTGGCAACCAACCAAACACTATTATAATAAATTAAATTGTGGCATGCCTAAGATTTTGTATGGCAATCTTTGAAAGCCAACCAAACAGCTTAGATGAGCAACGCCTAAACAAAGCAACTACTCCTGGACAGGCGTCCGTGTGACAGCATCCATCGCATCGATTTTGCGTGCAACTGCGCAAGCAGCTTGATTTCAACCTCTCAGGTGATCGAAATGTGTCGATCCGAGAGCACGAAGTCGTTGGAATTGTCGATCCAAGAAGCCAACCTCGCGCGAACGAACCGCGCGGTCGCGCGCATTCACCAACCCTGCTTGTTGCCCTCTCGCAGGCCATATGCTCACCGGGCCACTTCGCGTCGCTGCACACCTTCCCAGCTCGAACCCTGTGCCTGGATGTCCACGTACGAAGGAATCTACGGCTGTGTTTAGTTACATCCAAAGTTTGGATTTTGGTTAAAATTAAAGATGATGTGACTGAAAAGTTGTGTGTGTATGACAGGTTAATGTAATAGAATTTTGCAAACTTTGAATCCAAAATTTGGATCTAAACACAGCCTACATGGGAATAAGTTCACGCTTCATGACTCTCAAAATGATCGAAATCTAATTCATGACCCTAAACCATAAAATCGGATATCTCGACCCCCAAACTCTTAAAACCAGTGTAATTTGGCTCCCTGGGTGATTTTGGAGGGTGGTTTCGCTGACGTGGCGCCTACGTGGCAGTATTGACTCGGTTTTTTTTCCACGTGGCGTTAACGTGGCGCTTAGGTGGCATTAGAAATAAAAAATATATGTGGAGCCCATTAGTCATTTACACACATAAAAAATTGTGGAGTCCACTGACATGTGGGCCCTACATGTCATCCTTTCTCTCCCTTTCTTCTTCGTCCCCTCTTCCTCCCTTCTCTCTTTCTTTCTCTTTCTCTTCTCTCCCCTTCGGCCGGCCGCAGGGAGCACGGGCGACTGGAGCTGGAGCGGCGGTGGGCGGGGGCCAAGTGGAGAGAGAGGAAGAGCAGGTGAGGGAGGAACGGAGGTAGTGGGTATGGCGTTCGGGGCGGCGGCGGCGGCAGGGAGGACGCCGACGTGGAAGGAGAGCGAGAACAACAAGAGGCGGGAGCGGCGGAGGAACTTAGGGAAGAGCGCGTCGATGGCCGGGCCGCCAAAGCTGACGCGCCCAGGTCCCCATCGTCATTGGCGAGGAGCATGGAGGCTGTCCCGTGAACTCCTAGGAGACGGTGAACTCCTGGGAGATCTTGCCGGTGCGCGTGACGACGTCGACGTGGTATGCGCTGTGGTGGCTTCGGAACTCGAACTCGCCGCGGTCGTCGGCGTGGCCGTGTGCGCGAGTGAGCCACTCCCACTTGAGCTGGAGCAGGCAGCGGCCGGCCTCGTTGACCTCCCCCTCGGTGTCGACGACGTGCGCGTCGTCGCGGCACATGAAGAGCTCCCAGAATCCCCAAAGCACGACGCTGTCCACCGCCGGGTGCGTGTACGCCTCCCGGAGCATCACCTCCAGGTCGTCGGCGCGGACGTGCTCATTCGGCGACGACACGTCCAGCTCCGTGAACCACAGAGACAGGCCCAGCACGGCGAGGCGCGAAGGAGGTGGACGCGTGCATTTGCAGCAACAGTTGCGCTTGCATTTCAGCGTGAGCAAATCAAATGGGAGAGAAGAGATGGAGACTACAATTGCAGGGAAGCTGTACAGGGGACGCCCCGCTCCCTGCTGCTGCTGCTCCACCCCACGCTCGCTCGCCACCACTGCCGCTCCAACAGCCGTCTCCCCGCCCGCCGCCAGTGGGGCCCACAATTTTTTATTTTGTGTGTGAATAACAAATGGGTCCCACACATATTTTTTAATTTCTAATACCACCTAAGAGCCACGTCAACGCCACGTGGAAAGAAGACCAAGTCAATACTACCACGTAGGCGCCACGTCAGCGAAACCGTACTCCAAAACCGTCTAGGGAGTCAAATTGCACCGGTTCTAAGAGTTTGAGGGTCGAGATATCCGGTTTTGTTGTTTAGGGTTATGGATTAGATTTTGATCACTTTTGAGGGTCATCAAGTGAACTTATTCCATCTACGTGGGAGATGGGCTCATAAAACGTCGGAGTATTCCTTTTGGAATAAGTTCACTTTGTGACCCTTAAAAGTGATCGAAATCTAATCTATAACCCTAAACCATAAAACCGGATATCTCAACCCCAAACTCTTAAAACCAGTGCAATTTAGCACCCTCGATGATTTTAGAGGGCGGTTTTGCTGACGTGGCGCCACGTGGCGCCTACGTAGCGATATTGACCGAGTCTTCGTTCCACGTGGCGTTGACGTAGTACTTACGTGGCATTAGAATTAAAAAATATGAGTGGGACCCATTAGTCATTCACAAAAAGAGAAAGGAGAGAGGGAGGAGGAAGAAGGAAGGACTGACATGTGGGCCCCACATGGTCAGTGAGCACATTTCTTTTTTGTGAATGACTAATGGGTCCCATGCATACTTTTTAATTCTACTGCCACGCAAGTGCCATGCCAACGTCACGGGGAACGAAGACTCGGTCAATATCGTCATGTAGACGCCACGTGACGCCACGTCGGCAAAACCGCCCTCCAAAACCGTTGAGGGAGTCAAATTGTACTGGTTTTAGGAGTTTGGGGGTCGAAATATCCGGTTTTGTAGATTAGGGTCACGGATTAGATTTCGATCACATCTGAGGGTCACAAAGTGAACTTATTCCTATTCCTTTCACGCAGGTGAGTGCTTCACCGGCCTGTCAGGCCCAGCGTGGGAAGTATTTGGCCTGCTGAGCAGCCAGCCAGGATGGCAGAGAGATATTATAATGTTTCCATCTACGAAGAATTTGAGATCAGTATGAAGGAGATCAACACGTGAGAGATTGATGCATACAGTGGGTCGGATGGGCTTAAAAAGCCTTGGTATAGTTTATTTAACACGGATTCTCGATACAATCTATGGTCGTGATCATATGATTAACTCGATTAACGGTTGGATCTTTCTGATCAACATGTGAGCTCGTAGAAAGTGCAAAATTAGTATAGGTATAGATAGGTTGCTTGATTGATGAGTCAAAATAAATTAATGAATTTAGTAGAAGTTTCTGAATGAGTTTAAATAGTAGGCCATAAATGGATCTATAAAATTTAAGTTAGCCTATGAAATTTCGAACGATTCAAACGAGGTGTACAACTGCATTAAACGTAAAGGTGGGAAGTTTATACACTAGTGTTTTAAATTGATGATATTTTATTAACAAGCAATGTATATTGCTGCGAGAAATTAAATAAATTTTTGGTCATCAAACTTTGTTCTAAAGGAGTATTAGTCATATATTAGTAAGTCATATATTAACATAAATTAAGATAATTTAGTCAATTGGAATTAAATTAGAAAGATAATCATTTATAAATCAACTGACATAATTTTGCTATTATTTCAAATATGGATGCATATATATTTGGTATACATTATTTACTAGAAATTTTGGCAGTGTTTTATTAAATCCAAACTAGTAAAAGTTTCTATTTTATTATTTATAAGGCAAATTAGGCTAAGTAACATGCTTATGTTTATAAAATTTAAATGGTCTCTAAAGTTGGGTATACTATTAAACTTGCTCTAAGGTCTGGTTTAGTTGCTAAAATTTTTTTCCCAAAAAGGTCACATCAAATCTTTGGACACATGCATAGAGGATTAAATATAGATAAAAACAAAACTTAATTGTACAGTTTGCATAGAAATTGCAAGACGAATCTTTATAGCCTGAATGTCTCCCTTTCAAACCACCCTGAAAGCTGAAGCCATTTGTAAGTTGGATTTGTATGACATGTGTGCTAAACCTAAAAACTGAATGTCTCAGAGATTTCAGGCATGTGCATATTCAGAACAAACATGAAGTATGCATTTAGGCCCCCATCGGTTGGCTTTTTTTCTAATAAGCCAAAACGGCTTATTAGGGAATAAAAATAAATTTGTAGGTAAAATTTTTATATATGTGTTCTTTGTAACTTAAAAGCCAATGCTGAAAAAGAAACCACGTTGAAAATATCTCAAAATTAAATTTGAAAATTTAAAATTTGGCTTATTATTTGGCTTAAAATTTAGCTAGACTGTGATGGTCAGTCTAGCTTGGGAGTTTCAGAAATCAGAGAATTGAGAGGTTTCAGACTTTTTTTCCAAGAGGTGATTTCTGAACATTTCTGAAAGTAGTCACAACGAACATTTGATTCCCGGACATTTCTAAAAATGCAACTCGAAGTCTTAATTCATACAGTACCACTTTGATCAACAGCAACTAGGCATGCAAAAGTTCTGTCAAGTTTAGAAAATTTCATCCCTTACTACTCTAGTTCAGAACAAGAACGCCAATTTTACAGCAGATAGAACAATCTGAGTACTCCAATAAGAGTATTTCAAACATCACAAGCTGAGTAACAATCTGATTTCAGAAAATTTCAAATGGCATGACAAATTAATTTCAGAATACTGAACAAACATCAGAAAAATTTCAGACTATAACATGCAACAAACATCACAAATTTCTGAAACTGCCATCACCTTCAGCCGGAGCGACGCTGCTTGCATCCTGAGAATTATTGACGCCTTCATCCTGAGCGACATCGTCTCCACTTTCCTCGTCAGCTACAGCTTCGCCAACTCCAAGCACAACTTGCTTGTCTCCATCATCGGCAGGAATAGCGTTGAGATCGAGGAGGCGAATCACCATGGAGATTGATGAGACGGCGCAAATGAAATCGGCGGGAGCGACCTGTCTCCGACGGCGCAGTGCAGGAGTACTTGCTTGCTTCCTGCGTGCAAGTGTATAGATTGTAGTGCTTTTGCAATAGAAGGAACATTATGTGTGGTGGCAAGTGTATAGCAATAGCTATCTTTTTATGGTTTATATATTGTAAACCTGAATTTAGCAGATTATGAAGTTGTACATTAGGATTTAGGAATCATATTGTTTCCAAAGATTGAGAAGTCATGGTGATACTTTACTTACCTGGTTATGTAATTAATAATATAATAACTCGCTCTATTATTGTTTTTTAAAATATTAAACCTACCTCATTTAATGCTTTTGATTGTTTAATTTGCATTACATTACAAAATGTTGTCGTAGCGTTAGCACAAGCTAATTACTAGTGCAGTTCAATTTCATTTCTATTATTCCTTCAAAAAAATATATTTAATTTCTATTGTCTCTCTAGCCACCCGCGGCAAAGCGCGGGGTCCCATCTAGTTTTTTCTTTTTGTTATTTTCCCTTTTCCACAACACTATTGCAATGGTTCGCTCTCTTCACAAAGCAAACACACGAATCAATTGTTCGATGGGGAATGAAACTTTTCAGATGGTCATGGTGCACAAAACAGAACCATCATGCTCAAAAATCATGATGCCAATAGTTTACCGTTACAGAACAAGACGAAGAGGTTGATAAGAAATGAGGTTCAATCGTTCCAGCACATAAATACTACAGAGAAACGAGGTTCACATCATTCTAGCACGTAGATCCGAGATGCAATGTCTTGGACGAGCCAATCGAAACCTTGAAGAAGGCCCTCCCCGGTGTGTGCGCTGCAGCCTACGATCTGCCAGTGCCGGCTTCCGTCCATCGCTTCCAAATTAAGTACCTGAAAACAGCAAACACAACTTGTAGATCAGCCTTGGAGAAAGCCACAACTTCAAGCCAAAAATCCTCTGCTAGTATGAGTTACAACTAGTGATATACTGCTAGTATGAGTTACAACTAGTGGTATACAGTATACAGTTTACAGAGTTTCCAATGTTTCCAAGATCCCGTATGGTGAGTATTTCCAAGCCAATTCAATCCTTTATATATCCAAAAAAAATTTATACTTTTGAGCTATGGAATACAGACTAATCAAAGTTCTAAATCGTGGTAGGTCAACTAGTGGTATACAGTATACAGTTGACAGAGTTTCCAATGTTTCCAAGATCCCATATGGTGAGTATTTCCAAGCCAATTCAATCCTTTATATATCCAAAAAAAATTTATACTTTTGAGCTATGGAATACAGACTAATCAAAGTTCTAAATCGTGGTAGGTCATGAGTTGGGAGTTAGTTTTGCCTAGCGCCCAGTGGTCAAAACTGTTCATGGTAGTCGCCTGGCACTTAGAACAGTGCGGAGGCTTTTATCTACACCTGAAAAATGTTTGGCCACACTAATACTACAGTGCGTACTACACAGTACAGGAGCATGTTACCACACCAACACATTCATTTCCAGATAGAAGAGTCAGCGTTCAACCCTGACAAAAGCTACACTTTCAACTTTCAGAACATCGTATCAGCAATGAGATGCACAGGCAGTGGTTTAGCTGATCACTTGCTACCAGAGCAATACCGTAAGATTACAAATTGAGATGCTCATATAAAATTTTTACCACTCACATAAAACAAATGAAGCTGAAAGGGTAACAAATGATGGAGCAGACATGATATTACAAACCCCTTCTAGTATCATCTAATTTAGTTCAAGTAAATTTTGAAAACCTATGACTTTCAAGTCATAAAGAATAACAGTCATTGTAAATTTTGAAAACCTATGATTTATATATTCCGTATTGTGACTTGATCAACTTAAGAACATCAGTAATCAAGAAACGTGTGCTACATATCATTTATATATGATGTTTCATAGTTCATTTTTGAAGTAACCAACGTCATACAGAGGTGGAAGGAGAGAGTATTACACAGGTTTATGATATCTTGCTCACCAGCAGCACTATTCCTCAGTTCAGTCATTTCACGATGGATTATGCTATAAGAATTTGAATGTACTAGAATTTCATGGGCTCTGATTTTAGTTTTATAGGCTCTGAATTCTTAGATAACAGAAATCAAGAAGGATCATTAATGGGCAGCTACAATAACCCAGAAAATGACAGAGTTAAGGCATACATATATGAAGGTATTATTGAGGATCCCAAATGAACTTTAGTGTCAAAATTAAGTATCTTTTGCTAACTTTACAACAGTTTTCTTAGGGCAAGAATTACAAACAATGTGACTGTCAACTAATATTGAAAAATCAATATACCAGAAACAACTATAATTGTGCCATCCATCTAGAGGTCTAAAGCTTATGTTGCAGAAAAAACCTTTAAGATAAAGAATGAATGATAGATCTTATTATACAGGATGAATAAAATCTGCTTACCTTAGCAATTTCAGAAGGTTTGAGAGCGCCTTGAATATCTTGCTTATTTGCAAACACCAGCAATGAAGCTCCTGCTAGTCTCTGACAAATAAAAGTATAAAGCATTTTTGAATGATAATGCAGTTTGAAAAGGGTGAAATTGTGAGGCCAAATGCCAAATAGATGTTATATTCAGTGATGCATTTCAGCTGTGAGCATAACGGTCAAGGTACACATTGCACATCCACTTAGTGTTATATTGGTACCACTTAGTTCAATACAAAGCTAATGAGAATAAGTTGAAAAAGAGAGGTCTGAAACCAATGTAGAAGCTGAGCAACATAAATTTTGCTCAAATGCTTTGAGTAGTGTCCAATTGGAGAGAACCAAACTGCTTTCTGATATAAACATAGACCGCTCCTAAAACTAAAGAAAAGGGACATCTATATGCCATACTAATTCGTTTTCTGTACTTATTAGAAAACATTCTTTCGAAATTTGAAGTCCAATTTTTTATGGAACAACAATCAGCTGCAATCAATGGAGGTAATAATTAGATCCTGTCATTTGGTGGCCTAGAAATAGTACCTCTTCTTTCAAAAGATTATGGAGTTCGGCACGGCAATCATCAAGCCTCCTAATGTCTGAACTATCAACCACCCAAACTAGTCCATCAGTTTGCTCAAAGTAATTCCTCCAGTAAGATCGGATAGTCTTCTGTCCACCGACATCCCATATGTTCAATGAGTACCTGCCACAATGACAAAATAAACATTATTCATTAATTTCCACCCTGCAGTAATACAAATGGAATTGCTATGCCTAGTGTTTTGGCTGATGCAATGATCAGTGAGCGGCTGCATTGAACATGAGACTTTTGTATCTACCTTTGTGTTGTTTGTTGACAACAATGTGACTAACATCATCGGAATGCACTAAAACAGGGGCACTTCAGATTGAAGAAATGGAAGCCTGAGGGGAAAAAAATCAGGTACTTAACCAAAAACCGTGAACTCACTCTAATTTAGTTCTAGCACCTGAGTTAAGTTTTTTCTGTGGTGAGGTCCCTAGCTCCCTACATGTAATCTTTTGAACATTCTTCCCCAATTAATGTGAATGGTCATGCGATATGTTACAAAAAAAAACACATAAGATTCACATTTCGAATGAAGCAACTGGAAAAACTGATCTATCAGACCACTAGCCTATGCCTTTTTATTTCACGGTTTAACAAGCTTTAAAATTACATGGTATAGATGAATTATTGAATTTCTCCCTTGCTGCAAGGTTTTGTCCTAAATAGGATCTGTACACCGTTTTGATGGAAAACAATAGGAACACTCCAACATCACATGATTCCCTTTGAGAAAAGAAAAACCATTGTCAGGTTGGTGCTCACTGGATCATATCAGGTGAAAGTTCATCTAACTTGAAAATGAAGACATGTCAAATTCAGCATATAGAAGATGCAACTAAATTATATCAACGGTGAAATGTGCCACCTTTGTAGTATCCATTTAATGGTTATGCCCATCATTTCACATGAAAAAATCACCTTACCAAAAGCAAGTTTATATCGTAATAATGCAGCAGTAAGAGCGACAGAAGAGGACCGATGGGACTCATACTTGTGGTACTTGATGGTCTTGATGTTGAAGCCGAGGGTGGGGCTGATGACGCCGGTATCCTCCCCATTGATCTTGAGCACGATCGTTGTCTTCCCCGAGTTATCCAGCCCCCTGCGGGTGAACCCATAGATTCCCCAGATAGCATCAGGCACAAAAAATCAAGAAATCTACAGAGGAACGAACCGCTCAAGCGCCAGATCCGGAATGGAGAGAGAAGGATTGCCCACAGAAGCGCAAAAGGAACTCTGGGGGTGGAGGGGAGCACCTACACCATGAGGATGCGCATCTCCTTCTCCTTGCGCTTGATCTTCCGGATGATGCTGAGCAGCCCCATCTCGGAGGTGCTCACCGTCACGAGACTCTTCGCCGTCGCTTCGCCTCGCCTCCAGTGATGGGCAGGAGGCAGTGGCGTAGCTAGAAATTTTTCGTTTAGTAATCCTACTTCACAAATCACAAGTTCATCTTACATACCAAAATTTTTCGAACACCATAAATCCCATATACATGTTGATAAATCTGCGTTGGAAACCACACGTGCTAATTTTATCACTATCATTTTAGATAGATATAGAAACAACCTATACCAGAGCCCTAAAAAAATAAAATTCAACATGGTTATAATTTTTTTTCTCAAAAAGAAACATGATTATCAAATTTTGCATTGATAGAACTTAATTGTGAAAGCGTGCATTGCTCCGATTACTATTTTAATTCAAACGAAAGCAATGTTGTAGATGGCATCAAAATTAGAGCTCGCCTGTCATGTATGGATGTGCAAGAAATATATTTGCAGACAATTAGTTCTTGTATCACTGAAATTAAAATTGGAAACGCAAAGCCAGATCCCAACATAGCAGTAAACAATATTTGCAGAATACATTTTTTATTGATGTGGCAGTCCTAATGCAGCAGTGACTGAAAGAGTGCATATATCTCTAGAATTCAATCACTCTTACTAATTCCTGAATCAAAATTTTTGGAGTAGCGAAAGAAGATTACCGAGTTTTAGACAGCATAAAATTAATTAAGCCGGCTGGTCAGGGGTCATGGGCTCCCGGTGCCAGCGGCCGATGGCGCCTCGGCGTCTGCCTCGCGGTGACCAGCCAGTGGCAGCGTGGTCGCCGTAGTGCCTTGTCGCGGCGGTTCCTCGAACCTCTGCCGCTTCGTGGATGGAGCAGCCGAGAGGGAAAATGACGGCAGTGGCTCGGCACCTCGGTCGGCGACGGACAATGGGGAGTCGGGGAGACTGAGGCGAGGGATTGGTGAGCGGAAGAGGCCGGGAGGGGAGAAACAGCGACGACGTGGGGTGGGGGAAGGTGGCGCTGGGGAGGGGGAAGTGGGGATCGGGTTTAGAGGGAGGGCCTGGGAGGCGGCGGACCGGCGGTGGGTGGCGGACAAGGGCGGGCGGCGAGGCGGCGCCGCGGGGTCGGCCACGGGCCGGTAATGGTGGCGGGGGCAAAGCGAGGCAAAGGGGAGGAGGCCAGCCGGCCGGGGCCGCGCCGGCACGTTAACGCCTTTCGGCGCCGGCGAGTTCGGGGCGGTGGCACGGTGGGGGCGGTGGAGAAAAGAGCTAACCTGTTACCGGAGGAAGGAGGAGGGAACCGGATCCTCTGATTTAGCGCTCGCTACGTCAGAGGGACGTCCGGCAGCGCTCATCCGTTCGTTCAGCATCCGACGGAGCTAAGCGCGCGCAGTGGATAGGCTCGGGTGCTCGGACCACGGCAAAAAAAAAAAAAAAAAAAAAGGGCGGCCCACATCTTTCAGTCCACGCCACCACGGAGCCGCAGCCGGGGGGCGAGGGGAGACCTCTGCTGCCGCCGCCACACGTCCACAGCCCGTGCCTCCCCGACGAAGCCCTTCCGTCGCCGCCTTCTTCCTTGTCCCCAACCAAAATGACTTTCACGACTCCTGCATCGAGATCAACTTGTCATGGAAGAATTCAACCTAGGTGCTGCCATACAAGATGCAACAGGAAAGAAGCAAATTGACCAGAGCAAAGAGTCCATTGTTGTAAGATTATTTTTTGAGAGCATCCTTGTTCACAGCAAGAGAGCATTTCTGAAGAATTGGGATGATAAGTTGATGTGAATTCAGATTGAGTCAATATTGAATGAGATCTTCAAAAGTAATTTTGAGTTTGATCATTGCAATCGTGTAAATTGAGATTGCAAAATAAGAAACAATTGTTTTGCCTTGTCCTTTAACTATTCCTATAATCCTATTTAGGAGTTAGGACATGGGCTGCGGTTCAGACTTCAGACAACTTCAGGGCAAGAAGCTTTGGATGGTGAATACTTCACATCAAAATTCATTCTTGTGCTATACTAAAGTCTCAACCTCTTCAGCCATACTGAATTGAAATTTTTTTTTGATGCAATTACATGTACACATTCTCAAATCGACACAACAATCAATCTGAAATTGACAAAGAAAATCAATCACAATCCCAATTTACAATCTCCATTATCAATTTACAATCAATCTGTTGCTGACTTGCAGTCGACTTCCAATTCAGAAGCATGAACACTGAAACTATCAATCAGTCAGCAATCACAAACAAAAAGTCTGAAAGTGTATATAACCTGCTGCTACTACTGCTAGCGAATTAACAAGAGTCGCATTGAACTTCTATGCAGGGATGATTTGGAGTAAACTTTCGGCTTCGACAAGTACGGCGACATGCTCAAGGAGCAGCTCCTCAACGACGCCGTCACCGGCGGCGCCCTCGTCTGTCGTTTCCATCGTCAGCGAGAGCAACATCGGCAAGACGATGCTCGTACGCAAGGTGTACTAGAGTCCCGAGGTGGTGTAGCGAAAGGTTCGGTGAAGGCGTCGTCGTCGAGGCAGGCCCCGACCTCCATGCTGCCGGATGCAGCAGGGCTCTCGATAGGGGAGGACGAGGGGTGAGGCCTGGTGAGGATGGTGGCGGCGAGAGGAGGGGCTTCATTGGGGATCCGCTCCACCCCCGCCTGCGCCGGAGACGACGTCGGCAGCGAGCGGCCGACGGCCATGGGGAATCAGGACACAGACAGAAGTTGGATGGGGAGGAAACGAGCTCTTTATTCACTTATTCATATGGGCCGACCCTGATTTCGCTGGCTTGGCCTGCGCACGAGCCCGGTCGGCCATCTTGATTGTTCTGTCCGTCCGATGAGAGATGGACGACGCAGCTGCGCCCAACGTCCCTCTGACGTAGCGGATCTGGTTCCGAGGAGGAAGGAGGAGCGGGCTCGCTGGAGCCGCCAGTCGTCGCCGCTCCGCTCCCTCGGACTGGAAACAGCGATGGGCTGCTGGATTTTTCACAATTTGGTATTTTTGAAAAACTTATTTTGCAAATAGACTAAAAAAAACTTATCCCAGAAATAATCCTCTTTGGAGCGCCAGAGTCACTTGTGCTGTCGTCCAACGGAACAGCGCCAGAGAGGCTAGCGCCATCCTCATGCCACCATGGCGGGTCGGCGCTGAGGTGGCAGGGGGAGCGCGCCAATATGGCTGGCACCCCCCTGCAATTTTTTTATTTTTATTTTATTTTTTTGATATTTTTTTACGCTTAGAAGCACACAAGAATCAACCATAGAAAAAATAAACTCAAATGGACAAAAAATGTGACTTGTAAAATTTTTCATGTCCTCTCCTCCCTAGTGTAGAGGAGAGAGATGTGCAACTTTTTTATTTTTATTTTAGTTTTTTCATATTTTTTTGAAACTTAGGAACCCACAAGAACCAACCATAGAAAAGTTTAACTCAATGGATGAAATATGTAACCTGTAGAATTTTTCAAATCTCTACCGAAAAGCTTCTCCTCAAAAACACAATCTTACAAGCGGAATTTAGATGTTCTAATTTCACCGAACCTGGCAAAGCGGGAGAGAATCGGATGTAACTTTTTCTGTAGATGTCCGTGGATATATTATTTGCCTGATTCCGAGTCCGTAGGAGAAAGTTGCGCCTATTTTAAGAAAATGACACCCGGGTTTTTTTTAGAGCTTTGGAAAATTCTACGGGTCACATATTTCGTCCATTTGAGTTTATTTTTTTCTATGGTCGGTTCTTGTGTGCTCCTAAGCGTGATAAAAATAAAATAAAAATAAAAAAGTTGCACTATGTTTAAGTAAAATTATGGGTATCATTTTATGTGGTTATATTTTGAATTAGTTTAAGTAATTTAGTAACGTTGACTAGTTAATCTATTGAGTGTATTATGTGTTCACGTAAAATTCTATGGACCACATATTTCGTCCGTTTGAGTTTAAAATAAAATCACGAAGAGAAACTGGATTGGAGGCGAGAGGTTGGTGGGGCGCCAGCCATACTAGCACCCTCCTCCTTGGGGCGGCACCAAGCATGCTGGCGCCCTCCTCCTGCCACGTTGATTCGCGGGTGCCACGGCGGCGGGACGGCACCCTAGAGACATCCTGTTGAACCACGGCACCAGCCACTCTGGCGTCCTAAAAAGGACCATTTCTGGATAAGTTTTTTCAGGGGTCTATTTGTCAAATAAGTTTTCAAAAAGGACCAAATTGTAAAAATTCAGCCTTACTAGACTTTCTAGTTTTCGCTGCTCACTGCGATCATGTCGCCCTTGGAAGCTTCGGTGGAGGCGACATTGGACGCCCTCCGAGGAGATCAATGGAGGGCGCGCGGCAGAAGTTCACTATCTACCGCGTCCCCACATACATTCGCGAGAGCAACCACACCGTCTACGAGCCACGCCTGGTGTCCATCACCCATCGGCCCCTAATACCGTAGCGGTAGCGCCATGGAGGACCACAAGTGGCGCTGCCATCAGGACATGCTGTCCCACTACACAGGCTCAGGCACCGCGTTAGATTTGGTAGCGGACATGAGGGCCCTCGAGGCCCAGGCACGCGTGTGCTACAGCGAGCGCCCCGTGGGCATGGACTCCGACGACTTCGTTCGGATGCTCTTACTTTAGGTGCATTTGGTTCACCGTCATGGGATATGATAGTTCATATAACTTGTAGGATCGAATCACAATAACTAAGCCTATCATACCATGCCCTAGAAACTTTTTCAAACCATAGAAAGCTTTAGACAATTTAAAAACATGGTTGGGAAAATCAGAATTTTCAAAACCTGGTGGTTGTTTGACATAAACCTCCTCCTGTATAAAACCATTTAGAAAAGCACTTTTAACATCCATTTGATACAATTTAAAACCTTTTGAAGCAGCAAAAGCCAACAAAAGTCTAATTGCCTCAATTCTAGCAACAGGAGCAAAAGTTTCATCAAAATCCAAACCCTCCACCTAAGTAAAACCTTAAGCAACAAGTCTAGCTTTATTTCTCACAATTAAACCATCCTCATTTTGTTTATTTTTAAAAACTCACTTGGTTCCAATAATATTATGTCCAGAAGGTGGTTCAACTAAAGTCCAAACTTTGTTTCTCTCAAAATTTTCAAGTTCTTCATGCATGGCGTTAATCCACGATTCATCAGTTAATGCATGTGACACATCTTTGGGTTCAAAAGAAGCAACAAATGTAGAATTTGCACAAACATCATGAGTCGTTACCTTAGACCTTGTAGTCCGCTCACCTAGATTACCAATTATTTGTTCCGACGGATATCGTCGTTGAATGTGCAAAGGAGCAGCGACTTCTGAAGTTGATCCACGTTCTGTATTACTCTGTAGTAATCTCTGGAGGACCATCTCGATCAGCATCAACAGTACCCGAACCCGACGTCCCTGGCCGGTCTGACCGCTCCTCCTGTGGCGGTCTAACCGGAGGTGTGCCGGCGGTCTGACCGGCCTGGCGCCCGGTCTGACCGGCCGAGCCGACCTCATCGTCGTCGTTGTCGTCGCTCTCGTCTTCAAAAATACGACCATCCTCCCCCTGAACCTGTGACAGTATACCTGCAATATCGGGTCTAGTACCTGGACTAGCCTCATCAAAAGAAACTTCGCAAGTCTCAACGATTTTGTTAGTTTCCAAAATAAGTACACGATAGCCACGAGTATGTGCGGGGTAACCAAGAAACAATCTATCGGTAGAACGTGCCTCAAACTTGTCCAAATTTCCAGATTTTAAGACAAAGCATTTGCAACCAAAAACACGCAAATGTGAAACTTTGGGTTGATGTTCAAATCGAAGTTCATAAGAAGTTTTTCCAAGTTTTGATCTCAAGAAAACTCGATTTGAAATATAACAAGCAGTGGTAATAGCCTCAGCCCAAAATTTTCTTGGAGTTTTATATTCATCCAATATCGTTCTAGCCATCTCAACCAAAACACGGTTTTTCCTTTCAACAACACCATTTTGTTGAGGAACACGTGGAGAAGAAAATTCATATTCAAGACCTCTTTCGTTGCAAAATTATTTAAAAGAAGCATTTTTAAACTCACCACCATTATCACTTCGAATTCTTTTCAAAGAACCAGGAAATTCAAGATCCAATCGAAGAAACAAACCACGAAAGTGTTGAAAAGCTTCGTCCTTAGTTGCCATAAAGAAAACCCAAGAATATCGAGAAAAATCATCAACAATAACCAACACATACCACTTTCCTCCAACAGATTGCACTCTAGCTGGACCAACAGTGTCCATATGTAATAGTTGTCCCGGTTCATCCGTCATCACAGAAACAATAGGAGTATGTGAAGTAGAAACCATTTTAGCATGACGACACGGTGTACAAACCAAATCAAGATCTTTCTTAAGTTTAGGCAAACCACGAACAAGATCCAAACCACTTAACCTAGTGAGATAATCAAAACCAACATGTCCAAGTCTACGATGCCAAAACATCACATCTTTATCAAACTTAGCAACCAAACATGTTATCACAGGTGAAACAGGATTTTCAAAATCAACTTTAAACACTCTTCCATAGCGAGAAATATTCAACACAGAATCACCACAAGAATCAAAAACTTTACTTCCAGTTTTCTTAAAGTGAACCTCAAAATTTTCATCAACAATTTGTGAAACTGAAAGCAAATTGTACTTTAAGTCCTCAACCAAAGCTACATTCTTCAATTCAAATTTTTTATTTACCTTAACCAAACCTGTAGCGAGAACGGCACTTGTAGAAGCATCACCAAAGATAATCGATTCAATCTTGGATGCCTTCTTGAGGGAGGAGAACCAATTTTTATCACCGGTCATGTGCCGCGAACAACCGGAATCCACGATCCACACGTTCTCCTTCCTTGCCACCAAAGCCTACACACAAGCAGAAGTCGAAGCCTCAGTACTGGGGTTAGAAGATAATAAAAATTTAGAAATCCAGTACTGAGACACACGACCAGAAGATCCAACAGGCATATATCCACGTGCAAAATCAATTTAAAATTTTCAGAAAAATTCCTCCGAGGCCGGTCTGACCGAGGTACAGTGGCCGGTCTGACCGGGGGCCGGTCTGACCGCCTCTGTACCACCGGTCTGACTGGTGCCCGGTCTGACCGACGCTCAGTGGCCGGTCTGACCGCGGGACCCACTTCGGTCTGACCGGTTTCCTCGAGGGAAAACCAGATTTTTGCCACTTTGATTTTGCAAAAGCAATCTCTCTCTCCTTTTTCTGTTTATGAGCTAATCTGAAACAAAAACCAACAATATGTCCATCCTTACCACAAAAAGAACAGGTATATTTTTCACGATGTTTAGACACATTGGTAGCATTAGAAGATTTAGCAACACAAGCAATAACAGGAGATTTTGCATGCACAACATTGGATTTGGAAGAAGATGCACTCAAGGTAGACATGATTCCAGCAGATTTAAACACAGTTTTGTTAGTATCAGGTTTAACCAAAATCTCACCACTTCTAGCACCAACACCTAACACAACAGGAGGATGTCTAAAATTATGAGCATAAGGATTAAAACCCAAACCACGATTATTTCTGCTAACTTTTGATTAATCCAAAATCATGTTGAGGTTCTTTTTACCATCAGAAAATCTTAGCAAAGAATTTTTCAAATAAGAAACCGCTTTTTCCAAATTAGCACAATTTTCACAATCTACCATGACACCTTTGCTTTTACGATATTTAGGGCAAGAAAGCACTTCATTGTTTTTCACAACATCTTCCATGAACTCAACACGACCTAAAGCATCTTTCAATTTCAACTTATTCAAATTACATGTTGAGCAATCCAAAACATCATGAGGTTGTTTTAACTTCTTAGCAGAAATCATGTTAAACATCAAACTAGCATGAAAAGCAATTTGATATGTTTGCAACAACTTTTTAGTTAAAAACAACTCATCCAAAGTGCGTGTGTGCAAGGCAAAACTACAAGCAAGAGAAGATCTATTTTTCAAATCATGTGAGCATTAACATCTCTAATTTTTGAAATCTCATTCATTAAAACCTCACAATTTGAGCAATCATCATCATTAGGAATAAGAGATTTTAACCTATCAATTTCAGATTTAAGAGATTCAATGATAAATTCCTGTTTTCTATACATCTTCTCACACTTCTTATTTTTTGCAGTCAAAATATTAATAGCTTCCTCAAAAGCACTTACCTTATTATCTTCATACTCCGTATCCGATTCACCACGCGCCATAAAGCAAACACCGGAGATGTTCTTTCCCTTGTCATCATCTCCACTCTCACCATCTACATCACTTAGTGGCTCGAAGGCGGTGCAAACTTGTTGAAAAGCCTTCCTGAGATTCTCCAGCTTCCTCCCTTGGGATGAACCCATCGGCTTGTTGTTGTTGGTCTTCACACCATCTTTGTCTTCTCTTTTGCCTCTCCCAAGCTTAGGACAATGCGAACGAAGATGATCAATTGAACCACATTCAAAGCAACGATTTGGACCACCTCTTTTCCTGTTCCTGGCAACCAAAGCCAAATCCTCCTCCTCGATCTGTTCGAGTTGATCATCGGATGTGGCATTAAAAATAGCTAGAAAAGAAGGCTTAGATAAAGAAGCATCAACATCCAAAGAAGAAGAAGAAGAAACCAAAGCACTCGACTTAGAATCAACTTTTCGTGAAAGAACATTCATCTCATGTGTTTTCAATTTTGTGTAAAGTGAATCCAAAATCAAAGTAGACATATCAACCGACTCCTGAATAGATGTAACTTTCATCTCCCAAATAGACATGTCAAGACCATTCAAAAAGTGACAAGAAATCTCAGATTGTGGATAATTAGCATCATAAGAGGAATCAACAGATTTAAGATCACTCAAAATTTTATTAAACTTAGAAAGATAGTCATCCAAAACTTCTCCAGGTTTCATCTCAAATTTAATATATTCCCTTTTGAAAATATCACGACGAAGTTCTTTAATGTTATTTGTTCCTTGATAAAAGTTACTCAAAGCATTGCAAATTTCATGTGCAGTTCGAAAATGCGTAACACGATCATAATCCGAACGAGAAATACCACCTCAAAAGAATGTTGCGAGCTTTGCAATTTTGTTCAAAAGCAGTTTTTCCAGCAGTAGTATTAATAGCTTCAGGAATCATATAAGGATGAGAAACTTTTCTCCAAATATCATAATCTTCAGCCATAATGTAAGATTGCATCCTACTACACCAATGAGAAAAATCCGTTCCATCGAAAACATAAGGCTTAGTTGAAAACCTAACAGGAGTAGCCATGGCAAAAGCTCTAGATCGATAAAAATCCAAAGAAGATAACAAGGCTCTGATACCACTTGTAGGATCGAATCACAATAACTAAGCCAAGCAGAGGGGGGTGAATGGTTGGTATACCCAAAAACCGAAAACTTTTAGCGGAAATAAATGTTACCCTCGAAATCGATGGAGATCGGTCTGACCGAGATTGATCTGCCGGTCTGACCGAAGCGTAGCCGCCGGTCTGACCGGTGTTGATCTACTGGTCTGACCGCCGAGATCACCTGCCGCGCCTGTTGCCACCGCCATCGGTCGGACCGACCATACGCCGCCGGTCTGATCGCCGCGATGCCGCCGGTCTGACCACCGGTGTGTCGTCAGTTAGACCGCCGAAACTCGGTAAACACAAATCGAAGAACTCTTAAAGTGGATGACGACTTTATTGATTCTCTCTGTGTTTGCAAAGTGCACCAACAACACTCCTTACAAAAAATTCGACTAAACTCGAAACCCTAACTCAAAACTCAACTCAATTGCTCTAAAAAGCGATACCGGGAAGCCTCACGCTCCCCCTCTATTTATACATGAGGTAGGCAGCCTAAAGCCACGAACCAAACTCATACTAGGAGTCCTAAACACCTTAGAAAACCCTCTAGTATAAGAAACAAAATTTACATAACCAATCATACTAAATTTGGACTCCTTCCAAATTCGACTCTGCATCCCATACGCACACAATACCTCCATCGTATGCTATATGGAATCTCCATCAACCACGTGCATCAACTCTAGCCTAAGTATCCCGCATGATCTCTGACCACCACGGACGTCGTCTTATCCCCAAGCCGACTCCCGGTCCATCACCGCGAATACTCTCCCGAGGCATCGAGTCACCTACACATGAAATAAACAAAGAACTCATATTCCGAGACCAAGCTATCACAACTTGACTCATTAGTAGCAAACAATAGTATTACATATGTATAGTATCCATCTAGAAGCCATAATCATAAAGTAATCACGGATATCCAAACAAACAACCGAAACCGAAACCGACACAGAATCGGCCGGTCAGACCGCGGGCTGCGCCGGTCTGACCGCGCATATACCACCGGTCTGACCGGCCGCACTGGCCCGGTCTGACCGGTCCACATAAAATAATGAACCTGCGATTCACCAGTAAATCCAATCATCTCCAAAACCACTTCGTGAATAAATTCCAAATAACAAAACCAATAATCTCCAATGCCAATTGTTCATCCCAGAATAATAATCAAAAACACCTTTGATTTTACAGTTGGATATGGTCCACCTTTTTGTTTTATTGTGTGAATATGGCGATCCAGTTTTTCAATGGTTATAGGGATGATGGTGGATTTGGTGATCCACTTTTTTGTTTGGTTGAAGGGAGTAGGGTGGATTTGTAGGTATGGTCACCTCTCAATTGAGATGTTGAATATACCCCATAAAATTAATACATAATACAATTTTACACCACTACCTCCATTATAAATACACATAGAAAAAAGGAAAAAAGAAAAAGAAAAAAAACAGGGCCAGATCTGGGGCTCACCGCCGCCGCCTCCTCCTCCCGCTGGCCGCCTCCTCCTGTCGGCCGCCGCTCGCCTCTTCCTGCCGCCGCTTCCTCCCGCCAGCCGCCTCCACCCGCCGGTTGCCGCCGCTGCCACCTCCTCCCGCCAACGCGGTGCTCGCCGCCTGCATCGTCGTCGTCGTCGCCGAGTTCTAATCGTCGTCGTCGCCGTGTTCTCATCGTTGTCGCAACGACGCTAGTCTCCCACGTCGGATCTCCGAGCTCGCCACCGCCTCCTCCCGACGACGTGGCGCTCACCGCCTGCATCATCGTCGTCATCGGGTTCTCATTGTCGTCGTCGCTGCAGCGGTGCTCGTCTCCCGCGCCGGATCTCCTAGCTCGCCGCCACTCCCTCTTCCCGCCGACGCGCCCTTCTACCGCTGACGCGACTCTCGCCGCCGCGCCCTTCTACCGCCGACGTGGCACTCGTCGGCCGCAACGCCTCCTCATCGTCGTCGTCGTCGCCGGGCACGCATCGGCGTTGTCGTCACCCCTTCTCTCTCCATGGAGGTGACGTGACCCCTCATCCAGCTCGTCCATCGCTCAGAAGGCCACATCTGGCCGATTCAGCCGGATCCCTCCATTCGGCATCTAAGGGGAATATTCCTCTCCAGGCCGTTCTATCCAGTTTTCGCCCAGCAACCAAACACCCACCAAAAACGGGCAACCATGTCCTATCCACTCAAATTCTCCCATCCAAACACACCCTTACTGGACGGCTGCTTCATCCTTGCACTGGTTGAGAAGTAGTTTTTACTCCTAGTTCGTAACCTCCTTTAGTCCCGGTTTTCCAACCGGGACTACGAATCCGTGAAATAACCGGGAGTAAAAATCTATCTTTAGTCACGGTTGGTGTTACCAACGGGACTAAAGATAGAGCCAGACTGATTCCGGTTGTTCCTTTATTCTATTCTTTTCTTCATTATTTTTAATATATTGATTTCACTCCATCCCCATCCCCAAAATCCCAAATCAATTATCACCTCCAAATCCTCAAATAGATCATCTCCAAATACATCACAAAATCTTTAAAAAAATTACATCACAACTTTTATAAAATTCATCACAAATACATAACATATTCACATCACATACAAATCAAATACATCTCAGATCCGGATCACAAATTCTAAATAAAAAAACAAGCCGCCATCTTCCGCCTGCCGCCCAGCCACCGCCTTCCGCCTTCTGCCGGCCGCCGCGCGAGGCTGGCGCCGCGCCTGCAGATCGGGGAGGAGGGGGGAGGGGGAGGAGAAGAAGCCTCGCGCGGCGCCGCCGCTTGCAGATCGGGGAGAAGGGAGAGGAGGAGAGGATCCTCCGCGTAAGATAGCGAGGAGAAGGGTATCGGAGGAGAAGAAGAGATAGAACCGGGAGGGAGGAGGAGATATGAATCTCGATCCCGCACGCCTCGATCTCTCCGCACATGCCGATCTTTTTTCCCGGGACTAAAGATATTAGAGGGTCTGACATCACCGTTTTTTTAACCGGTCCCGGTTTTTATTGCAACCGGAACTATTGTAGAATTTGGTCGACCGACCAAAAATGGTTTCTCCCACCAGTGTTGAGTTCTTCAAGTGCGCCACCGAGGAACCCGACAAGCTCCGCGACGTCGATTGGGGCCACGTCATCTTCTCGATCCGACCTGCTCCTGATGGAGAACCAGGTGTCCAGGTCCCGTTCTTCGTCCTCGAGAGGCTCTCTACACCGCCATACGTGGCCGGTACTGTGCGGGGCGACAGAGGACGAGGCACCAATCGGATGGCCTCCGGCAGTCCGGCGAAAGGGAGGTCGACCACCTTCTCCAACTGTACTACGAGTGTTTCGTGTCCAATCGGGTGGCGAAGCGACGATGATTATACCGCATACTTAACTTACTTCACCGTGTTTCCTGCCAAAAATTGACAGCCATGATCTTCAAGTGACATACCAATTATTCCCAACCCAAATCGGGCATGCTTTTAATTTTCCAGCCAGAAAAGAAAACAATGCAAGTAATATGATGCACGAGACTGCTAGCTCCTCATTTCGTTTTATCTCCAGGATAAAATTGAATAAAATTCCATTTCATATAGGAGTATGAAACTATCACATACTCAGATGTTCGCACATTTCTTTTTGTACATGACCAAAACATTCACAATAACCACAGGAGATGGTTCTTCCTGTCTTCTTCCAAACCCCAAAAGGAGCAAGACTGAAAAATGCAAAACAATGCACAGCTGTCTTACTCGCTCAGTGCACAAACTTGAAATACAGGATTACTAGGATCACCAACACAAGGAGTGCTATGATGAAACCTATGATCCACTTGTTCCTGTCCATCCTCCTCACCATGGCCCCAATGATCCTTCTGCTCTTTCCGATGTTATCATCCACGTTATGCAACTGCAACACCAACAAAGATATGAATAACAGAGGGGGAAGACAAGGAAGCATGCATGGGCCTAAATCCATGTACATTAATCAAACATGATTTGTTTATTTATTTTAACAATATAATGCTACTGTGATCTATATCATATTTGATTAGCTGCTGAACAATATAATGCTACTGTGATCTATATCATATTGTCGACTTGCCGTCAGTTGATTGTGCTTCTACTTTGATATCGACGAACAGTTATAAGCAGGGTTCTGGAGGCCTAGAAATTACCATATTAGTCAGAGAAAAACTAAACTATATTAGATTGTGGTGGACCAAATTAAAACAGTGTGATTGATAATTTAGATATATACAAAGTACATATCAAATTCAATCCTACTTTTACTATTTATTATTGTATATAAGATATAGTTACATATATGAAATAGAAATTAACAGTTCTATAGCAAATACAATTTAATTAGAATATGCAAAATTGCACGGGAAAATTTCCGAGTGGTGATGTGAGTTAGTAAATAAATGGGATATGCAAAATAAAAATAGTTAGCTCAGACAGGGAATAACTAATGGTAAGTAGTTACTTACTATATCATGAGCATGTATCAGACGTCCGCGCTGTTGATGTAGGTCCTGCAAGAGGGAGACTCCAATATCTTCAGTCTCCAGCATAGTTCTCTTGCTATCTCTAATCATATCAATTGTATGTTCAGTTGCCATGAGCAATCTTGATTTTTAATCAGCAGATACTGCATGATTGAACATCGAAATATAAGATACTGGTCTTTCATCCACCGGCCAAACAAGATTGGTATTTCATCCACCAGTCAAATAAAACCAATGGACCGAAGTTTTCTCTTTTGCTCCAGATAAAAATACGATAGCTCTTATTACCAATGTTGCCTTGATACTTTGGAAAAGTTACAACTGCTGTCCCACTGCGAAATGGCGTGTTCGATATCGATACTGCGATACATATGGACCAAGTATCTCAAGATTAAATAGCAAAAAATAATTTGTTTTATTTTCTAATATATACAACAGACTCATCTCCGACACATTGTAATATGCTTAGATCACTTAACCACGTACTAAACCCTAGCTAATCACGCACTCCCACCCAAGTACCACCCTTTAAGAGATGAAAAGTGTCCATAAAATGCATTTTACATGCATGCAATACATTATTTTAGTTAAATAATTAAAAATTTAAAAGTACCACATATTATACAAGTATTTGATAAAATATATAGCCATGTAGTAGTAACAGCTCATAGATATACGTAGGATCGAACACAACAACCAAATTTACAATAGAGGGATGTGAATGATAGGAAATGTGAATGATAGGAAAGACCAAACAAACAAACAATCAAATCTTTTTATGAAATTAAAAATACCCTTGAATTCAGAACTTACTCAATGAAGACTATTTTATTATATCAACCGAGTTTACAAAGTGCACAGCAAGCACTTCTCTCTCTCTCTCTTAAGGCTAAACCCTAGCTTTAATTTTTCTCTCTTTTAAAGGTTGTTTGCCCTTTGTTTGAATCCTCATCTATTTGTACCAAGAGCCCTCCAACATAAATCAGAAGTAGAACTTCTAATCCCTCTAGGGCTGGATATACCTCAATAAATCCAAATTCTATTCTCCCTCCCTGAATCGGCCGACACAGAAAATCCATCGTACGAAACGGACTTGTTCCTGCCTCCACCAAGCTTGTACGAGCGTGCACCCGGACCAGGCCGGACCGCCTAACCTATGGGCCAGTGTACCTGGGCCTCCATGTCATCTTGGCCTGCTCCGTCTTGGAGTAGCCCACATGCACAGGCTATCGTGTTGACCGATTCCATCATCCAAAGCTACACAAATGCACTTCACTCATAAGCTTGACCAAACCAAGTGCAGCACATATGCATATATCGCATATGCGTGCTACGACACCCGATCTACTGTAGCTTCCATGCATCACCCGAGTCACCATGCACTTGAAGCCCTGAACCACAGCGCACACGTCCATTCTTTCCTTTCAATTAACAGTGCACATACGACCAGTGGTGGACGCAGGTTTAAAATACAGAAGGGGCGACAGAGGTAGCCCTAATTAGGTGATGGCACAACGCACACAAACCATAGTCACTGATTCATGGCATTGGCGCATCAGCGCAAGGCACGAACATCGAGAAAGTTAACAAGAAAAATTGGTAGTTCGAACAAACGTATATGATTTGTATATAGAGAGATAAAATAATGAGAAATATTGTTAGACATTAAGGGAACAACTTTCAATAGTTCGGGGGTATAAAACGAGATGAAAAATTATTTAGGGGTTTAAGTGCTTCGCCAAAATAGTTCAAGTGAGTAAAATAGATTTTATATATATATATATATATATATATATATACCAATTTAATTATTTACTATAGACTGTGTTATACATAAAAAAAATAGAAAGAAAATCGAATTTTATGTATTGCCAAAATCAGAAACGGTCAAAATAGTACTACTTATACCCGAATTTTCATAAATATTTTTTTATTACTTAAAATGATTATTTAATAGTAGACTGATGACTAATGTGTTAGAAATAGGACTAAAATAAGGTTTGGGGACGTGGAACGACACGGACCGTAGCTGGGCCGACGACCCACCCTACCCAATGGGTGTATCTGCCACTGCATACGACTTGTGAAGCCTGTTACGAAGACCTCTCATAGGACTTGTGAATCCCGTTACAAAAGACTCTCGAGTGTATCATCTCGTGTTCAATTTTGTCGCTTGACATGTTCAATCTCGTCGCCTAACATCCTTTGCCCCCCAAGTCAGTAATCTTCGACTGACGTAGTGACGTACCAGTTTGGACCATTCGCAAATTGGACCCATAATCTTGTGCATGATTTTCAAGGCAGCAAAGTAAACGTGTAACATGATGCACAAAATTGCTCATTTCTTTAGCTGTCCAGAATTATAAATGAAAATCCATTTGATTCATGAAACTATCAGATACTCAAAACCTTCACTTTTTTTACATGACCAAAACACATTCACAACCACCACATGAAATGGTTTCGTCCAAACCGAAAAAAAGAAATAAGACAAAACGAATATGCAAAGAACGCACACAGTTCATCAGTCCTTGGATGGTCAAGGAGTCCCTCAGTGCACAAACTTGAAATACAGGATTACTAGGATCACCAACACAAGGAGAGCTATAATGAAACCTATGATCCACTTGTTCCTGTCCATCCTCCTCACCATGGCCCCCATGATCCTTCTACTCTTCCCGATGTTGTCATCCACGTTATCCAACTGCAATGTGAAGAAAGACATGAATGGCAAGGGAAAAACAAGGAGGATACACTCAGGCCTAAGGCCATGTACAGTAATCGAATATGATTTACTTTGGAACGATGTTCATCATATTGTTTATGTGCTCCGACCAATTGATATTGATGGGACAATTCTATATCACTACTTGTAAAAGTGGGAACATTATTAACACCTTCCATATTGTTGCCTCACTTTTCAATTCATGCTACCAGAGTTTGAGGTTACCATCATTGAGGCACCAGTAATGGCAGTAATGTAAACGATGAAGGGGGAAAAATCATCAACTCGTCAAGATAAAGCATTCGATTATGTATTTTATACAAGGATTTGATAATTTAACTGCAAACTGTTATTTCTTTATCTAGCGCCGTATACTCAAATAAAAACATCAAAGAAAAATATAAAATTGTAAAAAAATGTTAAGGATGGCATGAAATAAAATACAATGAGTCAAGTAAAATACAGGTAAAGCGTATATTGGAAGGAGCCTATAGGAGCAGGTAAAAATCCAGCACTAGTACTAATTAGACTGGTGTGAAAAGGCTTAATGCATACGAGTACACACAAAATCGTGTACATACATATTTGTCTGTCAATAGACTAGAATGGAAACCTATAACATCCAATACAGAACAGATTTATGGTAGACATGATTTTCTATCAGAGAATGCATACAAATTACATATCAATGGGAATTATGAGCATATTAGTAAATAAATGAGATACAAAAAGTAAGCAGTTGATCCAAACAGGGAATGACTATAGTAAATAGTTACTTACTGTGCCATGAGCATGTATTAGACGTTCACGCTGTTGATGCAGGTCCTGCAAGAGGGAGACTCCAAGATCTTCAGTCTCCAGCATAGTTCTGTGGCTATCTCTGATCCTATCGGTTGTTTTATTTTGCTTTTCAGTTATCCTGAGCAATCTTGACTTTTGATCAGCAGATACCTGCATGATTGAACATCAAAATACATGATCGTGCTTTCATTAGATGGACAGCTATTGACTGGCAAAGGGATAAACTTATGTTACTAATAAGTCAAATAAACTTAGATGAATAGCTCAACATGTGTATGAGATTATTAGTACAATAGAATCAGGCTTGATTGAAAGTATGGATTTTACAAGATGACATGATTCTTTAGATTATGTTCTCAGCCTTCCTTTTGACAGACATATATTAGCACTATGTAAAATATGTATAAATCTACTAACATTCCCTAGACATTCATACTGGTTGAAAAGAAAAATTGACTTATCAATGCAATACAGTAATATTCTCGTGATAAGTCAGATGTAACTAAATATGATAGTACATACATCTGACCAATGGCATGGCCATTATGCATGTTTTCATTCAGACTCAGTATATATATGATGCGTCTGCTCACCAAGTCATCATGAAGCACTCTATAAGCTCACACTAACATAATTCACTTGGCATTCCTTTCAAATTTGCACAAAAAGAAAATCAAAAGAAATTACATCAGTATATGCCCTGAACATTTGGGGGCAAACTAAGCCCCATCTATTGTTTTCCCTAACATCCCTGGTTTAGCTATAGATTGAGCGTTTCAATACATCAATCATTCTATTAAAACAGAGCCATAGAGTGTGCTGGTATCCTGATTCATGGGACAATTTTGACAAGAACCAATCAGAATTAGCATAGATCAAAAAGGTGTTTCATGTTATCACCAACCATAATTAGCATAGAACACAAAGGTGTTTCATGTAATCATATCAGACATTAACCTAAAGTTCAAACGCAAGAAAAAAAAATGTGAATCACGCTCCACCTAACACCCCCTGAATTTTATTCACCTGCTTAGTAGGAATGATACAGAATTCAGAATAAGCAGCATACCCCCAACGTTTCAGCCATTCCTGACTCCAGCAACTCTTCCCTCAACCCTTGCTGCGCGTTACCGGTGGTGACCCTCTTCAACGTTCCTTTCAGGTTGTTAAGATCTGACTTGTACTCCCTCAGTTTTGCCAGCAGCCCAGCCCTCACACTTGGCTGTTGGTTCCTTGCTTCAAGATCCATCTTCTTTATCTGTAACAGAGAAGTGGCATTCTAAATGCTGCAACATACATGACTACGCATACATATAGCTACCTAGTACAACAACGTAATCTCTTCTTCAACTCACACAGTACACTAGTCCCATAAAAAATTGTCCACTTCTGCACAAATCAAATCATTAAAAAGAAATGTTCCCTTGAATAATATAATCCCACCAAACTGATATTCTCTTCGTGATTGGTACAGGAACATATACTCTTAAGAACGATTCATCCTCGATTCACAATAAATTAATGTAATTATCCAAACAAGGTCTTCCAAATCAATAGGTCACAGAAGTTGATCTCTTATCTATTTGCAAATTGCAAATAGCAAAGCTGATAATTTCCCCTCACCAGTGCCTCGGCCCCATCGATGCCAGACTTGATCTCCGACGCCTTCTGCTTCAGCTTCTCTGCAGAGAAAATCAAACACACGCCAGAAAGGAAAGAAATTAGCCCGGATCATCAAAGATTAACAGAGAAAATACTGGGAGATGTGATTCTTGGGGGTACCTCCTTGGAGAGCGGAGGCAGCGGTGCACTTGCGGGCGAGGGAGGCGGAGATCTCGCAGTACTGGCGCTCGTAGCCCTCGAACACGTCGGCCATGGCGGACCCCCGACCCGATCCTAGCCGCCGGCGAAATCCCTGGAAAAATCCGATTCAGAGGCAGAATCGAGTTCCTGAGACGAAACAAACCGAGGCGAAGAGGAATTGGAGAGAGAGAGAGGCAGAGGCGGCCAGGGTGATGGGAGCGGACAGGTTTACGCTTTCCTGGATTGGAAGCGTAAACCAGATCCCTGGGCCTGACGAATTGGGCCTGGCCCATTTTCATCCTGGTGTTTATGCACGGCATAAGTTCACTCGAGATCCCTCAATTTGTAACCGAGTTCGAAATTCATCCCTACATCACAAAACATACAACGCATCCCCCAACTTACAAAACCGTGCAAACGAGGTCCTCCGGCAGTATTATCCTCGGTTTTAACTGACGTGGCGCTCTATTTACTAGGTTTTCATCCCACGTGATATTGACGTGACAATTAGGTGGCAATTCGATAAAAAATAATAATAAAATATATGGGACCCACTTCAGTTAAAAACAAATGATGGGGGAGCTACGTGGGACCCGTATGTCATCTCCCTACCCCTCTCTTCTCTCTGTCTATCTTTTTCTTTTCTTTTTCATTCTTTTTCTTCTTTTAATTTAGAGGATGGCATCCGGCGACCGGCGCGAGTGCCGCGCCGGCGGAGAGGGCGGCCGACGAGAGAGGAGCGGCGGCGCGCGCCAGCCGGCGGGAGGGAGGGAGAGGAGCGGCGGCGCGTGCCGCGCCGACGGAGAGGAGGCCGCTCGGAGCGAGGCGTCGCGGGAGAAGGGCAGCACGCGGTGAGCGGCGGCACGCATTCCTCCTCCGCTAGATCTCCGGATTCGTTTTTGTACTTGCTAGTCGCGTCCGGAGAAGAGGAGAAGAAATCCAGTCAATCAGCGTCGGCATGTCGTCGCTTGGGGTGGTGGTGGTTCTGAATTTTGATTGATTCGTGCTTTTTCGTTGGGGGTTGCTTGCCATGGGATTGGGGAACGAAGCGAGCTCGTCGTGGACACCATGCTGGTGCTCAAGCTCAGGCTCAACTCCATCAAGACGCTGACGCTCCTCGTGCCACTCAACATATTCGCCGATGTGGTTGACCTCGGCGCCGTGGGCGTCATTCTCAGGGAGGACATGTCCGTCTGGCTCACCAAACCACCACTCGTCTTCGCCTGCGGTGGCCTGAGCGCGATCCTGTACAGCATCGGCGTGTCTGTGTACGCTTTCGAGGGATTCGGCATGGTCCATCCGCTTGAGGCGGAGGCCGCCAACAAGAAGAAGTTGGGCGCACCACGCTCGGGCTATCCATGGGGGCCATCCCGTCTCCGCCCCCCTGCGGAGGAAGAGGTGCGCAGCGGGCGGCGGGCGGCCAGCGACCGTCTGGGCCCCCCTCACCGGCCGCCGCATTTTTCCCTCTCGACGCGCGCTCGCTGGCCGGCGAGGAAGGATGGCCGGGAGGGAGGGAGAGAGGAGGCGCCGGTCCCTCCTCTCCCATTATTTTTCTTTTGTGTAACTGACATAGGGGCCCCACTTTTTCTTTTTTATTTTAAATTTTTTATATTTTGCTTCCGGTGCTACATCACCGCCATGTAGGACGAGGACAAAGTCAAACCAGCCACGTAGGCGCCACATCACTCAAAACCACCATCGAAACCGCTGAGGGACTTGCTTTGCACCGGTTTTGATAGTTGAGATACCCGTTGTATCTGGTTTTACAGTTGAAGGACGAAAATCGGATTTGTTGACAAGTTTAGGGACCTCAAGTGAACTTATTCCTTTATGCACATGTAAATTATTTTGTCCTTTTTCAAACGGGATATGAAGTAAAAGTTAGGACTCACTCAAATTATAAGTCATATGTTTTTTTACACGGTCTTCAATAATACACTTTGACTAATATTTTATTTTATTCTATGATCCCAACAAATATGAAATTAGTATCACATGAAATACTATCACATCATATATTTCAAAATATGATTCTAGTGATATAACATGTATTATACTTTTTATAGATATAGTTAGTATAATTATTAGTAAAAAAACTACCAAGTTTGATTTTTCTTAAAAAGGGGCGCTCTATAATTTGGGATGGAGGAGGTACATGCTTAGCGTCCTAAATTATAACGCCTACAACCAAATTGGATATTTTACAGAACTACAAATGAAAATAAACCATTGATCATCAATATGAATGTGAGATATACTATAATGACTTACATTGTAAAATGGAGGGAGTACATAATATGATGTGTCTAGCTAATTCGATTTTAGGATGCTAAATTTCTAAACGGAGGTAGCAATAGCTATACTTATATAGTTGTTGCGGATTTGTGGTGCCCATAGTTAAGTTAACACATGAATTTTGTGATGATCACATCACTATTTTACAGATCAAAAATTTTATGCAAGTGCATAATTGGCTGGCATTTTATTGATGAACTAATCAACGAATAAATTCAAGATTCAACAATCAATATCAGCAGCAGAGGTGGAGCTAGTGAAGTGATGCTAAACCACGTTTGTTTGGTGGCATCCAGGTCGGCAGCTAAACGCATAGCATGCAGCTACCCCAATCTTCCTGCAAATGGTATAGCAAAACCGCAACCACCAAAACCACATGCGTCCACGCTAGACCCATGTACCGGACCATCATGCAAAAACGTCTGGAAACAAAAGACTACCAAAAATGAGTAACCAAAGATAAATACGAGCAACCTGGTCCAGAAAAGCACAAGCAAGAAAAGAAAAACAAAACAAAACAAGAGAGAACAAAGTCAAAATCCTAAGCTCAACTACCCCAAGCCTAGAGAGACTAGCGATACTACTCCATCAGCATATTTTAAACACAGTCATAAGTTTATATGTCCAATTTTAATTATTTATCTTATTTAAAACTGTTTATGATTAATATTGTTTTATTAGATAATAAAATATAAATAATAATATATATATGATTTATTTTTTTTAATTTTTTTTAAAATTTTAAATAAAATAAATGATTAAAGCTGAACACATAAACTATGTTAAAATGGGAGGGAGGTTACTCTTTTACTATCTCGCTCGTGCGCGTTTGTTTCGCTTCGCTCGATAAATAAAAAGAAAATTATAAAAAGCGGAGGCGGCTGGAGTCAAGTGGGCGAGGGCGCAAACCAGAGAGAGGCCACGAGATTATCGCCGGCCATGGCCGCCGCATCGTCGTCGCGTGTTCTGCTCGCCGCCGTCGCCGTCCTGGCTGCCGCCCTCGCGGGCGCGGGGGCGGTGCTGGACGACCCGGCGGGGCTCCTGCGGATGGCGAAGGAGGCGGAGTTCGCGGGCTGGATGGTGGGGCTGCGCCGCCGGATCCACGAGAACCCAGAGCTCGGGTACGAGGAGTTCGCCACCAGCGAGCTCGTGCGCAGGGAGCTCGACGCGCTGGGGATCCCCTACAGGCACCCCTTCGCCGTCACCGGCGTCGTCGCCACCGTCGGCACCGGCGCCCCGCCCTTCGTCGCGCTCCGGGCGGACATGGACGCGCTCCCGATGCAGGTTCGCTATCTCTCTCTCTCCCTTGCTCTTCTTCGGTTCCCGAGGTTGTGCTCGGCCATTATCACTTCATGGTTTTGCTCCCGGTAGATTGATTCGTTGTTCTTTTCTTCTCTAGGATCTGTCTTGATTGTTTGTGGAAATAGCTGTGCCTACTCCTATACTTATTTTAATCATCAAATCAAATACTGCCGCCTTAGATTTATGTGAATTTGAGATATGGGGAGTGGAACATTAGAAATGTTAAAAGCTTGTGTTTAATACATGTACTGTATGCCAGTAACCAGCTCATCAAATCTTAAGGTAAATTGAAAGAAGTCTGGATATGGGAATGATAAATTGAAATCTGAGGTTTGGCCTGATGGGTTCAGGCAGACACTCTTTTCGCAAGAAAAGGAGGGATGTACGCTATCCTAATTAGGTATTTTCTAGCTGCTCCTTTTGATAAGGAACATCTGAGGACAAACTTTTTCTTATTATGGGATAGTAGGAATGAATCACACGCACAACATACAAATAAATCCAATAAAACGTGAGTCATCTTTCCATCAATGGTGAAATGATGCTGATACAAATATGCTACATTTCTTTATCAGCAGTGACTCACATGATTTATGATCTACTTATCTGAGGGCTAGGACGCTAGGCCATTCCAATTCGATTATTTATTTACTCACTCCCCCCTTTTTTTTATTTATCTGGACTAATAAGAACATATAGTGTTATTTTTAATGTATTTTTATCATTTTGAGAGAAGCTACTTGTAGCTATATAGATTGTTTGCTGAGGAAGATCATAAAACTATACAATCGTATGACATATCTGAACTAAGGGAAGCTTCTTTTTTAAATACTAGGTGATACCCCGTGCTTTGTTGTAGGATTTATGGATGAGTATATGTTAAATATTGTCGAAATGATGAAAGTTGAAATGTTGAGAAAATAATATGAGAAAGATGATTTGACACATACTTGTTGATTCTATAATATAATATTGTAGATGATGTGTCATGCTTCTATGTGATTTAAAATAGGGTAGAATAGTAATTGCTAGTGAGTGAAGATGTGGCATGCTTGCATGGGATTTTAAATGGGCTAGAATAGTAATTGCTAGTGGGTGATGATGTGTCATACTTGCATGTTAAGCTTTAGCTTTTAATAATTGTTAGTGGGTACCAACTATATAGAAAGTATAGATTCTAATCCCAGTTGATGGTCATTAAATTTTTTGTTAGTGGTGAGTATGGTAGTTTTTGCTCTGGTAAAATTGAAATATGGCTAAGCTGTACCTCGCTATCGGTTTGAAAAGGCTAAGTTAACTTACCTTAATGTGTCAATCTTCAGGAAAGTGTGGAATGGGAGCACAAGAGTAAAGTGCCTGGAAAGATGCATGGGTGTGGTCACGATGCACATGTTGCTATGCTGTTGGGTTCTGCGAGGATACTTCAGGAACACCGTGATGAGCTGAAGGTTGGCTAAAAGATTTTCTTTCTGATATTTATTAAGAATTATAAATTTACCATAGTACAATAAAATGCTGTGATATAACTAATATGATTATCCTATTTAACCGTTTTACTTGTGTCTTGTCTTAGAGCATGATTCCTTTTTAAGAAAATAGTTGTTTGTTCATTTGACACTAAAATGTAATCAAATAATACCAGTTTGGTGTAATCCCAGGGAATATGTTGACAGGGTATTTTGTGTTATATATCAGTTTTAATGGCTGAGCTACTAGCTCGTCCTGTTTATTCCAGCAATGATAAGGAAGCATTTTTCTATTCCATTGGAAATTAGGTCTTAAAGTACTACTATGTGATAAAGTGAATATTTATTGGAAACTATTCTTTTGTGGGCACTAGGCCTTTGTGATGTTTATATATGATAGAAAACTTTCTTTTTGTTTAGTAATTGAAAACAAGGTGCCATCCACATCTTCAAAGATGATGCACATAATTTTGAGACGGAAAAAAAAAGCATTGAAACAGGAACTAAAGAGTGTCATGCATAAAATTATAGAGTAGTCAATATTCAATACATCATCCTTTAGTTTATCCATTCCACTACAACAAACAATATTTCCTCCCTCACAAAAAAAGAAGATTCCCTAAATCATGAAATCAACAAGCAAGATTTCATTTTCCATTTCCTTACCACCTCTTCAAGGAATGGATGGTATGTTTGTGGCTATTTCAATTTTATTTCGATTTTTAAAGAACATCTTATATTCTTATTCAACATCTTACTATATGAAATACAATATCTGGTCTCTTTCCTTATGGAGTTCTACTAGTTTGTTATGTTGCTCTTTGCGGAGAAAGTTCATGTGCATTTTTTTTTTGGTTAGCAATTGATTACACCCTACGCCATGTGGGATGGGGGATTTTGCCCCTACGTTTCTCTGTTCACTGTTATACAAAGTGCACTACTTGGTTGCTCCTATTTCAGTTTTTTTATTAAAAGAAGTTCAACCCTTGAATTTCAATTTCTTTACCCTTTCTCTTGTTACAGAGTCTTCTTGATAACTGTAGGGTACCATACTACTTGTTTTCCAACCAGCTGAGGAAGGTGGTGGTGGGGCAAAGAAAATGATAGATGATGGAGCTGTGGAAAATATAGAGGCCATTTTTGGGGTTCATGTTGCTGATGTTGTACCTATTGGCGTGGTGGCATCCAGGCCAGGACCTGTAATGGCAGGGAGTGGATTCTTCGAGGCAGTAATAAGTGGAAAGGGAGGGCATGCTGCACTTCCCCACCACACTATAGATCCAATACTGGCTGCATCAAATGTTATTGTAAGCCTTCAGCAACTTGTTTCCCGGGAAGCTGATCCCCTAGACTCACAGGTGAGTTACTTTATTCTATACCTATATTTCTAAGGAAAAAAATGCATGTTCTTGATTAATTTTTTTTATATAGTCTTTGTGTGGTTTACATAATTTATTTTTGTGTAGAGAATTTGTCACTCTGACACACTTGGTTGTAGTGGTGTGCAAGTCCAGTTAGCTAAATAAATGGTGTATAGAATTGTATTTGCTTAGAATTTTGCCAGAAAATAAATGGTGTATTTGCACATTGACAGGATCCAAGGATGAATAATAGCACATATCTTTAACAAAACTTTTGGGATTTGATTACTGCATACTGCAGGCTAGCTAACCACATATTAATATGGAAGCTCTATACTTCTGTCATACATCCTATTATGATTTCATCATTCAAGTTTTATGATTTGGTTCTTAGACTGTTGAAGTTCCAAGCTCAAGATTTCATACTTGAAATCATTATATGAACATTACAGTTTTACAGATAACAGAACTTGTTTTCATTTAATTATTTACTTCTTATCCGTCATCAATTTTTCCAATGCTACTAATCATTTGTTCCTCTCACATTGCCATGTGAGTTGCACTTTGTGTATACTCCAGAATGTAAGTCTTTCCCCTCTTGGTGGCTTTGTTTTTCAGGTAGTAACAGTAGGAAAATTTCAAGGAGGTGGAGCCTTCAATGTCATCCCTGATTCTGTTACAATTGGTGGCACCTTCCGAGCCTTTTTAAAAGAGAGTTTTAATCAATTGAAGCAGCGAATTGAAGAGGTAACTGCAATGCATTCTGTTGTTATTTCTGGTCTTCCAGATTCTTAATTCTGAACTGAGCATTAGGTTCTCTTAGAAAGGATGGAAGAGAAAAACATAGGAGTTATTGCTTTGTAAAGTGGTATTGGCACTTGATACCTTGGATTACATTTGTTAATGTAAAGCTTGCTATTGACACAGCCTATGACTGTCACAGTCCAAGTGTTAAGATTGAATAGTACAATTTGCAGTATTGGAAAAGTTCTCACCAGTATCTGTGCAATGCTGACTAGAACCTTTATGATTTAAATCATTTGTGGTAAATCACAATTCAGATGCTTTGCAGACGTTCTGAGCTGCCCTCATGTTCGTTTTTCTTGTGTCAGGTCATTGTGTCACAAGCATCCGTGCAGCGGTGCAATGCTGTCGTAGACTTCCTCAACAAAGACCGCCCTTTCTTCCCTCCAACAATCAACAGCGCGGGGCTCCACGATTTCTTTGTGAAGGTAGCTAGCGAGATGGTTGGCCCCAAGAACGTCAGGGACAAGCAGCCACTGATGGGTGCCGAGGACTTCGCCTTCTACGCTGATGCGATTTCTGAAACTTACTACTACTTCCTGGGCATGTACAACGAGACTCGCGGACCGCAGGCGCCTCCCCACTCCCCCTACTTCACCATCAACGAAGACACCCTGCCCTACGGTGCAGCCTTGCAAGCATCACTGGCTGCTCGCTATCTGCTTGAGCACCAGCCCCCTACCACTGGTAAGGCGAAAGCACATGACGAGCTGTAGGTACAGACACTTTTCGCTCTCTCCCTCTCCTCTCTCTCGTGAACAAATTCTTGTTATTGAACGCGAATGATAAAGATTGGCAAGATAGAATTGTGCCAAGTTAAGGTGGCATGCCCATCGATTTATGTATTGCTAGGTGCCATATGTAACTGATGTACATATACTCCTGATTACTGCGCATTCCGATTAGCAAATTTGGTACTGCTGCTTCCTTTGCACTTGAGCATTGTTCAGTGAGATACATGATTGTGAAACATGGAAAATGTGGCTGTTAGTCGCCCGATTGTGTCTGATGGCATATGGGCACCGGACAGATGTGTTTCGTGCCTGACTCTTCACTTGTCCTATTAAATTGAACCTGGTTAGTTTTAACACATAAGCATCTAGCACCTCTCTTATCCTATGTGACATGTCTAAGACAGTTGTTCGTTGGTAAGTACAAGTAGTATTCCTTTATGCGCATGCATTTTGTCCTATTAAATTGAAACCAGTTTGTTGCACACATAAGCATCTAACATCTCCCTTATCCTATGTGACATGTCTAAGACAGTTATTCGTTGGTAAGTATCCCTTTAAGCACATGCATTGTTATAAGCTACTAGTTTTGTATTCCCTTCGTCCTAAAATATAAGATTTTGTTTACCCTGACACAGTCTTCGAGATGCTACTTTGACCAACAATATCTATAAAAGCAAGATGTTTTAAATAAAAAGAGTTCCACATTATGAAAGTTTGTTTAATGATAAATTTAGTAACATTAATTTTACATGATTGATCTTTTTTATTTTTTCACTATTAATAGTTAAAGTTAAAATTATTGGACTTATCATAATGTTAAAAATGCTTATATTTTATAACGGAGTAAGTAGTAAATAGTACTTGAGGCCTCAATAGTAATTGAGGCCATTGAGCGGCCAGGTGTTGGCACGGATGTAGATATGTTGCTTTCGCTATCCTAGCAGCATACTACTAGCTTTTATAGTTCTTACAAGAAACAAAAGCTGAATAGCTTCGTGGCGATAGAAGCTATAAGAGCAAGTTCAATGGTATAGCCGACTATTCTAAAAAAATTCCTATGTACGTCAACAATAGTCGACTATATATAGGAGTAACTTGTACGATAGCTAACCTGTGTACCTTCTATAATCCCTTAAACATACTCCTTCAGTACTACTCTCTCCGTTATAGAATATAAGTATTCAGTACTACTCTCTCCGTCATAGAATATAAGTATTTTTAGAGTTGAGCACGGTTACTATAAAGGTAAAATTTATTACATGACATCCAAAAAAAGTGTAATTAGCCAGTGGGCACCGTAAGATCGCGAATTTAATATAGGGCACCACCAAAAAATGGTAATTAGCTAGTAGACACTCGAAGCATTATTTTATTATTTCTGGAGAAAAAGAGATGAGAGAATTTTTGAATTGTCGAGAATACCCCTGGTGGTGCACCATGTTATCCCGACTGGGTTCGGTCAAACCAGACCTAGTTGGTCTCGTCGCCGCACCACATGTCCCAACCTAACCCTAGCCTGCGACTGAGGTGGCAGCCCAAATTGGTGACTAGCTTCAGCGAGGGCAGCGGCAACCCTGACCAGCGAGCAGCTTCGATGAGGGTGGCGGCGAGTGAACCAGAGACGGTGGTTTTGGTGGTTGTAGCGGGCGAGTGGTGGGTGAGTGGTGCTGAAAGATGGATGGCTCGTCTTCATCCTCAATGGTTTGTCGCCGCACTGGTGAGTTACCCTTGGGGAGATGTCCGGCGAGTTACCCTTGGTGAGTTACCCTTGGGGAGATGTCCGGCGAGTTACCCTTGGGGAGATGTCCAGTGTACGGGACGTAGCTAGAGGCTCGAACAGACCTCAAAGAATCCAAACAAGAACTTTGTGAAGTGCCCTTATCTTGAACATGTGTGAGTATATGATTTTATTTTACTGTTTGGTTGAATTCTATACTTGGTTGTTCAGTGAGTTAATTCAATGAGATTTGCCTTTGTAGACATCGCATGCGTGTAAATTTTTCATGCGGGAATCTCGGTACGGCGGATGGTCGCGTAGGGAGTTTTGGGTCTTAAAAAAGTTATGTAAATGATGGTTAGAATTAGGAAAAAATGGTCATTCAAGATGGGAAGAATTAGCGAAAGAAGGGCATGAAAAGAGTTAGCACTGGCATTCCAAAAAAAAAAATTGAGGGAAGACTGCACGAGAGCCAGGTGTGGACCTCTGTCACAACGAACGCCAACTGCTCCCATGTGAAGCGGGGACCACCCCCGCAACGGCACAACCATCTTATTCTTCTATCTCTCAGGCTCAGCTGTGTGCAACTGCTAATGCTTGCTTAACATTGACGCAGGCCGGCCAGCCCAGACTATTTTCAATCGCTTTCCCTTCCATCATTCACTCACTCATTCATCCCGGCGTGTCCAACACAACACCACACCACACCACACCACACTTCCCAGATCGTTCCACCAACACCCTTAAGCCAAGGTTCACAATCCCGGTACCAAATCAAAATCCCATCGGATTTCGCAGAATCCGTCGTATAAAATCTGAATAAATTTTGTCAAAAATTTAGAGTTCATTTTAAGTTTGTTTGAACTCAACAGAAAACCAAGTGGGTTATATTTTCGACCCGGTCGAAAAAGTCCAGATTTCACGAAATCTGTAATAGATTGCACTGGAATTGGGAACCCTTCTTAATCAACACAAATCCATAATAATAGCAACAATAGTAATACGTAGTAATCATCATAATAATATATTAATATCAATAACGATCTCTCAGAACAGTGTACTCAGTGGTAAATACACAGATCCCAAACCCATCACACCAAAAGGCTACCAAAATAAATAAACCACTAGTAGTAGTAACAGATAATAGTAATCTCCCTCTCAAATCCTCCTCACGCCAAACTAACCCGTAAAAACCATGATAGATCCAACCAAAAAACAATGCCTCCACACGTACACGTCACACTACCACCACCACCATCATCGCTACTAAGCTCTAATACTAAATGAATGCTAAGTAAGACTCGCAAGACCACTGTACTGCTAGATCTGAAGCAAAACCATGCAGAGGAGGAAGAAGAAGAACGCTTCAGTGGCGGAGCAAGGCGAGGAGGAGACCGGCGACGCAGCACACGGAGAGCGGCGCCGAGACGGCCACCGCGCCGGATGTCGGGGCGGGTGCCGGCGCGTCGGCGGCGGACGCCACAGTGGCGAGCGCGGCCGCGGCCACCACGGCGAAGGCGATCACGGCGGCTGCGGAGAACCTGGCCATTGCTGCTCCTGATCGATCGGCGGCGGCGGAGGAGAGAGCTAGGGTTTGGGGGCGCTGTAGATGCGGAGGCGGAGGCGGTGGCGGCGATGGAATGGGAGGAGAGGAGGAAGAGGGTCTCGGGGCTTTTTATAGCGGAAAGGTAAGTACTCCATTAACAGCCTGGATTGAGATTTGCGGCTAATTAATTCCGGATTATGTGGGATTCTGGGGAGCTTAACAGCGAAGCAAATTTGATTTAAATTAGGGTGGTGGGGGCCCACGTACGAGGGGTTGGATGGAGGGACGGCCAAAGTTTGGTGCTGGAAAGGGATGCCTGCCTGCCACGCCTATGGGCATATTGCTTTGCTGGCCATTTTACTTTCGTAATATTTGACCTGTGATCAATGATGCATCTTTTTTATACAAAAATATGAAACGAACAAAAATAACTATATACTATCATACCAAATATTAGAGAGAGACTAGAGAATGGTATCCCGTTAGAACGCGATACTTAAATGATTCCTCCTATTCCTTTTCTCTCTATAGCTGAACTTCCACGTCTTTTCTCCTTGTCTTACTAGCCACATCAATAAAAGAGAATGGAGGAAGCACGTTGAGAAGAGGATAGGAGATGGCAGCAAGGGGCTCGTTGGTCGGGCCCGGCGGTGATGGTATGCGCTCCCTCCTCACACCTGGTACCTATGGGTGTACTGGCTTAATACCTGCTACCTTGGGTACCGGCTAGTACCTAGGTATCAGCCGTGATTCCCCAAGGTATCAGGCCTGATACTTGGTATCAGACGTGATACCCTAGAGGTATCAGCCGATACCTACCGTGATTCCCCAAGGTATCAGGCCTTATACTTGGTATCAGACGTGATACCCCAAAGGTACTAGCCGGTACCCAAGGTACCAGGTACCAAGCCACTTGTGGGTATCAGTATCAGGCCTGATACTTGGTATTAGCCGTGATTCCCTAAGGTATCAGGCCTAATACTTGTGGGAATCAAGCCTGATATTTGGTATCAGATGTGATACCCCAGAGGTATTACGATTGATACCTGATACCAGTCAAGAATGACTTACTTCCAAAGCGGCCACCTCGTCGCCAACGTCGTTATCGCTCCCTTCCCCCCTCCCCCCTCCACAACCTTTGCTTCCTTCTCCTTCTCCTCCTCCGCCACCACCCCCATGACTAGACACTTCTCCAGGGCGCCCACAAGACCACCACCACCACCACCTCCGCCTCCCCCACCTTCGCTGGGAGAGACCCTCACGACCGGGGGCCATCGGCGGTGACGCCGGTGAGGAGGAGGAGGAGGAGAGGTGGCGCGTGCAATGGAAAGGGCATGTGGAGGAAGAGGTGGTGCCGCCGGGGCCCGACCTCAACGACAAGTTGGGATAGAGGTGGAAGATGGGGAGAATGAGTCGGAGAGAAAGGAGGAGGAGAAACGGATCTTGAGGCAATGGTTATCCCATCCCCACGGTATTCCGTCCACTAGTTTTTCTTTAAATATTATTAAATTTTGTTGTACTTAAAAGAAAGCTTATTAAAAACTTAGGTCCAATTTGTTTAATTTATAAGCCAGTTTATGATCAGAAAAGTCTATGCTTAAATAAGTGGGTAGTTTTTTTAAGCTTAGGTAAGGTATATGGGAAACTTTACTGTTAAATTTAGGACTTTAAATCCATTTGCTTCTGAAAAAAACTGACTTGAGTAAACCAGTAAATCTAAAGTTATCTAAAGAGGCCTTTACTAACTTGCAAACATAGAAATTTAACGACACATCTCCGATCTCGGTCGATAGGATAATTGGCTCGTATTGGTCAAGTGCATCCTCCACTTCTTCTAAGCTAAGCTAAGCTAAGCTAGCGTTGTTTTCGCTCAGATATTTTCAAAAAAAAAAAGTGCAAAAACACTTCTATTGAAGAACGGAGCTTAAATGTATGCATCAATTCCACTATAGAGTGGGTTTTCTTCTACTAATCAAGGTTGCTAACTTTAGAATAAGAGTTACATGAAGAACTGTACGCACTACTTACTCTGTGCTAAAATATACTTCAGCAACTTTATATCAGATTATACATTACCTAGTACTACGAATCTAAATAGAGCACTGGATTACTACTTTATTTTAGATAGATAAAGTATTTTTTTTCTGCAGATGGTGAAGACGTGTCATTCAATGGTTAGCACTTCCAGCGCCAAAGAATTCCGATACAAAACAGTGAAGTAATCAAAGATGTATGAAAAAAGATAGCGAGGGACGAGCTGATGCCGTTTGGAACCGGAATTTTTGTTTGGAGTGTACTGGTTTCTTCCTGTAAACGTCTTTTTCTCTTAGTTGTCAATTTTGTCTCTCTCTAATACGATCGAAAGCTACAAAGAATTTGACAGGATTAACTCCCAGTAGGTCCATCGTTAGTTGAGAAATAGACACATGCTCTGTTCATTTTCTTACCTGACAACCCTAAACGATCTTCTTACCAAAAACTTATTTTTGACACTTGGTATCCAGTTGCTTTGTGATTGTCACATCACTTGATGCAACATAACTATGGTCTTGTTTAGGGAGCTTACAATTATAAGAAGCAACTGGTGAGAATCTAGAGAAGCTAGAAAACCCAGCTTCTGACTTCTATTTTATTTTCTGGATTCTATAATTACAATTTCTCAGAATTTAAGTGCAAATATGAACTATTTGGTGAAGCTTCTGGCAGATGGAGAAATATGAACTGTTTTGGGGAAGCTTCTGGCGGTTGGAGATTTTATGAGAAACTGCAACGGCTAGAAACTTCCCCAAATAAGCCCTACACCATTTCATTTGTGTTGGAATCGTGGACTCTATTGTTTAAGGCTTGTTTCCCCGAAATCATATGAACTCAGGGAAGTATTGTTTTGAATTTTGTAGGATTTTTTTCCCAAAGTATGTTGTTTGGAACACTGGATTGGAGGTTGCCTAATTCCATAGGACTGCATTCCTGTGCGAACTCAGGGAAGTATTGTTTTGAATTTTGAAGGATTTTTTTCCCAAAGTAGGTTGTTTGGAACACTGGATTGGAGGTTGCCTAATTCCATTGGACTGCATTCCTATGCCTCAACACAATAATTAGGCTCCCATCGGATGGCCTATTCAGCCAAAGAAAAAGCCAAAATTTAAATTTTCAAACTTAATTTTGACATTGATTTTGAGATATTTTCAACGTAGTTTCTTTTTCAGCATTGGCTTTTAAGTCACCGAGAACACATATATAAAAGTTTTACCTACAAATTCATTTTTATTCTCTAATAAGCCGTTTTGGCTTATTACGAAAAAAGCCAAACAATGAGGCCCTTAGGCACATGAGCTCAAAAATCATTTTATTTTTTCCCTTTTAAGAAGTCCAACGCAATTCCTAACTTTGCTCCCCTTTGTTTTGGATGCACAGATGAGCTATTCCCTCATTTGTCGTAAGTACATTTTTAGAATTGTTAAATTATGTTTTTATTAAAAATCTTTCTATACATTGGTTTCTTAAAAATCCTCAAATTAATTTATTGTTCAAGTTTATATTATTCAATATTTGATTAATAATTTGCTAATATCGTGTTTTCGATGGCACCGATCGGCTCAGCCAAAGAGCTAAAGCGAACGGGGCCTTTGTCACCCTATGATTCTTCCGAATTCGCGTGTTATTTTTCTGTGAGCTATTCAAACATAGTATCGCCTATCAAATTCAGGTGTTTGCAATTCATGCAGGATTTAGTGCTACGGAACACTTTAATCTTATGTTCCTTTTATTCTTGTATTATCAAAATCTTTTGTTCCAAATTAACGGAGCCCTAAACAGTATGATGGAAAATGATGTCGCGCCACACGCTTGCACTCACTGTTTCACCAGGTTCAAAAAATAGGATGGATTGTAGCGTTGCTTTTTTTTTTCCCCTTGAAAGCAGTCCTGCCGAGTTTCTCCTCGCGGAGTCCCACAGATTAGGAAAAAGACGAAGAAAGCAAACCAAGAAAAGTGAAGTGAAACAGAAAGCAGGAGCAGTGCAAGACACGCATAGCGTGCCTTTAGCCTATTTATACGACGAAATTGGTCCGAAAGCCACGCACCCCACAGTACTCTACCAAGGCAGAACTCCTAGTCGAACGAAAACAGAGTTAAATTTCTTCACCTACCCCTTCGTGCTCATCCTCTACGCAAAAAAAAAACCCGTCACTTCTCTTCCCCATTCTCGCGCCGCTCCCCCCCCCCCAAAAAAAATAATAATAATAAATCTACCGCTTCTCCTCGCCATCCCCGTGCCCCTTCTCCTCCCCACCGGCGCCGCTTCTCCCCCCAAATCTGCCGCTTCTCCTCTATCCCCACGCCGCTTCTCCTCCGCCAAGCCGCTTCTCCCCCTAAAGCCGCCGCACCGCTTCTTCCCTAATCCGCACCACTTCTCCTCGTCCATCCACCGCGCCGCTTCTCCCCCAATCCGTGCTGGCGCATCAATAAGGGAGCGCGCCTTACACACGGAGCCGGACAGGAGCGACGATTCGAGCATGGGAGCGAGGATGCAAACGCAAGTGACCAAATCTAGACGCGGGAGGCAAGAACAAGAATTAGTGGGGTGGGAGGGCGATTTTGCGGATTCACTTTTCGTGGTGGTGCGAGGGAGCGGCGAATCGAAGCAACGACCTGCACAGCGCAAGCACAGAGGGGGTTTCCTGCGTCGCGCGTCATCGCTGCAAGAAGAAACTCGTCTCCCAGATAAGGGGCGAGCGGCTAAGCAGAGACGCGAGACTCGTCGACACGTAGGCACAAGTCCGACGTGGCAAGAGAAGGTAACTCGTCACTTAGGGCATGTACAAAGGTAGAGTCTAATATGAGCTCTCTATATTAACTAATGTCACTAGAGACTATCCTCCTACAATAGACAATAAGATTTCTAAACCATTAATGCACTAAATATTTTTTTATTATACTTCTTTCCTTTTCTACACCCTCATGCAACAAACTTTCCGTTAATAAATGCCGTTAATAAATGCTAAGAGTCGACTCTAAGCCGTTGTCATGCGTAACAACGATGTTTCTCATTTCTTCCCTCTCTTTCTTCCACGTCACCAAATTTACTTGTATGACAACTCTCTTTTTTCTTCCCTCTCTTTCTTCTATGTCACCAAATTTACTTGTATGACAACGAAGAGAGCCCGTTATTAGACACCATTGTATATGCCCTTACATGTAGGCACGAGTCCGACGTGGCATGAGAAGGTAACTCATCACGTACATACACTGTGAAGGGCCTTATAGGCAACCCCAAATCAAGGTTCCGTCGATCACATGTGTACACGACGACGGTTTGGGATTGGAGTACCGTGTGTTTGCTTCCTCTCCTTTCTTGCTCTGTCCGTTTCCACTTCAAATCTCAGTATCCATAGAATGCACTCCTTGGAGCACAAGGGCAACGTTGTTTTCTTTTCAACGATGCAAGGCGACATTGTTTTCTAGTAGTACTACTAGATCAAAGGGGAACATTGTTACTGTGCGAGAGATGAAAAGAGGAGACAAGGGGGGCAATGGGGCATGCAGATGCAGGGCAGGTCCGGCCCAGTCAAACTCAACCAGTCCGTCCAAACTACCGGTCAGTCGGTCCAAATGAGAAGAAAATCCATGGCACCTCATGAGCAACAATCATATCAATTGAGTATCATTTGTTTACTCCCTAGTTTTTGTTTCTTGTTTACTCTTACTACTCCATTTTATTTTTATTTTTTATATTACTCCCTCCATTCAAAGAAATAAGAGAGCACTATTCTTACATTTAGGAACGTATCATGCGCCAATATTGTAACTTTAAAATATGAGCACAGAGCCCATATTTTAAAGTCAGCAAATTCTCTACCAAAAACATCAATGGATCTCAACCATCCTGCAGCACAAGGTTTAATGTCCAAATCATCGATTGGAGTTTCCACTTTCGACTTTGCCTTCAGAATTTAGCACTAATCAAAACCCGGATCAAATCGATGTGCCGGCATTATATATCTAGCTGGTCATTGGTCAGTATCACACCAGATGTTCTATTTGAACAAGCAGAAATGGAAACGATAAACTACTACTTCTAGTGTTAAATTATTAACCTAGAAAAAAAAAACTAAAATCTCCTAATCCCCCACGCCAACACGCATGTTCTAGGGGTATCACTGTCCAAATCTAACAATAATCCTGAAAGATTTGCAGTTGCAAATAAAGAATTGCCCCCCAAACAACATTCCACAGAAAAGAAGACGCGCACTATCTTCCAGAACGCACTTGCCGATAAAATAAAATAAGCACAAAGCTAAAAAAACAGCGTAGATCTGACGATTCGCTCATCACAAATGGCCGTTTCGCCTGCTGCATCTCGACGATGAGTATCTCGTCTCACTCAGAGCGCATCAGTGAATTTCAGAAATCGCAACACAGATTCGTACTTAATAAAACGAAAAATAAAAAGAAGACCAAAACTAATTGCGGAAAAGATAGAACTGAGAATGAAATGGAAGCAGTAATAATATACTACTAGTAATCACTAATCAGTACCGGAAGAACACTCAGATGAGAGTATCTACAAGCACACACCCACACAAAATGAACACAGATCAAGCACTAGCTAGTACTAGTAGCGGCAGATCTGGGGCAAAATGGGACACGAATAATAATAATAATAACCAACAAATTTCGCTAGCTAGCGATGGCAGTAATAATAACAATAATAATAGTAATGGTGATAAATAGAAAAATAGTAGATCTAGGCGAAGGCGGCGGTGGCGGTACTAGCTGGATCTCCCATCGACGGAGAGACGGGGACGGGGCTCAGTGGCGGACGGCGGCGAAGAGGAAGGCGGCGGCGGAGGCGACGAGCGCCGCGGCGAGGGGCGTCGCGGCCGCGCCGGCGGCGGAGACGGGGCTGGGCGCCGGCGCGTCGGCCGCGGAGACGGCGGAGATGGCGGCGACCGCCAGGACGGCGAGGATGGCGAGGGCCTTGGATCCGGCGGCGGCGGCGGCCATCGCTTCGAGTCGGTGGTTGGTCGGCGGCGTCGAGAAGGTTCTAGAAGGCGGAGGAATAATGGAGAGAGAGAGAGGATGTTTTGCTTGTGCTCGTGTGGAGGTGGGGAAAAGCGTCGGGTGCGAGGGTATTTATAGCGCGGGGGACGCGGGTTCGCTGGTGCCAGCTGGCTTCGCCGCTGCCACGCTTTGGGTTGTTTTTTTTCTTGCAAAACTTAAATTTTCGGGGTGGTTGTTTTCGTTTTCGTATTTATCTAGAGCGATTTTTTAAAAATAGAATGAAATAATTCGGCTTTTGCTCAATGAGCTACGGCTCATTATTTAAAAAAAAATCGTCCGAAAGCTTTCTCACAATAGTGAGTTCACAACACACTTTGAAATAACATTGACCATTTGTATTTTGTATTTGAGGGCGATATGGGCAGTGATTTGTATTTTGGTACGCATGAATCATGATATTTCTGTTTATGGTAGTTTTTAAAACGCGATCGCCAGTAATTCAATTTTGTGAGAGATCGTATCACGCGCATTAACGCTGTTGCCTATATCCAGGAGATGCTAAAGATCGCAACAGCACGCAATGCCGTATATATGCTGCTTAGTAATTCGATCGGTGCAATCCGCGCAGATGCACGCGTACACCACACACGACGTGCGCACTCATCACGCATGGGCATATGACAAAGAGTATCCCTATACGTACAACCCAATTATACAATTGACGTGTAAAGTTTAGATACATAAGAGTAAAGTTTTGGTGTGTTATATCGGGTATTTTATAGGATGTCGGATAAGGTGTTTGAGCACTAATAAAAAAACTAATTACATATTCCGTCAGTAAAGAGCGAGACAAATTTATTAAGCCTAATTAATTCGTCATTAGTAAATGTTTACTATAGCACTATATTGTCAAATCATGGAGCAATTAGCCTTAAAAGATTTGTCTCGCAAATTAGTCGCAATCTATGCAATTAGTTATTTACTTCATGCAGGTGTTCAAACGTTCGACGTGATAAGGTGTAAAATTTTTGCGTGAAAATTAAACAGGGCCTTAACCATGAATCAATCAAAAGTAACATGTTCATATGCACTATAGTCGTTTATAACCATTAATCAAGACTATACCCATTGATCAAAAGAATATGTTCAAATGCACTATAATCGTTTATAAGAGCATATACAATAGCAGACTATAAGCTAGCTATAAACATATTTTAAGGAGATAAATAAAAAAAGAGAAAAGCATCGGGCTACAGATCTATAGCCAGCTGTAGCACGGACTTAAAAACACAGTGTGTGTATGACAGGTGGGATCCAGTATTAATAGTGTAGTATACAACTATTATATGAATAAGTTATTAAATTGGTTATAAATGAATTAGAGCCAGTAGCAGGCTTTACTATTAAACTTGCTCTAACCATTGATCAGCTGTACATACAGGAAATCGAGCCGAAGCGAGGAACGAAGCGCCGCCGAAAAAGAAAGAGGTGTCCCGTGTCCATGTGAACGCCGCAAGCGAGCAGAAAAAAAAAAAAAAAAAAAAAAAAAAAAAAAAAAAAAAAACGGTCCCAGCCCAAGTGCGGCGTGCCCGGTGGCTCGGCGTCCCCGTACAACGCGCGAGGTTGGCGTGGCGTTGTGCTGCGTTGCGTTGCTTTGCTGCGAAGGTTGTGGCATGCTGCATGTGCTGAGGGGGCGTCGCTGCAGCGTGTTGGGCTGCTGGTGCTGCTCAGACCAGGGTTTCCTACCACGGTTACCGAGTTTACCGTGGGGTACGATAATATAAATACCAGGGTAATCTCTTTAAATTCAAACAAATTTAAAAAATAATTAGAAGTTTTGATAAATTTTACACGGTTTTTCACGGTTACTGCGGTTACCGCGCGGTTTGGGAAACTCTGGCTTAGACTCGCACACAATTTCTTTTTTAAAAAAAAGAAAAAAGGGGCCAGTAAAATGGGAGTAATAAGATGTGTATTTTAAATTGAACTTATGATTGATTATTCCGAATTTCCGATCAGTTATCTGGCATAACCGTCACCGGCTATCAGTCTGAAATTTCAAATTTTGGGTTTGAGTTTATCCTTTTTATGAAACACGGAATGTGCCCTAATCAACAAGACACACTTGTGCGCGTGCGTCAACTGCATGTTCTATCTATGAAAAGAAAATAAAAATATTCTCTTCATCTCAAAATATAACAATCACATAGAAGTGGACATATTCTAGTATTATAAAGATTTTTTTTTAACCAGGGTGCAAGCACCCCCATTTCCATTACTAGAAATGAGCAGTAGTATTATAAAGATAAAGTCATAAAACTACTATTCCCTCCGTTTCATATTATAAGAGTTTCTAGCATTGCCCATATTCATATAGATATTAGGGCATGTACAAAGGTAGAGTCAGATATGAGCTCTACGTTATCTAGAGACTAGCATCTTACAACAATTAGAGATAGCATGGTCTCTAATCATTAATGTATCAAACTACTTTTTCTTACTTTTCTTTCCTTTCTTTCACCACCGTGCAACAAAATTTGCTCTAATAAATGCTAAGAGTCGACTCTGAGCTATTATCATGTATAACAACCATACTCCTTTCTCTTTTTTCCATGTTATCAAATTTAATTATATGGCAATAGAGAGATCACTAATAAACACCATTATACACGCCCTTATGCATGCATGCAGGTGATTACAGTCAAATCGGTATTTAGAAACAACAGAGTGGCGATTCAGTCAAATCAGCATGCTTTCTTCCATCGATTTCCACTCATTTTTTTTCCCCTCCAAAAAGTCACGCATGAGCATGAGTCGGCCCTAATCAACAGACCCACCCCCGTCCTACCAGTACCAGATATGTGAACAAGCAGCAGCCACCATCGCCCATGATTTTGTAAAGACAGACACCTCTTTTCACCCACCAACTCGCATCTCGTGCGATTCTTGATTGTTTCGTTTTCCGCGCGCACGTTTCAGAAACTACTTAACGGTGCGTTTTTTATAAAATTTTTCTATAGGAAAATTGCTTTAAAAAATTATATTAATCTATTTTTAAAATTTAAAATAGTTAATACTCAATTAATCATGAGCTAATAGTTCACCTTTATGTATCTTTTCAATCTCCTCTATCCCCTTCTCCTCGAACACACCGTTCACAGTTCTCATGCAATTATTTGCTCATTCCGTTCACAGATGGCGCGCTGCCGCTGGTCGAAGAATCTGTGCGCTGCGATGAAAAAAAGAAGATAACAAAAGGCAGGAGCGCGCGTGTATCGGTGTATGGTCGATCGGTTCAACAGCAGCAGGAGAAGATCGAATCGTTCGCATGCTGCCCCCTGACGACGTGTGGTTCATACGCAAGCCACACAATTACACCACACAAAAGAAAAAAAAAACATTGATTTGCCGAGAGGAAAGCGACGTGTAGTGTGGTACTGCATTTGCGATCGCGATTTCTATGGACTGTTGCTGTCTACCTGTCTGCCATTGAACACAGAGAAGGGGAGAGAGAGAAAAGGTGTAGGATGGTGACCTTTACTTAGCCGCTTAAACCCCTCCCTAATTTAACCCCCTTTTTGCAGACCATGCACCTTAATTTGGTCAGGCAATTATATATGAAAATTCATGTAGCAAATGGTTGGTGACAAATTGATGATACGGTCGATCAAAAACCATACTCAAGTACAATTGAACAGCTGTGCAACATGCCACCATGGAGCTTGTTGTTACTTGTTAGGTTAGTAATCTTGGAAGGTAGGGGATTCCTCTCAAGATGGAACAAGAGTTTGAGCTCATCTGCACTAACCTATAACAGGCTATGGTCTGATATGCAGAGCCATAGTACATGATACTACATGCAGGGGGGGGGGGGGGGGGGGGTAGTTGCACCTTTCATGTCACAATAGCTGTCAAACCTAATCCAGCCACACAAACTCACCCCCCATGGTCCTCACCTAATAATCATCATATGTGCAAGTCAAGTCTAATACTCCCTCCGTCCCATAATATAAAAGATTTTGGGTGGATTCGACACATCCTACTACAATGAATCTGGACCGGTCTGTCCAGATTTATTGTAGTAGGATGTGTCACATCCACCCAAAATCCTTTATATTATGGGACGGAGGGAGTAATTTGTTAATTACTTGTACCAATAATACACTCTCAAAACTTTTGCATGCCTAGCTCTGCAGCGATAGACGTTTCGGTTTCTTGGAACACATGATTTTTTGAGATTTTCTCCTTGTGTTTCAAGCCTAATTTGCGTGGGGCTTTTGGGTCTATTCTACCACCACATGTATGATCCTTCCGTTTCAAGGTTTGATTGCTTATCATTTCGTTGAAGAGGATGTGTGAATGCATCCCCACGAATCAGTCTCATGCTAAATAAGAAGACTCTTCGTCTGTCAGGTTCGCATGGCAATTCTTTCGAATTGGATTGTGGCTGTTTTTTATCAGATGAATGCAATCGTAACCTATCAAAATGGCGTTGAATTTGATCCGATTTCTATCAAACATCACTATTGTTTTGTATTTCCTACTTCCTAGGTATGCATACTGACAATACACATAGTCACATGTTATGAAATGAAATAGTATTATTTAGTGAAGGCAATTTGAGCCTGTATTATTTAGTGAAGGCAAATTGGCTGTGGATTTTCTTTTGATACTTAGTCGCCGTCAGGAGAGAGAGAGAGAGAGAGAGAGAGAGAGAGAGAGAGACTGTCACGTACGTTACGTCGTCGTTTGGTACGGACTTATACATGTCACTGAAATATTTACTAATATATCTACGCAATGATAAGTCTCATTGCGGCTTTCCAGCCGAAAATTAAAACTAAACTACCGCAGACCTTTCAGACTATACTGTACGTGTTTGTCAGACTGTCACATTATCATTATGCTTTGGATGATTAAGCTTATAATGTATAATAATAATCAGATGTAACCGCAAAGACAAAGAAGCTTCTGCAAGATCTTTTCGGATGCAACATGATGGCCTTGATAGGCTCAACAAAATATAGACAAAATTGTCCTTCAACTACTCTACTCTGCTGGCACCAGTAGCATAGTAGCTACCTTAGAAAATCTTGTGCTTAGTAGTCAGTGCTCATTACTCCGTCTCAGAAAGACCCAATTCCTGAGTTTTAGTGTTCAACGTTTGACCATCCATCTTATATGAAATTTTTTTATGATTAGTATTTTCATTATTGTTAGATGATAAAACATAAATAATATTTTATGCATGACTTATCTTTTTAAATTTTTTCATAACTTTTTCAAATAAGACGAACGGTCAAACGTTAGACACGGAAACCTAGGAATTGAGTTTTTTTGGACGAAGGGAGTACAAGAGTCTAAAATTCACAAAACATTCTATGGATGTCTCTGTTGTTTGTTGGGATCCCACAATGCATATATCATCTTCTTTGAAAATGCAATTATATATATATATATATATATATATATATATCTATATATATATATATAGATGGGTCCTTTTTTAAAAAAAATGTATCTGGATGGAGCCAGCCGCTTTGCTGTCTGAATTGCAATATCGCATTGCATGTGCTCTCCAAAGTCCAAAGATTAAAGAAGCATTACTGTGGCCGACATACACTTTGGTTGTACTGGTATGGTACTCTTTGCTTTGCTCTGCCAAAGGAAACAAAGCAAAGAAATGGATAAACAAAACTTGATTCTCTGTTTGATTGGCAGACACTGCTGTATAATTGTATGTTTGTTGGTACTCGTAAGGTGCTAAACATGACCTAATTTCAGTTGAATTAATGCATCTGTACAAGCTTACATTAATCTGACAGTGGCAGCTGTGTTTCTTGTTTTTTTTTTCATGCTCTGAAGAAACAGGGCAAATATTCTGGTTTGTTCAACAACTGTGCTCTGCAGTGTGGCAATGCCAACTTCTCTCGGCAGATTGCCCTGTTTTTCGCATAGTTATGCAGGAGCCAGGAAACATTTCTCCAGGCGTCATATATATGCTAAATACTGAAATGTTTTCCTAGAATAAACATCTAAACAGTCGTACTATGCTAAATACTGAAATGTTTTCCTAGAAGAAACATCTAAACAGTCACACCCACTATTCAGATTTATGGAAGTTATTGAGGAACAATTTTTGTTGGTTCGTTTCCAAACAGTGAGGCCTCTCCTTTGGAACAAAAGATAAGTGAAAGAAATTATGATGTTTTGTATTCCTATGGGAAAATTTCTATTAGAGCCCTTTGGAGTAAAGGATTGATCTCTACAAAATCCTTTGAACTTTCTATAGGATGGGTCAATCTGCTGGCATCTTAGAGGGGAATAAGCATTAGGTGGCTCTAAGTTCTCGAGTTCCTTTTTTCCTGTATTTCATCCGGACGATAGTTTTGAAACTTTCCTATGCTTTTGATTCATGTAGGAATTCAATGGGTATGACATTATATTACTACTACCTGTTCTTTTATCTGTTATTGTATTCTTAAACCTGCGATCTGAAGGGCCCCTGCCCTGAGTGTTCTACACATGACAGGTTTCAGTTCTAGTTTTTGGGTACTCCTGGACCTGCAGTCCTAGAAGGAACGCATGGGCCCCAGTACAGTTTGGGAAGAAATGGGAGTCAGCTGCAACTGAAAATAAAAGTACTATAATTGTTCGCTGAAAAATTCCATTTTGCTAGCATCTAGTGCTGTTTACACATTACTCCACTTTACAACGAGAAAGGCCCAAAAGAAAAAAGAGCAGTTACATCAAAAGAACGCGGCAAATTGATATGTGCAATTTCTGATTATTGGAATCTCACGGTTTTCGTCCAACAGATCACTAGCTACACTGAATATCTGAACTCTGAACATGAACAGGGTATAAACCGGAAGATGATAGAACCTCACGCGTCATGTAAAAATAGCAGCGATGCATTTATCATATTATATATGTAGCTACAAACTACATATAGCAAGCTATAAGTATGTACAGCAATGATGGCAGGTAATATTGCCATATCACTTTTCCTGCTATGGTATGTACACCAGAGAACGAGAACAATTTAGATGATTTGGTATGGTGGAGCATCTGAAATAATGCACAGTTCTTCAGACTTCACCTACGGTTCAAGCACTACTGCCCCCAATCGATAAACTACAGGGGCGATGGAAAGAAGATAATTTGGGTATATAGCAGGAGCTGAGAATATTTGCTAAGTTTTCTTCACCTATGATTTAAGCACTAAAACCCCTATGGGTGGAACTCCAGGGGTTGGAGGGAATGCTGGTGCAAGCCTGCGCAGCAACCTTTGCCATCGCTTCAGCAGAGATGCCAGCATTGCAGATGTTTGCAAAGGAACGCATATGCTTCATTCCATACTGCGCTAGCGAGCCGCATTGTGCTTCGAAAGCGCGTACCTGAAGAAAATGCAGACCGATATTAGGTGTGCTGGTACAAAATAGATTATCACATACTAACTGCTGCAAATGCGAGATAGCACCTATATATTCACTAGTTAAGAGCTGAAATAGGTATGAAACTGAAGCAACTGTCTAGAGCATCCAGAACGTGAAACTGAACAATCTATATGACAAGCCGAAAGTCAAATAAAGGCTTACCTTAGACTTGAGACAGCTCCAGTCATCAACAAGAGGTTCACCAGTTGCACGAACAGCCTTTAGAACCCTTGGGCCTTCCTCAGAGCCAAAGAGAAGGTTTCCGATCAGCTCAACACTGCTGTCAACATGAGATCTGTGTGCCATCATTTCAAGCAATTGCTTCCGAGCTTCGTTTTTCTCAGGAGAACTCTCAGCCAATTTGCGGTACTGCACACAGTATAAAAGGAAATCCCTCAGCTGGTTTATTCATGGAAATGACAAAACACATACTGCAACAACAATCAAGGTCAGTAGATTCCTCATGATATACAGACCTTCTGCCAGAAGTAAACCAGGTCAGCATCCCGCTGATTAACAGCCCTTGAGAACGATGGCAACGAGTTATCTTCCACAAATGTAGCATTGTCGTTAGCCGGATTGGAACCCATGTACATGAACACATGATGGGCATTCAGCTCTAAAGAACCGTATTCCATCACATGTGACCCAGAGTAATATGTGTGCTGCACAGATGTCCTTTCCTTGACCTGCTCAACCATTGAGCTACATTAGGCACATGGTAACACGACTGCGAGTTCAAAGGAATTAAGGTCTGAAATACTTACGAGATTGTACTGCTGCTTGAGTGATTCAGTTCTCAGGTTGTGGACATCGCTGTCAATGTTCAAAGTAACAAAATATTAGCATAGAAAGAAGAGGCTAAAGGTTCAAACAAGAAGTTGTTTGGATATAACTTCAAACATTAATGTAAAACATATAGTCTTCATGGCTGGATCCATCTCAAATGTATGCACAGCTGGTGGCATATTAGACAGTGGAGCAGAACAAACAAATCAAGCCTCAAATTTCCAAGGCTATCAGATTCATGGTAAACAGGTGAAATCCTTGTATTTTGGCTACAGCCTACATGACAACAGTTTCAAATAGGCCTAGGAAGGAGCATTGTTTCCATTCTACTAAAAAAAAAACCTCAGCCAATCTTCAGCAGTAGCACGTGTGGACAGTTTTAAGGTGCGCCACACCTGATATTAACATCTGGTCAAGCTGACAAGCTCACAGAGTAGCCTGTAGATTCTAATATTTGCTCCATGTTATTTCTATTAGCTTTTCATAAGTCAGATAGGGATTCGGCAACAGTCACATGGTTTGCCTATTCTTTAAAAAGAAGCTCACAACATACCCCACTACATGTTATGCAACATCATAAGCAAATCAGCATATTGTGCCCAGCATGTGCACACAGGAGTAAACAAACACATGCATATCGTTAATGTCTTAAATTAACACAACAACAGGTAGCCAAGTAGTGTCATACTAATTAGAAAATCATTTCAAAAGAAACACATCCGTACAGAATCTGAAAATACTAGGTGATGTGGGTGAAGCCAAAACTGGTTCCACATGAGTGAAAACTGGCAGGATAAGGATAGGATTGTATCATACCATAATGGTAGGAAAGACAAATAGAGATAACAGAAATAAAGTACCTGTCTTCCATCCAAGCAACACTGTACAAGTCCCCCAGGCATGTGTCGTACTCCGGAGGTGGGCTCGGGTACTCCCCGGGGCAGTATGTTCCCCAGCTGCTCTCATCAGCGTTTGATGCAGTGGTGGCATAAACATTGATGTCATTTGGCAATAGACCCTCAAAGATGCTTCCAGATTCACAGGCTTCAAGGTAAAAGACCTGCGAAGGAGATAACAGATTCATCAAACCAATTCTACAACTACAAGCAGCGACAATTATATAGTGCAGAATAGCCAAAGAACTAATCTGATACCAGGCTTTTGTACGTCCCAGCAGCATGCTTCTTCTTCAGAACATCTACAAGATCATCACCGTAGAGGTATGGATAGGTTGGCATCCCTGAAATTTTGGAAAAAGTCAAAACAATAAGACCATTTCTTATTTCACAAGCATGAATATAGCGATATCTGATCCTATTGGTTTCATATAATTGCAGGCAAGTACTCACCAAGGACACCAGGACCCCCATGATCACTGTAAAAAATGAAAATATGATCGTTAGGGCCACTGTCCAGGACTTTGCCACTCCCACCTTTGACAGCAGTTTTGTTACCGAGCAGAACAGCAAACAAGTTCTTGACATTAACCTCCTTCCCAGTGTAATCCTACAGTGAAAAATAGATGATAATAAAGTTAAACGGAAGGAAAACCATGGAAAGGGTTACTTGTCCATTAGTCTTTCCTAAGAGGGAGTTGGTTCAGCTGAGAGATGTTGACATTAGTTACAGTTGAGCCTATGTTAATTAAGTATATTCTTTCCTTGTTGCCTCCAAATTGTGGTGGACCAATCCATTGTGGTGGACCAATCCTGCCTTTTCTTATTCACAACAAGTTGCCAAAAGACGTCAAGATGGACGGAAATTTGGGCATTCTGTCCTTTTCAATGATGCACTAGCTGCTAGTGAAATCTTTGGTGCCAAAATCTTATCGTCACACTGTAACATTTCTTTAGAAAGGTAACCGAAGAAATTATAGCTAGCATCAATAATTCTCCTGAAGAATGAACATGCACGGTTACCTTCGGGACCCCAGCATAGACATCGCCACCCTGGGGATGGTTGATGATGACACCAGGCCTCGGATTCTCCGGGTTGTGCGCGATGTCATCGTACATGAAGACGATGATGTTCTCGTCCTTGAGTCCGCCCCTCTTCATGATCTGGTAGGCATGGCAGACATCCGCCTGCAAGTTTCAAAACCCCAAGAAACACAGGACATATGTTACTCAAGTATCAACCATGCCCAATTTCAAGAACCATCATGCTATTGCCAGCAGTAAATTACCAGTAATTACAGCAATAGTAAACTCAAATCATGCAGAAACAAGATTGGCCATGAACCTCAAATAGTGCAATAAATGAGAAATTATCGTCGTCGTACTGATCTAGCGAGGTTATCACTAGTGACAAAGAACCGTACATATCAGATGTCGCAGGGGCTATACGTTAGTGGTCACGAACGCGTGCAGCGGACGCAACAGTCATGGCCCCCAGAAGTCAGCTAAATATCAACCCCCACCCGCCCCACCATTAATTTTTTTCCCATTTTGACAAAAAAAAATAACATGGTAAAGTAGGGAGGAACACGCAAATGTCCAAAATCCATCCGCCGGATGAGCCGCGCACGTAGCATTTCCTCGACGAATTCTCTCTTCGCCGCAGTAATCTTAACTTAATTGTGGATTACACTCGTCATAAATCAGATTAGTGAGAGATTTATAACAGATGTTTGGGATTTGCGGAAACACGAAACGGCGCAGGATTTCTACTTCAGCGGCGATTGGGGCGCATCGGAGGAGATGGAACCAATCCCGCGAAACCAACCAAACCAAACCAACGAAGAGCGCACGCACGCGAAGGATCAAACCAAACCAAACCATACGTGCCGCCGCGCGCGGCGAGGAGCGTGGTTTTCGAGGGGTTGGGGGCGAGCAAAAGTCACCTGGTGGCGGTAGTTGTAGTAGCCGTTGGAGCCGGCGATGAGGACGGCCCACCTGGTGCCCTCGGCGGCCTCGGCGGCGTCGTCCGCCGCCGCCGCCACGGCGCGCTCCGACGGCAGGCGGAGGTTGTCCTCCTCCTCCCACCGCGGCCGCGCCACCGCGACGGCGAGGTGCGCGAAGAGGAGCAGCGCCGCGAGCGGGGGCAGGACAAGGCGAGCGCGCGCCGCCATGGCTTCGCGGCGCGGCGAGGCGCTGTTCCGTGCGGAGGAAGAAGAGGCGAGGCAAAGGGAGGAAGGAAAATTGGTTCGTTCGCTTCGCTTCGCTCGGGGGGTTTACTGGGAATTTGGTTCGTTCGCCTTCTCTCCAACGTCTTCTTTTTATTGTTGCCGTTCCGGCGCCGGAGGCCCTGGGTGTGGTGGGCCCCGACAGAGAAGAAAGCTGCCTACAAATTTATAGCCAGCTGCAACACAGACTCTAAGATATTATATGGGACCGGATATTAATGGTGTAATATATTTTTATAGTTAACTATTATATGAATGGACTATTAGAGCAAGTACAATAGCAGGCTATAAGCCAGCTGCAAACATATTTTAAGAAGATAAATAAGGAGAGAAAAGAGCAGCGGGCTACAGATTTATAGCTAGCTGCAGCACGGACTCCAAAACACATTGTGTGTATGATAAGTGGGACCAGGTATTAATAGTGTAGTATGTAACTATTGTATGAATGAGCTATTAGATTGGCTAGAGATAAATTGGAGCTAGTAGTTGGCTATACTATTAAACTTACTCTAGATTAGATAAAGATGATTTGGATCCCGTATTTGGCTGTACTATTAAACTTGCTCTTAGTGAAATAAAATATAAGAGATTTTCGCTCTATTTTTTTAACAGAAAATGTATTTTCTTTCTCCCTGGAAAATTGGACCTTAGTAGTTATTTTTCGCAGTAAGTACTGACTTTTCGAATTTAGTTATCGATCAATTATAATTTGGGAAGGAGCTTTTGTCCTAGCTTTGTCTTGTGGAGCCACCTTTGGTGCAACAACACACAAGTTGGGGAAAGGCCAAGGCATGTCAAGTAATCAGTGTATATGCCTATTGTTGGTACATGCAACCATTTTTTTTCATAGTGGTATTGGAACTTTTAGGTTTTATAAAAGGGAGTTGAGTCTCCAACTTCATGGTATGGTTCTATTTTGATGTAATATTTATGCATGGTGAAACCAAGTTAATGCAATTTTAATAATACAGTCGATTGCCAGCTGTATTTTTGTCTTGTCGATGTTATCTTAAAGATGTTTGTACAACCAACTCATACAACAAATTAACTCTATCACCCTTTTCAGTGTATTTATTGAGAGATTTGGCTATTTATTCTTCGATCGCTCATTTCTTCGCCCCATCTTACATGTCCAGTTGTTCTCTATGCTGGCACAGACGGTACACACTCTAGCATGCATCACCATCGGCATCTGCCTCGGCACTATCTCTATGATGTAGCTGGCGCTTAGCCTCAACGCTACATTGCGATTGTCACCAATAAGGTTGATGAGACAATACCCTCATATTGTGGGGCAACACCGAACCCATGGTCACGGCATAAACTATAGCCATAGCCATATATAGCAGCATGCATGTATCACGTTCATTGCTATGTTCACGTGGACCCTATAACAGCGGAGAGATAGTTTCTACCGCTTTACTTACCTTGCAACGTATGTATAATCCACTACTTTAGCTGTCATCTCACACTCTCTCTCATACCATACAAATAACTCACCAGCGAACCAATGCGAATGTATTATCAACGGTTAAAACCACTTATTTTTTATTATCAGTTTATCACCAATTTCATATTATGGAACCCCCTCTCTCTCTCTCTCTACTCCAAGGAATTTTTCTGTTGCAACGGAAGAGGTAGGAAGGGATGACCCTGGACTAGATGAGCTGTACCGTGGCCACCCTGATTGCCTGCCCTCCAACTAATAATCCGTTTGGTCCGTCCTAGATTTCTTGTCCCTAAGCCAGCTTCCCTTTGTCCCTAATTAATCTGCGTGCGTCCTCCCCTCTCTCTCTGGTCCAGTGCTAGTACTGTGCGAGCCGATGTACTCCCTCCGTCAAAAAAAAAAAAAGACAAACACTGAATTTTCGTGTCCAACTTTTAACCGTCCGTCTTATTTGAAAAAATTAAAAAGATAAGTCACGCATAAAGTATTAATCATATTTTATCATCTAACAACAATGCAAATACTAATTATAAAAAAAATTCATATAAGACGGATGGTCGTTGGACACGAAAAACCAGATTTTGTCTTTTTAGGACGGAGGGAGTAGGGTTTATGTGGGCCCCACGAGTCAGTGAGTAGAGGGCCAACCAACGGCGACGACGATTCTGAGATTTCGCCCTCTCGCTGACCACGGTGGGCCCACGTGGAGCCGTACGTACAGCCAGCTGGCTGATTGGCAGCCGCCAGCTTTATAGAGTACCTTGGCCGTTCGTTCGTTGGTGGTCGGATGGGAAGGAGTATCTGATGTCCGTCCGTTTAGCCAGCTCAGCGCGAAAAAAAAAATCTAAAATTTTGTTTATTGCTAAGAAAGACCAATATAAATTTAGAATTTTTTTTGAAAGACTGGGAGCCCATCGGTTGGCCTAATAGCCAAAACAAAATCCAAAATTTGAGTTTTTAAACTTAATTTTAGAGTTGATTTTATATATTTTCAGCTTACTTTTTTAGTGTTTGGCTTTTAAGTCGCTACGAATAAATACATAAAAATTTTACCTATAAATTACTCGCTCCGTCTTAAAATATAATAACTCTACAGCAACATTCTCTTCTCAACTAATCACAACCTTTGACCGTTCAACTTTCTCACCTACCTTCACTTCTCGTCCAATCACAACACTCTCCTATTTAATTCTACCTACTTTTTTAATAACTGTATCCAACTCTAAAAATGCTATTCTGGGACGGAAGGAGTAAATTTTATTCCCTAATAAGCCGTTTAGGGAATATGGGTAACCGATGAGGTTCTAATAGAACTAGTTTTTATTTAAAAGAATACATTACAACTATTATGACTCCTTTAAGCAGGGTTAAAAAAAAAAAGGAAAATATGGGAATATGAGAGGAGTGCACATGTAAAACAGGAAATAAAATCTACAAGAGAAAACGCTAGACTCGTGCTCACCTCTCTCAATTTCCATCATTGGTACTACCTCATGCTAATTAAGCTTAATTTTAAGAATTATGTTAATTAAAAATTGTTGCATTTCAGCTAACGTGTCACGTATAGCCAGTCATGAGTGTGCAACGCACCTAGTGAGTAAGTTCTGGACCGTGGGGGTGTGACCGATCGATTGGCTGGCTAGCTGTCCCTGTGAGTCATCATCATCTGTTACAACTGATTAATTTTGTTACTACGTGTACGTGTGCAACCGCATAATATAAATATATTACTACCACTAGTAGGTAGTAGAAACTGGCCACGAATGAATACACATCTGCAAGCTCCACACCAAACGTACGTATACCTACCTAGCTACGTACTTTGCCAATGCTATAACAGCTAGCCGTGGGGGACTTGCACCTATTCTTAATTTGTTTTTGTACTAAAGCAGACGTATTTAATCAAACTGTAATAGTAGTACGTTGGAGGAAAGACGCAAACAACATAGTACTTCTTTCATTTCAAAATATAAATATCGACATCGTCCTGTCATTTTCGCCGGCGCCAGAGCCATTCCTCCCATCGCCGCTGCCGCCCACTCCAATCTTCGCCAGCCCACGCACGACGTCGGGTGAGTATCCAAGCACCATGTACCCACATATGCATGCACAGGTTTGCACTAAAACGAGCTAGAGCTCGACATGCACTAGCATGCCAAAGCTCACCGCCAACACTGATTTCGGTCACTAGGTCACTGTGCACGAGACCACCACCTTTAGCTTCGCAATCCTCCACTCTACAAATCCTCTTTTGGCCACACCTCGTGAAACCCCGTTCATCGCTGGCGCCAGTGACATACTTCCTCTCCTCCTCGCGCCGAGTCACTGCCATGTGGGCCCAAGGACATTTATGATATTTCACATGATTTCTCTCCTCTTCAATTGGAAATTATTTAGTCGGCGCGGTGTCCACTGGCAAAATACCACGATTATGAAGTGTTTTCCTCCAAAGTTAGTTTTTTGCGTTGTCTTAGGGCTAAAACCACATAATTTCAGTGTCCTGTAGCAAAATTTGCCTTTCAGTAGAGTCAAAGTTTTTCATCTGGGGTCCATTTATCATAGATTTCACAATTCTTAGTCTGCTATTAACGACCAAATTTGGTAATATCAACATCGGAAAAGAAGATTAGAATGAAACGGAATCTAAGCTGAGGATTGTCGCAGAAACAGAGCAAGAATCGGCTGGAGTCCGGATCGGCTATGATTGGGATCGACTAAGTCCGAGTCAGACTGGGTTAGGTGATGCAGCCGATTCCGACAATACGACTTGGTGTACGACATCGGGTCGAGTTGATATGCTTCAAGATGATTTCCACGCATGGATAGAGTCCTGAGAAGGCAATTGTATCTATCAATTAGGATATTTTATGTAATTTCTTTAGAGATATGTTTGGGCAAAAGTCTGCTGCAAAGACTTATGGTATCTTAGAGTTTGTTAGAGATAAGAGTCGTGTCCGATAAGGACATAGTTTGTAATTATCGGGTATAAATAGACCCCGAACCCCATGTAATCAATTAACACACACGTTCAATACAATCTCGGCGCATCGCCACCCTTTTTGCTTTCGTTTTATTTCGACGAGTTCTTGCTTTCGGGTTGAGCTGCATCGGTTTCAATCTTTAACAAGAGGTAAAACTTGTTATGGCGGCTTGCGTTCTCGGGATTAGTGATTCCATCTTTATGACACTCTAATCTTGTTTATGTAATCCGTCGAGTTATCATATATCTTATATAATCTATGGCAATATCATCATCTAACCTACAATCGGCTAACATCTGCTAGTAGAGGGTAGCCGATTAGGTTAAATATCGATGTTGGTTTAGATTACATATGATATCTACCACTCTATGAAACTTCCAATGGCTTGATTGTCTAGATATTGTCCTTCTTTTTATACTTATAGCTGCATCAGTTGTTTGATCTTATGAGTCGTGATTAGAATCTCAATCTCTAGCTTGCTTCTTGGTTGCCGATTAGAGTAGTATCGGAGTTTCAGCCGATCTTACCTGATTTAACTACTTTTTATCTTATGTGCTTCGCTGATATGTTGAATCTGCCTTTTATGTTAAGATCTTGTTGCATTTAGTATATTAAGCTTTTGTTTGATATATTCTATTTGCTTTGATATCTTTGTATAGAGTGGTATCAGAGTATTAGCCGATATATGCTAGATCTATCTGATCGGCTATGCTATGAACATATATAATCTTATTATTAATATATATTTCGATCTAAGTGATTTATACTGTCTCGGCATGGCGACCGATATATCCCAATCACTTGATTTAAGTATATATCGATATAAGGATTATATATCGTTAATATTTACAGCCGATCGAGTAGATTTAGTTCTGTTTTATTTATTAATGCTTGACGATCGATGCATATATGATATCGGCTCAAAGATAAATGATATGTCATCGGCACCTAGCCGAGCGGCTATCGTTTATAGGTTTAACCGCGGTTTCTTTGCCTTTATTTCTTGTTGATTGCAGGATCAAATCAACTGGCACGCTAGCATACCTGAAGGCGAGTTTTGGACCTGCACTGGAGTTAAGCAGATCTCCCAGGCCTCGTGTTTTTCATCAACATCTGCATGGTTTGCCAATGATAGCCGTGTTATAGTTTTCAGTTTTTTCTTTAAAAAAAGATTAACCATTTTATTGTAATTGTTATTGTAAAGACTGGCAAAATACCACGATTATGAAGTATTTTATCCCAAAAGTTAGTTTTTGCGTTGTCTTATGGCTAAAACACACATAATTTCAGTGTCTTTTAGCAAAATTTGCCTTCTAGTAGAGTCAAAGTTTTCATCTAGGGTCCGTTTATCATAGGTTTCACAATTCTTAGTCTGCATGGTTTGTCAACGATAGTCGTGTTATAGTTTTCACTTTTTTCTTTAAAAAAGATTAACCATTTTACTGTAATTGTTATTGTAAAGACTGGCAAAATACCACGATTATGGAGTGTTTTCCTCCAAAGTTAGTATTTTGCGTTGTCTTAGGGCTAAAAGCACATAATTTCAGTGTCCTGTAGTAAAATTTACCTTCTAGTAGAGTCAAAGTTTTCATCTAGGGTCCGTTTATCATAGATTTCACAATTCTTAATCTGCATGGTTTGTCACTGATAGCTGTGTTATAGTTTTCTTTTTTCTTTAAAAAAGATTAACCATTTTATTTTAAATGTTATTGTAAAGACTGGCAAAATACCGCAATTATGGAGTGTTTTATCCTAAAAGTTAGTTTTTGCGTTGTCTTAGGGCTAAAACCACATAATTTCAGTGTCCTGTAACAAGATTTCCCTTCCAGTAGAGTCAAAGTTTTCATCTGGGGTACGTTTATCATAGATTTCATAATTCTTAGTCTGCATCGTGTTATAGTTTTCACCTTTTTCTTTTAAAAAAAGATTAACCATGTTATTCTAAAGTTTTTAGGCCCGATATTACATATGAATTAGGGTGTGTTTAGTTCACGCCAAAATTAGAAGTTTGATTAAAATTGGAACGATGTGACGGAAAAGTTAGAACTTTGTGTGTGTAGAAAAGTTTTGATGTGATGAAAAAGTTAAAAGTTTGAAGAAAAAATTTAGAACTAAACTTGGCCTTTGATTAACTCATTCTTCTCTCGAAATTTCACAAACTGGAAGTACACCCAGATAATGGCCTCTAGTGATAGTTTCCTGTTCATCATGGCCATCCACTCAAGTACCCTTGTCAAACAGAGAGGCTGAGAGGGCAATCAGAAATCCTCCATTCCTCCCCACTCCCACTCCCCACCATGACATGTGGGCCAGGGTAGCTGGCAGGTAGGTCCCATCTATCCGTGGAGAGAGTCAGTGCGGCCGGCTGGGCTGAAATTTCTACCCAAGTCCTCTTCGCGCAATGAATAAATGAACGAAGGAATTACGGGTGAATCTTTGAGATTACTCCTCCCCTTCTGGATGGGGATCGAATTAGATAGTAGAATCTCAACTCTCGCAGCTCTCACAAACGTCACCCGCGACATCACTCCCCGAAACCAACCCATCCTTTTTGGCGACGGCGACTCGCATGGGGGTTCCTTGCACCCGTGCAAACCATCGCGTGGATCACTTGGTAGTTTTGCTTGGCCGGCACGACCGTATTAATCACGTTCCTAGCCTCACTAGGAACTTGGGAAAGTAGGATCGAGTACCAAGTTCTGTGTGTAGTGTCTGGATCAACTATCAACGTTTTGAAAAGCTGGCGTTTTAATTCATACGTACCCCATGATGCACACATGTTACTAGCCGGGAATGCACAGATATATAGAATAAAACTTGGGCTAAAAAAATGTTGTTGCTGTAAAAAGTTAACAGTTGAATTTAAAGTAGCCAGAGTAAAACTACATGGCTAGTCCTTAAATTTGTCACTGATATATTATCTGAATACTTAACTATTAAATCCATGGTTTACATTTTTAACAATGTGAGGTACAAAGTGCAGTTGATAGGGCCAAAGCGTTGACATGGCCATCCACCCACCCTGGCAGAACCTTTTCATTTAGCCCATTCACTATAGTAAAATCGATCATTTAGTTGTGTAGGCCACGTCAGTGTCACACAACCATGGTGCACCACCAATAAGGCACTGAATCTTCCACCAGACAATCTTTGTTACAGTTCAAATTTGACTTGAGGTTGTCTATACCTTAAGACTTGGAGGATCATAAGGATGAAGAGACCGGTCGACAAGTTGATGTCATAGGTAAGAGGGGTCGAGACAATTTAAAGTACCGGTCGTATATTTACTCCTTAAAGTATTCCCATATAATCATTTTGTTTTGATAATGAATGTTTTTTTAACTCCGGTTCGGCTCATGCAGATGCTATAGAATTAGTTTACGCTTGAAATAATCATAATTGTTAAGCAAGAGAAACCTAGAGGATGTGCGTATTAGTAATAACTATGATGTTTTTTTTAAGATAATGGATATTTCCATGAGAAAATCAAGAAGATAATTGTCTCCATTTGAGAGTTGAAAGAATCATGGGTTTTGTGGTTATTTCACACGTAAAGGGTTGAACTGAACGTCTAGCTTTGAGTTACTGAACTCTATTTTCTGAAAGAAAAGACAAATACTCGATGCTATCCTCAGCGCTTTCGCAATACTCTATTATTGAGTGCTATATGCCTTCAAGAAGTTATTAAGAACAAGATAGGAGTGATTAAATTGGAGGATGTATATACGAGCTCTCTTGCGTGCTTTGTTCACTGACCTGCTTAGCATGATGGAATCACAACAGTTGCATAATCAGGTGGTGTTTGGATTAGAGACTTAACTTTAGTCCATGTATTTAGACACTAATTTAGAGTATTAAATATAAACTATTTACAAAACTAATTACATAAATGAAAGTTAATTCGTGAGACAAATTTTTTAAGCCTAATTAATTCATAATTAGAGAATATTTACTGTAGCATCATATAGGCTAATCATGAATTAGTTAGACTTAATAGATTCGTCTCGCGAATTAGTCATTGTAGTGTAATATTAATACCAATTGCTTAATTTCGTGACTAATTGGATGTTGCTGTCACAGGAAAAAGAAGAATTTCCAAGCTAAGATTCTCCCCAGGAGTAAATGCACACCCACCTGGTCCCACAGGTCAGCCACACAAAGAAGTGGATAGTATTTTCATCTCATCTCCATGGATGGATGGTGTTTGCTTGTGAGATTCCTCCAACTTGATTACAGTGACCATTGTGACAGTGAACGGAGACCGTGACGGCAACTGAGAACGAAGGGTTGGATTGGAAGAGAGACAATGAGATAGGCAGGCAAAGTGAGGAGGAAGAAGAAGCCGACCTTGGAAAAGTTGGGAAGTGGACGAGCTGTCATGCATGGGGCCCATGGCTGATTGCAATTGCCCTTGTTACCTGCTTTCGGCCTCTTTTGTTATTGGTTTGTTAATGCTAATCTTCTCTTTTGTTTTGCCGTGCATTCCTTCTACAGTTCTACTACTATGTGTTAGTATTATTTTCTTTTGGTGATTTGTACTACTTTGATAAAGATGTTTTTGCCTTAATAGTTTATCTTATCTCGTGATCAGGAAGTCACCACTGACCAATTGAAAAATGGATGGATTCTTTGATTTCTTTTATTTTGATTATTTCAAAGCTGAGGAATTCACTAATGGGGGAGCAGATGGAACAATCTTCTCAAATAAAAAATACCAAAAAAGTATCTGCAGTATGGCTAGCCCTTTTATTTGGGAGTATGACTTTTGTCAAAACCATAATCACAAAAAAAATGTTCCTGATTGCGTAGGGGCATAGTGCAACTTAAGTTTATTTTCCCGTTTATTTTCCCCCATCCGTAAAAAGTCCAAACAGCATGTAATAGATTGTTTAGGGGGAAAAAAACTACTACCAGAGGACAAGATAATGCCTGCAGCATTAGAAACCCAACATGATTATTGGAAGCTATTCTTGCCTGCTGACACAGAAATGATGGCCCACTCAAATAAATATGCCGACAATTTTCTACACAGAGAACTCGTCCTGATGAAACGAACTTATCTGTTGATGGCTGGGTGCAAAGAACTGGAAGGAAGCTGAGTAGAACAACTTGGAACAGCCACTGATTACCAGATGATCATAGCACAGAGAATCAGATAGAGGACAAATACACAGCACAAAATTTTATAGGCTACCTAGGTACTCCGTAGGCAACAAGATTGTACTAACAAGCTAAAATACTACTAATACATATATGCAGGAATCTAATGTACATGTATAGAAATATATGTGGACTCAAATTGATAGGATAATTTTTATCAAAAGATCTTGTAGCTGGCAGTTAGTGTGAGGGCAATCATAGAGCAGCCTCTCTCGTTCAGCTTAGCAGCATGAACAGAATATCTCACAATGAAAGGGACGTATGAATTAGCAGATACTCTGGTCCAGTATTTCATCTGACAAAAAAATATCAGCTATTATTTTACATCGCTGCCTGCCAATTCTTGCCTTAAACGCATCTACGAAAATGATGTCTTAATGTATGAATTGGCCAAAAGTGAGTTTTGTCAAGCAAAAGAACAAATTGACATCCAAGTTTACCTCGACAATGATACCCAATGATCCACACCCATGAAGTAATTTTAGTTTAAAACTCTTCATAATACATTTTACAGTACTATTAGAAGTTATAAGGTCACACACAATAAAGGGATCATTTCACATGGCAATCCCCTACAATAGCAGTGCTTTTAACTAGAAGGTGTTCCAAAATTTAATTTGCAGAGCTAATCTAATTGTAACTAGAATCCTCTGATTCTAAATAGGTTCAGTATCACATGCATTGCTTTACTCCAGATGAAGCTTAGGGTTCTTTCAGCAAAGCAAGGAGAAAACAGCATGTTATGAACATAATTTTCTAAAGAAAAGGATATCAGGTTATTGATCAATTGACTCATTCCTGATCATAAAATGAAAATAGGAAAAAATAGCAGTAACTGGACTTTTATTCTGCTCCAAACTCAAGATTTCTCACCGTACACCCTTTCCATACCTTAGTCTGCCTGTATGGATTGTTGAACCTTCAAAGCAACACCTTGCATTCTAAGTAAAACCGCTAGCTAGACAATGGCCACATGTCGCAATTCTATGAATTATCGCTACTCATTATCTAATTGTTGGGCGTAGCATCCATGACATGCTATTATAGATGAGTTAGTTTTTAATTAAGGCAATGCCAAAAGGACGTGTAATAATGTAAATATGTTTACTGTTAATCATATATGTTGGTTTTACAACAGAATGTGATTCTCCTTGACCCTTTATGGATTTTATGTGGCATGCATTACATATTGTTAAAAAATGCTTCACACTTGAAGTGTATACTTTTCATAGCAGGTTTTACAAACATTTGAAAACATTTTTATAAATAGTAGAAGGTTTGCATGGGCCACATACCAAAACAGTATTTGTGAACCCATGGTCCTTGTTCTGAACCAAGACTTGGTTTCATGATGACACCAAACCAAAGAAAACAAGCTGCGACCATATTTGTCCAAACTGAAGTTCTACCTCTGACTCTGAGTTCCATTAAATATTTGCCACTCCATCTTATGTTCAGCGCCTTAGCAAATTGTTCCTTTCATGTTTCAAGGCACGTAAAAACAAGTATGTACAACCAACAAAATTTGAAATCTGCTCAGGTTTCCAGATTTATGTAGCATACTAGTTCCTTCAAGAAGGTTCATAGTGTTAACTGCACAAAACACCAAACTCAATATACACTTTCTCTGATGTTGCTGCAAAGAAATGCAATGGGAACTTACTTGTATGCCTGTTTGCAGTCTTGAGCAAGACTTGCCTACCACTTACTAGTCCCATCTGCAGCTCTTGTGGAATCTCACCCTGAATAGCCTGACTGAAATGGACAAGCTCAAGCTCAGTCATTACAACATAACATGGGTGCTTTACACTACATGCATACGAAGTACCAGATTCTGTAATTCTGATGAATCTTGATTGGATCCTGGGACACACGAGGATGAGGGTGAATAACTTGTTACCTGATGATCTAACCGATCCCTACAAACATGTTAACACTGATCATCAACAATGGTTTACTAAAGAATATTCTTGGATGAATCTGACAAATTTACATATATTGAATTCTACCTTATCAACTATTTTTGGTGCCTTTGGCTTGTGATCCTTGATGCTCCCTGCTGCTTGGAAAGGATTTCAGCTATAAGTTGCTTTTGACCAAAGAGTTGGGCATTTCTCAAAAGCAAGTTCCTTGATGATGAGTCCACAGAATAGCCTTGACCAGTCATCCAGTCCAAGAGGAAAAGCAGTAGCTGCTTCTTATCAGGTTTCTGAATGTATCGCTGAATTGCTTTCCCAAAGATATCCTGCGTGTGTAATGGTTGTGTCCACCATTTGAAGGGGATGTACCGTAAGTTAGCACACCATCCAGCAAAAAATGGAGGACAAAGAACAAAGAAAGGAAAATATCATGAACTAAAAAAAATGTGGTGTGCCTTTTCAAATCTACAAAATGAACTTTTTTAGCTAGCTTATGGCAATCACTTTTTCTTTGCATCCCTCTGTCCTAGTCAGCTCTAAAAACAAAATTACCAGTTTGAACATCCAGCAATCTGGGGTTTCAACTTCAACTCCAAACTATAACAAAATAAGTGCAAGCAAAGAACTGTCACCTGGCTAATACGCCATCCTGAACGGTGTAGTGCTTTCATAACATCGTTAATCAAATTTATGTTGCCTGATGCCATGAAAGATCTAGCAAAATTCCCCAGCGAGCGTCGAGATATGAACTCGGCATTGTCCTGTTCAAATAGATTCATAGTGAACAAGGTAACAACAGAGATGTCAACACTGAATTGCACAAGTAAAGTACCTTTACAACTACGTATGCATCCTTGAGAAGTCCAGCTGGAACTAAGATACATAAAACCTTCTCATGAAGAGATTTACACACTGTTCTCTTTCCATATCTCAACATATTATACACAGAAAATGCTTCAGAAGGAAAACCTGCTTCTCCTAGCTGCATCATTATCTCAGAACAAAGCTCCTGGAGAAGATGGATAGCAATTTTGGTTACTGATATAAACTGTCTATTACTGAAAGTTGATGCAAAGCATGTTGCAAGGAAATGTGCAACTCTCAACAACTCTATTCCACACATATGTAATAATAGGTAGTCCAAATTCCAATCAGCAGAAATTACCAAGGATGTAAAAATATGTAGTAACCGTGGTTTAATCTAGCATAGAGTTAAGGAGCAATATATTAAATAGGTCAACAACAAGCAACATACCTCATTCAATTGATGGCCCTTTGTATGCATATCTTGAATTGTCTTGTATGCTAGGTGATAGACCTTTGCCATGCAGAAGTACCTTATTAAGGTATTAAATGTGATAGCATCGGGCGATATGTTCGATTCATCCATTTTCCTAAGCATGATCATTACACTTTCCATATCATTGGTGCTGCAGTAAGCACGAAGTGATGTATTAAGCATAACCAGATCATATGTTGCATTCTTGGCCTCAAATTCTTTTGCAAGTTGTTTTGACTCTTCACGATAGCCACCTCGATGTAATGCTGATATCATGATACTGAATGCATAACCATCTGCAGAAATAAGAAGATAAGCTCCTCAGGCAAGGACAAGAAGAGACAAATTCTGGGTAATAGCAGGCAGCAGCACTAGAAAATACTCCAGGGAAAAAAATCAACATACTACTCCCACCAGTTTCATAAACAGGTTGTTTTATCATGCGTGCAGTCAACACAAGTTAATTTTGAGCATAAAAATCATTTAAAATATAAATTTTAGGTATATGAAAATAGCATAATCAAGTTTTTCAAAACTAGAGCTTTCATATTTCACTTATGTAACTTCTTTTTTTTAATTTATGCTAAAGAACTAGGTGCCCAAAGTTGTGTAATGTTGACTTTGAAAAGCCTAACACAAGTCATTTTTGAGACTGGAATGAGCATGCTACAAAAGATTCTTTGTTTACAACACAAACATAAAAGACTACATAACAAAATTAGAAATAAATGTAACCATAAAATAAATCTTCTGTTACAAAGCACACAATAGATTTTGCACACTAATTTGCATACAGTAAACAGATAATGTGTTGTTAGGAACCAGATATTGAACATCATTAAATGTCATAAATAGGAAGCCAATTCCATGATTTTCCATCGACAAAACGCATTTCTATTCCAATCATTGACAAGCCAACTTCATTCCTTCCACACCATTGCCTCTGTGTTCCTCTCATTAGAGTGACATTGGTGGGAGAAAAGATCAACTTGGCCTGCTCAACATTGTAAAATCATGCTAGTAGCAGCAGAAACACTAATATTCCCTTTCAGAATTCAAATTTTATTGCAATCCATTCTTTTTTAAAATAGAACTCAAATTTTAAATCCTACGATCCAAATTTTAAAATCAGGTTGAACCTAAACAAATATTAAAAATTTTGAAAATAAACTTTTATATTTGTGTATTCTAACATTTTTTGTTTCGAATTATAAGGTTTGGTAATTTTAATTTTCAAGTTTTCAGGTATTCATTTTAATTACAGTAATTTATATTCCAAAAATCAGAATGGTGAGCAAGGTAACATTGGTCATTTTGCAACCTAATGGCAATGGCATGGATGAAATGAAGCTGGTTTATCAGTAGCATCAACGGAAGATGTGCTATGTCAATGGAAAATCGTGGAATTAGCTCCATGAACTTTCCTGATTACAATGGAAAATCAGAATAGTATCAATAGAGGCACATCAATATGTTACATTGTTAGATACCTTACCAGATTTGACACCTTTTTCTTTCATATCATTAAATAGAATCATGGCTTCCCATATCTTCCGTTCTTTGACAAGGCCATCAATCAATATGCAGTAAGGCATCTGGGCATAGTATTTAAGGATAAAGGGATCATGACAGGACAGAATAAAGTTCAATTAAAGGAGCCATTCATACATGCATATGAAGCAGCTGTTGAGTGTGAGACCAAATATTTTACCTCATCCTGTGCGAAGCCTGAAGCTTCCAGTTCAGTTAGCAGTTCCCTCGCCTTCTCAAAGAGACCACCTTTAGAATACACCTTTAACAAAGTGGTGAGTATAACCTGCAAATTAAATTAAATTTACAAATTAGAATGGTAACAGTAGCAGAACATTTTCCATGAACAACCAAAGAGCAATATATGCAAGTTCAATAGACAAACAATCAATCAAGATAACATGTAGTTATAGTTGATATGTGGAGACTCAAGAGGCTTTTTTTAAAAAAAATAAAAATAAAAATTATCCTGGAGCACTACATTCCACCTTGACCCATGCTATCAAAAGCTCCATTCAATAGATCACGTGCCAAGCGGCAAGTAAACATGATATCACAACTTTGATAAAATGTGATGTGCAAGCTTTCCGTACTTAATGTGAGAATGTTCTTTCTGACCATGGCATTTGTTTAGTGCTTATTGATGGCTATCATAGGGCAGTATTTGTTTTTTTTTCATATACATCGACAGGCATCATTCACAGACATTATGTGGTGAAGTTAGAAGGCACTACCGTACTAGTACCAAATAAATTATGCAGCTGGAGAAACCAACTTGTGCACCAAAACACCTTCACCATATACTATGCAAGCTACAACCTGTATGTGCCATCTAGCATTTCATGTCATCCATAGCAACAAACTATCCAACCTGTGGTGTAGGTATGCACTATATCTAATGAGAAATCAATTCTGCTGCCATAACCAAAAAGTGAAATAACCAGACTGGGGTCTCCTGCAAATCATAAAACTCAGCAACAGAGTTAATTAATACTCCCTCCGTTCTACATTATAAGACATTTTGGCCTCTCCATTCCTCGTCTAGATTCACTAACATCCATATGAATTTAGACACATATAAAGCACATACATGGGTCCATGCATAAATCTATTAAAAAACAAAACATCATATAATGTGAAACAGAGGAAGTAAATAACAAGAATAAGAAGCACACCTTGTTCGGTGTTAACCCTGAAAACCTCAAATCTTTCATCAACAGATCAGCTTTTTCATAATTAGCATTTTCTGAATATGCATTCAACAGAGAGCTATAATGGAATAGATTAGGCTTGTGGCCTTCGTCCTTCATTTTCTGAAAATATTCCTCAGCCTTCTCGCAGCAGTTATGTGACGCGCATATAGCCAGGAGAGTGCCATATATTACATTATCTATCTGAAAACCACGGGAATTCAGCTCATTAACTAATTCCATGGCCTTAGTGTAACCCTGCTTCAACTTCATGCAACCTGACAGAAGCTGGAAGTGACAAGAGAAACAATTGAAATGCTACACCAACCAAACTAAATGCTAATCAGAGAAAAAGAAAAGGTCATAGTCCCATACGGTACTGTAGGTGAACAGATCGGGTGATAGACCTTCTCGTATCATCTCGTCATAAAGCTTGAAGCTGCTATCGGACCTCCCGTTCTTCACCAAGCACCCGAGGACCGAGTTACAAACGGAGACATGGATTCTTGTCGAGTTTTCTTGGATGGCACCGTACACTTGCAGCGCTCGGGTAGGGTTGCGGCTCAACCCAAGGTACTTGAAGTAACTGCTGTAAGACGCAATGTTGAGCATGTCGTGCTCCTGCATCCACCCAAAGACCTGAAACAAAGTTCAGACTACTCATGCCTCACTAGTCCCACCAATGTCCACTCGCCTGAATGTACATGGCAACCACTGAAGACTACCTTAGAAAGCTCATTCCAGCGCCTGGTTTCACCGTAGTGGCGCAGGATTATGTTGCAGTCCTGCGTCTGCAGCACATCCTCGAACCTGTACAGCATCAAAGGTCAGAATTCGCAGAACTAATAACTGGGGTTGGGAACCCATCCCCTCCGTACGGAAAACGGAGCAGTCTATTAGCGCGTGATTAATTAAATATTAGCTATTTTTTCAAAAATGGATTAATTTGATTTTTTTAAACAACTTTCTTATAGAAACTTTTTTGCAAAAAACGCACCGTTTAATAGTTTAAAAGCGTGCATGCGGAAAACGAGCGCGGAAATCGAGCAGCAATAATCCTACCCCAACACCTCACTTTCTCTTGTTCCTCCCTCTGAATCCACGTTTCGATATATCCAATTCGCGCGAATTACTACTATGAAGACGAAAATGTAGAATGCTCCGATAGAAGATAGAACTACGGAGAAGCATATAGTGGGCGGCGCACCTGGTGAGTGCGGCGACGGGGTCGGGGGCGGCCTTGACGTCCGCGACGGCGCTGCGCCGAGGCGACGGCCGCGGTGGCGGCCTCGAGGCCTCCGGGGCTTCCAGCGCCCGGGGGGCGGCGCGGGCGCAGGAGATGTTCCGCCGGGAGCAGCACGCCGCCGCCGCCGCCGGCGTTGGATGAGGAGGAGGGGAGAGGAAGCGGGAGGCGGGGAGCGGCAGCGACGCGGCGGCCTCCATCTCGCCGCCGGCGGGGCGCTGCTCTGTTCGCGGCGCGGCGCGTCTCGTCCGTTGGGAAATGGGATAGGGCCCCGAGGCGGAGGGAATCGGGGGATTGTTTTCCCCTTCTGGGCTTGCTTGGATTTGGGAAGCGCGGGACTGGGCTTATGGAGGGATACCGGGCCCGATCCACGTGGAATATTTCCCCGGCCCGACCTTAATAATAATGGTATAAAGACAACAGTTTTTGCTACAGCATATAAGAATATTTGCCAATATTTTTTTCTCCCAAAAATTTAACGGATATAAATATAGTGCAATCGTAATGTAATTACATCGTAACTTGTACATAACTACAATATACAACTTGAATACAACTTTCAAAAATTTTGTGATATCATGCTATTTTCGCCAAGCGGAGGTCAAGGGACCAAATCCACTCACTTGTGTGCGCGCTGTGACTTCTTTCATCTCCTCTTGCATGAATCTTAAAGCAAATCTAAAGGTTTCAAAATTACATAAAAGTTATATATCAGTTACGTTGTAATTATGTGTAAGTTAATGTAATTACAACTATTATTGTATTATATTTATATTTTACAAATGTTTAGAACAAAATTTGTCAACAAGATACACCCGATTCTTGCATTCCTGCTGAATTATTGCCTACCAGTTTGCACCCCCAATGTGCAGCCGTCAGATGTGTGAAGATTGTTTGTTAGCTGCATATAATGTTGTCATGTTCCATTTCTTAATCGAAACCAGTAATGCCTGCATCAGTGATGAAAAAAGATACTACTCCCTTCGTCAAAAAAAACTCAGCCTAAAAGGGATCACTATGAATCTGGACTAGACAAATTACCCTTTGTCTAGATTAAGTTTTTTTTTTTTTTTTTGACAAAGGGGTACTCCTTATGTCCTGAAATACGAGGGATTATGATCGGACGAGACGTAATATGTTGAGATGGGTGGAGTAATTGCAAAGGGCCCTGCCAGGATGCCAGAAATTCAGGTTCGCACAACTTGAGCATGAAGCTGAGGGCCTGTTTACCTCAAAAATTTTACACCATGAAGTATTAAACATAGTCTAAAAAATAACTAATTATATAGATTGCGGCTACTTTGCGAGACAAATCTTTTAAGCCTAATTGCTCTATGATTTAACAATGTGGTGCTACAGTAAACATTTGCTAATAACGGATTAATTAGGCTTAATAAATTCATCTCGCGGTTTACTGACCGATACTGTAATTAGTTTTTTTATTAGTACGCGAACACCGCATGCAACACCCTATATAATACCCGATGTGACACGCCAAAACTTTACACACCTAGATCTAAACACTCCCTGAACTAGGATCATGTTTTGATGGTGCAGGATGTGCAAATGAGACTGACGGTGCCAGTAGTTGATGAATCAGACCATATGGATGCAGTTGAGGATGGGGATAGGAATTGCACCCCTGAAGCACTCTGGTGTCATTGACAAGCAACACAAAGGGCAAAAGGTCACCCAAGGGAAATAAGCCGAAGAAAAATTCTAGATATCCAAAAAGTCTTAACTCAAGGCAGAAAGATTTCTGGGGCTCCTGCTGGTAATAGAGTGGTTAATCCTGTCACAGAGAAGAGATTGCTCAAATGATGGATGCTACTTGAACCAAAATAATTCCATTCAAAGATGAAACCTGTGAATCTCCATTGTTTAGCAGTAAACTAGAAGTAGATGAACTCTAAGCTATACCGGGAGTTAATGAAAAGTGCAAACCTATTACATGTATAGATACAAGTAGCCATATTCTCCACACTACAAGGCCTTGTAGTTATACATGTAGCTCCTCAAGGTGTTGATATCTTGCATTGACTCCAGCATAGAGTGGTCCACATAGAGGCTCAATGCAGAAGCACTGCCCAACAATATAGATAAAACGAACAATGTTATTAACAAGCAATGATCCTCTTGGTCTGTGAAAAACAGATAGAAGGAAGCAAGAAAGCATACATCAAAGGGCCGAATGGGAGCCATGCTATATCCCATCGAATTCTCGGTAACCTGTAGCACAAGAGTAAAACCAATCAACCAATCAAATTACAAGTTCTAGCCGTTGATGGTTGGTTTAGTACTGTTCATGTGGTCATGCATAAAAGACCATTATCATAAAATGGTAACAACAATGCACAAAGCAAATAGTTACTAGTAGATAATGTGATACCTCAAGAGGTAGTATGTCCAGAAGAGGGCTACCAGTATGCTGACATAGAATGAATACCACATCCACTTCTTCCAGGAGTGAAGTAATCCTTTAATTGAGAATAAACATGCTAGGGCAGCTATCCAATCTGCGATATTCAAGGTAAGGTATTAATCATATCACAAGGGAAGTGAGAATAATTTTGATTTAGCAGGAAAAATTTTATGCCTGTAAGTTCCAAGTTCTTTTATTTGTTTTGGTATAAAGTAAAACAAGAATTAGAGAGGGAATGAATTTAGATGATGATTAACCAACAGGATCAATAAATGCATCTTGTGTAATACTATCATGCTATAAGTGACATGTTCCCTAAAACTCTGAGTAGAAAATGTTTGCAGACTGCTAAGTATAGCATTGGAAAAGAAAGTAGTATGATAAAACAAACAAGAGCAAATTGTAGTTTGCACATTGCCTTTGTTGCAATTTGGACCACCCCAGACTTATCTTTACAGCACATCAACGACCTCGAGCGTTTTGGCTCCAACGTGCCAATGAACTCTCACCCATGCGCAAAGCATATTTTTGCCAGAGGAGTGGTTAGACATGAGAAGAGAAGAGAGTTGGGGTGGTCCAAAGTGCAAAAATATATAGCAAAGGCAAAATTACCTAGTCCAAAGTGAAAATATTTATTGAAGGGTGGTCTAAAGTGAAACTTTGGCAATAAAAAGGTGGCCCAAACTGCAATTCACTCAATAAACAAAAGACCTGCATTTGAAGTTGCTAACTTGAGCAAATAAGAAAGACACAGCTGGCTCAGTGCCATCAGCTATTTCAATCCAAGTAACATATTGACATTTCGTTATCTGTACTTGTATCTAAAACTTCCACCCTCTCTCTTTTTCTAACTTTTGTAACAGAGAGAACCTCTGGTTCATTTATTGTGTCCAATGCAAATATGATGTAAGCATAATTACCTGCAACTATGACCATCGGTGATGACAAATCTTCCATGAAGTAAGCATGATACTGCTGTACATTAGAGAAGCATGTGTCAAACAACATGACAGCAGCACAGTGCAATGCAATCGCTACTCGCTAGACAGTCATTACAAAGAAAATCATTAATAGATAGTATAGCAGATAGCCAGATAGCACCAGTTGGGAAGGTGTAATAGTTGAGTTGTAGTGCTGAATGTTGCAGAACTCAGGCATCGCTGAAATACACTACTATCCAGCAATGTATGACACATGCATATGAACGACACCCCCTTATTTTTCAACTGCTGGTAAATTGGCAATCCTCAACAGGTGAGACGGAAACAATTTTGTAACTAATCCAATGCAACCGAACTCCGGCATGTGTGCTGCCACTGCCAATTCAGAATCTTATGCCAATCAATATCAAGCAATAACAATGAGCTCAACCAAGTAATGTCTAAGCAAAGCGCCATGAAATGGGGAATGGGGGTGATGGCCATGTAAGTAACCAACCAGTTCCCACGGGGCCGCCGCATGGTGAAAGCCGGAGTAGACGAGGAAGGCCGCGTAGCCGAGGAGGAACCCTGCGAAGACGCGCTGCACAACACAACACAACACAAAGGGAACAGGCCATGGCCGGGGCCGGGCGTGAGCAGGGAGAACCACCAAACCGAATCGAATCGACGAAACAAAACCCTAAGCCGAACGAGATCGGGGATCGGCAGTGGGCGCGCACCCTCCACCGGCGGCTCTGCTGCGCCTGCTTCTGCTCCAGCGACCGGAGCATCTCCTCCTGGTCTGCGCGCAGGCCACGAACGGGGGTGATGACAACGAGAGAGGGTTGGGGAAGGAGAACGGCGCGCGCGTGAGATGGTACACACCTTGGATGTCCATGGGGACGAGGTCGTCGCCGTCTTCCGCGCCGTCGCCGCCGCCGCCGCGGCGCTTCCACCACCTCCTCGTCGCCGTCGTCGTCGTCGTCGTCGTCGTCCGCTCCGATCCTGGGTTGGAGGTCCCAGGTTTTTGATTTGGAATGTGATTTTTGTGAAGTTTGGCGTTTCCTTCCCTTGGAAGAAATATAGTCCGGTCGACAATTCAGGTCGACTTTGGTTCAAAGGAATTCATATGAGGATTTTATTTCTATAAAAAAATTTCTAATATAATCTTTTAAATCCTATGAAATTTCTGTGTAATACATCTTCCCACTCAAGTTTTAGGGGATAAAATTCATGGAAAAAATCATATGAGTTTATCTCTCATCAAATTATTTTGTTTTTCTTGCGGTAATTCTCTGTTTTATATTTGCATTTGACTTAGAATCCTATATTTTTCTATTCTTTTGATTTTTTTTCATTCATGTGATTAAAAAGCCCTCGATATACACACCGTGGCAAATAATGGTCTATTCTCCTTTTTTTCCCCTCTTTTAATAATTGATTAATGGAAAATAGCTGCTTCTAATGCATGTTTTGTTGTGTTCACAATATAGACAATCAAAACAGTTCGTCATGCACATATTTTTTTTTTCCTAGTGTATTACTAACGCACTTCATCATTAAAAAAATAGTTTCTTTCTTATTTTTTCGATTACACGGAACATGGAACATGCACACGCACACATAACACATACCCACGAATATCCACGAATATCCTTGATCCCAAATCCTATTAAAAGCATATCTGCATACGTATAATATTTATGAGCACTCTTATTTAACCAGAATCCTACTGGAAGCCCACCTACGTAATATTCATGGGCACTCCTTGACCTCACAATTTTATTGAAAGCGCCAAAACCCAAATAAGGGTATGTTCGGATAATCCCCTTCACAAGGTGTGAAATTATTTCCCATTCAATCCCCTCCAATTCCTCGCTCTTTGGATTATCCAGACAAGCCTTTAAGGGGGCAGAAATTGAGAAATGCAAACGCATAGCAACCCAACATACCGCCGTAATTTCCATTAACATAGAGTTTGTTTCAGCTCACTGCTCTCAACAAAAAACTCATCCGCTGCCTTACTGCCCAATCAGGCACATATAAAGGCAAAATTGGAAAAAGAATTGCCTCACTGTAATGTCCCTTAATACACATGCCCTTTTTCCCATTCGGTGATGTTTGCTTCAAGAATTAACGCTCAAGAGGGGTTGAAAGGGCAAGACTTTCGAAATACTTCATGGCGCATCCCCTTCGTGTACCTCTCCCTCTTCAAATAGATCATCATAAGCAACAGGAACACGAATCCTGTCTGCTAATGGTTTGCGTTCAGCTTTGTTATTATCAGGTACATGTGGTGACTTCTCCGCGTCAATTAACCGCTCAGGATCATCTGATACTTCCTTTTCACCATGTGGTTCAATATCCTCGTCAATTAGCGCACTGCCCTGTGAACTTGCATCTTCATTTCTGCTCGTTTGCGGCCTGCCTTGTTTGTACCTGAATTGTTTCTGATAGGAGAAAGCAGGCAAGTCAATTAATTAGTAATTAAACAGTGGTAGTGGTACAAAGACGTAAACTTGTGATGAATTATTAACAGCTCACAATACAAAAAATACCATCAATAACAATTTACGTAAAGGAGGTTTAGAAATGACTCATGATCAACATAGTTGACTTGGATAATATAAATTTAATGGTTATATCTATTTTACGTAAAGGATAGTAATGAAAGCACTAAAAGCATCCATATGGAAGGAATGTTAAGAAAAACAAGCATGTTCATGACAGTGTCATACCTCAAGCTCCCTTCCCTTCGCCATAATTTCCTTATATGCCTTTGGCTCCCGTGACTTCAAGATGTTCCACAGGATTCCACCACCGGTGCGGAAGCGACTTCCATCAGCAACAATCTGGCCTCCACACTTCTGGATGGCCTCAACCTGGAACCCAATGGCTTTAATAATAATAGATAACAACTTCAGAAAAGTAAAACTAAGAATATTACATACTATTCACCACAACTGTGATTTAACATCACCTACACCAATTTATCCATAACTCGAATGATTTTTGGGCAATCTAGACATTTCATGTTTTTCTTACATACAATCAGAATTATATAACATATACATAACTATGAACAGAAACTTAACTGCAATTGGATTTGCCACCAATCAAGTACGCAGATTGCAAATATTATTCAGACTCTTCTGAGAAACGCCAAACTTCTCAAGTACACTTAACAAACTAATCCATGTAACTGCAAAGAATCAGGGCAGTGATATTTGTAAGAGTAGTGGGCAAACAGATGTCCTATGTAAGGCCATTTGGCCAATAGGTACCTACCAATCTAGGAGTATCATGGAGGCATGATGGGACATTTGAGAGGTTTAGACAGTAGCTTACACCAAAATAATGTTGCACCAAGTTTTAACTAGTCTAAACATTGATCAGTACACTTATTTAACTATTCCGCGTAAAAATTGCATACCTCTCTAACAAGATCACTGATAGCAGAAACACCAAGGCAGCCAACAGCATTCCAAACAAGATAGGACTTCTTCTCCTTCAAGCGCTTGCAAGTTTCATTAACAAATCTGCCAGAACCATGCAGGATAAGCAGTTAGGACAAGAAACAGAAACAGTGAAAGTAAGAAGCAAAAGCAATTCCCTCAGCAAGAAATAATCATAAGAGAAGCCAAAACTCATGTATCATAAGCCAAACAATTTAGGTACCTACCATAGGATCTACTTTAGCTGGTCGAGCAAACAAAATAAGCGGCAGGCCTATTCTTAACCTGGACAATTGGGTTGCAAGATCATTTGGCAACTAAACTCCATACAAACCTCCAGATTGTTATATAAACCACATTAGCATAGCCCTCTTAAACCTCCAGTTTTTTTTATATAAACCACATTAAGTATAGCCCTCTTACAATTTTTAAAACAAGGGATAGACGTTTTCGATGTATCATAACCATACCAAAATGCAAGTAACAGTCTGAATCTATTTTATATCAATTAAATTAAAACATAAAACTGCAGTAGTAGGGGGGCATAATTGAGTTAACGTCAGTAGGAAGTCTCAATTCTCACACAAAAAATTCAAACTATCATAGATATAATCCTGGCACTAATCGATTTAGGTTTACTGCTCCCGACGATTGTGGACAAGCCAAAGTTAAAGAGCTCATATGCATCAACCCAAACTAAACCCTAGGTTAGCAGAAGAACGAGGGTTTATACCGGTTAATGTCGGCGATCTTGGGTGGCCCGTCGGGCTTCCCCTTGTTCTTCGCCCTCGCGGATTTCTTCCTCTTCTTCTTCTTGTTCTTGTTCTTCCCCGCCTGCCCCACGCCGCCATCGCCTTCTCCTCCTCCTCCTCCGGCGGCGGGGGCGGCGGCGGGGGCGGCGATGGCTACAGGATCCTCCTGCGCCTGCGCCTGCGCCTCCTCTACGGCGTCGTCCGCGTCCGCCATCTCGACGTCATCGCCGTCGTAGTCTAGGGCTTCCTCGTCGAGCACCGCGTCCAGGACGCTGTCCCCTCCCTCCATGCCCGCGCGGACTCCTCCACCACCACCACGATGGCGCGCCCCCGCTAGGGCACGAGGTGACCCGCACACGCTCTCGGTGACCGTCTCCTCCCGTCCTCTCCTCGCCGCCGGGCGTAGGGCGAACAACGATGGCGATGAAGGAGAGCGCAGCGGAAGCGGCGGCGATGGAAGGAGGGGAAGGAGGCGCAGCGCAGAGTACCTTTGGTTAGCCCTTGTGGGCCTGCTACTGGGCTGCTCGACCCCCATATGGACTAGTGAAGCAGGATACCGACTTCAAGATTTACGCTGTGTTTAGTTCCAAAATATTTGTTCAAACTTCTAACTTTTTCATCACATCAAAACTTTTCTACACACATAAACTTTTAACTTTTCCATCACATCGTTCCAATTTCAACCAAACTTTCAATTTTGACGTAAACCAAACTTCCTATTAGGCTCTATTTGCAAACTCCCTACTCCCTACTCTCGTTTTCCACGCGCACACTTTTCAAACTGCTAAACGGTGCAACTTTTGCAAATAAGTTTCTATATGAAAGTTGCTTAAAAAATCATATTATCTATTTTTTAAAAAAATTAATAAATACTTAATTAATCACGTGCTAATGGACCGCTTCGTTTATCATGCGCGGTGTTTGGGTTGGGAACCGGCTCTTGCGAACACAACCTAATAGGATATACATCTGAAGCATCTAGGCCTCCGATGTTAATGTTGGTAATTAATGACAAGCGCTAATTGTGGACTAACCGTTGTGTTTGAGCTATTTATTTGAGTTAGGTTCACTTATTTGTGTGCACATGGATGATCATTGATGGATTAAAATTGACGGCGCAAAGCAAAAGAAAGAGAAAAAACTAGTGTTTTCATTTTAAATTGATCGAGGTGTTGGGTGAACAAAATTGTGCTAGTTTATTTATAGCTTTGCCGTACTATTAAGAGGGGTAATGACCTAGCAAAGATATGATTTTAATTGCCACATTAGGTCATTATGCATTTAGACTTATGCTCGCATTTAGACTCCCTATATTTCAAATTGTGCGTTCACTGTGTGGCCTGACCAGAGCCGGTCTGACCCCGGCCTGTGCAGCCGGTCTGACCGCAGGGACACGGCCGGTCTGACCGCCGCCACATAGCCGGTCTGACCGGCTGGTGTTGCCCGGTCTGACCGGCTGGCCATATGGCCGGGATGGCATGCTCTGGGATGGCCGATCCCGAGCCGCCGGAGCCGTATTCGGTCAGACCGAGCTGAGGGCGGTCTGACCGAGCCGAGGTCGGTCTGACCAGCCACCCCATGTCGGTCTGACCGGCCACAGCTGTGGGGCCCAATGACAGCCCTACAACGGCTAGAAAACTAGCCGTTGTAGAGTAGCACGGTCTGACCGGCCACATATCTCCGGTCAGACCGCCAGAGCACTGAGTTGGGGGATTTCGCCCCCAACGGCTAGTTTTGGTGGGTGGAGTATAAATACTCCCCCACCAGTAGCAAGGGGACTCTCTTGGCACCCAATTCAATTGCATACACCCCTTGCACCTCTCTCACACCCATTTGAGCTTTGTGTTCATCCATCTACTATGTTAGAGGGTTAATTAGCCAAGAGTCAAGTGCATTTGCTTCCATTGTAGAGCTTGTGTGGCACTTGATTGATCATCTCCACGCCGGGTCATTGCTTGTTACTCTTGGAGGTTGCCACCTCCTAGACGGCTTGTGGAGGAGTTGCCCGATGACCTCTCCGAGAAGATTGTGGAGGAGGCCCGGCGCCGGTTGTGAGTGATTTAGAGTTCACCACCTTCGGAGTGAAGGAAGAACTACCCTAGTGATCGAGGCTTGGGTAGTCCTCTCCGTGGGCCGGCTCCCGCCTTGCCCACCCCTTGACGAAGGGGGCGTGCGGTGGCTTCGTGGTTGAGCGGTGGAGTTGGGCTCGCCTCAACGGGGAGTAGGAAACCGGCGAGTGTCCGAACCTCGGTGAAAAATCTCTTGTCTCCTTATCTCATTTACTTGTTGCATTTACATTTGTGCAATTTACATTTCTAGAGACATACTAGAGATCATTTCACCTTAGGATTGCTAAACATTGACATAGGAGTGTGATTTACTTTCCTAGAGATATAATTGAGCCACTATCACCTTAGGTTTGCAAAACATAACTTAGTTGCTTAGTTAGAGTTGACCCTCACCAAGCCTAGCAACTTAGGTTAGTTTTGATTAGGTGCCATTTAGTTTAAATCGCATATTCACCCCCCTCTAGTCGACATCTCGATCCTACAACATCTCCAGCTTTAAGATTCATTTTAGCTAGTATGTCAAAAAAAGATTCATTTTAGTTAGAGTTGGAGCTCAACCAAACGATTCAAATTCATCAAAAACTAGAGCAGAAAGGAGTGGATCGCTAAAAAAAAATACTCTCTCCATCCCATAATATAAGGGATTTTGAGTTTTTGTTTGTATTGTTGGACCACTGTAAATATAAAAAACGAAAAGTTGTGTTTAAAGTACTTTGGATAATAAAGTAAGTCAAAAAAAATAAATAATAATTCTAATTTTTTTTAATAAGACGAGTGGTCAAACAGTGCAAGTAAAAACTCAAAATCTATTATATTATGGGACGGAGGGAATAGTAAATTATACTGCCGTGTTGGAGCAGCGAAAATGTGGTTCCACGGCTCTACTCCGAAAATAAATATAGCGCTACTCCCTCCGTCCCATAAAAACCAACGTAGTACTGGATGTGACACATCATAGTACTACGAATCTGGACATACCTCACAGTACTACGAATCTGGACATACCTCTCTCCAGATTTACTGTACTACAATATGTCACATGTGACACATCATAGTACTACGAATCTGGACATACCTCTCTCCAGATTTACTGTACTACAATATGTTAGTACTACGAATCTGGATTTACTGTGCTACAATATGTCACATGTGACACATCATAGTACTACGAATCTGGACATACCTCTCTCCAGATTTACTGTACTACAATATGTCACATTATTTAGTTCTAGATTTATTTTTGGACATATCTCTCTCCAGATTTACTGTACTACAATATGTCACATCCAGTTCTAGATTTATTTTTTTTTTTTTTTGGGACGGAGGGAGTACGCATCACTTTTCGTCAAAATTACATGAAAACCCCTATTCCCACCATGAATTTCCTCAGCGGCCGCTGGCATCGATTGACAGCACAGGCGCCTCTCCGATGGAGGTGGTGACATAAAGAAAAGAAATCACAGCTTAGTGACAAAAGTTATGGGCGGAGAGGGTAAAAAGTGTCTAACAGGTGACGGTAGAAAAATAAATGAAGCAATATTTTTTTCAATATAAATAACTAAGGTTAAGAAATAGGCTAAGCTGAAAAAGGTAGCTAAAATCAACTACTCACTCCGTCCTAAAATAAGTACAGCCATAAGTTTCCGTGTCAGTACTATTTATGTTTTATCATCTCATAACAATAAAAATACTAATAATAAAATATTTCAAATAAAACGAACAATCAAAGTTGGACGCGGAAACATATGGCTGTGCTTATTTTAGAACGAAGGTAGTACAAAATTAAGTTTCAAAATTTAAATTTTAGCTGTAGCTAATAAGCCAAATGCAGAATGAGACTTTATCAGCCATAAAAGCCGATAATAACAAATATTAAGACAAGTAGAGCTTTACTGTATGCAACAAATTAGTATAGGCACTAAAGGCCATGAAAATGAATACATCTTTTACGGCAAATTAAGCGCACATATCCAAGATAGCCAGACATTGTACGGAATATCACTGTGCAAGTACATGGTCAGACATTGTGCTAATCAATACACTCAAATGTGAGCCAAAACTGTAACATCATGATCATTGATACAAGTTCCGAACAACACGCATTTTTTGGAAGTATGAATAACATCCAGTAGTGTCTGAAAGCAAGAAAATCTTTGTTGATTCCTCATCTAGCTCAGATAGCATCTCCCTGTCAAGAGAAGACCCAAATAAAAACAAAATCAGATTATATTTTTGCACGTGTTAGAGAAAGGGGATTGCTAGAGCCTAGAGGTAGAGACGGACCTTTGACTTTGGATTATTTGATTTGGAGTCGAGCAACTTGTTTGCTATCCAGCTTGAAAGGAAGGAAATCGATTCCACCCATGTAAGGCTGCAATGCTTTTGGAACTTCCACACCATTCTCCTTCTGGAAGTTCTCCAAAATACAGCAAAGGGTCCTCTCAGTGGCAGTCAACGTTGAGTTCAACATATGAACAAATTGCTTGGATTGCTCGTCATTCTGCAATTTGAACATTAAATCAGTGGCAAGATCAGATGACGATAATTTGATCTAACAGCGTCCAAGTGAAATGATACCTTTTTCTGGCCATAACCTATACCAAGTCTCCTTGCTTGAAAATCTGTGCAATTTGAGCAGGACACTAATTCCCTATAGGTTTTTGATGCAGGGAACCATGCTTCTAAATCATACTTCTTAGCTGCAGCATCATTAAGAGCACCAGACACAATGGAGACAAGTTGGTACGGTAGGCCAATCTGTATAATAGACAATGAAGAAATGATTAGACATCAAAAGACAGTTCCGCATGTAACAAGGTGCTTAAGATGTGGGAAGCTTCCGATGTCTACCTCCATGTAGAAATCTTCTGAATTTTTAATCATTTCTTCATGCATCTCCCAGGATTCATTGTCATTTGGACTTGTAACACAGAATTGCTCGATTTTTTCGAATTGGTGGACTCTGAAGATACCAGCCGTGTCCCTTCCATGTGAACCAGCTTCTTTCCGGAAGCAGGTGGAATATCCAGCATATCTAAATTGGCAAAATTATCATTAAACTGCTAGCGCATATCAACCAAACCAAACTACCTAAATTTAGACATTACCCACCTAATTGGCAATTCAGCAGGATAAATTCTATCACCTAGATGATACGCACACAGCGGTTGCTCGGATGTAGCTATGAGATACTTTTCCTCTCCATCGCCTGTTAGCTGTCAAATGCAACTATTTGTTATGAACTTGTTACATTAAAGAAAAATACTGACCTCATACCACTGAAATTACACTTGATCAGACTGAATGTATCATTTTCGCACTGCTTAACTATAATTACTGAAAATTCGTGAACATAGAACAGCAAAAGAATATATCGACGATTACCAAACATAATTTAATTCATGAAAACATTAGAAACCATAACCACGATTCTCAATACCAATGATGTATAAAACCATTGTTTCATTTGACTTGCCTTGTAAAGCTCTTCGTCAAATTGGGCCAACTGGGCACATTTTCCCATGGTTTCCTTTCTCATGAAAAAAGGAGTTTGCATTGGCTTGAAGCCTCGCTTTCTCAGAAAAGCGAGTCCAAAATTTATCAATGCCAAGTTCAGTAGGACACCTTCATCCTTTAAATAGTAACCCCTTCCACCTGCTACATCAGCACCTGCAAAAATTGGATAGGCAGTAAGTAACCTATAAATTTGAGAGACCAGGAAAAAATGGCAACAGTGGGATTCTGTGAATATATCAAAGATCATTTTTAATTTTAATCAAAGAGCAAATCCATATTCCTAAATGTAGGTATTCTACTATTCTCCCATCCTTGGAGAGGTACCTCCCTATTGTTCTAGTGATAAAAAAATAAATTGATTAAACTGATTAGAAGATAAATTCATGATTGGTAATGACAAAGCATTTCTGATTCTTGGGAAGAGTACATAGAGGTATATATACCACATATTGTTAGTTACTCCCTCCATCCCAGTTTAGAGGGCACATGTTACTTTTTTGTTAACGTCCCAAAACACAGGACATGCTGGGGCTTTCGGCCAAAAGTGCCCTGCTAATTTGCACGCATGCATGCGAGCGAGGAGGTGTTGGTCGAATTAGTTGCGCGTGCATGAGGAAATGCATGAGGAAAGGAAGCGCTTGAACTATCTAGATTTAATAGGGGTAGATCAGGAAGAAAATAAACTGCATGCAAGCTTCTTGGTCTTAGCAAATATTGTGCGTGCCCTGTAAATTGGGACAGGGGGAGTATGAGGTATATACCTCCAGCTTGGAGATATATACCTCCCGACTAACACATGTACTTGTTACGAAATAAAAATTCAAGAATATTTACAAAGATGAGTTTTCAACCTTTCTTCCAACTTTTAGCATTAATTTTGGTAACCCTGTTGTGTATCTCAGTATGAGCTATATGCCTCTCCAAGGATGGTAGAAAACCTCTCCTAAATAACAATTCATTCTAAGATTTTGGGCTTTTATACTCAAAACAGAAAATGGAAGTCTAGCAATCGACTATATCTTCAGATACTCCATATTATGTTAACTGGAAATGATAGCAAAAGAAGAACAAAATCACAAGCAACTATAATGGAACCTCCATCAGAAACAAGCTATTCTGATAACTATCAAGGAAAGTATTATGGTTTGAACTTTGAAAAAACCAAAACCAAGCAACCATTTTAGAATAAAAATAATTCAAATGAGAGAGAATTATTTTAGCATATACCTTTCTCCAAAGCTACTATGTCAAGCATCTTGCAAAGATCCACGTGATTCTTCAAATTCCCCTCCATCCTCCTCTCTCCCCATGTCCGTACAATTAAATTGTTAGCCTGCAAAGAAAGAATCAATCTCTATATCTAGGTATATAATTTCAGAGGAATTCAGGGCGTCTGTTTCGAATTTCTACAATTGGATATAGAAAAACCACGATCGATGAACCTAGCATATCTCAATCAACGCAATGTTGTTCGTGTTACTAAGCCATACTAAGATGGAACAGCAAAAACTTCGTAATCCACACAACTAAAGAGTCTGTGCTGAACAAGCTGTTCTACTGCCTCTGCATTATAAGCAAGTGCAGGGAAACCTGCAAATCTAACAAACCAAAAACGGTGCTAATTATCAATAGAGTCACGAAATCTAAGCATTCCACTTCTCAACGCACCTCGTCATCGCTGACAGGGACGGATTCATGCACAATGTTTCCGATCGTCACGAGCTTGGCATCGAGCGTGCCCTTGGCCTCCTGCACCTCCGCCTCCTTGGCAGCCAACCTCTTCTTAATCTCTTCCGTGCTCTGAATCAGAGCCGATGCATCCTCCTTTTTCTGCACAGCGGCATGCTCACCGTCTCACACGCAAATAAAAAAAAACCGCAATGTGGCCACGAAAATGGATCAGATCGAGAAGAACGTACAGCCTTGAGCTTGCCGATTTCCTTGCTGGTTTTGTTGAGCTCCTGCCGGATTTTGTCGAGCTCGAACTGCCCTGCGGCGAACAAGCATAACTAGGGGTCAGGGAAGGGACACCGGATCCGCAAGGGGTTCGATCCCGTCCGGCTGAGGAGAAGCCCCCTCTCTCTTACTCTGGCGCCACTGGTCGTCGAGGGCGATGACCTCGTCGACGAGCTCGACGGAGGCGGAGCGGTTGCGCTGCGACCTGCGGATCAGCTCCGGGTCGCCGCCCTTCTCCGTGCGGAAGAGGTTGATGTCGAGCATCTTCGAAGGCGTGCGGCAGCGGCGGCGGCGGCGGCGGCGAGCAGAGAGGAAAGGGTAGACGAGGAGGGTTTTGCAGCTTGTGTGGCTTTCTAGGGCTGCACACGGTTTACGAGGCGGAGGCGCTCGGAGACGGCGACGCGGCGGCGGCGGCGCGAGGCGATGGCGACGGCGCGAGGGGGAGGAGGCGGGAGAGGGATAGGGAGCGGCGCGGGGCTAGGGTTTGGGTGGGGATTTTCTTTTTCTTTTTATTTAATACCGACTGGAGGTAAACCCACCTCCAGTCATAGAATACGTGTCATTTGGCATTGACCCTCGATGTAGGAGATTCTTCTCCACGTGTGCATATATCGTTCTCTACGATACTTTTCATCATCCTAGGATGAAGAGATGGCTTTATCAGAAAGCATGCGAAAAACATGAGAGAGCAAAAATAGGAGAGAGGATGCCTGACGATGATGACTTGGGAAGTACCGCCGAGCTCCATGTCGTCCCCGCCCTGCCCCCAACTAGATAGAGCTCACAAACAGACCGGCGAAGGGGAAAGGCACGGCGGCTAGAGTAGGGACAACATCGTCGGATTGAGGAGAGACGAGGTCTCGTGGCTCTGGTTGGCGGCGACCTTCATGAGGAAGACAAGGTCACACAACTTTGGTCAGCGGCGACCACCGCGAGGAAGACGCGGAGGAGGCAAACCGACGGTGGAGGCGGTGGCGGTGTGTGCGAAGAGGGGAGGCCAAGTCTGCCACCGTCGTCGAGCGCCAAGTCCGTCGCAGCCAAGCTCCATGTCTGCCGCCACCCCGAGCGCCAAGTCCATTGCCGCCAAGCTTCCATGTCTGTCTCTGCCGAGGCGGGTAGGAGGGGGGAGGCGCCGGCGGGAGTAGGAAGAGGTGAGGTGGCGCCAGCACCGATGGAGGGAGGATGGGAGATGTGGTGCAGATGCCGATGCAGCCACCAGTGCAGGTCGCGAGGATGTGAGAGGAGAGGGGAGGGTAGGGATGGTTGGGGAGGGGTATGGAGTTGGGAAACGCAAAAAAGAGAGAAGATGAAAAAGTGTCTGCTAGTGGGCGGTGGGACCTATTTGTAACTTGCACTGTGGGATGAGTTGCTTTATAGGAGTTTTATCCAATGTGGCATCCTAGGTTTGATTTTGCATCATGACACATTGTGAATGGCCTAATGAGTCCACGTATCTGACTTTTTTATATTCATTCTATTCCTAAGATTATTATTGAAATAGCTTGGGATAAGATTTATAAGTTACTTCCTTCGTCCCAAAATATAAGAACCATAGTACCGTATGGGACATTTCCTGAGCTGTCTAGATTCGTAGTACTAGAAAATATTCTATCTTGTACTAGTTTTTATATTTTGGGATGAAGATAATAGTACTTCCTTCATCCCATAATATTAGACATGGTCAAACTTAGTATGGTCTTTAAAACTAATCCTCAACTCATAGTTTCTCATATATTATAAGGTTTGTGACAATGAAATTATAACTATCTGAAAGTAAATTCAAATGTCAATGCAATAATATCACTTTCAGAAAAAAAATTATATCATATTAATTATTGATTAATGTTTTAAAGTTGAATTTTAAAATATATACATGCCTTATATTACAAGCTAGAGGGTGTAGAAAAGATGGCAAACACCAATTAGATCAATAACGACAACGCATGGATATTCGTTCTCCATTTTTGTTGCCTATGTCCATACATAAGAGTCTCGAGTAGATGCTTACATGCACACATGTACACAACTGCGCCACTTGCCATCTGATCATCACACATGTACACAACTGCGCCACTTGCCGTCTGATCATCATAGCATCTTGTTTTCATGCTATAATAATCTTTATAATGTTGGTGTGCTCATCGATCAGAAGGAAATAATACCGCCACAGGCCTCTAGCAGTAGCACGACCCACTGCCCTACCTGATCCTACTACCACATGCTCCATCATTATCTGCCAGGACTGCATAGTTGAAGCTGTCCTAGACTCTAGGAGGTTTTAGTTAAACAGTTGTGACACCCTAAGAAGTCAAGAAATCTATACTTTCTATAAAGTTGGTACCCACTAACAATTATTAGAAGCTAAAACTTAAAATGCAAGTATGCCACATCATCACCCACTAGCAATTATTATTTTAGCCCATTTAAAATCCCATACAAACATGCCACATCTTCACTCACTAGTAATTACTATTCTAACTTATTTTAAATCCCATGCAAGTATGACACATCATCAATAAGTATGTGTCAAATCATCTTCCTCACATTATTTTTTCAACATTTCAACTTTCATCATTTCGACAATATTTAATATATACTCATCCATAAATTCCGCAGCAAAGCGTGGGGTATCACCTAATATACCTTCTTATATTTGGGTCATTTTGGACAGGATGAGTACTTCTAGAGTACCAAAGGGTATCTTTAGCGAAGGGTATCTCTAGCGATGAAATATCCGAAATAACCCTCATCGCCGTAACACTTATCTAGTGTACTCTAGTCTTTTTTTTACCTCACCCCTTAATCTCCATAAAAAACACCCGAAGTAGCTATATTTTGAGACGGACATAGTAGTTGGCAATTATTTTTATTTAAGAGTTTATATGCCCAAATGTATGTTAGAAGTGCCTAGGTATGTTTGGATAAAATATAATTTTGAAATTTCCTAACAACTTTGGATGGAGATTAACTCTACGTAAAAGGTTGTACGGCTCGATGAGAGCTACAACTACAAAGGTTGATGTACGGCTCGATAAGAGCTACAACTACAAAGGTTGATGTACGGCTCGATAAGAGCTACAACTACAAAGGTTGATACCATTTTTATCTGAAATCACTTATTAGAATGTCAAGTTTTCAAACTACTAACTATTAAGAGTCTAGTATTATACTAGCAAGAAATGTCTTACACAGTGAGATGATAAGGATATTACGGGCCTGGAAGTGGAGCTCAACCAAAACATTTTCAACACCACATAAAATGGGAGCGAAACTGAGTGCAGCTCTCTCACAAAATAAACTAGAGAGATGAACTTCACTCCAGACCCCAACTCCTCCAGGCACCAAACAGGCCCTACATATGGAGAGAGGGTATACTGGATTTGAACCCTATGCACCATGCGTATTTCACAAGATTGCGTATTTCACCTAAACGACTACGAATTCAATCTTGCAAACACCAATTTCTCCGTGTTTATTCTTTCTTTACCTCGTGAAAACAGGCAATCACACGCCCTGCTTCTGTCTACCCAGGTAGTCAGGTTACGACGGTAGACACTCGCATTCCGTTACCGCCTTGCAAAGTGAATTCACGTTCAAACTGAACAAAATTAGCAAGTATCACGTTACCATTGAACTGAACACAATATGGACATGAAGTACAGACAGTTAAGACTACGGTAAAATTGCACAAGCCATCAACTTTTGACGATGTAGTCAGTATCGACAGGTACACGAGTTCTGCACTCAGAAGTCAAGCTACTACTGGTCTCCAAGAGCTGGATTGTTTTATTAGTAGAGCTGAAGGTCATCACAGCTGATAGCAGCATCCAACACCGATCTGCTTTCCATGCTCTGCGCCGAAGAAAAAATTGCATGTAGAGTTATCACATTGCTATGGCCTTAAACGGAACAGTACAAGTTTGTGTGATTTGGGGCGTTGTCGACTAAGATTTATCTCACCTGACATGCCTACTCAACATGCGAGAAACCACCTCCAGTCTCAGATTTAGTTCTGCATCACAAAGAGGGAGATAGGGAGATATAAGAGCTGCCCGATATTGGAAGCAGTAGATGCTAAAGAATAATGACAATGAGTTCAACAAGACATTTGCATTGAAACACAGTGTTAGCACTCGGGAATTGGATGAATTACTTCAAGTTCTAAATAAAAGTAACTCCCTATTCATTTTGCAAGAAGTTTTTGAAGACAAAAACTCCTTGTCCGTTCGTAATCACCAAGTCATAAGTAGAGTCAAACTAGTAAAGCTGATCATACTGGTTATAATTTAGAATCAGAAAGGAGCTACAAGTATAAATGAAAACATTGGTCAAGTATGTAATGCTCTTCAATTAGCAATTCAAGCTTGCAAACTGGAACAATGCTAGGAACATAAAAAATCTTGATATACTTATCGGGAGGATGGGAACTACATTAGTTAAATCACAACCTTCAGACTCGTTAAAAAGAAAAGGAGACCAAAGCGATGATGTAACTATTAGAGTGATACACTGGCAAAACGTTGCAGTGTGAAGCATATAACAATATGCAGCCCTTTCATAATTTCACTACTTCAGAAATGGTATAAATAACAAATAGTCTCTTTTTTTAAAAAATAAATGACATGAGTAGTTTCAAATCATAATAACTTACTTGTGATCAGATGGATTAGGCATTATTTCATACACAATTGTGGCCACAACATCCCTTTTGTTCTGCAATTGGCACAATTTTGAAATCAAAGCATCAGCATGATATCCAATTACCTTTTTAAACTAAATAAGCAAGGGCTCTGGTACCTGAGTAGCTTCACCACGCAACCCAATGTAATATATCTTAGTTGTGTCACCCCCAAAGTTCTCAGGGAAATGTAGAGTTAGGTTAGCCACACCCTGGAACCTAGAATACCTGGAAAAGGCAGCAAAATCATATAAAAGATAGGGCAAAAGTTAAGCCAAGCTGCTACGCGTTGAGCATACATAAAGCTTAGCAGTTAAAAAAAAAAGCAAGAAAGCAAAGCAATCTGGTGCATAACTCTACTACCTTATTTGCAAAGTGCAAAATTTCACTACCATCAGTGCAAAATAACTCTACTAGTATCGGTTCACATTACCAGCAGTGCAAGCATATAATGAATTTCAGAGTGCCTAGCACCAGAGTATTGTGTATACCCACTAAATTGTGCCCGTCTAATGGAACAATATTCAGAAACACACTTTTTTAGCTTGAAAATTACAATGACTGAACAATTCATGAATGTTAGCAAGACCAGCATACTGGACCAGAACAAACGGGACATGGAAAAACCTTGTTTGGTACTCAAGAACTCCCTGCAAATTCTCAGCAAGCTCCCATTCCTAGTCAAACAAATACCACCTCAAATTATAGCTGATATCTTCTTATTATGGCATGGATAAGACAAGAAGAAAATTAAAAACCACACCTGCACAGGTTGCATATTTTGAGCATCATTGAAGTCAATGCCTTCTCGGTTGATAAACCTGTTAACATATGTCAAGGTATTGTTAATAAATTTTTACCATTACATTCTGTTAAGAGGGACAAATAGATGAGTCAAGTAACAGAAAAGATAGAGCTCTGAGACTAACGCTCTCATTCTAGATGGGCTTGTTTCATCTGCACCACCAACGACAGAAATGCTCTTGATCTTGACGTCTGATGTAAACCTACAACAAAGGGTACAAAGGATTACACAGATTTATAAATTCTGGATAGGCATTATAAAAAGAATAGAAGGGGTAAAAACCAAGTCTCAGCTCATACGCAAGTCTACACAGCAAACTATAGAGAGCAAAAATAAATGTATCAACAAAACTAAATGTATCTGGATATGAACTTTCTGCAAAAGTAGAGCACAAGAAGCACTGACAAGCATATTGTATGATCGTTATCTCTGCTTTTTCTAATTCGGACCAAGCACTACTTGTTTTTTCCAGGATAATATCCTAATGGAAGGGGGAAAATGTTTTGGATGGGTCTATAGCATCCAGTTTACCTATTAAGGACTACCCTTTCACAGCGTATATACAATTTGTGGTGTGCAAAAGCTGGCTTGCAGTTGGCGCAAGCATGTTTAAAGAGCATCGCAGCTTTCGCACAAACTATTGATAGAAGGATGTGCAAAAATAATCCAAAGGAAGCGCAAACAGACTGATAAATGACTGCTGGAAATATCTATCAATTCAACATGCACAAGATCCTGGAGTGAGAGCTGAGTACAATAACACTAACCAACAGGATGGATGTCTATTTTCTTCACAGACATCTTTTTAATGGTATATCAATCAATTCAACATGCACAAGCACTAACCTTGGAGTGAGAGCTGAGAACAATAACACAAACAAAGGATGAAAACTAAAAGTCCATATGCTACATGTTCTTACTAATTGAACATCAAACAGTTTTGGTCTAAACACTACTGCAGTCCTGCAGTCAGAAGTTGATTGTACGAAAATAGTTCAGGATGTGGTTGTGTGTTCCTTCTGAGCTTGTACACAAAGCACCAATTGATTGGAGTAAGAAAAACAGTGGGGAAAACACAGATATATGATATATCTAATTAGCAAGTGGCATACTTACGGGATGAAAACAAGTAACTCAGGGTCACCCTCATTACTCTCCAGAAAACCCTGGTGCAATAAGGTTTCTCGTAAGAATGCAGCTCAGAGATATGAAAGGAGTGTCAAGAAACATGATCTATGCTGAAATCAATACCACGGGCCAAAATTTCCAGCTCGCTACTACACAGCTTGCAGAATTAAATAATTTTGAAAAAAAAACAGAATTAAATGATGAAACCTTATACAAGCAGAACAACGATATTGAAGGTCTCATGCGGAAGAAAAGTTTTTTTTTCTCCATATCATACTATAATATACATATCAAAATATTTTTATACCCACCCTGCTGTCCTTCTAACACTGCATTCCTGCTTGCTTAATCTTTTATGAACATATAGCCTTTTTTTCCTTCCCTAACTATCTTTGTTAGTATTAGTTGAGAGAAGATTTAATTTTCTGTAGAATAGTTTTATATCAATTTTATACTGTCTTTCTATGTGGAAAGAAGTGCAGAACTGACTAGTATCTAGTATTTAAGGAAGACAGCTAGTTTCCTTCATTGAATTTTAACACAAGACAAGAAGTATATCATTCGCACTGAGGCGCAGCAATCAACACTTAAAAGTAATGTGGTACAGCAGCTAAACTATAAACACCTTAAGCTCATGCCATCTTTGGGATATGACCCGATAGGACAATATATGTTAGAACACACCAACATGTGTCAACGAAACAGAAGGGTTGCAACTAGACAACTCCTACTGGCAGCTGAGTGGCAGTTACTTCCTCCGTTTCACAATGTAAGTCATTCTAGCATTTCCCACATTAATATTGGTATTAATGAATCTAGATAGATATATATGTCTAGATTCATTAATATCACTATTAATGTGGGAAATGCTAAAATGACTTACATTGTGAAACGGAGAGAGTATCTAGAAAAAGAATACGCTGGACACCAACGAGGAACTTGGTGCCAATCAATTAAGAAGAAATGCCAGCGTGCCCACGAACCGAACACGGGACTTCGGGGTTAAGTCACATCTGCCACTGCACTAGCAAGCGCTTCTCACGGGTCATGTAGAAACATCTGCTAAATGTCCAGTCAGCGAGACCGCTGGCCTTTGCAACAACTACTTTTCAAGTAATGCAAATAATACTTCCAAAATGTACTACATTTGAGTTCATGAGGGTTATGTTCTAAAAATGGTTCTGGCGGCATGTTGTTACAGATTTAAAACCCTACAGCAAGCAAGATTCGTCATCTCCCGCATCTCTTAGTGAAACCCTACGCTTCGCCGATTACGGCTGACATGGGTAGGCAGAGACATTGCTACTGCTACATTACTACATACCCCAGAGGTGTCGAGGCGCTGCTCCCAGGGCTTGAAGACCGACTTGACGCTCCCCGCCACAGATTCGTTCAGAGCCACCACCTGGATATATGTATATGATGATGAAGCAGTATAAGGGCAAACACCATCAAACAAACACATAAAAAAAATCAAACCCATTGCCCTAACATGCCATCTCTAGATTTCGTTTTTTTTTAATCCGCACGATTAAACGCGGAATATAAATGAAGTAATAGGAAATCAACAGCAATTACAAAGAGGAACATCAAACGAAGTGAGTAACCAATACGGGGGCCAATCCATCTGATCAACCAGGCGAGCGAGGGGCAGAGAGAGAGATGGGGAGAGACCTTGGGGACGTCGATGTGGTTGAAGAGCGACCAGTCGGCGGCGCAGTTGTGATCCTCGCAGCTGTGGTCGTGCAGGCACGCCATCCTCTCCCCTCCTTCTCCCCCCACTTCCCCTTCCTTTCTATCTCCCTCCCTCCCTCCCTCTGAAATTCTGAATGACGCCGGCGATGGTGGTGTTTGATTCGCTCTTCACTCCCTAGTCGCGGATTAGCAGGAGGCGGATATATAGCAGCGGCCTGTTGTTTCCTTTGCTTTGCCTCTGGTTTTTATCGCATCTCTCCTGTTTCTCTTGGTCTAGTGACTCTAGTCTACCCGTGTAAACGCCTTTTTCGGCATCGTGAGTCCGTGACGAGTGTTCTAGAGGGATTCTTCAATGTCTCGTCAGTCGTCACATCCTCTCAACTTCCTTTGAGAAATCTCTCGCCAATACTATATACTAGCGGTTTGTTTCGCAACTTGATAGAAGGGGATTGAGAGTTTACACGAAAAAATTGATAGCGAGATTAAGATAAGAATTTAACTTTTAAAAACTCAGTATCTTGTTTGGTAGATTTGGTGAAAATTGATAGGAAGTTTAGTTGGAGATTAGGTTATTAATAAAAACGGATGGCTGAGATTTGTTTAGGCAAAAGTAAAGAAGGAATTTTCTCCTAATTACCACCCTTATCCAGCTATTGAAAAGGAGAGAGTTCCTCTCTCAATTCCCATCTCCATCCCACAAAAATTCTCATGTATTCCAACCAAATAAAACAGTTAATAGCCCCATCCCTCTAAAACTTCCAATCCCTCCTAAAAACTCCCTCCAACCAAATGTGCCCAAGGAGTATAAAAAAAAGAAAAAGAAAAAAAAAAACTCGCAAGGGTGCCAAATCACACGTTTGGTCGGTGCTGCTCGTGGGACGGTGGGGTAAAAAGGCCGTGCGCCTGCTTCGATCGCCACGTCTCCCCTTTTCGATCCAAATCATGGAGTACTATTCATCAGGATAAGTCCATTATCATCCATCGTATCAACAACAGAAGGAAAAAAAATCAAGCAGAAATCCAACTTTGGACTCAAAGAGCACATGGAACAGAATACGGAAAGAATAGGGTGCCGTACCGTACAACAAAGGGGTAAAGGTAACAAATACAGTGCATACAAATGTCTGCATCTTTACTCCTATATTCATTTGTCATTCTGGGTTTTCCCACAAACACACATCCAAAGCTCACCAAGAAACAAAACCGCTACTACCTCAGCTAATAGCATGCAACCTGCCGTTTCCTACTTGCAGTCTAGAGGATCAAATGAAATGGGAGGTGCCAATATACATCAGTGGCTGTTACGGGGCACGTATGCTGCGACAAAAGAATCGTATGGTGTTGTGTTACAGGCTTAGCGCACGCATGCGGCAATGAATCTGTTAGTTACCAATTTCTGTATACTTTCTTCTGTGACGGACAATCACCACATCCACTCTCAGATAGGAAGCAGCATCCCAGGAGGAAACCAAAATCTTGTCGTCAGCTCATGTACCTGGAGTCAAGCAGATGATTGTCTTGACGGATCCATTTTTGGATCTTACTAAAACAGTCGAGAGCGTGATAGACGTGCTATGATCTCAATGTGCTACGTGAGTATCTCCACAAACTGACCGCTAACACTATTGCGCCAGCCATGCCAGCCAAAATCTGCAGGAAAGACGGATCTCAAAATGGTGAGGTGAGGGAGCCATGGGTAAAGACTAAATTGAAGCAAATGGCATGATAAATGAATGTCTAACCTTTGCGTCTCTGCTAAATCCACCAGAGCTCCAAGTAAGCAGTGCCTTGAACGAGTTCCAGCAGGATGACTTCGGCATAAGAATAACTACAGTGAACTGTTTTCTGCAAGGGAAAGGCACAACTCTTTGCAAGGCCAATTGCATGGATTGTGGTGTCAAAGCCTCTCTAACCTTCAGACGTCCCTCATCTTGGATCTGTAGAAATAAAAGTAATGGATGTACTCAGCGACTCAATGGGGGCAATTTCAAACACTAATAATGACAGACTGACAAATACGGGCCAAGAACGCAACTAAAGACCTACAAGCATATGGGTGTGCTAATATGTATATCTTTAATGCAAGGATGTGCTAATATATTTGTCACCACTTAAACGACAAGTCAGTAAGTAACTGGAGAAGGCATAAATTAAGCAGCATTGAACCACACAAAAAGTATCACACTGATACCTCAAAGGTGGATCCAACATCTCCAGAATAAACCCTTGATTGATAGCTCCGCAGAACTCGATCCAGCCAGTAGTAATTTTCCTGTGGTTTCTCAAAGATTAGAACACTATGCACTATATTGGCACGAATTTGATAAAGACAAACTTCACTAAACCTGTAATCCATTTTCATGAGCTCTTTGTTCAATTTCAAGGATAGTTAATACGTCTTCTTCAGAAGGGCCTTCATTTTGTAGAAATGATATCTCTTCCAGCACAAAGTCAACCTGAAGAAATTCCAAGTGACTCAAAATTGAAACTGCTTACAACAAAATAGCATACAGGTTAACCAGAGGATATAAAGCATACAAGTTTGGATGACATGTCTGGATCGCATGAAAAATTCACACTTATATCTCCACGAATATCTCCACTTCTTGAAGGTTTGTTGCCACCTAAGAAGACACCTACATTGACTGAGTAAACCTGCAAAACAGAAGGATGTATTTAATGGACAAAAAATGTTACACAAAGTTACGGGAATGGTCAATCCAGACCGTGTGCAGGATCAAGGCACTCTACCTGTCCATATTTGAAACGAAGCACTTGCATGATTTTCGTCTCCAGAAGTTTACTTAGAAACCCAACATAGTGAATATCCTCTGTCTATAGATACAGCAGAACACATATTTAAGGTGGTGGGTAGTACTTCCATGGTACTTTATAAAGAATTTTCTATGAATGGGTACATACCATTGTTGTGCTCTTTAAAACCACAGGAAATCCTAGTTGCACAAAGCATTGAGCTTCAACCATAGGGCTGCAAACAACTTCTCTGGAAAAATGACACACTTTATAGTAAGACTATAATAGATCATAAGGCAACTTTTTTTATCGAACATGCGGGAGAGCTGCGTATCATTGCATTAAAGAAGGGTAAAACCCATACGTCACACACCCAACTTTATATCTAAAAAAGGAAACTGTATGGTTTCTTAGTCCTGCATACACATGAAGGACATAAAACGAATGCAGGCAAACTAGTGCAAAAGGGGCAGTAGCAAACCTAATAATAGTCTCAGGAAACTTGAATGGCAATCCTTTTAGATCATCACGAGTAAGTGGCTGCACTGCATTCCCTACCTTAGGTATTCCACCCTACAAAGTAGACTCAACCAGCATTACAACTGTTATTCGTCACCTCTGAACAATAATAGAAGGCACAGAACATACCAAGTACTGCAGAATCAGTGGAACTGAGATAGATGGGTCTATGTTTCCAACTATTACAACAGTAAAAGCTGATGGATCCTTGAAGCAATTGTTGAAATATTCACACGCTCTTATTGGATCCACCTTCTTCAAGTCACTTATTCTAATTGGCTGCAAAAGGAACTCTAGTAAACTTCTAGGCAGTAATATGAAGACCGCAATGGAACTTATTGGTGTTTTTCTGTTAAGATACCTTAAAGAAGTATGAATTCCCATAATTTATCTCCCGTGCACGATTTGCAAATGCAGTGTAAGGATCTCTTTCTTGAGCATAGATAGCTTCCTCTGCCATTTGCATTACTATTTTTACTTCTTCCTCTCTTGGCTCCACCTTTGTCGTAAATAATTGGTAGACAAGCTGTATTTAAGAAGGCAACCAAACATAAGAATAGGTCCACATTTTGCAAAAACATGAAATTGTTGTTATGCCTGATATGGTGCAATTAGGATAATATTGCAGTATTGCACTGATATTGTTTTTATGCCTGTATTGATTGATAAGAGTCCAAAGACCAAGGAATAGGGCACTCGCCTAGTCGCCCTCAATTAGGGTCAGCAAGGTTTCTCCCTGTCAAACCAAGAGAGGCTCTGAAGCTTATTGAACAAACTTTATATACATTACTTGATTTGTAATGGTGCCCCTACGAAAATAATCTCTAAGATAATTAAAAAAATCCCATCTCTATCTTCCTATCATATCTTATCTCTTCCTAACTAAGGCCCCGTTCTAACTTCATAAAGATACAGATTTTTCCTTGTTTTCCGTTAGCGCGCTTTTTAAACTGCTAAACGGTGTATTTTATGCGAAAACTTTCTATATAGAAGTTACTTTAAAATATCAAATAAATATATTTTCCAAGTTTGTAATAATTAAAACTTAATTAATCACGTGTTAATGGCTTTCTCGTTTTGCGTGCCCACTTTTAATCTTCATCCATAGAAGATTCGAACGGGGCCTAAATGGTCTCCGATGTTTATTCGATTCCTCCCTAATATTTCATTTAGCCTGCCATAGTTGTACAGGATAGCCCAATGCTAGTGCACCATAACACAATCAGCATGTTTTGTCTGTTAAAATATTCATATTTAAGAAAGCTTTTTGCGGACCTGCAAAGCAGTTTCAAGATCTGAAGGTGAGCAGTCCCCAGAAAATGATCTCATGTATGCCCCAACTTTTGTACCAACTTCAGCTCTCTTGCCAGCAAGCATGTCCATCAGGACAGATGGTCTATAGCCAAAAATGCCAATCTCTCCTGCTATTGTTGAACCCATTGAACATGAGGTATATTCATCTTCAGACAATTCAGACAGACCACCATAGGCAAACCCAGTAAAAACAACCTGCAAATAGTTCAGCATTGAAAAGAGCATGAAATGAATCACCAGACGATTTGACATAACAGCTGCAACACAAAAACTGCTATCTCATATAGTTAATGATTTAAATGACACAGGACAAAGGTGGTTGACTGGTTATTGTCATGAAAGGTAACACAGTACTGTAATTCCAATGTAAGCATCTATGCAGTACTGTTGTAGTGTTCATACGCTCAAATGGTAAATTGGCACTAAACTACTGATGTATTTCTTCATGGTTGTAGCTGACTTCGGTTTTTCCCTTCATCCCTCAATTTTGCTTTCATATATAGCAACACCGATCAGAAAAAGAATAGCTCCAGATTCAAAGAAAATTGATAAACTTTCAACTGTTAGCTAAAAAGTGCAGCAGTGGTTCAATGTCCAAAGAAACATAGATACGAAGGAGAGCTAGACAGATAGTGCGTCAGAAATGCACAAGCTAGTTCGGTGTAGATGCCTATTGCCATCCCCTGTATATGTCAAGACATGAAAATCATTGACTCTTGAAATATCTATATCTATACTACTATTAAAAGACAGTAGTGGTGGTGGTGAGTCCGCCACCATCACCACCATCGTCATGCGACATGTGGACCATGATATAGTACAACACATGTAAATGCTATGCTTGCTCTTTGTATTTGCATAGACAATCTATAGTCTAGTCTACGCAACTCTTTCATTTTCTAACCATGGCATTTTTTCTTTTGCTTTTTAAGATGAAAGATCTTGTTCAATTAAAAATATTTTTAACAAGGACTTAATTTTGCTATTTTTAATAATCCATTGCAACGCATGGGCATTTGGCTAGTTTACTATAAAGACTGAAAATGGATAGGACAAAATCAAAACAGTTAGCCATGTGTTCCTCACAATCCTACGATATTGAGCTAATATTCACTAGATCTGTACCTTGCATGTGCCCTAACCTAATACACTTGTCGTGAAGTGCAGCTTGATTTAGTAATGTAACTAACATTAGAGAGTATTCTCAAAAGGAAAATGAGAAATGCTGGAGAAAGTGTTATGACCCAAGAAGATCAAGATAGGAAGGCCTGCAAGTAACGGAACAGCATTGGATCAGTAAATAGGTAAATGCTAATAACCTGATCATCAAGAAAGTCAGTACACTTGTAGCAAATTCGCATGCCATTCGAAAGTATCATCTCTGTGGCACCAATTCCTGGGTGCTCCACTTTATCAAGAATACTCCTGCAATGGCATTTGCAGAGTACAAGGGTAAGAATAGTGATATAACGAAATGTTGATAACAGGAACAACATAACATACTATGATTTCAACAAAACTAGTTACAGAAGACAGTCAATTATGAGACAGCTAATACCCTGGCTCTGGACTTTGGCTGACAATTTCTTCAGGGATTTGCTCTTCATCCCATGGAGGAATAGCGTTGTCTTGTTCAAGAGTGTTGACTTTCAATACAACTGCTTTCAAATCCTCCAAAGAAGCATGGGCATGAGGTTCAACTACCTTGATAACACAGCTGCTTGTTGTTGAAAAGTTTGCTGCAAACTTTACCACTTCCGCAGAAGAAATATCTAGTTGAGAGTAAACAGAGATTAATACTTAGATAATTTAATAACTATGGTGACATGAATCATGCAAGGAGGCCCAAGATTTTGTAATTAATAAAGGAAAGGTAATTCAGAATTCAAATTAGAAATATGAGCTCCAAATAAAAACTAGGTCTCTGTAAAACTTATGCATACGGGGTAGAAGAGTCTTCTGCAACTGTGCTTCATATTCAATCCCGACAACAGGATCTTCATGAAGAAAATGCTGCAATGAATGGGACAGTTAACGTTAGTGCTCCTGATAAGTTGTAGGAGATGAACATCATGCTTTAGTTGAGATGTTGGACATACTTGTAGACACATTAGTATTTATTACAGCAATTCATATTAAAACATGACATGGGAAAATAACAGTACAGAAAATGAGATACTACATTATAATCTGAACTAAGCCCCCCTTTGGTGTAGCTACTACACAGAAAAAGGTTATTATGCTGCCAAATGAAAAGGCCTGCAGCAGCTTATGAGTAACCAGAAGCTAATATTACGCTGAGAAGCAAAAGGTGTCTTCCACCAGTTTCTCCCACAAACTGGTTTCTGCACAAGCAGAAGCTGTGCAAAAAGGGGCCTAAGAAATGAATAACAATTTCAGAACACATAGATTAGGCTAAACCTGGTGGAAAAAATAATCTTGATATGCAAATGATAGAAAGCTATTAAGCCATATACTGGAGTAGTGGTAAGCTAGAAAATTGCACGAACCTGCAAGAATTCATCCCGAAGGGTTGTTGACTGCATCTGATCGCGTTCCAAATATGCAGACTCGATATCTGACATCATTAAAGCACGTGCAATGGATATCTCACGTTCAGAAAATCCATGGAGCCGAACCCTAGCAACCTTTTCTTTCACAGGAAAAGGAAAACTTGTCTGAATCTCTTGGAATTGAAATCCCAATAAATCTCAAGATTGAGAAAATGGTTGTTTCCCAACAATAACAAAATGTATGCTTTCGCAAGATGCGCTAATCATTGAGTACACCAAGATATATGTGAATCAAGTAAGAGTGATGCACTTGCATATTGTTGTGATGGAATTTCACATTTCATTCTACTACATTGAATCAACTGATGGCACTCTAGATCTGCTGTCATTATGTTATAACAAAGTCATGTTTCTCCTTAAATAAATGTAACCTTGAGGAACCTGACCTTTGCATAAATGTAGTACGAGTATTGACTAGAAAATCGTTTTCTCATTTTTCCTTCAGAGACCAAAGTTTTAAAGTACCTCAAGCAGCATAGACTCAAGAGCCTCGACTGTTCCCCTTTCACGACAACTGGATGTCATAATATATGCCTTCACTGGTCGTACAAGAGCATCTGCAGCTGAAGAGCAAGAGAAGTATGGAGGATCATTCCTGCGAGATATTTTGAAGAGCCTTTGGTTCAAAGCACAATTAAACATTGACTCTGCCAGAGAATCCCGATAATCCTTCACCGTTTTAATTCTATCAGCAGGCATCTTGCAGCTAACAACAACAGCTGACTGTTTTGGGGTATAGGAGAAACAGAAAAAAGAAGTGTATTAATGAAAACATTCAGTCACTAGCAAAATATATTCAACACATTTGAAGCACTATAAAGTACCAACCCCTGCAGCTTCAGATTCCACAAAGCATGAAAACCGAGGTTCAACATGCGATGGTACTGGAAAATCTGGTATAACTGGTGGAGGACATGAAGGTGGGGCTTTCTGGCCAAAGTGCTCCTTTATCATTTCGACAACAGCCTGCAGTAAATAATGATGCACAAAAGAAAGTCAACATACAGATAGATTGTGATTTTGAGCATGCTAAGTTAGAGCAAATACAAACCTGTGTATCTGGGAAGTCCCCTACAGCAAAGACAGCCATGTTGCTTAGATGGTACCACTTATGGTAGAAGTGCCTAACAGTCTCATGCGGAACAGTCCGTATCACCTTCTCAGTACCTATAGGCAGGCGTTCTGCATACTGAAACAAAGGGCATTAACAAGCAATACCATTTAGATACTTGCAGCTCCAAATACAACAACACTGATAGGAAGATATAAGCCACAACTTATTACCCCACCAATAAAACCGAGCATAAGAGGAGTAAATTACTTGCGCTAGACTTAAACATAAGTTACATAACATAACCTTGTTTTTCATGCATATAGGAGATTGATGTAACAATTATATGAGGACTTTGACCAATACCTTGGAGCCTTCGAATAACAATGCCCAATGGGAATCCTGCATCCTCCCAGTAGCATTACGTCCACCCCTATACTCCTCCAATACAGCACCCCTCTCTTTCTCCAAATCCTCCGCCGACACACGAACCTTTCACCACCATTACCAAGCATCAGTCGCACCAGTGTCAAACCATGAACAAACGGCACAGCCATTGGCGTGAACAAGCGGGAAGCACATTCTCACCTCAGAGCTGAACTCGGCCAGGACTGAGATGGCCTGGGAGAGCAGGCCCGGTTTGTCGACGGGGACAAGCAGCTCGTAGATGGTCTCGTCGGAGGAGGTGAGCGCGTTCTGGCAGGCGCCGAACTCGGCCCCGATGCTCTCGAGGAACTTGACGATGTCGTGGTTGGTGTAGCGCGACGTGGCGCTGAAGGCGAGGTGCTCGACGATGTGCGACACCCCGCGCTCGTCCTCCTCCTCCACCACCGACCTGCGCGCGCGTCACGCCCACACACGACGCGAAATCAGCAAGCAAACTCGCGAAATCGTCGGGGGAGCAGGGCAGCGAGCGAGGGAGTACTGACCCGACCTTGACGGCGAGGGAGAGGGCGGCGCGCATGCGGGGCTTGGGGTTGGAGCGGACGTAGTAGGTGAGGCCGTTGGCGAGGCGGCCGTACGCGACGCCGACGGGCTCCGCGGGGAGCGGCTCGTCCATGGAGACGCTGACCAGCTTGAGCGACCGGAACCCGACGCCCCGGCGCAGCCTCCTCCCCGGGGCGGGGGCGCCGCCGCCGCCGCCGCCTCCCCCGGCCGGCGGCTCGGTCGCCGGCGGGAGCAGATCCATGGCCGCGCTCGCGCTCGCGCACACGACGGTGGGGGGGAGGAGAGGGATCGGGTTGCGAGGCTGGGGTCCGGGCGGGGGGGTCGGTCGGCCGCGTGCGAGGCGGATGCGATGCGATGCGATACGTGACAAATCCGCAGTGCGGTGACGTAGGCACGGAGATTTGCTTTTTTGGTTTTTTTTTTTCTTCTTTTGTGGCTTTTTGGTGGGCTGGATTGGCCCGGATCGGGTTAGGGTGGGCCGGAGAGGACGGGAGCTGGTTGGGCCAAAAGGGGAAAAGGGTGTAAAGCGCCGCGCCGCGCCGCGCCGCGCCGCTGGAGGTCCGGCAGGGAGGCTTGTAGGCCATTTACAGTGCACCACCATTTTTTACCGTTTCTCATATGCCTGGTAGACAAAGGACCTTATAAGTTACACACTCCACAGTGTAAGTACAAGCAGTGAGTTCCACTGGTACATCTTTTTACTTTTCATCTTCCAATCTCTCCCTCAAGTAGTACTGCTTCTCTCTCTCAAGTACTAGTGAGCTCTCTCCCGAGGCTCAGCCTCTATCCCCTCTGCAAAAAGCTGTTTTCCACCAACGAGGCTCTCGGAGCCAAAGATTGCCACACGAAGCCAGAGAAGTCACGGGCCCCGCCCTCATTTCTTTTCCACGTATGCATTTTGCCAACATAGACAAAGATTGCCACACGCCACCTCACCGCATTGTTCATGGCCTTAGGGCATTAGCACTGCAGGCTACCCATATGAGATATATAGGACCTATTTGGGAGCTTAAAATTATGGGAAGCTGATAGATAGTAGTTGGTAGTTAGTTTTTGAGAATCTGGAAAAGTAGGGTTTTCCGGGTTCTGGCTTTTAGTTCATTTTCTGGATTTTACAACTGCGGCTTCTTAGAATCTAGACTAAAAGCTAGACTATTTGGGGGAGCTTCTAATCTAGGAGAAGCTGCAGCAACTAAAAGCTCCCCAGACAGGCCCATAGGCTAAAAACACCGTTTTAAATTTTGGTTTTCCCATATTGCAAATAGCCTGAGCAGTGACTTTCACTTTTCATTTTAACCCCCTAATACTTTCGATTCCAGCCCTCACGCTTTTCAATTTACGTGAAAGTCCAAATTTTACATTAACCTCCTAAAATCAAGAAAAGAATATAATTCCACCCCCACTAACGATTCTGACTAGGAACCTGTGGCTCAGGTAGGCTCCCCGGTACTCACTTAGTAACGGGAGATGCTAGTGTGGTGTGGAATCTCCTATGTGAAATGTTGAGGCTAAATTTGATTGATGCGCAAGCGCATTGTGAAAGCCCTTACATGACAGGTCTAGTCTGATTAAACAGATGATGTCACGCGCGTGCCTTTGTTCGCTTTCCATCGCCCCGATGGTCTGGTTCTGGTGTGGTTGTAATTCTCAACACGACCATACACACTTCAGATTTTTATTATTTTCGAGAGTAATTTTATTTAGGGCACGATATTTTCTTCTTACATATTATCACAAGCATGTTTTCTCACCATCTTAAGCAGTTTGATTTCTCAAAAAACTTTCCATGTCATCTTTTTTTAAAAAAACACTTCTCGATCAACTTTCTACCCTTAATAGTTGTCATAAACTAAAACTCATCCATAATCTATCATCAATTAGCAATTTAAAACACACCTAGACGGTATAGATAATTAAGGATTATGTCTTTCAATTCTTGTGCATTCGATGTTATAAAAGTAGTGTTTGGATACTTTCACATAAATTAATATCCTAAAGACAAAATTGGGTGCTTCTATTGGGTAAACATTGTATACTTTATAAACGAGTCAGCACTATCAATTTCAAAGATCACAAGTGCCTAGTTCTCCCTCGTATTCTCTTCCTCATCTGCTCATCTCGTTCATTCAAAAGGTAAAGAGCTTGAAGAAACAAAAAAACATCCTCACGCTCTGTCCCCTTTCCCTCGCTCATTTGCTCTCTATACCAGTTCATTCTTTCTCGTAACATCTTGGCTAAACTGTAGGAACACTTGGTTTGGGACCTTGGCTTCTAGTCAGAAAGGGTACTGGTGGAAAGCTATGACTTTATTCTAGAAGTTTAAGATTTTCTTTACTGGGAATTTTGGAAGTTTCAATGTTTCGGATGGAAAGTCACATGTTGAAATAGAAAGTTTCATATTTGTTTTAGAAGCTTGTAATCATAAGTACAAACTTTTGCATATGATAGTTGGAATAATAAAGTTAGAGATAGGAACGTTTAACATTTTTGAGGTGAAATCGGAAGAATTGTGATTCAAAGTTCAAGGTTTTGAGTTTGTTCAAGGTTTTGAGTTCCTAAGTAGGAAGTTTCATATTTTGAAAAAAAAAATTGTCCTGCACAATTTGAGTTGAAACTTGATGCCACTAGTAAAACTAGATTTTTGGTTTCAAATTGAAACACTTCAAATGAGCTATGCATCTGGCAACGGAAAAGGATAATACATAGGTGTCAGAGCAGGATGCTCCTCTAGCGAGAAATCATACTCTCCCTTGAGTGTTCGGCCAAGGTGCCGGTTCCGAGCTTGTGATTAGATCGTGCGAAAGAAATGTAGGTAGGTGGTTTACACAGGTTCAGGCTGTCGGAAGCGTAATACCATACTCATGTGATCTTGCTATGGATGATGAAACTTACAATGTATGTGTTGGGTGGATGTTGTTCTAAGTGTAAGAGGATGAACCCTTGTTCATTGCCTTTGTGATTGTAGGTCTAACTTGGGCTAATTGGGCTAAACATATCCAATTGAACCCTTTTCTTAGTGGCATTGGTCCTCCTTTCATATGCCAAGGGGATACCACAGTGCGCATGCAAGTGTGCATGTGTAGGACCCCGCTCACAAGGGTTGGTATGCTCAATCCTGTCATCGTCCTTCCAAAAATAATGGGTGGATGTAATGGGTTTACCTATCGGCTGACATGTGGAGCAGGGTAGCAAAAGTCTTCATCCCGACTATCAATGGGCCCGCTTCTCAGCCTCCAATGCTGATAGGGGGCGTGTTGGGTGATCACCGAGCACACGCCACGTCGCCAATCTTTTCCCTTGAGGCGACGTGCGCAAGCGAGGGGAGGCATGCTCTGCCACGTCGCTCGTGATCTATCCACAGGAAATATATCACACGTAATTGATGCGGAATGACAAGGCAATGTTGCACACAGGACTGGGTCAAATCTACTTAATGAAGTAGATTCACTCGGGGAGGCATCAGGGCCCAAGGTAGACCTTGGGTCCCTAGCCCAATTGCAGCAGTTGTTGTGACTCCAAGCTAACACTAGCTAAGTCCCGAGCTGACGTTGATGTCGGGCCACATTCTTTGGCTCGGGGCATCACTTGGACCCCTTCGCTGGCTCTTGCTTTAACTATTTTGGGCTCCACAGTGCCCCGAGCAGCCAATGGAGTGGGAGCCTTCATTCCTACTTAACCAATAATAGGGCTAAGACTTGTAAATGAAAACTCACAAAAACATTCATGCATATGTGTCAACAATCCCAAACAAAACTAACCCACAACGACATGAAACCACCCATGAACCAATCCACTCCTGCATGAGACCGACTAACCAACTAGACTAACTACCTTACATTGATAATAGAAACAAGACAACTATGTACATACTGCTATACTCCTTTAAAAGGCTTCAATGGTGGTGGTGAATGGTCAGTCTGTCACCACCCATGACCACCATCATGTGGAATCCTTAAACACTGACGTTGCTGGTGTACCAACAGTAGTGGGTGATGTGGCAATGATTCTAGAGCCTAGCTCTGCCTCGGCCACGCCCAGACACAACCAACCATGCATCCATTGGCTCCAACCTAGACCTAGACCTCTTCTCATCCATAGGAAGAAAGCATTGCAAAAGCTGATTTGTGAGTTGGGGACGACTTTGGGATATCCTCCTCATCCCCTCTGGCGCTGTCCTTCCCCTTGACACTGCCTTTGATGCTCGTCTCTAGTGGTCTTCCCTGGCGCTGGCCTTAGTAGAAAGGCATGCAACCTGTCTCCTCTATACTGATAGGAGGGCATGCAACCTGTCTCCTCTATGCTTCACTGACCCAAATACAAATCATCATGGTGTTTGTGTCCAGCCAAACCGAGAGGAGAAATAATAAGAAGATGATGATGGATATCATCACATCTTAAAAGTGGCAAATAGTTAAATGCCCCGACTTGTGAGACCCATTTTCTTTTAAGCATGACATAAGACAAAACCACCATCAAACTATCTTGGTTGAGGAAACCTCTAGTTGAGAGGTTATAATTGACGCTATTGTTGAGGGAAGACAATTGGACGTTTTCCTATATTCCACAGCATGCTCGTGCATCAGAAAATGGCGGCCCACATTGCGCGCGCACCGCCAGGCCCACCCAGCGAAAACTCCGCCATTTTCGCAGCCTCGCTAGCCGCTCGGCTCCACGCCGTTCCGTTTCCTCATCCACACTACACAAGCACGAGAAATTGAACACCTCAACGCCGACGACTCACCCCGGCCGGGTTTCGTCTCGCCGGCGGCGGCGCGAGGCCCGCGAGCTAGCTCGAGCTCTCGAGCTCGGCAGCCGCAGCGTCGGGTAGTCGTAGTAGCAGCGCCCGTTAACCCTTCTCTCCTGCCGCCGCCGGCAGCGGCACACGGCGGAGATGCTCCCGGCCCTTCTCGCTGGCTGCCTCGCCGCGCCCCCGCCGCCGCTTGGCACCACCAGCAGCACAGCACCCCCTAGCGCGCGCCTCAGAACGCTCCGGCTCCCCTCTGGCCTTGCGGTATCCCGACGCGCGGGCTTCGGGGAGGCCGCCCGGGCAGCGGCCACCGAGCGAGGCGCCATCGAGGAGGAGGAGGAGGAGGAGGGGTTCCCGGAGTGGGGGAACGGCGACGAGGATGAGTACGACCACGACCCGGAGATCGGCGACATAATGGGGGAGTACTTCGACGACCCCAACAAAGCCCAGTCTCGCGTGAGTGCCCGCCTGCTCTTTTGCCCCCTCCTTTTACTCTTTGCCCTTCTGCATCTGAAATCTTCCGATTTTTGGTTTGCAGATGGAGGAGAGGATAAAGAAGAAGCGGCACAAGATCGTGCAGGCCAAGACCGGCTCACCCAATCCCATGAAGGTCGTCTTCAACAAGTAATGCTACTCTCGTACTAGCTGTCATCTGTCATGCCTATTGCATGTATAGATTATAGAATATATAGTGATGCAATTAGTTAGCTAGAATTAATACAGCACTTGATAGCTGACAGTATTTGGGAGTCTCCCCTTGATAGTGTAATTAACTTGCGGTTGTTGCCTGGTGCTAGGTTTGACTTCTCCAATTCGTACATATGGTTCGAGTTCTACCATGCTTTACTGCCAAAAGATGTGACCTTAATTTGCGATGTAAGTTGTTTTTCTTTCCTGCTGGAAGATAGTATGCGACATGCTTTTCAAAAACAAGTATGAATATTGAATCAGATACATTCAGAAATTTAGTCACGAGACCTCAATTTTCTTCTCTTTCTCTTTATTGTGTTTGTAGGCTCTGCGGTCATGGCATATAGTTGGGCGCCTGGGCGGGTGCAATTCTATGAATATGCAGGTAAACTTATGTGGCTCCCAGCATATTAATTCGTAGTGTTCATTCCTATAGTTTTCAATAGCAAACACAAACAGATTATAGCAGCTAGCCTCTGTCTTTCTCTTACATATTGTGGTAATTTTAGTACTTTGAGGGGGAACTAGAGGATTTCCTTCTGGAAAAAGCACTTCGAATGGACTTCTATAATTTTTTTTAATAGAATTAAAAACATCTGTTTCTCTTACAGCTATCACAGTTGCCTTTAGACTGTCAAAGACCAACTTATGATGCTCTTGAAGGAGCGAATACCACACCAACATCCTTTTACAATATTGGTGATCTTGAGATTCAAGATAATATAGCACGTGTATGGTATGTACTCTTACCCTTTTGGCCCTCTTTTACTTTCAATAACATGCAAGGTAGCACAAGCTTATTGAACATGAGCAACGGTACCAGCTCCTCTTTAATGATTTATACCACTGGGTCTCACATCATCCTTGATTGCTATCATTATTATCAACTTTCTGTATATGCAAGTTTATTGCAAAAGAAAACCATGAGATGCAGATAGAGCATTATAATTTATCAACACAAAACCGTGCGATCTGTGATTTAGTAGTTGTGATAGTGATACACTAGCTGTTGTGACTTCTGACAAGGACTAAAAAGTTGACAATTACTACCATTCAACACAGTATTTATGGAAACCTATGATTTTCTATAGGGTAGTAACACTTTCTATATTATTATACCAATATAACTTTATACAGTATCTAGTGGAACACTGGTACTGATTATGCTCAGGTTCTTTTGGTTTTGGCGCATGTGTCAAGAATCTTCTAGTTTTCCTTCAAGTAGAGAGCATTATACATAATATACTTGGTCAAGTTAAATCACATTGAAATCGACCATGACTCTTTACTTTCATCTTGTTGTTTTCAACAGGGTAGACATTGGTATTCACGAACCGTTGCTTTTGGACATCCTGCTTAATGCATTAACGACCATAAGTTCAGAGTAAGAACCTGAAACTTCAGATTGTCAGGATTTTGTCACCAAACACATGGAGATGTAATTTCAAGTTGCCAGGATCAGGTTGCTAGGATGGTGGAGTTGGATACTTAGATATGCTTTATATTATGCGTTTTTCCCTGTCTTGATGTTTGGAGCGCCTAGTAATGGTGGTGCCCAAGTTACTAAACAGTGTATGTTGAACTAATTGAAATGGAGCAAACGGCAATAGTTTTTACCTCGTTACCTAGGAGTACAGGGCCAATGCATGATTTGCCTCAATATTCCACACTGGCATTTACATTGTTCTATGATGGATTTACATTTTCATTTATTGAAATGAAACAACTGCAATTTATGTTTTGCAGAGAAGTCTTTAGCCATGGTATGGTTGTTCTTAAATTACCTCGAGCAACCATTCAGTTTATTTTAGAAAAAAAAAACTAATTTGAAGTTATGTTGCATAGGTTCTGCAACACTGAATCAACTTTTCTTCGATGTTATTTTTTGTTCATTCTGGATTTAATTTTAGATAATGGAAGATAAGCCCTCCAGCCTCTGAATTAAAGATGCACACAGTCACCTCATTATGGGCTTCTATCAGTGTGTTTTGCACTGCCTGAAAGTAATACTTATGGGTGCTATACTGAATTGATGAATGAAACAACTATAATACACCACTTCACAGTGTATTCTGTATTAATTGATTTTTATCGCCAATAATATGGCGCTCATGATGGTATCATCTTACTAAAGAAGTGGTTGTTTAAAGTCTTGTTTCATCTTCACTCCTCTGATACTAAAATCAACCCACCTAACTGTTAGATCCAAAACTGTTTTACCGTAACTAATTCTTTTAGATAATGGAAAGGCTATTGCATAATAACTAATTATTTGAATACTGATCTTGATGGAGTGTAGGATTGAAATGAGTGGATGCAATCCATGTACGATAGGCATTTAGCATTTGCTAGTCCTGCACTTGTCTGAAGCGTGTGTCACTAGTGGAAGAAATATGTTTGTAATCTCCATGACATGATAATTGATATTTCATTCAGGAAGGGAATCCAAATTGAAGTAAAACCACATTCTATTGTTACATCTTTTTAGTTGGGGATTATTTTTTCCCAGAATCACACTGTTTCCTTTCTGAATCTCTACTTTAAAAAGCGTATATTTTTGTATTCACTCATTGAACAATACAATCTCATTTAATTTTTGTTTCGTTTCTGCAGTCATGTGGGCATTAAGCAAGTGCAGTTTGGAGGGAGTGAATTTCAGAACTGGAGCGAGGACTTGAAAACGGAAGAAGCTGGATATAGTGTTCACAAAATTTAGAAAGCCTAGTCCTATTATAGCAGAAGCAGCCGCTATCCTGCTGAGGTGCTGATATAGTGCTGTAGCAAGGATCCAATGTAGCTTCCTGAATCATCCACCTCACAAGGGCTTCAACCGCTATGATCTTGCAGTTCTAACTGAGAAGAAAAGCGACGACACCATCCTTAAGCCTGAAAAGTTTGTTGCCATTTTCCTGCAAAGAACCTTTGCTTGGAAAAGGTTGCCTATTATTATGCAAAGAAGCCAGCCCATCAAGATGCAAATAGATCCTAAGATGAGTGAAGGTGCGCATGATTTCTTCAATCTCATCTACTTGGAATATAGGCAACAAAGTACGGTGATTGATAAGATAATAATGGCTTAGTGGTGCACGACTCACTCACAGACCCTGATTGAACAATATGAAAAGCCACCCAGGCTTGTGAAGTTGTGAGACTCAACTCAATGAAGCAGCATATGTGTTTATTATTAAACTATTTAAGCAACGGTTAATTTGGAGAGTTTTGTTACAGAAATTTTGCTTCGATTAATCAAGACTTCAAGAGAGTTCAGAAGTAGTATAACATTTTTCACTGTGGTACACAGATTATTTTTCATAGGCGATGTTTGTAGGATTTTTCACATAAATTTTTGAAAGATCGATTTTCACAGAAGTTCTTTTTAAAAGAAACAGAGCAGAGAAATCCCATTTCATTACTGAAAAAGATCATGGCACATAAGTTTCCCTTTCATTACTGAAACGATAAATTGATTTTCACATAAGTTAGTTTAACTCTTGCAGTAATTAAAAGAAGTTCTTATGTTATGACAATTGTGGCTATAATGAACTCACGGAATTGCCTTAATTCTTGAGGATATGTTTCACTTTTGAATGCATGTCCCTTCATTTGAGTTTTCAAATTCAATTTGTTTGGATTTTGTTTCATGTAAATATGTTTAACAGGGAAATATTTTGGTAGTACACCTATTAGATTGGTATATATTGATAACTCCCCACTCTGCAAAAGCTCAAAATAAACCATACATTAACTTTTGGACAGAAAATAGAAAGAAAGCGAAACACGACATAGTCCAGGCATGAAAGAATGAATGAATTTTATTAAAAAAAGAACAAATTGAATTGTGGCGCCACGGTAGAAGGTCAAAAGAAGAAGAAGAAGAAGAAGAAGAAGAAGAAGAAGAAATAGAAGATCATCACAATTTACAAGAACACGACCGAGAGAGAGGTGAGCTGCGTGCCTGCGTGAGGACAAGAAGCTTAAGTTGCAGGCTCGATCTCGTCGTGGTTGGCTTCGCCGAGACCGGACTTGGACGGGAAGGTGGCCGACCTCGCGGTGGCGCGGGTCGACGACATGGCCCGGCGGGAGGAGGAGGAGGACCTGGCCGCCGCCCTCGGCGAGCCGAAGCTGATCTGGCGCGCGCACGCCACGACGGCCCTCGCCCACTTCTTGATCTGGCTCTTGAGCTTACCGGCGTCGGCGTCCCTCAGCGACCCCGCCCCGACGCTGAACTCCAGCCCGGAGAAGCACCGCGCGTACGACCGAGCTCCCCCCTTCGCCGCCGCCGCCGCCGCGTCGTCCTCCTTCGACGGCTCCATCTCCCTCTTCCCCACCGACATCGACTCCGACGACTCAAAAATGGCCCGGTTCAAAAATGTTTCTCTGGGGCTTATGCCATGGTCGTATATATATGCAGGGTGTTGGTCTCTTGGAGGAAGCTAGCGCGCGCGTGCGTGTGGCCGCGTGGGTAGGCAAGGCGAGCAAGCAAGAGTGGGAGAGAGACGAGGAGGAAGCTAGAGGAAGACGTCAAGACTCAAGTGTCAAGACCACGCCGTGCTTTGTCGCCACGGTTTTTTCCCTCTCCTCTCAGTTTTTTTAATTGAATCCATGTCACTATAAATATATCATTTAGATATACGTCACTACTATTCACGATATCAGCAACGTGTCACTTGAATCTAGAGAAATTAGAAACATACCACCCCGTTGCGATTTCCGTCAAAACCCCCAAGACGTTCGAGTTCGACCTACATGCCATTTCCATCTTCCTCCATCATCCATCTTCTTTCTTCCCCCACGCGCAGTTGAGGTTAACGGAGAATTTTTGATGGAAAATACGATGGAGTGGCATGGTTTCAGTTTTCCCAAATTATAGTGGTACGTAGCTGATATCGTGAATAGTAGTAGTATTTATCTAAAATGGTATATTTGTAGTGGCATTGATCCAATGAAACCTTTTTTTCCTAGCGAGAGCGGTGCTGTTGTTCCGGTCTCATCTTTTCGCTAATGCTTAGGCTTATAAGCCAAAATTAGAATCTTCAACCTTAAATTTGAAGTTGGTTTTAGGGTTTGTTCATTGTAGTTTATTTTTTAGTTTTTGCTTTTAAATCGCTAAGAACGTACTTTTATATATTATTCATAAATTATTTTTTATTTGTAAATATATCGATTGGTTTTTTTTCGTTGAATAAGCCAAACAATGATGTAATGTGTGCTAGTGTAGTGTCACTATTCCCTGGGTTGAGGGTTTTGAGAAAGGAATGTACGCGTATGGCGTCTCAACTTGAAATGTTTGTGGTTTTCGATCGGCGACTGGATCAAGCATCTGCAGTAAATACCGGACTAGCGTAGCCCGTTTGCCGTGTCACCAGGATCATCACGTACGTATGCGAAGAGATAACCTGGACATGGCACGACAGTGAGAGAAACGTCTTCACAGGAAATATGCAGCGACAATATTACGAAGGCAAAATTGATTCCTTCCATAGTTCCATAGTAGTATCAAAAGTTCACGTTTCCAATTCTGTAACACAGAAAATTACATGGACTAGCTTATCCATCACACGATAAATTTTTGGGTCCAAATCACACAGATTTTAGATTAGTTGGATTAGGCTCATTTGATCACTTGATTAGAAGAGTCTATACATATATCAACATATATTAATTATATATATTGCATATATTTTATTTGTTAGATCTTTACATTGAAAAAAAATATATCACCAACCCATCTACTAAAAGTTACAGTGTAATTACCTTATAGTTACAGTGTAATTTCACTATAGTTACACTACTATAGTGTAATTACAGTGCATTTACATGTCATATCAACTAAACTTAAAAATATAATTTTAGTTATATAGGATTGTAATTTTATATTTTAAAGGAAATAACATGTACATATTTACTTACACAATATTTTTACTTAAATTACAGTGTACTTACATATCATATCAGTTGAATTTACGAATGTAATTTTAGTTATATAGAACTGTAACTTTATATTTTTATTTCTTCAATCTCTTCACCTAGCTGCAACGACGTGCAATGTATGTACTCATCAATTATGTGCCAAGCTAGATGTTGCTGGCCTTATGCGTGCGTGGGAAGAAAACGCATCACAACCGCTAATTAAATCATGCACAGACTAATCCTAGGGAAGTAAATCCGAGTGATTTCGAGCCAAAAATTTGTTGCCAGAATTTTAGCAAAATTGTACTTTTTCTACCACTTCGTGAAAGAGAGATGTGAAGACGGCCTTTGTCATGGAGGTGGAGCTGGTATTGGCATTGCTGGATTTTTTTTTTCATTTTTTGGTTATTGTGAGAACTTATTTTACAATAGGTCCCTAAAAAAAACTTATTATAGGAATGAAGCTTTTCCACGACGCCAATGTCATTGACACCATGGTCCAATATAACGGTGCCAATGATATTGGTGCGGTCCCCTAGCCTCCTCAGAAAAGCTAAGTCACTTATATGAATGAGAACGACACTAATATCATTGGCATCGAGAATAATTTATAAAAAATTAATAAAAAATAACTTATTTGTAATAAAAAAAATTACAAATAGTTCACTTTTGAAATTTTGATTACAAATTGGTCCTCGGCCCCCATGACATTAACGTCACCCCGTTCATATTGATACAAGTGAATTAGCTTCTCCGAGGAAACTAGGGGGACGACATCAATGTCCTTGACGCCATCATATTAGACCACTGCGCCAATAGTGTTAGTGCCGTGGAAAAGATCCATTTTTGGAATATGTTTTTTCAAGGGTATGTTTGTAAAATAAGTTTTCAAAAATATTTAAAATGTAAAAAATCTAGACTGGCCTCGCACTTAGGCATGGTGGTCAGCAAGAGCAATGCATGTCGATGGAAGAAGCAGCGGCATAGGCGCTGGTTGAGACCTACGCGGAGGCATTCTCCTTCCTAATACTATTATAGTAGTATATGCTAGGCAAAATGCCACGAGAGCTTTCGGAAAATTGAACCGTGAATTTTCGGTGTTATAAACCAAAATCAGAAATTTTGGTGTTTTACCACTAATTTTGCCTGTTATATATAAAGTGCTTCTCACGGAGTACTACCTCCATCCTAAAATAAGTGCAACCGTGAAAATCCATATATAATATTTGACCGTATGTCTTATTTAAAAAAAATTATAATTTTTTTAAAAAACAGTCACACATAAAGTACTATTCATATTTTATCATCTAATAACAATAAAAATACTAATCATAATTTTTTTTTCCAATAAGATGAACGGTTAAACATTAGATATGAACAGTGAAAAACTACGTTTATTTTAGGACGGAGGAATTATGCTTTTTAAATAGATGTCGTTTTATAAATAAATAACCACTAGTTATGAGATATACTACGAGTACTCAAGGTGGTCGAAGGAACGTGGGACCCGGAAAGTAGTTTGCAGGAATGAACAAGTGACATCTCCATAGGAATTTACAAGTCAGCTGCCGCCGCCCAGCTAGCATAATCTTACAAGTCAAGGGATTGACATGGTTAGGCTCTTTTCTTCCGGAAATGGCCTAACCATCGCATTTAAAAACATAATATACTGCTACGTACTACCATCACCAAAAGTTGGAACGTACCGTTGTTTGATCCTTTGAGAATCTTGCGTACAATAACGAAACTTCTGAAGGATAAATGTCCACCACTAGAAATCCAAAAGCGAAAGCAAACCTACAATTCTGTTCGGAAGGATTTCCCACACTTCGCAAACAAGTAAATCCATTTTTTTCGGCAACAAAATGAACTGTCTTACAGCGATACAGCGATACTAGTATTCTATAAGAAACGGAAACATCAAAATTGGTGGTTGCTGCGCCTGCTGGTGCCAGATGTTATGTGGAGAAATTTCACCGAGTATCAACGACCATTCAGATGGCCAACAAGTTGACCTTGACCACATGTCTGCTCCTTTGACCTTCCTGTGAGATGAACACTTTCTTCTTCTTCTTTTTTTAATTTTATTTTTTGCTGCTGTTTGTGCTAGCAAGGTTCCTCGGGAGCATCCGAAGTTAACTGTCTGCAAGTGCTAATTTGAGCTGATAATTCAAGATTTCTTCTTCTTAGGGGCTGTTTGGATGGCGAGACCAAATTTTAGTCCCTGTTACATCGGATGTTTGGATACTAATTAGAAGTATTAAACGTAGACTAATGATCACTACTAGAAAAAGGATTTTTTCAGGCGGCCCAAAACCATTTTCGCTGGCGGGGAGGAGGACCGCCGCTAACACATCGACTGTGAAAATAAATCATTTTTGGCCCGCCTGTGAAAATCATCTCAAAAAAATAAAAAAAAAACCATGGGCGCAGCCGCGCCGGCCTCACCACGGGCGCCGCCGGCCAGGGAGGAGCCGAGCTGCTGCGTCGGCGCTGTCGTCGGCATCGTCGCCCGTCGTGGTCGCCGGCGCCGTCGTCGTCGTCGTTGCTCGTCGTGGACGTGGGAGAGGAGGGAGCCGCCGGCGCACGGACGCGGGGAGAGGAGGGGAGCCGGCGGCGCGCGGTCGTCATCGTCGTCGAGGAGGGAGCCGGCCGGTGGCGGAGGTGGGGAGCCGGCGGTGCACGGACGTGGGGAGAGGAGGGGAGCCGGCGTCGCGGTCGTCGTCGTCATCGCCGGCGACGGAGGTGGGGAGCCGAGGAGGGAGCCGGCCGCGGCGGACGTGGGGAGAGGAGGGGAACCGGCGGCGCGAAGGTCATCGTCATGGCCGAGGGGAGCGTCGGCGGCAGAGCCGGCGTCGTGGTCGTCGTCATCGCCGAGGAGGGAGCCGGCCGGCAGTGGAGGTGGGGAGCCGGCGGTGCGTGGACGTTGGAGAGGAGGGAGCCAGCCGGCGGCGCGCGGATGTGGGGAGAGGAGGGAAGCCGGCGTCGCGGCATCGCGGTCGTCGTCATCGCCGGCGCATGGAGGCGGCGTCGCGGTCGTCGTCGTCGCCGGCGGCGGAGGTGGGGAGCCGAGGAGGGAGCCAACCGCGGCGGAGGTGGGGAGCCGAGGAGGGAGCCAGCCGCGGCGGAGGTGGGGGGCCGGCCGGCGGCGGAGGTGGGGGTGGAGAGGAGATTTTTTCTAAGGGAGAGAGAGGGGGGGAGGGAAATGAGTGGTGGAGAGGAGAGGTGAGGATAGGATAAGGATGGGGGAGAAGAGGATAAGGAGGTAGGTACGATTTTTGCAAGCGGACCACCTAACGTGCGCCTGCGAAAATTGATTTTCGCAGGCGCCGCTTAAGTGGTCCGCCTGCGTTCGCAGGCGGACAGCTAACTTCACCCCGATTTATATTTTTGTAGGCGGTCGTTTGGCTTCAAAGGTCATGTCCGACTGCGAAAATAAGACCTCTACGTTGGGAAAAATGACCTCTACATTGGGAAAAATGCTTTTTTTAGTAGTGCATAAAACCTATTCCATGACATGCTTTTTTAGTAGTGGATAAAAACTATTCCATGACTCTGGATTAATTCATGAGACGAATCTATTAAGCCTAATTAATCCATGATTAGCCTATGTGATGCTACAATAAACATGTGCTAATTATAGATTAATTATGCTTATAAAATTTGTCTCACGAATTAGCTCTCATTTATGCAATTAGTTTTGTAAGTAGTCTATGTTTAATACTTCAAATTACATCCGATGTGAGAGGGAAATTATTCCAGAATAAATGGGCAATAGTTAGGAGAGGTGCGCCAGCGGCGGCGAGCAGAAGCAAGGTAAGCAAGGTTATTAGATACTGAAGGAAAGCCCGGCCAGAACCACACGTGCAAGTTTCCCTGCATATGGCTCGTCCGTGATAACTTCTTCGGATTTGCGTGAACTAGCGGACGCGGACCGATCACTAAGTGGTTAGTACCTCCAGCATGAGCGAACCTTTTCAGAACTGGTTAGGAATGGGCGCCACTATCCCAGCCCGGATCCAGCCAGGTTCTATTGATCAAAGTATAGTCCTGTCCTTGATCTGGATCCAAACACCACCTTATACTTGGGATATACTTGGGATATATCTCCTGTCCTTGATCTGGATCCAACACCACCTTATACTTGGGATATATCTCTCCATCAGTTCATTTGCTTTTTGGATTTCATCTCTTCTTGTGTCCTGCTTGTCCCGTTGGACACACTAATTACTTCATCCCCTTACATCTCATGCAGAAACTCATATCCAGAAGACTAGTTACCAAATAACGTCGTGCTGTAAACGAGTACATTACCTAGTTACCAAATAAAAACTTTTTCACCTTGTCATATTAAATATTTAGAACATATACATAGAGTATTAAATCTATATCTATATAACTAATATAAATATTCGTATTTTTCCGGTCGTCACATCTAATTTCGTCCGAGTTTTCGTCAATACACAATCCGATTAGGTTAGCAATAGTGATGTAAAAAAATTGCAAAAAAAAAAAGAAAAAAATCGGCGGCCGCCGACGCCACCACCGCCCGCCGTTCGGGCCGCCGCCCTTCCCAACCCGCCGGGCCGCAGCCGCCTCCATGCCGCCGGATCTGGAGGAGGCGAGGCCCGGCCCGCCGCCTCCACGCCGTCCTGGCCGCAGCGCCGCCGGATCTGGCGGAGGCGAGGTCCGGCCGGCCACCTCCACGCCGTCCGGGTCGTCGCCTCCACGCCATCCGACCCGCCGCCTCCATGTCGTCCGCCACCACCGCCGCCGCACCTCCCCTCCCCCCGATCTCGCGGAGGGGAGGGCGTCGCCGGCCCTCCCGCCGCCGCCGCACAGAGAGAGCGGGGGAGAAGTGGAGAGAGTGAGATGGGAGGGAGGGCGTCGCGGTGGAGAAGGCTGCCGTCGCCGCCGCTAGCGGTGGGAGAGGGCACCGCCGCGGCCGCTCACGATGGGGGAGGGCGTCGCCGTCGCCGCCGCTGCTCGTGATGGGGGAGGTAGCCGCCGCCCCGCGTCGGTCGCGAGATCTCCGGTTGCCGTTGAGGAAGATGGGAATCGCGGTAGGGAGGTAGTCGCCGCCGCTGCTCGCGGTAGGGCAAGTAGCCGCCGCGCCGCCTCTGCCGCGAGATTGCCGGGCGCCGCCCGGCCGCTCACGACGGGGGAGGGCGCCGCCGTCGCCGCCGCTGCTCGCGGTAGGGAGGTAGCCGCCGCCGTCGCCACCGCTGCTCGCGGTAGGACAGGTAGCCGCCGCCTTGCCTCGGACGCCAGATCGCCGGTGGCCGCCGCCGCCGCCGCTCGCGGTGGGAGAGGGAGGAGAATGAGTTTAGGGTTAGGGTTTCAACATGGAATGGTTTATATATATCTCTCTCGAGCGATCCTAACCGCTCGATTGAATCCGACGGCTCTCAGCGCATCTAAGCCGACTTGGGCCACATGGGCCATGTGCACTTAGCAGGCCAAGTTGTGGAAGACATTCGGCCCATCCTTATGGGCCTAATTGAGTTTTATCTATTCTGAGTTGATTTAAACTATTTCTCCATTAACAAACTTAATATTTTCCTATGTTTAGTTTTTCTTTCTTCATGTTAAATTATTTATATCTAAATGGAGTCAACAAGAAATGTAATTGTATATTTTTCATGATATAGAATTTAAATTTGGACTAAAAATAAATAATATTAATTATTTTTATATGGACTATAGCCTCTTTCGGAGAAATTACTCTCTTCCAATATTATTTATTTTATAATTCATAATGTTTTAGTCCAAAATACAAAAAGAAAACCAAAATGCACAAAAAAAAAGTTTGCAGTACAGGAGTTCGATTAGCTTTTCTTTTCCTTTTCGTCCAGGAGTGTGGGTCTGCCCCGCTTTTCTTTTCGCTATTTTTAGCGCTCCCACTAACATGATTTTACAGATTTCTACCGCACACTATATTTAACCTAAAACAAAATTCAGCTCTCACAAGTACAATGCATAGAAAATCGAGTATATTCTCACAATTACATTATATAGATTACAAGAAAATATAATTTCCGCATGACGTGTATTCAGATGTGTCCTTTAGTCAATTCCATTCATTTTTCATTAGGATTATGTACTTTAAAAATATTGATTTTTCTATTCATCACTTAAAATTTTCATCAATCACTTTCTACGCAAAAGCAATCACTTTTGTTGTTCATCATTTGTTCCTCTTTTGCTACAATCATTGGGCCCACGCGTCAGAAGCGTCATCCACAACACGCAAATATAAAGTAGATTAATTGTCAAAAACAAACATGATTTGTTTATCACTCTTCATATAGCCGATGTATATAATCATACTATGGTGTTTTAGTAAATCATTAATATCGAACTTCAGTCACCCCGCCAATACCCGGTGCAACGAACAGGCATTTTGCTAGTATAGATAAAAAATAATAATTACACAGATGGTGTGTAAATTGCGAGACGAATCTTTTAAGCCTAATTGTGCCATGATTTGACAATATGTTGCTACAGTAAACATTTGCTAATGACGGATTAATTAGGCTTAATAAATTTGTCTCGCAGTTTATGGGCGGAATCTGTAATTTATTTTGTTATTAGATTACGTTTAATATTTCAAATGTGTGTCCGTATATCCAATGTGACACGAAAAAACTTTTCTCCCCTGAACTAAATAGGGCCTAATTAGGTGGTGTTATTTTCTCATGAAGATGAAGATTAAGTTTTTTACGCAAAACGAGATGGTATTAACATATGATTGATTGAGTTTTAATTATTACAAACTTGAAAAATAGATTAATATGATATTTGAGAAAAACTTTCATATATAAAGTTTTCGCACGGAACACATCGTTTAGTAGTTTGAAAAGCGTGCCACGAAAATCTTAATCTTCATCCAACTCTTGTTGGAGAAAAATACTTCCTCCAACCCATAATATAAGAGATTTTGTTATACTACTTGTCACATCCATCAACTCCAATTCAAATTTCTATCTATTTTAATGGGACGAGTCTACGCGTCGGGCGCCCGATCGATTTGGGGAAAAATCGGGCGCTGACGTTAGCGCCATGTATACGTGCAAAACCACTTTAAACTAATTTTTCTCTTAAATTATTTATCCAAATCATGATCGGATCGCACCATTAAATTCGTTGCAATTAAATTTTCAAAACAAGAGCACACATGGATATATTCCGACGAATTTTTTTAGCTTATTATTGAATTATTTTTAAATGTTGCACGATATTCCACCAAGTATATCGGAATTGTTTCACTAAGGAGATCGAAAATGTTTCAATCGTTTAAATCGGACGTTGTTTCATCTTATATAAAAAGAATGTTTCAGCAAATAGCGAAAGAATGTTTCAGTTCACTGCAACATTAGATCTACAAATAGTGAAACAATGTGAGTACACTAGGTGAAACATTTTTGGTGGAACAAAAAAATGAAACGAATTCCCTTAATATAGGGTTTCCAAAATATATGGGTGATTAGTTAGAAAAGAATGTTTCAGTTCACTGCAACATTAGATCTATAGATTATAAAACATTGTGAGTATACTAGGTGAAACATTTTTGGTGAAACAAAAAAAATGAAACAAATTCTCTTAATAGAGGGTTTCCAAAATATGTGGGTGATTAGTTGCAAAAGAATGTTTCCAGTTCACTGCAACATTAGATCTATACATAGTGAAACATTGTGAATATACTAGGTGAAACATTTTTGGTGGAACAAAAAAATAAAACGAATTCTCTTAATAGAGGGTTTCCAAAATATGTGGATGATTTATTGCAATGAAGTATATGGTGGAGACAAGTGGTGGGGCCAGGAGGAGACACGTGCGCGTCAGGAGGGGGAGCGCCCGATCTGGCTCCCACCGCGCCGGTTGCCCGATGGTATGCATTCTCGATTTTAACCTCTAACTATCCACTAACCACAACCAAAATCACATTTAATAGGGGTACTGTTGTCTCTTCTTTTCATCTATAATTTTTTTAAAAAGAAAATAATCCCTTATATTATGGGATGGAGGGAGTACGATGTAAATCCTAAAGTTGAACACGGGTGACCTGATTTAACAAGAAAAAAAAAGAAAAAAAAACTATTACTCGTACAATCCTTCTCTTTTTGGGTTTTGGAGCAATCGAGACAGGGGGAGGCCTTGCCCGGAAATAGAAGGGGGGTATATGGGCCCGGCCCAACTACGGGAATCTGGGAGGTGGGTGGGTCCCACGGCGGAGACTCCGAAACCCGCAAGCAACCACCCACCAGGCACCAACCCGGGTGGTTCGTGTCGTGGAATTCATGGCTGGCCGTGGCCGCGGCCTCTACTAGACTACCACTGCTGCCGCCCTGGACTCCACGAGACGTGCCCCACTCGACAACCCAAACCCCAACCTCCGCTACGTCTCCTCTCCCCCTTTTTTATTCCCACCCCCCACCTCCCCTGCCCCCCCCCCCCCCCCCCCCCCCCCCCCCTCCTCGTGCTCCGCTTTCTCCCCCCCAAATTCCTCGCCGCCCTCGGTGGCCGCCTCCGCCGCCTCGCCTCCCGGAGATTCGCCGCCTTCGCCGCCATGAATCCCGAGTAGTAAGTCTCTCCTTCTTCTTCTCCTCCTCCTGTCGGCGGTGGGAGTATTCGCTGTCGGCGGTGGGTGGGTGGAGTCGGGAGTCGAGCGGAGCGCGCGGAGCCGATCTCGCCGTCGAGCCGCCGATTCGCCTCCCCGAGCCGTGGATTCCGGCGGCGGCGCTAGTCCGCCGCCCCCCCTGCTTGCTTCTCGTTGGACGTGGTTGCTTGTGGAGGTGGGGGTGGTCGTTAGTCGTTCGTTACCTGTCGTCTGGTCCCCGCCTCCCCCACGCCGGGAGGGAGGGAGTAGCAGATTCTCTCGGATGCGCTTTTCCGCGCTTCGTCCGCCATGAGCGTTTCTATTGCTTCGTTGGGGGTTTGTTTGCGTGCGTCGGCTGCTTGGCTTGCTGTGGTGCACTTACTGATTTGCTTGGGTGATTCTGCAGTGACTACCTCTTCAAGCTTCTGCTCATCGGAGACTCGGGCGTCGGGAAGTCTTGCCTGCTTCTGAGGTTTGCGGTGAGGATCGCTTCCTTACCCTGTATTGAGATTTCTTTTTTTTTTCTTTTTAGCTTATAATTTAGGGTTTCGTTAATTTGAATGCATCTCGTATGGCCAGAAGCCTGTGAACTTTCAAGACACCAATTTAGTTCATTGGAAAGATAAGAGGGCACTTAAAATTTGACTAGAGAGTATCACCTAATTGGTTTTATTTAAGGCATATGTGTGATGCATGTTTGCGAATAATGACTTGACATCGGCAACGGTGACAAAGTAGACATTGATTGCTTTACTGCTTGGGGTATGTTCATTGATCCAAGATAAAAACAATGCCGTGGGAGATTTGTAATGGACTTGAATTTGCATGACAAGTTCCTCCGTAGGGTGCCCTGATAATGTTATTTGCTGTTTGGCCAATGATACAATCTTACATAGAATCATAGAAATAATCATAAGAGTTTATCTGAATTTTGTTCTGCTTTGGGTAGTTTCCGTGAACAATTTGGAAAAAAGATTGAGGTGTTTTGGTCATTTTGTCAAGGTCTGTGGCATCTCAAGTTACTATACTTTCGTGTCACAACATTTGTAAAGTATAATAATGGACAAGCTTGTGGATACTGATTTAGTTAGTAGTAGTGAATTGCCTAAAATGAGCTAAGGTCTGGAGAGTTTCTGTTTTCAATGTCCTCATTTTCCAACAATACATCTGACAGAAATGCAACCAGTAATGATGATCAAGTGGGAGAGCGTTTACTTCTAGAATCATGTGCTATGGCAGCTGTATTCATAGTCTGCATCATATTTTTGTTTGGTAGCTCCTCCTGGCCTTGATTAAAGGATCTATCTTCTCATTTCTTTTGCAGGACGATTCATATCTGGAGAGCTATATCAGTACCATCGGTGTTGATTTTGTAAGTTCAATTTTTCCATGTGCATAAGTTTGCACAAATGAGCCTTTTTTTTCTCCTTAATAGCCTTTTCACTCCATGTTTGACCTGCTAGAAAATCCGCACTGTTGAGCAAGATGGGAAGACAATAAAGCTGCAAATTGTAAGTAAACCATTCTAGTGAAGGCTGTAACATTTTTCCAGACTGCTAAGAAACTTCAGCTCTGATATGTCAACTTGTTCTCCTTCAGTGGGATACTGCTGGCCAAGAGCGATTTAGGACCATTACAAGCAGCTACTACCGTGGTGCCCACGGGATCATTGTGAGCACTCTTCACATATGTCACTATCCATCTCCCATGGATTAATATTACCCCGTGCTTGCTAATTATGTAATGTATGTTCTGTAGGTTGTTTATGATGTGACTGATCAGGAGAGCTTCAACAATGTCAAGCAGTGGCTGAATGAAATTGATAGGTATGCTAGTGAAAATGTGAACAAGCTCTTGGTGGGGAACAAGTGTGATCTAGCTGAGAACAGAGTGGTTTCTTATGAGGCTGGCAAGGTATTTTTTTGCTTTGTGTTTCCATTACCCTCGCATAAATATCTTTTGACTTCCTTGTGGATTATACCTTGTTCAACTGGCATACATATGTTTTAATCATTGACAGGCCCTTGCTGATGAGATTGGGATACCATTCCTGGAGACCAGTGCGAAGGATGCAACAAATGTGGAGAAGGCATTCATGACCATGGCAGGAGAGATAAAGAACAGGTGACATTCCCTCCAGATATTTGAAGGCTTATTCTAGGAAATTGCTATTTTGTGCTTAATCACCATGACCTCCTGATATATAGTTACATAAGGAAAGAATTCATAGAAATGAACATACTATGCTGGACCATCATTATTGGTATTAGCATTCACTTGCATTACCTGACACCTTGTTCTTTGTTTGAATAGGATGGCAAGCCAACCGGCTACAAATGCAAGCAAGCCTGCAACCGTGCAAATGCGAGGCCAACCTGTTGCCCAGCAAAGCAGCTGCTGCTCTTGATTGTCAATCTAGATCACAATAGTGTGCTTGTTTGTGCACCAAGCAACACTTAATTGGTTGCTCTATCCCTGTAAATTAAGTCTATTAGTACTATCAAAAAGCTTGATGTGTTCTGTGTCGGATATTATTGGAAAAAGTCTGTCCCCTAACTGTAACGAAGCAGCAGATGCTGTGGGCCTGTTTTAACTGCCTGTTCATATTTCTATGTTTCAAGTGGCTTCGATGTTCGACTTTATTCGATTAATGGTTCCACTTGCAAACTGTGCTACGAAATGCTGATGTTGGAGTGCAATCTTGTCATATCAGGCGCGCGCTGCCTCCGTAGTTATATATTTTACTGTAGAAATTTATGTGGAATTGGTACGCCCTGTAGAATTTGCGTGCAATTGGGACGACGTTTTTGCATTGAATTTGTTGATACTACCACCAAACTCAAATTATGACTTTTCTTGGGATCAAAATGTGTGATCAGCCTAACATGCTAGTCCTATTCGAGTTCTGGCCGCAGGATGTACAAGCAGAATCACAGATTTGTTTGCAAGAGCAAGACGGTACATCGAGACAATGTACAAGCAGAACCACATTTTTGTTGCATACTCCTGGATGATGTACAAGCAGAATCACATTTTTGAGCTTGTTGTCAGCAACAAACCTGAAGCATGAACTTACCCTTATTCACAACATATATGAGCCAAAAGGGCACTCAGGCCACGTTGCCACGATCGGATGCAATCAGTATATTCAAGGTGCTTATTTTCCTCCCACTGTGGGATGCTTCAACTGAAACCAGGGGGGATAATCGCAATTACACGGTTACAAGCACATAGCTGATATGAACATGGCAGGCATTAATATTTTTTTATAAAAATTATAAGGCTGCTAATGTACATGCAAAACTAGCAATATGTCTCTCTGTTCACAGGCTATCTCCAAGCGCAGGCTTGGCAGCCCACACCTCATGTAGTGTTCTCTGATCTCACTGGAAAACTTAAAGCTTCATTGATCCTACTGAAAACAAGTCGGAGCGGGATGCACGCGATTGTAGGCCCACTAATCTTGCCAACTACGGGCTTCCTGCTTGCACCATCTCTACGACTGCTGGCGAAAGATGAGAGCCTACGCATTTTCCTCGGTGAAGTTGCTGATTTCTTTGTGTGTGGCCGCCGTGACTTGTCCGTATCATGCTCTGAGATCTTTTTCTTACCGCTGGGCTTCGGTCTTGATGCAGGTCTCGATGAATGTGACGATCTTGCTTGCCTTGGTTCCGCAGGCTCGCTCCTCTTTAGCAAGTTGTTAAGACTGCTAGTTGCTGGGCGCAGATCATTTCGGCTCGCCGCAGAACTACTATCTTTTAAAACCTCCACAGTTATAGGGTAACCGACAATGGGCTTACCATTCCATTTACTCATGAGAGAAACAAGAGGCACACGGTGGCCCTTGTAGCTTCCTTGAGCAGCCAATTCTACATCATATACCTTATAGTCTGTCCGTGCATTCTTGATTGGCTTTACCACATGGGGACTGGAAGGTTCTAGACCAGGTTTCTGTTCAGGTGGTATCACTTGAAGCGGCTCATAATACGGGGAAGATGGTGCGCCCTTTTCTGATTGTGAGCGGTTGCTTATAGTTTCAGATGATTCATCATGCTCAGGCCCACTTCCATAATACTGTTGCTCCAAAGTACTGGCACAACCATCAGCAGGAACTATTGCAAGTTGCATATTGTTCTTAAGTGCAGGGGGCTTACAGAAAGCACTGCCCACCCTGGCATCCACCTCAACAGCATCACTGTCTAATGCTTGCCCTTTTACTGTTCTTCCATGTTGTGCCAACAAAGTCCTATCGTTGTGGTTTTCTTGTGTTCTTTGACTAACAGAGCTCATGCTTTTCTTCTTAGAACTTCTGTGACCATGAGGCGAAGGTATGACCAGTTCAGTATATTCAGCAGTTTGCTTCCTGGGTTTTGAGATCTGGCCCTTGACTGATGCACATGATTCATATTTATGCAGATGATCTGAAAAAGATACAGCTGACAAGAATTAAACAATTGCTCCCTATGATAGTTCAAAGAGTGAGAGACATCAATTGCACACACTCATTTGGACGAGAATGAAAGAATTAATAATCTGCTACCAGATTAAATTGACAACATTTATAGATTGATAGATGTATGTCAGAAATCTAAAAGAACATCTGAAAACCCATTGTCTACTCAATTAAAATGCACAGAGAAGTTGTTCAACGAGCTTCATGACCAAAAATATTGTTCTTGTAAATCTAATTGCCTGACCTATGAAATGGGGTCATCATTACTTAGTGCAGCATGCTTAAAATCATATCGCAGCTAAAATCAGGAAAATAATCCTAAGAGTTTACCTTCTTCGAGGGCATCTTCTTCCATAACAAGGGGGGTATCAAAATATTCATCGCCATCAGAGCAGTCATTATTGAGAAACCCAGGCATGCATGAGACCTCCGCTTCCTTTACTGGAATTGCCTTGGCAACACTATCATGATTTGCACATGATGCATCTAATAAAGTTTCCACACTTGAGGTCCCTGAGCTGTATGAATAATTATTTACATCCAATGGGAAACCAAATTTCCCCCTACTTGGTTCAAATGCATTGGACATTTTGCCTCCTGAGTACTGGGCAGAAGAATGCCCTGAAGGGTCCCAGTGGCTATATGCTGGAACTGCCACAGCTGAATCTTTACATAACTTTGATAATGGGCGACGTCTGTCTTTCTTCCTTGAATTTTCATAAGCTTGGCCAATATTGGAACGCTTCCTTTTTGTTGCCGAATGAGACTGCTGATCACCTTGTATCCCATTGGTACCAGACAAGCTATAACCAAAGTTTGCACTCTCAAGAAGTGGTAGATCCCGGTGCCCATTTAGGACGTATGAACTGTGTTTCTTTGATCCAATCTCTGTAAGGTCTCTCATACGTTGGGATCCTTGAACTGTGTCATCCTCAAAATCATTTGATGCCTTATGTTTCTTCCTTGATGATGAAGCATACCTAGTGCTTGAAGAGGACACATTCTGTGGCTGTTTATATAATGTTAAGGCCTGAGACAAACCTTTAGCTGACTCCTCTTCAATATCATACAGATCCCTTGCAGTGCGAGACGATTTTTTATTGAGCTCATTTATGTTTTTGGACTTTGCACAATAGCTGTTTTGGGATTCAAATAATAGGCCACTAGTATCATGTTCATCAGTATCATCTTCATTTGGAAAGCGAGCCCTTTCAAGTTCAAGAGCATGCATGATAGCATCTTCCCTGCGGACATACTTTCCTTCATTGTAGGCCCTCTTATGCTGGCGAGCTTGAGCCTTTGCTTTTTCTATACATTCCTCATACTCTCCACATCGAAATGGCTTCACACGCTTAGACTTCTCAAGATTATACCAGTCACTGTTGCAAAGTTAATTAAATATAGTGGGTAAGATTAAAAGAATAATAGTCAGATTTAGGGTACAGAAAATAAACCACACATACAATTCATGCTAAACAAAACTACAGTTAAATATAATGAATAGAAATAAAACATCTCTTCTGAAGTAACACATTTGGAAAAGGCATATAATAGCATTAGTTTATGGACATACTGAACAGTTAGAAGAAAATCCATCTAAACCTACTAGAAGTGATTAAGTGAAGACATCCGTACAACCTAAAGTCACCGATTCACCATACAACCTAAAAACATCGATTCACCATATAAATGGATCTTTGCTCTTATGTCCAAAGCAAGCTTCAGGAAGAAAAATATTCCAGGGAAGGAATCACAGACTTTAGCATACCATATCTGTAAGATATAAAAATCCCTTCAAGAGAGCATAAGAATTCAATCCAAAATTTACCTCCTAATTTTCAAGAGAAGCATGACACAAGTTGTCTTTGGTGTATACTGATAAAAGCTATAATCTTGTCACACTAATCGATATGTCCATTACCTCGCCCAATTCCCATATCTCATCATGGAGAAAACAGGGGCTGAGCAAAAATAAATAAAATAAAATCCATTGACTATTATAGTCTCCAATACACTACACCGTAGATAACAACTAACGCTAACTGTAAACACACCAAACATCCCCGAGCAGCCTTGCTGAGCTTGAGGCATATATACTAAAAATTCAGAAAGCCACCCAGGAAAAGCACAATACACTATCTTCCAGTTCTTCCCAAATCAAGAACCACATCACAGTGTTCTTTGCCCAAATTCAGAGTGGACACGAAACAGAGGTAGGTCTAAATGGCCATAAGACCAACAACAGACTAGAGCATGGATCATCTAAAGCATGCAGGAACTCTTAACAAAGAGAAAGGAACAGAAGCAAAGCAATCAGAAGAAAGAGACAGGGGATTGGAGAACGACGAAGGAGGGGGAGGGGTGTGTGTACGGACATGCTGCCGTCGGGGCGGCCGAGGAGCTTGATGGGCGTGCCGGAGGAGCGCGGCGGGACGACGCAGTTCTCCGGGAGCTCGTCGGCGCCGAGGATCTGGCCGGGCCACCAGGATCCGTTGCGGCGGCGCACCCACACGAGCGCCCCGACCTCCGCGTCCCGCCCCGTCACGCCGTCGGGCCACTCGCTGTCCGCCGCTCCCGCGCCGCAGCTCCCCATCCCCGCCGCCTCCTCTCCTCTCTCCCCAGCCCCCCTCCTCCCACCTCCTCCACTGATCAATCCAAGAACGCGCCCCCTTTTCCCGGTCCAAGAACTCAAAACCGCACAACCCCCCGGAATGAATCGGGAGACAGCGCGAGATTCTCCCTCCTCCCCGACCCCGACCGCGAGCGCCTGCGGCGGCTGCTGCTCCTCCTCCGCCGAGGCGGGAGGTCTCCGTGCTTGTGTGGAGGGGGGGAGTGGAGGAGGAAGTGGAAAAGGGCAGAGGAGGAGGAGGTGGAGGTGGAAGAAGGTAGAAGGGTGGGGGGTTTGGGGGCGTGCGTGTGTGTTGATTGGGCCGCTTCCTCGGCTGGGCCCAAAAGCCCATTAGGGTAGCTTTGCTCTGCCGCGGTTGAGAGATGGGAGATTATCCTGGCCGTCCGATTAGTTATGGACGTCTTCCCTGGAATCCTGGATGTTCCTTCTATAGGAAAGACATGGCGAATTAGGCATCTGGCAAACGCGCTTCGACGCATAATGATAAGGGCCAGGTTAGGGTTTATTCTAAGCACTTTGGTTAGCGATGTAACATATTATCCTAGCCGTCCGATTAGTTTTATGGACGTCTTTCCCGGAATCCTGGATGTTCCTTCTATAGGAAAGACATGGCGAATTAGGCATCTGGAAAACGCGCTCCAACGCACAATGATAAGGGCCAGGTTAGGGTTTATTCTAAGCACTTTGGTTAGTGATGTAACTATGTTCTCCGATCAATAAAACTAGCCGACTAGCATTCCCTAAATAAAAGGGCCAAGTTAGGGTTAGGGTTAAGGTTCGGGGATGGGGTTGGGAAGGAGGGTGGCGCTGTGGAGGGAAGTGGGGAGGGATGGTCTAGGAGGATTGTGGGCGGCTGGTGAGGTGGCGGTGGCGTCGTCGGTGTTGCGGGGTCAGGAGGTGACAGTGGGCCAATATTGGTGGCAGGGGACAAGTAGGGAGAAAGGGAGGGGAGGAGGTTGACGGGGCAGGGACACTGGGACACGCTAGCATGTTGATGCCTTTCGTTGCCAATGAGACCGAGCAGTTTCACGGTGGGGGTGATGGTGGAGAAAAATATTGACTTGGTGGTGAAGCTTGCTGGAGGGAGGTTGCTCGTCCAAGACTTCTTGCATCGTCGTGTTTACGGATGGACGGAGCTGTGGAGAGCGAGAGAAAGAAGATGAGAGAGAGAGAGAGAAAGAGGAAGATATGGGGAGGGGGCTAATAGGCTGTTGGGTTGTCGAAAACCGTTCATGGGCTGCGAACGCTAACCCATTAGCCTACATAACAACGGGTTTTACGCACGGATTGATTCATCCAGTCAGTTTTCTCTTAACTTATGGTTTGTTGTCTGAGATATGCCATTATTTTGAGAAAGGCGTAAGATAAAGGCCTATTTGGCAAGGTTCCAACTTCTCAATCTAACTCCAGGAGCAAATTCTGAAGTGGAGCTGTTGAGCAACCCAAAACCCGCTTCACCTTTGTAGTTCATTTTTTCATATCACTCTAGCCAACTTCACTCCCATTTTGGTGGAGCTGAAACCATTTGTTTCTGAGTTGGAGTTGAAGCCCTATCAAATAGACCCTAAATATTTATAGAAAATATGTAGTATAAACCATATATGCAGTGCAAACTTGAAAACTAAGGTAAGATCCAAAATGCATTAATCTAGGAGTAAAAGTTTTATTCATGTTGAAGTGGACAAATCTCAGACGTCAATTTTGGATATTACAGTAGTTTTCAGGTATGCACTATCTATGTGGTTTGCACTATATATTGTAAGCTTCGCTTTTATGTTTTTTTGTTTAATATTAGACATATTCAACAACCTCATAATATATTTTTTTTGTTAAAATGAGTGTGTGTATTTCAAATGTTGTTACAACAAGAGTTTTATGAAGAACAAGACAACATCCACGTTACAAATGGAAAATGAGTTAGAAAACTAGTAGTACACAAACACACCAATGGTTCGTAAAATAGGATAACATCCCACTAGTCCTCACACATAAGAACAGGTAATGTTGAAGTCATAAAAAAAAAACTACATATGTTTAGACTTTCGACTCCAACCATAAATCATCAGCTGATAACATCGGCTACCATCTCGATTTTCTCGGTTTTTCAAAATTTTTTGCCTCCTCGAAATAGGTGACTCGTATTTTTATTCTGCGCAGAAGCTCCTCGATTGGGCAGGTTAACCGATGATGTTAGGTTTCTCAATCATCGGGACTGTTCATGGATGCTTGTGCCATGCCTAGTGTCCGGTTTAGTTGACTAGATGTGGGCAGTCCCAGCGTGCATGCGTGCCATAGAGACCGCTTTGCATTTTTTTCATAGATGCGCGTGATACCAATGAAATAGCAAAGCAATGCTCCCACCACTTGCGCTTTGTTGTAATGTTTACAAGATAACTCTTATTTGTGCGTGAAATGTAATGTGAACAAAAGAAAATTCAATTTATAAGGACAATGTTGTAATCATAACGATATGAGGGCATTCTAAAAAAAAACCGTCCAATCATATCCCTTGGCTGGTTGCCTACTCATCCACGCAACACCTTCATCCCATCTGCCACTCGATGTCCTCCTCCTCCCCCCCTTATCAAGGCTTGTCAGCCGAGCCGCCCCCATGCACACGGCGCCAATCGGTAGATCGGGCCAATGAGGAAAGATCTGGCGTTTTCAATAAGGCTCGGAGGAGGATCAGGGCGTGGTGATGTCCCAACTTATGGCGAAGGAGAGGCGTCACGGCTGACACTCTCTCTCCGAAAGAGGAGGAACACGAGTAATGGGGAGGTGGTGGCTAGGTGGAGGAAGCACGGAAGGAAATGAGGTCGACAATAGGATGCTCTGGCCGAATGAAGGGGGCGCCGCCACCATTGCCATCACTGTGCCGTTGCCGCGGCTTCTGCCTCTCATGTGTATTATGTCATCGCGACTCCTTTGGTCTCCCTTATGCTAGTGGCAAAGCCATAAATTTTTAAAGAACTAGTTGATACCCCGCGCTTTGTTGTGGGATATATATAGATAAATGCATGTTATACATTATATAAATGGTAGATGTATATGTTTAAATAATGTAGATAATGATTTGACAATGCCTGCATATTGAGTTCTTAAAATACAACAAAATTGTAAATGACATATCATGTTTATGTGATATTTAAAATACTCTAGATAATTATTGCTAGTGGGTGATGATGCCGCACACTTACATGTGATTTAATTTTTTTTGAGGGAGCATGCGGGGAGTAGTTCCTGCAATTCATTACAGAAGAAGAGAATTGATCCAGTTTATAAGGGAAACCGAACCCAATAACCTTACAACGACACGGTTAATTTGTGGAAAACCGGCGAAAACAACAAGCTGAACCTAAAAACTAAGTATAACTGTCCATTAAGGAAAAACCTCCTAAAACGATGCCTTCAAGAAGGACATGCCGACCGAACGGCGACATCACCCGATCCTACGAATCTAGGTTTTCACCTGAAGAAACCCCTTGATGTGGAGATAAAGGAGGGCTCCAATAGCAACGCCTTCAAGAAGGTGAACGGCGCCCGAGAGCGTTGCCATTGCTAGCATTGGCAAGCCGAGCAAGGATTTCACCTCGTAGTCTCATCCAAACAAAGCAACCACAATGGAAGCCACCAAATGCCACCTGCACACCAAAGGTACCTGTTCTATGCACACAACCACCTGTACACCGTTGACGACCTGCTTAGCCACCACGCTGGACCGGTGGAGCTCGTCGGCGCCACCCGGACTCCACTACTATCGGTCCGCACTGGCCTCACGCTAGAACGCGTGGAACCGCTGGAGAGGCACCGGACCTGGGCTTATGCGGCCAGATCCGGCTGTCCCCGCGCAGCCCTCGCCACCGGACCAAGACAAGGTGGCCGTCGACGCCAGGTGGGGAGGAGGCAGGACACTGGATGCCCCAGATCTAGAGGAAAGGAGGGAGGGAGAGAAGAGAGGGAGGAAGAAGGGGAGAGGAAGAGGGAGGGAGGCGCCGACGCCACTGGCACCGCCTTCGCCGGCGGCGGCCATGCGAGCGGGACGCGACCGGGGAGCCCTGCGCACTCAGGCAGTCGCCTCCCGTGTCGCCCAAGGAGAGCGGCAAGGGAATCACTGGAGGAGGAAAAGCCCATGTGATTTAAAATACTCTAGATAATAATTGCTAGTGGGTGATGACGTGACACACTTACATGTTGATCTTTAGAAGTTGGTGGTCATCATCTTTATAGTAAGATCAGATAGGGTTAAGATAGGATTCAACTATTGAAATGTCAGTTTTCTATAAAATTTGCATGGTGATTTAACAAAATGTAAACAAGAATTTTGAGGCAGTCCTAGGGCTCAAGCACCAGCTATCCTAGGCCTACCTCCTTCTCTTGTCTTATTTTAGGAAATTATAAGGTTTCTTCCAACTAAAATATTTAGAGGATCATGTCCATTTATTATGTGGTCTAGGGTTTTGTTTATGAGGTTCTCAATAAAGATCAGGGATTGTATCTATATCAAATTGCCAAAGATCCAATTGGTCACTAAAGATTTTGGGCCTAGGACGCTCACCTATTTGGTGGTGATGTTTTAGTAGTTTGATAGAGAAATGATGTCATAGGCTCTCCGGATCTCCCATTATATTTGAGATATGAAGTGAATAATTCAAGTCATCAAACAAACATAATGAAATATCCGACGCCTCGAGAGAAGAATATTGGAGACATTGCTGGGCATTTAGCCTGCCAGTCAACTTCAGCCTGAGATGTGCCTGTCAAAGCACTCGAAGGCGGCGACCAGATGTGTTACACATTCAGAAGACTTGACAAAAATGGCTAAAGATATACAACATCTCAAATATTCTTAACTCATACTCATGTGAATCTAGTTTCCAGGATGTGCACTAGATTCACACTTTCATCTTAAGCATGAATATACATAGCAAAATATATCTAAAGCAAATAAAATTTATATTACAACTACTTAATAGATACATGGGCCGACCGGCCAAATATAGCTATATCAGAGAACAGCGGAAGCTTGACTAGTGTTAACGACCAAATTTGGTAATATCAGTGTCGGAGATAAAGACTAGATTGAAGCAGAATCGAGGACGAAGATCGTTGCGGAAACAGAGCAAGAATCGGCTGCAATCCGAGTCGGCTATGGTCAGGATCGGCAGAGTTCGAGTCAGACAGGGCTAGCCGATACAGCCGATTCCGAGAGTACGACTCGGTGTATATCATCAGGTTGAGTTAATGTGCTTCACGTGAGTTGCCACACACGGGTTGAGTCCTAAGAAGGCAATTGTATCTATTAATTAGGATATTTTATGTAATTTCCTTAGAGATATGTTTGGGCAAAAGTCTGCCGTAAAGACTTATGGTATTTTAGAGTTTGTTAGAGATAAGAGTCGTGTCCGAGACGGACATATCTTGTAATTCTCGGGTATAAATAGACCCGAACCCCATGTAATTGAATTAACACACGTTCAATACAATCTCGGCGCATCGCCACCTTTTACTTTCGTTTTGTTTTGACGAGTTCTTGCTTTCGAGTTGAGCTGCATCGGTTTCGATCTTCAACAAGAGGTAAAACTTGTAATGGCGGCTTGTGTTCTCGGGATTAGTGCTTCCATCTCTATGATACTCTAATCTTGTTTATGTAATTCGTCGAGTTATCATATATCTTACATAATCTGCGGTAATATCGTCATCTAACCTACAATCGGCTAACATCTGTTAGTAGAAGGCAGCCGTTTAGGTTAAATAGCAACGTTAGCTTAGATTATATAAGATATCTACCACTCTATGAAACATCCAGCGGCTTGATTGTCTAGATATTGTTCTTCTTTTCATACTTAGTGCTGCATCAGTTAGGTTTGATCTACTAAGTTGTGCTTAGAATTCCAATCTCTAGCCTGCTTTCTGGTTGCCGATTAGGGTAGCATCGGGGTTTCAGCCGATCTTACCTGATTTAACTATAGTTATCTCATATGCTTAATTGACATGTTAAATCTGCCCTTTATATTAAGATCTTGTCGCATTTAAGTATATTATGCTTCTGTTTGATATATTTTACTTGCTTTAATATCTTAATATAGAGTGGTATCGGAGTATTAGCTGATACATGCTAGATCTATCTGATCGGCTATGATATGAACGTATATAATTCTGTTGTTAATTTATATTTCGATCTAAGTGATTTATACTGTCTCGGCATGATGACCGATCTATCCCAATCACTTGATTTAAGTATATATCGACATGAGGATTATATATTGTTAATACCTACAGCCGATCGAGTAGATCTAGTCCTTTCTTACTTATTTATAACTACCGATCGATGCATTCATGACATCGGCTCAAAGATAAATGATATGTCATCGGCATTTAGCCGAGCGGCTATCATTTATAGGATTAATCGCGGTTTCTTTGTCATTGTTTCTTGTTGATTGCAGGATCAAATCAACTGTCACGCTAACATACCTGAAGGCGAGTTTTGGACCTGCACTGGAGTTAAGCAGATCTCTCAGGCCTTGTGTTTTACATCAACAACTACCCAATCCTCAAGCACACCGACTAGGGGTTTACCCCATTAAGTTCAAATCCTAGAAGAAGCAGTCGAAACCCGCATCACTCAAATTAAACTAAGTCTATTCCTGCAAAACATAAATTAGACAAAACATGGCAAGACTCAGTACATTAATCAAATTAATGTACTGGCAAGAGCACTATCAAACCTACATACATGAAAGCTCTATGTCAAAGGAAGGCTATTTGTAGTCTCAATTTTCAGCATAAAGCCAATTTTAGTTCACAAACCATTTACAACGTAATTTAAGCAAAACATTTTAGCAATATGTAAAGCATATTAATCATAGCATGATTTCAACAAAAATAGATAGACATCATTCCCTTACAACACAACGGGAAGTAAGGCAATCATATCATATATACCAATCTCATCATCATCTCAAAACATTTAGTTTCAAAAGCATTTAGAAATCACAAAATTATACCCATAGCACATCATCATGTCGCTTATGACCGTGAGTACGGCTAATCGATTAGTTTTTAGAACTCTGCAGAGTTTGTACAGCTTTACCCATATGATATGAACACTCTGGTTTGTTTTGTGCTCGCGACGCACCACCACACTCTACATGTTGAGTGCGGTCTAGAGGTCATAACGAGGCTTTTACATTAAGCATTGTCTAACCTTGCATGAGCACGATACGTGTTCCTCCATCCTAGACCATACACGTTATATGACCTAGAACCGTTAAGTGGCGGGCCCACACCTTAAACTTAACGACGTGGTGGCGGACACAACGGGAACCCACCATGTGGCACAATATCGTTGTATTGGACACACTTAGACGCCCATGCCATGAGGCAGAACAGTACACTCGTCCCCTCACGGAAATCACACACGTAGGGAATTTATCATCCTACGATCACACACACATGGGTAGTTTCTCTAGGCAGCCCACAGTACACTCGTGGCCCCTACCTATACTACAACGGCCTCCCGAATACAAGATTAGACAAATGCTTAACATAATAGGCTAAGGTCTCCCCATAAAGACACATGTGGATGTACGGTAAATATAATGGGTGATATGATGTTCGGTTCTTAATCGACTCAGGCGAACACTCCCCCTATCGGTATGCAACTACTACCATATGCATACCACTTGCCGCCCAAGTCTAAAATCACATTTTATCTCATTTTATTTCACAAATAATCAGATAATCACCTCTGAACATAATGTTTAAAAAGGAGTTCCAAATAGTATATCAAGTGACTCATAACCATGTTTTATTTATCACTAAGCAAGGCTAAGCATTTGCACTTTATAAAAGCATAGTATAGTCATATGAGCACAATTAAAGTACTCTAATTAACCCTAAGGTTGAAAAAAGCAAGGGGTTATTTTCAAAAGGGGATTCATGCATCTTTTAAAGGTACAACTACAATCTATAGTTTTGAAAGTACCGATAGTTAGAAATACGCATGCAACTTTACAATCAAAACATTTAGCCCGAAAACATAGGATTCAATATGTTCAAAGGAAGGGCAACACTTGCCTTGGTTGATATAAAACTTCCTTGAGATCAGCTATAAGACCAATCACCTCACCGATAACGAATTCACTGTCTAAAAGAAATAACGGTAACGATAAATACCAAAACATGTAAAAATTTAAAATGCTCAAGAATGCATGAGTTTACTAGTGTGGTTAGGTACTGGTCTAAGATGAATTTAGATGAAAGAATTTATATTTTATCACTTTGCATTTGAGAGTTATTAATTTTCAAAGTTTAAAACTAGCACTAGATTAATTAAGCTCTAATAGTCCTTAGGTGCATTTTAGGTCCATGATTTATGAATTGTTGACTTGATGCAGTGAAGGGGATGTTCTCAGGAGTTCAACAAAGTTGTTTTCACAATTTTTAAAGTTAGCATGATTTTCCTATGAATTTTATAGTTTGCTTCATTATAGACCATATTAGTTATTTAAAATTTTAGAAATGTTTTAGTTATGGTTTCACCTAGAGATTAGTCTATAGATCGAAAGTGCATACCTCTGTGAAACTAACAAAATTTTAGTTTTGCCCATTTAGAGTTAAAATGAATTACTTATGGATTTTATAGTATCTAGTTTGCACTATAGTAGTAAATTTGATTAAATAAACATTTGGTGACATATCTATTACAGAGAGTGCTAAGTTTTAGTTCATGAAAAATGAGAGTATGATTTTCTGAACATTCTGGAACTTAATTCACTTCAAAAAGAGTTAAGGTGAATTTTCTATAAATTTTATAATTTGGAGGTTGCTCTATGTTCATTGTTTCTTATATGAATTTTTAGAGCTATTTTTTCCACTGTAAGTGCCAAGTTTTATGTTTCTAAATTAAAGTTCATAAGTTTGTGAGTTCACAGAAATTTGATTCATCCAGATTGGAGTTAAAATGGATTTTATATGCATTTTACAAGTTTTGGGCAAGTTTTCAATTGTAAAACTTGGCACTTACAGTCAATTGTTTTGATCCTATTATATCAAAACATGCATATATTCGAATCTTTTGACATATTTCTAACAAATTTGACATATGTTTCACATTTGACATAACTTTGATAGATTTGGCTTCAACTGATAAATTTGAATCAATTTGATATAATTTTGACAAAATAAAATGAACAAAATTTGACACAAATTTGGTACACTGATTTTGCTCTTGCGGTGGTAAGAAAGCAGAACCAACAAATCAGAAGAGGAAGACGAGAACAACACCACCATTGTCTCTCTCCCCACGCTCATCTTGCTCATCCCTCCATGCCGCCACCTCCCTCCCTCCCTCCACACATCGGCGCCACCGTCGCTGCATCCAACCCTCTGCACGCCTGCGCCGCCCCCTCCTCCCTCCGCGGGTCGGTGCCAGTGCTGCCGTCCCCGTCTCTCCACGTGTCGACGGCTCCACTGCCCCTTCCTCCCTCAGCGCGTAGGTGTCGTCGCCGCCCCCTCCCCCCTCCGCGCGCTAAAGCCAGCACCACCTCCCCCTCCCTACACCGCTGTTCACGTCGAGAAAGGAGAGAGAGAGATAAGGGTTGGGCAGGGGGCAGGAGATGGATAAGATTGAAGGAAGGGTATTTTGGTTAGTGTGAATAATAAATATATATTTTTTCTTTTTTTTAAATGAAACCCTAACGGTGTAGTTTAAATAGGGTGAAACGATAGGTTCGATTTAGAAAAACAGGGTCAATTAAGCAAACTAGAAAAAAAATAAGGTCTGATTGATAATTAGCCTTCGAAACATAGTCAAATAAGCAATTATCCCAAAGCTTTTTAACATTTTAATAAAATTTGTTAAAAAAAATTATCGTTATTCGCTTGTAACCGATCAGTAATTATGGCCTTGTAGGTATTTGACAAAACACGTTTTCTTGGTAACTAGATGATTCCCCGTAAGTTGCTGCGTGAATTGGTATAGAACTTATGTTTGCAAATTTGATGATAAGAAATTTAGAAGGTATTGGGTATATACAAAAATGCTAGCTATAACTTAAGTCAAAATACAAATACAAAACATTATACAGCCCCATCGTTTGGCTGATAAGAGGAAAAAGCGAAACGACATATTTGCAAATGAAAAATAATTTGTGAATAAAATCTTTATATACGTGTTCTTAATGATCTAAAAACAAAGGCTAAAAGATAAACTATGATGTAAAAAAAAATCATAAAATCAACTCCAAATTTAAGGTTGAAAACTTAAATTTTGGCTGATAAGCATAAGCATAAGCGAAAAGATGAGGTTGATAATTTTTAGAAAAAACTTAACATATAAGAAAAAAAGATATTATGATAGTATGTTGATACCGTGAATGATCGATTATTGAACTGCCTTATGATCAAAACAGAACATGTCATATAGTTTATTTTTCTTTAATGTAATTTAGAGACACAACTATAAATGTATATGCTATCCTATATATGTGATATGTTCATTATGCTATACACAAAATTAAAAAGAAGACCGTTTAGGTTCATGCATAGCATTTGGTGGCCTATTGTTTGCTTGATTAATTGAGGGTTGCATGGTTGTGCATGATGAGAAGAAGTAAATACATGAATAAAACATGTATAACTAAGAGAAATCCGAGCGAAACAAAATAAAGTGACTTTGGGATGATCTTAGACGTTAAGTGTAAATCCAATGGACGTAAAATAATTAACGTAATGTGAAAGCACCACATGAGAGAAGATACTTAATAACTAAACTAAGGGTGTGTTCGCATATGCTGGTTCCCAACCCGGAACAGTAACACGGAAAACAGAGCAGTCCATTAGCATGTGATTAATTAAGTATTTGCTTTTTTAAAAAAAATGGATTAATATGATTTTTTTATGCAACTTTTGTATCGAAACTTTTTTAAAAAAATACCATTTAATAGTCTGAAAAGCGTGCGTGCGAAAAAGAGGAAGATGGGTTGGGAAAAAGGGGTGCTGAACACACCCTAAGTGGGATTCATTGTATAGGTTCCTAGAAAAAATGTCCATGCGTTACGACGGGTGAATGTTATTTTAATCATATTATTGTTAATTTTTTTCTAAAAAGTACGTCCTCCATTTCAAAATTATGACGCCATTGATTTTCGCACAACATTTAACCATTCATCTTATTAAAAAAAATTATATAAATATCATTTATTTTATTGTGACTTGTTGTATCATAAAATAAAATATAATCTGAACATATACTTTTCCATATTTATATTAATTTTTTGAATTTGACGAATGGTCAAACGTTGTGGGAAAAGACAACGGCGTTATACATTTTGATAATATTGATATCTATACATTTTGATAATATTGATATCTAGTTTGAAACTTTTACTAGGATGATGGTCATATCTTGTACGTTGCTTTCTTATGACTTGGCAAGATTTCTGAAGCAATTAGGAGTCTGACTCTTCTCCTAAGTTAACATGTGAGTTTTTTAAAATGATTTCTTATATCACTCCTTATGTATTTCTAAAAGCAAACGAACTTAAAAACCGACTCAAATACAAATGACGTACCAAAATATCGGCGAAAACATCTTCAATTTTTATGTTTGACGTAGATAAATTAAAATTGGGAAGAGTGCTACTAATGGTGTATATTTTTTCTTTTTTATTAATGTGGTATAATAATTCCTAGTCTTTGGAGTGAACATGTTGGTTTTTAGCTATATTTGTAACAAAGTTTGAAATCCAAAAGTTCGTTATATTTTAGCACGAAGGAGTTTTTTTAATTGCAATCTAAAATAAATAACACGCTCAAATATTTTTTAGTTAAATAGAGAGAACTTTTTGGCAGCAACTGAAAAATTACTCCTCGCAATATGTATGTATGCATGTATATTTGTTGACACCAAGATTGACTCGGTTTTCGTCATGGTGTTTTGTAATTGCAATGCATATTTGTTGACACTGAGACTGACTCGGTTTCCATCAGCAGCACATCTTTCTTTTTCTCTCCTAGACGGGAACACAATCCGACTTGTATACATGCACGTTGTCGTGACAAACGTGAAGAAACCCTGTAGCTAGCTTCATATGTTTGAGTTAAATACAAAGAGAGTGTTTGGTAATACCATAATTTATTTAATAAATCTATATCTTTATAAAACCAACTCAAACCTCAAACCTCAAACACGGATGACGTATCAAAATCTTAAAAAAATATTTTTAATTTTTATAATAATAAAGATAGAGATATATAGAGGAGATAAACCAAAATAAGGTTTTCGTGACCACATCAGTACATCACACGCGCGTTATTTGGGGTTCCGGCCCAATACGTGGCCCAATTCATCGGCATCGGATCGAACTCCCCCCTCTACCTCCTCCTCGTCTTCCGGCGACGCACGCCGCCGCCGCCGCCTGCCCTCTCTACTGACGTCTCGTCTCCTCCCCCAGAGCAGAGCAGGAGAGCCGAGCCAGGAAGCCACCGATCATGGCTGGTACGAACCCCAAATCCTCGACGTCCTCCTCCTCCTCCTCCTCCGCCGCGCGCGCTTTTCCTCGTTTTTGTGTGATTGCTCACCTCGTCGTGTGTCTGTGTGTGTGCCCCTGCGCATGGCGGCGGCGGCGGCGCGGGAGAAGACTACGAGCAGGAGCAGGAGATGGAGGTGGAGGCCCTGCAGGCCATCCTCATGGACGACATCAAGGGTTCTCTCTCTTTTTCTTTTTCTTTTTCTTTTTTTAATCTCCCCCCTGCACAATACTAGTTCTTTGCTTGCTCTAGCTTGTTCCTTGCGGAATTTAACCTGGGAATTGGGAATTTGATGATGATGATGATGATGATGATGATGATGATGATGATGATGCAGAGATCGACCCCAGCGAGAGCGGGCTCAGCACCACGGCCCGCTGCTTCCAGATCGTGCTCTCCCCTCAGGTTTGTGCCGGGGATCCTACCATATGTATCACTTCCTCGATTCTTCATTCAGTTATGACCTAAAGTATAGTTGGCAATAGGAACTCTTGGAATTGAAGAGATGTTGCAGTTTCGTCTGTCGTCTTATGATTAATTTGGTGAAATTAACGATCTTTTCCTTTTCACTTGGTTAGGATGATGATTTCGACGAGTCGGCTTATGTGCCAGGTAAAGACTAATTTATCAATATCAATATTATTATTAAAAGAAGAGAAAAGGAACATTTAGATATTCGGAACATATAGATATTCTGTATTTCTTGATTTATTCAATACTTATTGTAATTGTGTCATCCATCCTTGGTTTGCAGTCCAACTGGCTCTGATTTTTGCACACACTGAAAAATATCCAGATGAGCCTCCGCTTTTGAATGTCAAAAGGTTGTGTTTTTAAACTGGGTGATCCAGCATTGGTTGGAAGCAAGCGTAGCACCATTAAATTTCATGGTATCTTTATGCAAGATGTGTGCTTATATGCTTTCCAACTCTTATAGTTGAATTGCAAAACTTCCATGCAGTGTACGAGGAATGAAATCAGAAGATCTTGCATCCTTGAAAGAAAAGCTTGAGCAAGAGGTATGCACTTGGCTCAAGTTTGTTGTCAATCTAACTGTCAACTGTGTGCAAAACAACTTACTTCCTCTGTCCCTAAAAGAGTGTAGTTTTAGCTTAAGAATTTATCCCTAAAAGAGTGTAATTTTAGAGTGGTCCATTAGACCTCTTTAATATTACATCCTTTTCTTCTCGTTCTAACCATTGAATCAATAGTACTCCGTCCTCCTTGTTTTTTTCCCCTTCTCGTTTTCTCCACGTATTTTGAAGGACGTGGTAGTCTTTTAAACTCTTTTTGGGACAGAGGGAGTATGCGCTAAGTTCATCTGAAGATAAAAGTTTCAGAATGAGTCAAATAAACTTGGGCAGTTATTGTATTTTTTTTTTTACTATTTACTACTACAAACTACTTTTATTATCTGCTTCTACTGCCACTGTCATGCCTGTATATAGGATTTGTAAAATGCTCACTGTGACTTCACGAATATTCATTCAAATATTATGTTGATATTGAATATATTGTGCTTAAATTGAATAGACGATGTTCGGAGTCTATTCTTGTCTATCAGGTATATTCATTACAAATCACCTGATATGCCTTTTCATGCTCTGTTTATTATCCCCATGGTTTAGGCAACTGAAAATCTCGGCATGGCTATGGTCTATACTCTTGTCACATCGGCACAAGATTGGTTAAGTGAGAAATATGGACAGAATGCTGGAGATGGGGAATCTGAAGAAAATGAGGCAGAAGAGGAGGAGGTATAGCTAACTTATTCCCTTTGGCAAGTTTAATGATTTCTTTTTTGTGACCATCTGTGATAAGAAGATGAAATGAATATTTGGCCAGGCTTCAGACAGTGACTTATTTGCACATGATTAATTATTTTCCAATTAAGAGTACATATATTTCATCACACACTGGAGCTAGTCTAGGATGCATTTCTCAGGGCGGTAGTTATGCTTGTCGTACTGACTGCTGAGCCGCTTCATGATCAAATTCCACGGTTACTGTTATTTTCTGTATTATATAATCTTAAGATCGTTAGCCATTTATTATTCTGCCCCTCTGCAGCATGTATCTTTCCCATGCAATGTACTTTATAATGGAACATTTATAGGTCATTGTGCCCCATGGTGAAGCTGTTACTGTAGAGAGCTTTCTGGCTTGGAGAGATCGTTTTGAAGCTGAATTGGCGCTACAGCGTGCCAAGTAAGATTCTTTATTTAGCTTTCTCTTGATGTCATCATGGAGTCATCTTCACAAATGGCAGGCTTTCTTATAGCATTTGATCTTGAAATTTCAAGTGCCAAAACATGTTCTCATAAACAAATTTTTTTTCATGTGCAGGCTTATGCCAGAGTCAGCTCTTACAGCTCCGAAGGAAAAGAAACTCTCAGGAAGACAGTATTTTGAAAGTGGAAGGCATACAATGGTACTTAATTCTACTCCCTCTGTCCTTAAATATAAGGGATTTTTTTGTTGGATGTTGGTCTAGATTCGTAGTACTAGAATACTTCATATATTTAGGAACGGAGGGAGTATATTAGATTTTTTAAATACTGTATTGCATGTTTTCCCCTTTTCCAGTTAAAGGCATGCATATCCACCAATACATTTTGTTTATATTATTTTTGTTATGATCTTTGAATCTTTGTACGATTGTAAGTCTCACATATTTGAAATTTTCTTTCCAGAAAGGAGCAAGTACCACTGCTGACGAAGAGGAGGAAGAAGAGGAAGACATCGACTTTGATGAAGACTTCGATGGTAAATTTTCACTTACTTCGAGGATATTCTTTCTTGCCTACAACAATTTGTGTAGTTTGGAAGCGAAACCCACCTTACGAAAACCTGGTGTCATAATCTGTACAGATGATGAAGAGGACATGCTTGAGCATTACTTAGCAGAACAGTCAGGCAAGTCGGCCGCTTAAGGCTTCAAGATCATAGAAGAGGACACTTTGAGCAAAAATGGTTTAGCGAAGCACAATGTGGTTATATATTACAGGTGAAGCCCACTATTTTGTGCGTTTTCCCATCAATTGGTTGCCTGCTGATGAATACCTTCGTGAGGTTATCATCAATCTGATTTGAGTGTATTAAAGATGAACATACAGCGGCTGCGTAATGTACTTCGTTATGTAATCTATTGTGTTTTTGGTTTGCTTTTATCTCGAGGATAATTGGCTTTGTTTGTAGCTCGTGAAGCAACCAGAGTTCCGCTGATCCATTCAAGGCTCTGTGTATGATTTACTGCTGATAAATTACTTTCATTCAGATGGCATAATCTAGATACAAAAAGAACTGCTTCTATTTCCTCCTCCCATTGGCATTGATGTTGGTAAGAATGGACAATACATTGAGAATGTTCAAAAAGAAAAAAAAAAGAATGGGTAATACATCGGTGATCTACAAGACTACATACAACAACAAAGGGCTCTTCTATATTGTTCTACGATGGGCCCAAGCTTCGCCTCCTACCAGAGGAAAGCTTTCAACAACTAAATTGATTCGAGGGAAGTATAAACAAAAACCTATGCTCCCGTGAGATCATGCCTGCAGGACTGCAACAATCTCCATTTCTGCTTATTGAGCAACCTCACTAGACACATCCTTGATCAGTCATGGCTTGTGCAATATTAAGAAATGCACATATGTTTGCACCATGCACCAACGACCTGCATAGAGATCGATCAGCTTCTGGGTTGAAACCAGACGGAAACAAAGGAAGACATCCTCAGAGCACAAGAAGAAAGCTAACTCTGGGTTCTCTTTCATGATTCCATAATCTTGAGCAGCTTTGATCGATCTGTCATATGTTTGTTTCACTGCATCCTGTTTATTTTTTAAAAAAGACTTCAGCAGGTCTTCTAGTTAGTACATACGAGTAGCTTGCCAACAGGCAGAAACAGCAGATTATACCTGTATTTTGTTCTCAAAATCCTCCACTGACCACTGCATCAAACTGAACTCAGGGTTCAGTTCAAGTTCTCCAACTGCTACCTGTCATACGAGAGAAACAAAGGCATGATCAAAAGAGGGACCATGACCAAGCTCAGCTGGAATATACATCAATCGAACTTAGAAAGCAGTGCGCCCAAATTAATTTATAACAGCAGAAAAACGAGCAACACAATTCATCTAGGATCATGTAGTTTTGACAACAGAAGAATTGATAAAAACATTTGCATTACCCCACCAGCGGCAGTTGCCTTTGCGGGAGCAACAACTACTTTTGCTGTTCGTAGGATATCAACTGCTTGAGCAGTGCAAGGCATATTTGAACCTTCAGTAGGACCAAAAATAAATCAGTAGATGATATGGAATGAAGTAGTAATCAAAAGGACAAATTCAAAACTCCGTACATTCTATAAGAACACGGCAGCCAGAGTTAATTATTGCAAGAGCCTCCGCCTGGTCAATCTCATTTTGTGATGCACAAGGGAATGCAACGTCACACTTCTCACTCCATGGCTTTGCATCATCTATATATTTGGCATTTGGATATGATTTCAAGTATTCCCTGTTCGGTTAAATGGAATAATATGTCAAAATCTAAACCTTTATGAACTAAGGATAAGTTAAGGCATCTACCCACTTGAGGCTCCTTTGCTGAGCCTTAATGTTCCTTAGAATTGAATATTTCATGTAATCAAACCCTTCTGTGTCTAACAGATAACCCTTCGAATCTGCAATAATTTATGATAGTTTTCATTGATTAGAATTGTCATTGTACAAGTAGACCAAATTATTCTTATTTAGGATTGGGTTACAATGTGACGACCGGTAAGAAGAGAAAAATTCTCAAAACCAAGGGTAATGTTCTTATAGGAACAAGAGCAGAAACCATTATTTATGTCATTAAATAAATAAGGCCATTAGAATTCTGGGAAATCAAGCATGAGCTACTTTTTTAAGTAAAAATCAGTAAAAAGATGTGAATCATTGCGTCTTGGGGACAGGCAAACCCATAAGGTTTAGTCATGATAAATGTACCAAATTACTTGGTGAAATCATGGTAGTAAACTAGGTGATGCTCCTGCCTATCATACTACCTTATGTTATTTCCTAGCAAGATAATCCATGTTAAGGTTTCAATCTGTATATGGTATACCTGAAACTGTAACAGGAATAGCTTCACATGACAGAAGCTTTTCCAACACATGCATTGCTATCTTTCCAGAACCACTTATCACACATCTGCAGAAGCCATGCACATTAGGAAGTACCAAATGGTTACAAAACTATATACAAATAAACTAAATAGATCTATGTTAAAACCTTAATCCTTTGAGTTCCTTGTTCATATCAGCAAGCACTACACGTGCAAAGAATACCTGCAACAGGTTATAAAATTACTCTTTTCAACTGGAACAATTGTCTAGTTGACATGTGCAGCAAAAAGGGAAAGTTGCGAAAGAATGATAGTAGCAAGCAACATGATATACAATAGTTTCTGCTCAAAGGAAATGTTAAGGCACCACTTTACCAGTCCGTATCCAGTAGCTTCTGTTCGGAAACTAGAACCAGACCAGAAGATTTTAGGCCCTGTAAAATTCCCCTGCACAAGCATAGCAATGAAATCTACAGAATAAGAGAAAAGACTGACGAACCAAAGAAGTAAAATATAAAGCAAACTGCAAACCAATAGCCTTAAAGTAGACTGAGTGGACTAAGAATGAAGAGAAATGTTCAGATACAGGACAGATGTACCAAGCTATAACAAACTATTGAGCAATGCCAATTTTGATTCCTCAATCCCTGTAGTATGGTCTGAACTTGACTACATTCAGATATCACGAAACTAATACTTGATTGCACAGTTGCACACCATGATAATATAGCACTACCCAGTAGGACATCAATCACATCATCATGAACATGAAAAGAAAGTTTAAGATAATGTTATAATGCTCTAACTAGGGAAGGTCAGTCACTAATTTCCCTTTGGTTAATGGCCCTTACTTTTTAATTAGTCAGAATCAGAATACCCAAAATAAAAGGCAACGGCAGAAGATGACAAACAGTATTTCAAATAACATATACTGCAGAACAACTATTATACCTGAAAATGACCAGAAAGGCGTCTATACTGCCCAAAAAGATAACCCATTTCTCTTGGACCCACACCAACATCTTCAGCAGGAAAATCCTGCAGTAAGATTTTAAGCAAGACCTTCTGATTTAGATCAAAACAATTTGATTCCATTTTTCTAATATAGAACAATGGCATAATCTAAAAAAATGATATTATATCTGACAGGAATACCTGATCAGGCCCCAAATATCTATACAGCTCATCCATGAAACTTTGACAAAAACGCATTATCTGTTATAGAACGTTTTCAGATTCATGTGCAGTAAAATACTATTTTCCAAAGGAAACAAAATGCGACACAAATACCTCACTTTCACTTTTACCCTTTGGATCAAAATCACTCCCTCCAGCAGCTCCTCCAAGTTTATATTGTGACAAAGCATTTTTTAGAGTCTGTATCAAAGGAAATAAGTCTATAATGCTTTATAAAAGCTTCATGCTGGTTTCTAATTTCTACATCCATTTAAAGGACTCTACTTTCAATTATAGTGCTCAATAATGAATTCCTAAATCAACATATAGCACTGCAAGCATCCAAAATTTTATATAACTTTGTTTGATTGTGTGCTATTGGAAAGATACAATTTTGGGCAGCAGAAGTTCACAGACAAAAAAAAAAAGAAAGAAACACGTGCAGATCCCCCAAGTATCAACAGAAAAAAAAAAGTAAGGCTATCATTAGTAAAATCATGCCACTGGATTAGGAATCCAATGTGGAGTGATGGAAAGTAAAAATTTACATTACAGTATGACAGTATGTACTTAGGTTCAGGTAGTTGCATTTCTCATTTCTTGAGTCATGTTTCTGTGCATGGTATCCAGCATGATATTCATTTAATCAAATGGAGTGTAATGTGGAAACAGAAAAGCTGAAATTGCATACAAAAAGCACAAATGACATACAAGATGAAATCATGAAAGGACAGGTAGCAGCAGCAGACTATTTGCATGATAATATATTTGAACCAAGTAATATATTACCTGCTCAAAAGCTAGAAATTTTGCTACGCTCAAAGTCATGGAAGGGTGGAAACGAAGACCACCTCTGCATGGACCTAACGCTTGACTGAACTGCACACGGAAGCCTCGATTTACATGTGCTTCACCTCTGTCATCAACCCATGGCACTCTGAAGATAAAGCATCTCTCAGGTTCCAATAAACGCTCCAAAATTTGGACATGTCTGAAAAATCATCAGAAATCATGTTATACTTAAGTCTTAGGCATACTGTTTCTCAGGGAGGGGAGGAGGGGAAGAGAGTTACTGGGAGTTCTTCACCAAAACTGGTTCCAAGGAATGAACCACCTCTTGGATAGACTGTATAAACTCAGCTTCATGAGGGTCCCTCTTTAGGATAGATTCAAGTATAGAGGCTGCAGTTTTTGACAAAGCTGAAAAATGTAGATGCCACAATTCAGATAAAACCTTGAAATTTAAGGTAAGTACTTTTATAAATATATGGTTAACTTCTTATAGAAAATGGAGTGCATTCTCTGTGTTGGGATGTGGACAATCTGATAAAGGAGTTAAAATGCAAGGGAATGCAAAGCATCTTTGGTTTAGTGGAGAACTGGAAATTGCTTCAATTTATTATTTACACTAGACTATATTCCTTTTCTTGCACGGTGCACAGACACACTTTACCCCTATGAACTGTCAGGATGGGATGAAGTGACAAATATCGAAGTCATAGATAAATGTAACAACATATGCCGCCAAACTACGTATCGAAAGCCATGTTATCTATTTCACCCAGTACATTTTTCACTGTTAAAACCAGTAAAATGACACTTTGCCAAACAACTAAACACCACCATAGTACCAATTCTAAGCACGGATTTGGTACACATTCCCTATTCTTATAGAAGTCCACACGCGAACTTGCAGCACAGCATAATCACAGGACTTGAGGCAACAACACCAACCTTTGACATATACCGGCCTCTCGATCTCAAGGGGCTGCGTGTTCTCCTTGGACGCTGTCTGCAACCGCAGCGCCTCCTTGTGCAGCAAGCTGTTGTTGTGCTCCTCCAGCGCGCTCATCTGCATGTTCCTGCTCCCCTCATTCCCGTAGGGATTCCGGCGGTGCTTCCGCCCGTACTCCTTGCACACGGTGCAGAAGATCCTGCTGGTGTTGTCGTGCACGGCAACGTAGGCCCACTTGTAGGTGTCCGCCCATTCCTCCCTCCATTTCTTCACCACCTTCTTCTTCTTCTTGGTTTGCCCCGGCAGCCGTAGCAGCCCGTCGTGCTCCTCCACCTGCGGCGGCGTCGGCTGCGGCTGCCCCTCGGCGGCGGGCTGCGAGCACGGGATGAGGAGGCTCTTGTGGTCGTCCGCGGGGTCGTGCGCGCCGGGGGTGACGCCGACGAGGGCCGCGCCGGGGAAGGAGGGGTCGTCGCCCGGGCCGATCTCGAGGTCGATCTCCTCGCCGAGGCCGCGCACCACCAGGTGGTGCTGGTGCTGCCGCAACAGGTTGAGCTCGTCCATGGCCTGGTGGCCCGAGCTCACCCGCGCGTGCGCCGCCGCGCCATGAGGGGGCCTCGCCCTGGAGGACACTCGCTCGATCCTCCGCTCGCACCAGCCCGCGGCGGCGCAAATCCCCGCCCTCCGGATTTGGGCTCTAGGGTTTGGGTGGGGAATCAGGCAGCGCCACGCCCGCCTCCGCGGCTGCGCCGGCTGAGATCTTCGATCGAGCAAGGCCTCGATCTGGGGGGCGCAGAGAACGGCGTGGGGAGGGCTCCCCTCCGCGGCGGCGGCGAGCTGGCCGGAGACGGCGAGGGGGAATCAACTAGCGCGGCAGCCGGAGATTGTGTCGCGGAGGGGTAGTGAAGAAATGGAGGCAGTTTCCGACAAGGCAGAAGAACGGTCAATACGGAGACAGAGAGATGGAGATAATTGGAGCCGTTGATTTTGATCGCACGGAGCTGTAAGCACGAATCATAAAGCGTTTGTTTTATACTGAACGGACCCGATTATTTGTTGATCCTAAACCACAACTCACAAACTGTAGACCAATCTGGCAGAAGTACACTTGATGTTATAAACCGCCACATCATCCTACATTTCTATTATTATGGGGCGCCATTTTAATGATGACACATTGAAAATAACAACATCGAAGCCTTGTATGACGTAAAGACTTAGAATTGGTGTATCTGTAACTTCGTTGGACACATATATGCTATATCGAAAGTAGCGCGCCTCACTCAAGGACAACGGACAACGAGGACGGGGGAGAAATTGCAACGATGACAAGAGATTGTGTCGCAAAGGGGCTAATTAATGCTCTTCCAACAAGGCAAAAATAAATAGTCACAATATAAACAAGTTCCACCTAATAGGAGTCATTCTATATGGACAATGTAATGATGAATCATTGTGTGCTTGTTTGTTTCGAACAAAACCAACCATTTGCAATAGATACATATTCGTTGACCCAAAAAATAGATAGTTGGATATGGGGTGAACCATGGACCCATGATCAAACTTGGATGCTGAAAATCACTTACTCTACCTAGCATTCGTACTATTTGGGAGCCTCACTTTTGACAATGGCACATCGGAAACAACAATACTATATATGACATAAGGACTTAATATTGTGTATCCACAACTTCATTGACAACATTCATACTACCCTAGAAGTAGTGCTTCCTATTCTATGATGGTGGCGGAGCTGGAGCTTGTGTTTTGGAGGGGCTAGTATTCTTCTAACACAATAGAAATAAACGGTCAAGACATGGACAAGATATTGATCAAGCTAATCGGAGTAGTTGATTTTACTTGAACAATTGGGATCACGTGGAGACGTATCGACGAATAGAGAGTCAATTTATATTGAACAAACCCAACCATTTGTAATAGATACGTGTTCATTTATTCTAAACCACAATCCACAAGTTGAACAGTTGGACACAGGTGAACCATGTACCCCCTTAGTCAACTTGGATGTTGGAGACCTCTTACGTCATCCTATATTCCTACTATTACACAACTTCGCTTTTGATGATGGTGCAACAGGGAAGGGAACATCTAGGTCTAGGTAGGAAATAAGGACAATATCGGTGTATGAACAACTTCGTTGGCAATGTCTCGTTGCACTGGAAGTAGTGCTCCTTACTCTACGCTGACGACCAACAATGGTGATTGGTGAGGGGGAAACTGCCACGATAGCTGGAGCTAGCTTGTGTCTCGGAGGGGCCAATGCTCTTCTAACATAGTGGAAACAAATGGTCACAATGATCAAACTAATCAGAGTCGTTGATTTTACTCGAACGATTAGGATCGCATGGAGCCATGCGGAGTGTCAACTTATATTGAACAAACTCGATCATTCATAATAGATACATGTTCATTAATTACTTCTAAACCACGGCTCACAAGTTGGACAATTGGACATGGGTTGAACCGTGGACCCCGTGGTCAACTTGGATATTGGAGACCCTTATGCCATCTGGTATTCCTACTATTACATAACTTTGCTTTTGACGATGATGCATCGGAGATAGACGGAAAAGTCTAGGTAGGACATAAGGACCCAACACCCGTGTATGAACAACTTCACCAATCACGTCTGTGTTGCACCAGAAGTAATGCTCCTTACTATGCAGTGCTTGATCAAGGGTGCAAGGGTGAGGGGAAACTGCCACAACGGCTGAAGCTTGTGTCGTGGAGGGGCTACCGCTCTTTCAACAAGTCAGAACCATTGATTTTACTCGGACAATTGAGATCATATAGAGCGATACGACGAATCATAAATCATCCATTTACATTGGAAGGCCTGGATCATTCTGAACCATAGAGATCACCGCCGTTCATTCTGTCCAGGACAATCTACATATTAAACTGTTTAGGACAATCTACATATTAAACCACATCTACGAGGGACATGGGAATCAACCATGGTCAACTTGGAAGGTGGACCGCTTGCGTGGTATGACATTGCTATCATATATACGCTTCATAATTCTTACGTTTTGGACAAGATTAATGTTAAACTTTTGTAATTTCGACTATTTTAACTTTAGAAATATTTACTTTAAAGAAATTAGACCAACGCATATAGATTTGTCTTTTAAAAATACGATAATAAAAGTAAACATGTATTTTATTTATTTTATATTATAATAGAAAAATAAGGATAAAGGTATATTTTGTACACCGTGTCAATATCCAAAACGAATTATGAAACCGATGAGAGTACTTCACTTCTGATAATGGCCCATCAGACATGGAAGAATCTGTAGCGTTTGGAGCGATCAAATTGCCATGGCCCTGCTTAGATAATGGTGCATGCCTAAACAATCGAAGAGAACTAAAAAATATATATGGCTCTGTTTATATTTCATGTCACTTTTCTTGTCCCTCGAATGTAATTTTAGTGGCTCTTATCATTTCTCTCATTCTCTAGGGGAAAAATAATTACACAATGGATTATTCTAACTTAAAATGAAACAAATTTGTAATTAAAAAACAAAATCACATATGCGAGTATTCAAACTAGGTACAACACCGTGCAAGTGTAAAAATCTAGCTGCTGCTTCGTCTTGAAGGAAGCACACATGAGTCACATGAGTATTATTCAACACCAAATGTTTGATGTTTCCATGGATGGCGCAGACAGATGACACATCACCGGTCAACACACCGCTCCGTCCAGAGTCCAGACTCTAAACACAATCTCACTTCCAAATACATCATCAGTTTTATATTATAAGTTTAAGTTTAATTAAATTTATAGGAAAAAGAATAACAACATGTACGTTATTAAATTGGTTTCGTTAAATTTAACATTAAATATATTTTGATAATATATTTATTTTATACGGAATGAAAGTATCAGTATATTTTTCTACAAACTTAGTCAAACTTAAAAAAATTTAGCTAAAAAAAAATCAAATAACTTATAATATCATATACAGGGACTATATATGCAGCCACTGATTCTCGTTTCTCACCGAGGTAAAGGTCAGCAGCTAGTCCAGCAAAGAACTCGAAACCAACGTGCGTGATCGGTGTACGTGTCGTTGGACTGCAGGCGAAGAGATCACCGATCGATGGCTGCCGCCGGAGATGGAGCAGGAGGCGGCGGCGGCAGCGGCGGCGAGCAGCTGACGGTGCTCGGCGCGTGGGGGAGCCCGTTCCTGGTCCGGGTGCGCCTGGCGCTCAACCTCAAGCGGCTCAGCTACGAGTACGTGGAGGTGGACCTCGCCGGCAAGAGCGACCTCCTCCTCGCCGCCAACCCCGTCCACGGCAAGGTCCCCGTCCTCCTCCACGCCGGGAGGCCCGTCTGCGAGTCCATGCTCATCGTCGAGTACCTCGACGAGGCCTTCCCTTCCTCCGCCGCCGCCGCCACGATCCTCCCCGCCGCCGACGACCCCTACGCCCGCGCCGTCGCCCGCTTCTGGGCCGCCTTCGTCGACGGCGAGCTGCTGAGCGGGTGGATGGGGATCTACGACGGCGGGAAGACCGGGGAGGAGAGGGCGGCGGCGCTGGCGCGGACGCGCGCGGCGCTGGACGCGCTGGAGGGCGCGCTCCGGGAGCGCGCGGGCGGGCGGTGGTTCGGCGGCGACCGCATGGGGCTCGTCGACGTCGCGCTCGGCGGGTTCGTGCCGGCGATGCTGGCGTCGGAGCCGACGACCGGGGTCAGGATCGTGGACGCGGACAGGACGCCGCTGCTGGCGGCGTGGGTGGAGCGGTTCTGCGCGCTGGAGGAGGCCAAGGCGGCGATGCCGCCGCTCGAACGCCTCATCGCGGCGGGCAAGAAGAGGTACGCCGATCTGCAGGCGGTGGCGGCGAGCGAATGAGGTGGCCGGCCATGTGTCCGTCGCTGCTCTGTTTAGCTGAATAAAAAGTCTGGCATATATAAACAAAAAAATTCCGTAGGAACTGCTATGAAAATTATGTTATTTGTGAGTTTGTCTACATAATTTAGTTTTGGAACTACGCATGTATATGTCTTCGCTGGATTTTGGTACGTGGTTCGTATCTCAATCTGATCATTATGTTTAAAAAATACAGAGTGTTCCTCCGCCGATTTCTGTTCATCTCTCTTGATTGAGAAAATCCCTTATATACCTCTAAAATTTTATCTAATCCCTTCTATATCTCTGAATTTTGCTTACTTCTTTATATACTCCTAAAATTTGATTTTGATCCCTTACATACCCCTTCCGTTAGTTGACCGTGTATTTTCTATACCCTTGGATGAAAAAAGAAATTCATGAATTATATTATTAAAAATATAAAAGCTTCTCGCATGAGACTATTATAGTTATGAGTTTGTCGTGCGATGCATTATTTATCCCAAAAAATATTTTTAGATAATAAAATAAAAAAATACGTATTTATTTTTTTTTAAAAAAGTCATAAAAATGAGGAGCATTCATATAAAGATAGGACTACCAATGTTCACAATATTTTTTTTTATGAATGCTCCCAATAAAAAAAATCCATTGTCCTATTGAAATTTCAAATAAAAATTTTAATTTATTATATTTATTTTATTTTCAAAATTTATGTCAAAATTTTCGCACGTGTTGAGCCTGTTCAGGTCACTCTCCCGTGCATGTGACAAACGCTCTTCCGCGCGCGTGACATTGGACTGACACTTGCTGTGTCCATTTCCAACGCATCACTTCATATTTAGCCGAACACAACCACATCAACAGCTACTTTCTTGGTCCTATCCAGCAACGATTACATAGATCGAAGGCAAATTATTCTATTCAATAAAAACCATAATACATCGCTAGCTACGGCTCCTGCTTGCGCGCGGTCGAGTGGTGGCTTGGATCTTGGCGGCTTGATGGCCATCGTGCCACTAAGGGCAGGATCCACTAGTAGCTCCCGAGAGAGCTCCGGATCTGATGGTGTTTGTTCATGGAGGTGTGGTGGTGCCCCAGTGAGGATCGCTTGTATCTAGAGAGTGACACGACAGTGGTGATGCTGATGGTGGTGGTGATCATGCCCGGTAGCGGATGGAGGCGGTGGCAGCGACGCCTGATGATGGTTTCCCAGCGTGATGGTGGTGATGGCATCGGTGGTGCCCAAGGGAGGTGGCAATGGAGGCAGTTGTCAGTCGGCCTAGCACTCTAGTTATGTGCGGTCGTGGTGCGACGGCGGTGAGAACGGGCGGTGTCGGTGTTCTTTGTGGTGGCGACGGGCGGCGGTGGTGTTGGGCGGTTCCTTAATTTGTCCCTTCCTCTGTTCACCGGTGGCGTGGTTGGTGGCAACGGATAGTGGTGGGGGCTAGCCCTCCCTCGTGATAGCGGGTCAGTTGATGTGCATGGTGACAGTGGTGGATGGTTGGTTCGTGCGCGATAGTTTGTGATGATGGCGGTGGAGGCTCTCAGTAGCGACGTCCTAGGGGCAACGATTACTTGGCGAGCTCCATCACCTGGTTTGACCAAGGCCAAGTGAGGATGGGGAAGGTGGTCGTCGGTGATGGTGTGATGATTGTCAGCTTGCCTGATGCAGATAAGGACGACGATTGTGAACACTCTCGATGGTAGTATCCTAGAGGCGGTAGCTACCCAATGAGCGTTGGCGCCAAGGTCTAGCTGTGGATAGGTGTCGACGACAGTGGAGCATCTCTGGCAAGCTCATGACAGCAAAGGTAGGTGCATGTCATGCTAGACGGCTCTGTGATGCTCTAGGGGCGTCTGTGAGTTCGATGGTCCTCGGAAGATGGTGGTGGCGCAGCAGAGCGGCTTCGCAGCGCAGTAGGGGCGTTCGGGATGCTGCAACGGCGTAAGGGGATTTGGACGATGACCACGGACAACAGACATAAAGGTTGCAGCTAATGGTGGTTGTGTTCCATATAGACGGAGATGGTGTGACGACAAGTAGTTTGGACTAGTTTTGATTCTGCTCTTCTCTCCTCTCATGCTGTGATGGAAAGAGTAAGTCATCGATAAATGTTAAAAATAAGTCTTCTAGCTTTTTTGTGTGTTTGTGTATTCCTCTTTGTGAGGTTTGGAGTTAAATAACTCGTGTATGTTTTGGTTGTGTGGATATAGAGACCGGATTAATAAAAGATCCAATATCTAGAAAAATGAATCTTAATCTTAAAGTGATTCAACGTTCCAGAATTTATAAGATTTGTGAGATGATTATTCTGTAAAATTCTATATAGGCAGTCCTTTTGTTTTTCTACCTGCTATATTATGTGTTCTTTGAAACAGCACCACATCCGTGCTTTCTAATCTATTCTTTCTATAAAACTAATGTCAGGGTTACGGATAAGGTATACCCTCTACCCTTAGATATACGTCGTATACTGATATGGTATACCTGCGCGTATACGGATGTTTTCTATACACGTTAAGGAAATTCATCACGGAGTCCACAGATAAAAGGAGTCCTATTCGGATAGAACTGGGTCGTCACTGCATCGTGCGGGGTCCGATGTCTCCGAGTTCCACTTGGAGACCAACTGACCTGCGGTATAAAAGGGACCCCGGGAGGACCTAAGGCATCGAATCTCACCGCCAACACAACCATCATAGCCTACGAAGTCGGAGCCTTTAGGAGCCAAGTCGCTGGGGTGATCTAGTCGAACCAACTCGACTACGGTCTCGTCGGTATCATCGAGTCCTGCTATTCCCTCTGTAATCTATGGTTTCTATTATATAATCCCATATCAACTGGATTAGGTCTATTACCTATCAAGGGGTCTGAACCAGTATAATCCTTGTTTCCTGTTTGCTTGATGTCGTACTACGTAGATCCTCATACCAGCGTACCCCAATACCCTCTATATCCGGTTTACGGGTATCCCCCGTCGACAGTGACGCGCTAGGTAGGGGGACTTGGTGCTCAAGGTTCTACTACTATGTCATCAAGCTTCGTCGATAACAGCGTCAACCCCGGCATCAACCAAGGAGTTTCTACCTCAACAATGCTGGTGTGGACTCAAGTCGGCGAAATAGTCTTCCTGGTTTACACCACGGTGCCGGTCTCGACTGGTCCATCAATGACCGGAAGCGAGAATGCCGTGGCTACAACCCTGGACGACTCCATGTCGAAGGATCCTCCCGTAGAAGCGGAGAACGGAACGTCGACGACATCCGAGCCCGAGAAGGATCCTAGTGCGGCCAAATCTTGTCTTTCCGACGAGAATCACGAGCCGACAAGGACAACTTCCGAGGTGACAAGGTCCTGGTGTCCTATCCATAAAACCAGGAAACACACCTTACAAGCTTGCTGGGTTTTTCTCGACGTACAAGCTGAGATCCGTGCCTGCAAAGAGTGTGGAATTCAACATACTTCTCCAACCTGTGATGTCTATTGTCCTATTCACAAGACAAAGAATCACGACCTCTCAAGCTACAAGGTTCTTCTCAGCGCCATGAGGACTTCACCGCCTAAGGTCTAGCAGTCACAAATATCTCTCAGAGATGCGGACAAGGAACGAGGAGTGACAGTTATCTCAGATCGATTCGTTGGGGTAATCGACATCGATCCCCACGAGCCATCAGTTCTACACTTGCTTGAAGGCCAGGGCTCATCGTCGACGAGTACACCACGCGATGTATTTGCTATCGATGGGACCAGCACGTCTGCGCGCTAACGCAGAAGAAGAGGATCAAGTAGCTACACCGGCCCAGCACATCGGGGCCATCAACGCAATACTGAGGGAAACCCCTTATGATCCCGTTCTGAATGATGACCTCGCACGGTGGACAGAACGACTACGTGAATCAGTGGCTAATCTCAGTAACGCGTTCGAGGAGGCCGCCGCCGGAGCACAGCCAGAGCAACCGCCAGCTGGTGGCGCCAATGGCGAACCACCTGAGCAGCGGACATTACCTCGACAAGCCACTCTACCTCGTGGCACCAGCGATCTCCGTGATCACTTAAATGGCCGCCGGGAAGCACAACGCGCACGAGACAACGAAAATCGTTCCCAACATCGTATCTCTTCACGACGTCGAGGAAACGAAGAGCGAGGAGGACATCCGAGCGAGAACCGAGACCGTGATAACCGCCACAGCCGCCACGAACGTGATGATCGCGAACAGCGGATGCCAGGCGATACTGGTCAAGGACGCCGCCATAACATTGACGACGACGGAGATCGGCACCGGGACAACAACGGGGAGCGACGACAGGATTCTCGAGAACCCAACGTCATCCTCGTAATCGTACACCGGAATCGAGTGACTCGTCGTCATCGTCATCATCCTCATCATCCTCATCGTCAGATAGACATCCACGGAGGACATATCATCGCCGACAGCCCACCGCCCCCGGCGGCGGGTGTAGAGCTTTTAGCCATGCTCTACGTGATATCCGATGGCCTGAGAGATTCTGACCGGGAGCAATAGAGAAGTACGATGGGAGCACCAACCCAGAAGAATTCCTTCAGGTCTATTCCACAGTACTCTATGCTGCCGGAGCGGACGACAACGCGTTAGCGAATTATTTGCTAGTGGCGTTGAAAGGATCTGCACGTTCATGGCTAGTTCACCTCCTGCCATACTCGATTTCTTCATGGGCAGATCTGTGGCAGTAGTTCGTCACTAACTTCCAAGGAACTTACAAGCGCCACGCGATCGAAGACGACCTACACGCGTTGACCCAGAATCCAGGCGAATCATTGAGGGACTACGTTCGGCGCTTTAATGAGTGCAGAAATACGATCCCTGAAATCACTGACGCTTCTGTGATCCGCGCTTTCAAGACTGGTGTTAGAGATCGCTATACCACCTAGGAGTTGGTGACAAGGCGGATCACAACTGCTCGAAAACTATTCGAGATTGTCGATTGATGCGCTCACGCGGACGACGCATTGAGACGCAAGAATGACAAGCCGAAGACGGGAGGAGAGAAGAAACCAGCCAAGGACGCACCTGAATCAAGCAAGAAGAAGAATCGCAAGAGTGGGAAATGGAAAGCTCAAACGGAAGTCCTCGCGGCAGAGTACACGGACCCTCCCAAGCACCCAGACCCACAAGGCAACGACACAAAGAAAATATGGTGCCCTATACACAAGTCGGACAGACACTCTCTGGAAGATTGCTTCGTCTTCAAAAAGTCACTCGCAAAGCAACTGGCATTGGAGAAGGGCAAGCGAGTACGTGTAATCGAGAAGGCCGAGGAAGTAGCTACTCAGGACTCGGACTCAGCATACCCAGATTCCGATCTCCACGTCTGGCACATCTTCGGAGGTTCTACGACATACTCTTCGAAGCGAGAGTACAAGAAAGTGGAGCGTGAAGTTTGTTCGACATGGCAGGGGGCTGCGCCCAAGATGAAGTGGTCTGAGCAGAAGATCGAATTCTCAGAAGAAGACCACCCCAAGACTGTTGTCACCCCAGGACGATATCCGATCGTGGTCGAGCCCACTATTCGGAACATCAAGGTCGCACGGGTCCTCATCGATGGCGGCAGCTCCATCAACCTACTCTTCTCTAGCACCTTGGACGCGATGGGGATCCCACGAAGCGAGTTGACGCCCACCGATCAACCCTTCCATGGAATTACTTCTCAATCATCGTCCAAGCCATTGGGCAAGATTACGTTGCCTGTGACTTTCGGCCAAGCAAATAACTTCCGAACCGAGCAGATCATCTTTGATGTCGCTGAATTTGATACAGCATACAATGCCATCATCGGGAGAACTGCACTCGCGAAGTTCATGGCCGCATCTCACTACGCGTAGCAAGTGCTCAAGATGCCCGGGACGAAGGGAACAATCACTATTCAGGGAAACGCAAAGCTGGCGGTGCAATGCGACAAGCGGAGCCTCGACATGGTCGAGCACACGCCCAACCCACCCACCACAGCTGAGCCACCCAAGAAAGTGAGCAAAACAAACAAGACGCCGAAACCAGACGGCACAATCAAGATCGTTCCGCTCTCCAGTGCCAACCCCGACAAGACCGTCAAGATCGGGGCATCACTGGACGAAAAATAGGAACTCACGCTCATCACCTTCCTCCGCGACAATGTAGACGTGTTCGCTTGGCAGCCGTCCGACATGCCGGGGGTCCCCAGGGAGGTGATTGAGCACAAACTCTTGGTGCGACCCGATGCCAAGCCAGTAAAACAAAAACTGCGGAGATTTGCACCAGACCGGAAACAAGCCATACGAGAAGAGCTCGACAAGTTTCTCAAAGCCGGTTTCATCAGAGAAGTACTCCAACCAGAGTGGCTAGCCAATCCAGTCATGGTGCGGAAGGCCAACGGGAAGTGGAGGACATGTGTCGACTTCACCGACCACAACAAGGCGTGTCCCAAGGATCACTTCTCTCTTCCTCGAATAGACCAATTGGTGGGACTCAACAGGTGGTTGTGAGTTGTTAAGCTTTCTTGACGCCTACTCCGGCTACCACCAAATCAGCATGGCGAAAGAGGACGAGGAGAAAACAGCATTCATCACGCTGTTCGGCGTATTCTGCTATGTTAAGATGCCGTTTGGACTGATAACCGCAGGAAACACTTTCCAACGCACGGTCCAAGGGGCACTTAACGATCAGCTTGGGAACAATGTCGAGGCCTACATCGATGACATTGTTGTCAAGACCAAGACAAGTGACTCATTGATCGACGATCTCCGAGAAACATTCGACAACCTCCGACAATATCGCCTCATGTTCAATCCAGAGAAGTGCACATTCGGAGTACCATCGGGCAAGCTGCTCGGGTTCCTCGTCTCTGGAAGAGGGATCGAAGCAAATCCCGAGAAGATCAAGGCAATCGAGAACATGAAGTCGCCCACAAGACTCAAGGAAGTCTAGAAGCTAACTGGATGCTTGGCGGCATTGAGCAGATTTGTCGCTAGGATGGGAGAACGAGGACAACCTTTCTTCGCTCTGCTGAAGAAACAAGACAAATTTGTATGGACACAGGAAGCCGAAGAGGCGTTCATCGCACTCAAGCGCTACCTGTCAAATCCTCCTGTACTTGTTGCTCCCCAACCTAATGAAGAATTATTCCTCTATATCCACGCCATATTCTGTGTGTACCGTCATTGTTGTCGAGAGAGAAAAGGTGCAAAGACCATTTTATTACGTCAGCGAAGCTCTCCACGACGCAAAGATAAGATACCCACAGATCCAAAAGCTGCTCTACGCAGTAATCATGACATCAAGAAAGCTACACCATTACTTTCAAGCCCACAGAGTCACAGTTGTTTCCTCCTTCCCACTTGGTGAAGTCTTGAGAAATAAGGACGTTGTCGGCCGCATTGCGAAATGGGTGGTCGAGCTAAGCCAGTTTGATGTCCACTTTGTGCCACGAACAGCCGTCAAGTCCCAAGTCTTCGCCGATTTCGTAGCTGACTTGACTATGCCCGAAAACAGGTCCGACAGTCAAACCAATAGCGAAAGATGGACAATGGCGTTCGACGGTGCACTCAACAACCAAGGAGCAGGGGCAGGGTTTATCTTGACATCACCTTCGGGAGATCAGTTCAAGCATGCAATTCACCTCAACTTCAGGGCAACCAACAACACAACCGAGTACGAAGGACTACTCACTGGGATAAGAGCAGCAGCCGCACTAGGAGTCAAACGACTAATCGTGAAAGGAGATTCCGAACTAGTCACGAACCAAGTGCACAAAGACTACAAGTGCTCTAGCCCCGAGTTATCCAAGTACCTCGCAGAAGTCAGGAAGCTGGAAAAAAGGTTTGACGGGATCGAAGTCCGACACGTATATCGCAAGGACAACATCGAACCCGACGACCTAGCACGGCGTGCGTCCAGATGAGAGCCACTTGAACCTGGCACTTTCCTATACGTCCTGACAAAGCCATCGGTGAAAGAGGCAAACGGCGAAGATAGCACAGTCGTCCCCGACATCAGCTCGGGGGCTACGGAGGCATAACACGTTGTCGCCGACATTGAGACCACAGAAGACTGGCGGACCCCACTCATCAAATTCCTAAGTAGCGACGAGTTGCCCGAAGACGATGCGGAAGCCGAGAAAATAACCCGTCAAGCCAAAATCTACTGTATGATCGGCAACGATCTATACAAGAAGGCACCAAATAGGGTACTCCTCAAATGCGTCTCGTCCGACGACGGCAAACATCTCCCCCTCGACATAAAGGAAGGGATCTGTGGGTCACACGCCGCCAGTCGCACATTGGTCGGAAAAGCTTTTCGACAAGGGTTTTTCTAGCCGACTGCCCTCAAAGATGCTTGCGACATGGTACAGCGGTGCGAAGCCTGCCAATTTCATAGTAAACACACAAAGCTACCAGCGCAAACGCTCCAGACTATCCCTCTTACTTGGCCGTTCTCATGCTGGGGGCTGGACATACTCGGACCATTCCCACAAGGATAGGGCGGCCACAGATTCCTATTCGTGGCGATCGACAAGTTCACCAAGTGGATCAAAGAGACACCTACGGGGGAAATCAAGGCTGACAATGCCATCAAATTCATTAAAGGGATATTCTGCAGATATGGATTGCCTCACCGCATCATAACGGAGAACGGCTCCCAGTTCATCAGTGCCGACTTCCAGGATTACTGCATCTGGCTGGGAGTCAAGATCTGCTTCGCTTTAGTTTCTCACCCTCAGAGCAATGGACAGGTCGAGAGGGCAAACGACATAGTACTACAAGGAATTAAGACCTGTGTCTACGATAGACTGATGTCACACGACAAGAAGTGGGTTGAAGAACTTCCCTCTGTACTATGGGCCGTGCGTACCACACTGACAACGTCCAACAAGGAGACACCCTTCTTCCTCGTGTACGGCTCAGAGGCCATGCTCCCCACCGAGTTACGGCATCAGAGTACACGAGTACAGAAGTACTCCGACGAGGATCAGGAGGAGCAGCGAAACGACGACGTAAATTTACTCGAGGAACATTGAGAAAGAGTTGCCGCCAGAGAAGCTAGCTACCAACAGGCCCTTCGCTGATACCACTAGAAGCGCATCAGAGCACACACGCTTTCGATCGGCGACTACGTCCTCCGACGGGTTCAAAGCCAAGCAGGGCGTAACAAGCTCTCACCCAACTGAGAAGGACCATACACGATCACGCAAGTCTTGCGGCCAGGTAAAGATCACAACCAAAGTGTTTCTTCCCGATGATCCCTTACCACGATGACACCTAGCGTTGAAACCTATCCTCATGTCCCTTTATGCCGTCTTGACAAGGCCTCCGAGGAACCTAAGGTAACTTTGGCTGGGGACGCCCAGAGCTGATAAGGCTTTGTTGGATCATGAAGAGACAAAAGACCATGTAAGTTTTGGTCGTGTAAGAGTTCTCGCCGTGCGTATTAACCAAGCCGTGTAATCGGAAATTGGGTTTTCCAACTTCACGGCTGGGGGCTAGGATCAGTGCTTGTTCAACTAAGGTAGGTCAAAAGTCCAAGAGCCTTATCTTCCGAGAAAATTTTTCCGATGACGAGGCTGGGGGCTAGGGAGAGTGTATGACTCAAGTGACTGATCGAAGTCGCGAAGTGAGAAAACACTCATACACAGCGCATCCAGAGTAAGAAAACTTAGTTAGATAGATTTCTTTTCTATTTCACAAGTACTTCTTACAATTCGTAAATATTCCAAAATATATTACATGTCCTCTTGAGATATTTGTCACAAGATATAAAGACTACCAGGAAGGCCAACGACTTTCTCTGCAAGCGGCGCCATCGACTTCGCCAGATCATCTATCTCCGCGGGAGTCCTCCGAGAACGTGAAAACCCTTCGTGGAGGAACTCGAGGTGCAGCTGCGGGCGGTGATCTCGGATACAGGCTAGCACGTGCCCTACAGCCTATCGGCTCGATCGACAACACTCCTGTTTCAGGGCCTCGTCGATACGCTTGCCGATGGCTTCAAGCTGGGAGCAGGCCCCATTCAACCACGAGATGTATCCGGCCGCCGACTCCTCGGGATCCCCGTGAGGTACTCGGAGTTCCCTACAAACTCCGGCCATGACCATACAATAGCTCTTGAGGTACGAGTTGAACCATACCTCGCGACCTCGGAGCGCTTCCATGGCTCGGTCCTTTTTAACTTCCACCATAGTCCTCTCGAGTTCGGCCACCTCGAATTTCGTCCTCCAATATTGGATTCGACGATCTCGGTCGGCCAATGCACTCTCGAGGTCTGCTCAATATGGAAATGACTAAGTCAAGTCGTTCTCCTCTTCCGAGGACACGACAAATTAAGTCAATCCGAATAAAAAGAGCAAAGGAAATGAGGACCAAAGTACCAACCTAAGGAAGTCGTCGCCATGCCCGCCTCCACGGACAAGTTTTGATCTACGTCGTCCCGCGGTGCATACGGCTCGAGCGCAAGTGCCGGAACGACTACTGGCGACTCAGGCTGCCCGCGCTGCTGGACATCCTCGACATCGACATCTCTACAACGACAACAAAGTACTCGAGAACAATATGCTAAAGAAAATGAAGGAGATGACTGCACACACAAAGGCAGTTTGAACCAACAAAAGTTTTACAAGCATGATTGACTAAGGAGTACAGGGGAACTGAAATCCTACTCTTCAAAAAGGGGGAGAACAGACTCCCCCAAGTCACCGACTTCTTCCATGTCACACCCTAAAAATCCTAAAATTTCAAATTGTTGCTTAAATGGAATTTTAGAAATGATTTTTAAAAGTCTGGAAGAAAAGATTTAATTGTAAATAATAAATTCCAATATAAAATTGGGCCAGATAAAATTTTATTAAATACTTTGCTTAATTCTATAATTCCTAGATTTTTCTGGGATTTATTTGAGCTAAGGAAGTATTTTTAATAAATGAAAGTGCATTTTATGAATTATTTAAATTAGAAAAAGGTTTTAAAAAGTCTTCTTTTGGCTTTGGGCCGAAAGTCGGCCCAAAACCCCTCTCTTCTCTCTCTTCGGCCCAGTCCGGCCCAGCCCAGCCGAGCCGCCGCGCGCGCAGCCTCTCCCTCTCTCCTGCTCGCTGACAGGTGGGGCCCGCCTGTCGGAGTCGTCGTCTTCGTCGCGCCGGCCGCGCCCGAAACCCTAGCCGCCGCCACCCTTCCAATTCGGCCGCGCCCTTCCGTTTCCGGTGCAATTGAGTGAGGGGAAAGGGTCTCCGTGATCTCCTCCGCCTTTTCTCTTTTGGAATCGACCGCTAACTCGCTTTGGAAAGGGAGGATTCGAGCTCGGATCGGATTCGGCCGAACCCGAGGTTTCCATCGCCGTCGCCGGGCCGTTGTGGGCTTCGCCGCCGCCTCCCGACCCCTATAAAAGGTTCCCCGCGCTCTCCTCTACCCTCCGTCGCCCTCGCCTTCGCCTCTCGTCGCGCGAATCGCCCTAGCGCCGTGCACCCGTGTGCCGCCGTCGCCGCCGCCGCTCCAGTCGTGCGCCGCCGTCGCTCCTGTCATCGCCGTCGCTCGGGGAGCTCGCCAACGTGGTCGCCGTCGCGTCGCCGTCCTCGTCCGACCCTTCGCCGTCGCTGTTTCCCGCCGGAACACCGTCGCCGTCGTCGACCCGAACCTCTCCGCCGCTTCGTCCTCGTCGCCGGCGTCGTCCGTTGCTCCTCCGCCGCTAGATTGGTCGCCGGTGAGTTCGCCGTGCTCTCCGCATCCCGTTGCCGCTTTCCGTTCGCGCAGCCGCGTCGTAGATCGCCGGCGGGCATGCGAGTCCGAGCCGCCGTCGTCGCCGTCGGTCGGGGATGACGTCATCGCTGACGTCATCAGTGCCGTCGCCCGTGAGCCGCTGTGGTCGGGATGGATCTCGTCCGTCTGTTCGGATCGGATCGATCTCACCCGTCCGTTCCCGTAGACCGTTGCCGTGGACCCGGTCCACCGTAGACCCGAGCCCGCTGACGCAATAAAGCCCCTTTTTCTTTTCAAAAATAATTCATTATTGCGTCATAATTCAATTAAAATTTATATAAATGATTTAAACCGATTAAATATTTAAAAATTCATAACTAATTCATCTTAGCTCGGATTTAGTTGGTTCAAGTCTCTAAATTTTTCTAAAATTGAGATCTACATGTTAAAAATATCCACATGTACTGTTCATGCTTGCTTATGTGCTGTTTTGGTGTTTTTGTTCTTTTCCGTTTAGAATCCGACATTTCCGGAGAGTCCGCTTTTGCAGGAGAAGATTTAGAAGAGTTCCAAGGCCAGCAAGGCAAGTCACACAGATCCTAATCAATCCTTTGAGCATGTTGATCCCGTTTAAAGCTATTGTTTCTATTCAACTATTGCATTTATTTTTGAATGTCATTGGGTGGAATTAGCCTATTGTTTGTTATAGCCCTTTTGTTCTTGATTATCTTATTCCTTGATACCTTGGGTTATTATAACTTGACTAGTTGGGCTTTATATTGGTTCGACTAGATGATTAGATGTAATTGCTTAGCCATGCTTAGAAACTTTAGCACACTAATGGGATAATTTATGAATCATTATCACTTAATGATGGCTTAATGATAGTTCACGATGGTTAATCGTGATTGGTTAATTAATTAATTTGCCAACTAAAACCTGATAATGGTGGGTTGTGAGTACATGGTTTTGATGGTCGTGCTCATGACGATTAAGGAACGGTTCACGAACTTCGGTTGTGAAACATTAACTGTGCCAACCACAAGCCAGCGTGGACAACGGCTTTATCTTTTACATAGCATAGTTCATTGCGGAGCACCAGACTGAGAAGTGGTGGAGATAAGCCCACGGGAGTCGCTGGGGAGTCCATGCGTTGTTTATAAGGGGGTGACTATGATCCGGGAATGGTGCACTGCAGTGGATTGTGTGGTGTGAGGGGTAATGTCACAGCTCCTTTCCGAGGTACCGTGGTGGTACTAAGGCACATGGTGACATGATGTGGGGCTGTGTCTTGTGGGTACAGTGGTACACCTCTGATCAGAGTAAAACTATTCGAATAGCCGTGCCCGCGGTTATGGGCGGGTCTAACAATGTCTTTCGTGATTAGTCTCACCCTTCCCACTTTAATGAAAGATGCTATAACTGGTTATATTTGATTAGCTCCTGGTTTGGAATGGTATATTCCTGGTTTGGAGATTAGAACTGTGCAGCCAGGGTTGGTTGTTCAGAATGGTTGGGCCTATACAACAGGGTATGTTGTATGGTGTTGGATTAATACTGTTTAATTAATACTCTACTGTTTTATTCAACTCTGAGATATTTATTAAATGCTGTTTACGCAAAGAAGCCTATATTATGCCATCCTTGGTTATCCTGTGCACTTGCATATTTGCTGCGTGGCTTGCTGAGTATGTCATATACTCACCTTGCAATCATTCATCAGAGGAGGAATTCTACAGTGAAGCTGATGGTGGTGAGGATTTGGCGTAGTCCTTGTCAAGCTGCCTGTGAAGTGGAGTCGTCTGCGCTGTTTATCTTTATTTTTTCCGCTGCTTAGATCTTTATTGTTTGAGAGGAACTATCCATCTCTGTAATGACATTTTATTCGCATATTAATTAGAGTAATAATTGTACTCTATTATCAATTTGTTATTGTGTGCCTCGGCTGATTCCTGGACGAGGGTTTACGCACATGTAAGCGTTTGGAATTTCGGATAGAAATTCCGGGCGTGACAAGTTGGTATCAGAGCCTCCTTGACCATAGGTTATGCCAAACAGTACCTATAAGAGCCCTCTAAAAATATTGGAAAACTAGAACTGTTTTCCTCCCGTTCTCTTTTAATTAAACCAAGCTAATGGCACATGCAGTTTATAACCTCTTAACTTGTTCTTTAAAATTTACTTCTGTTTTTCTGTGTGGTTAGTACTGTACATCCATTACTGTACTAATGACCCATTTATTAGCAAAAGTTTTATGACATTGATTTATTTAATCTTGCTACAATAAACTTAGCATGTTGATTTTATAACTCTCTTTTAATTTATTTCTTTTGAAACCTGTTATTCAAAAGTGCAAAACCAGTGATACTGTTTTTAACCGTTTCAACTTATTTTGCAAGAATGGTTTATTTTATTCATTTACCTTTTATTTTGAATTTTTAAATTTTATTCAAAGTAACCGGAAAACTTGTGCTATTAACTGGATAAATGTCTTAACTCCCTCCTTTCACTTGTCTTTAGATGACGCGTGTCAAGCCTGAGTACTTGTTTGGTACTGAAGGGTTTGTCCTGGAGTTGCGTACGATGTCCTTTGCCATAGGATTTGGGACTGCTCTTTTGTACGCCCAGATTTCTCATGATCGCGATGAAGAGGAGTGCCGTGTCAAAGTCACCTTGATCAGTAATCGTGAAGATATCCCATCAGTGATGTTCGAAGCTGGAGGAAGAAGCTATATGCATGCATGCCAGGAGGGGGCAAGAATCGCCATCGGAGAGCTCCGTGACCGCTACAGCAACCAGTTGGCCAATACGGAGTATCGCTACCATCCTCGGCAACCTCAGGGGAGTGACCGTGGCATCTACCTTGAACCTGCAGGAATCGAGAATGATGCCACCACAAGACATTTGGTTGAGATGCTATGGGCTATGGATGAGACCCGTGCTGAGATTGTGATAGCAGCTCATGATCGTGAGAACTGGAACCGTATGAAGATTTGCAAGCTGGAATACAAGGTGGAGAGTTTGGATTAGGAGTTGGCAGCACTAAAGGGAGAAGCACCACTCCAGAAAGCCAGAGTTCGTCTTACTGCCAGAAAGAGAACCCTTTTTGTTCCTCGCTATCAGTTGGCGCCAAAGGTTCGTGTGGTGGAAAAAGAAGTCACCCCAGCGAAGCCCCCGGTCGTCAACATAAGTGATGATGAAGAAGAAGAATCGAAGAGCACCCATTCCAAGGTCGAGTGGGGAGCAACTCAAGATGATGTTAAAGACGAGCCGGACGAGCCCTCAATCAACCCCGATGCTAGGAAGACCTAGAATACCTTGTTAAGCTGTTGCCTTAGCTCGTTGTGTTAGTTTGCTTGTTTAAGTTTGGTTGTGTGTGTGGGTCTCGCATGTGGTTTACATCAGTGTTGGGATGTAAGTGCATGCGTTTGTTTGCTTTCGAGTGTTTAGTAGTTGGTGAGTTTAGTGGGGTGAGAGTCTTCAAGTCTTTGTAATAATGAAACTCAGTTAAGATCAATAAAAGTCAAGTTAGTGGAAAAGTTAATTCTCTGTCCTAAGTAGTTTTCCCCGGCTTCTCTTCTTGTGCTCCTGTCCATGCCAGATGGTGCTCACTCGCAGTGTTGGAAATGGCCCCAACAACAGCAACAGCACCAACAGCAATAACAACAATGGAGAGAATCCCACCCTTGCCCAAGTTTTGGCTCAGCAGACACAGCTTATGCATATGATGATGCAGCAACTCCAGAACCAGCAGAACCAAGGGAATAATCAAGCACCTCCCCAGAACAAGTTATCAGAATTTCTTCGTGTGAGGCCACCCACGTTTTCTAGCACTACTAATCCAGTAGAGGCTGGTGATTGGCTGCACGCCATAGAAAAGAAGTTGGACTTACTTCAGTGCACTGATCTGGAGAAGGTCTCTTTTGCCTCGCACCAGTTGCATGGCCCTGCTTCTGAGTGGTGGGATCACTTCCGTCTCAACAGGACTACGGCGGAACCTATCACTTGGCTAGAATTCACTGCTGCCTTTCGCAAGACGCACATACCATCGGGAGTGGTGTCTCTTAAGAAGAGAGAGTTCAGAGCGCTCACTCAGGGATCTCGCTCTGTTACGGAATACTTGCATGAGTTTAATCGCCTAGCTCATTATGCTTCGGAGGAAGTACGCACTGATGAAGAACGTCAAGAGAAGTTCCTGGAAGGACTGAATGATGAGCTTTCTTACCCATTGATGACTGGAGATTATCCCGATTTCCAGAAATTGGTGGATAAGGCTATTCGCCAGGAGGATAAGTACAATCGCATGGAGCAGAAGAAGCGCAGGATTGCTCACTTCAAAGCTCAACAAGGGAATAATCAGAGGCCACGTCTTGTTTTGGGATCTCAGTCAATGCCTCAGGGAGGTTCTTCGTCTGTTGTTCGTCCGCAGCGTCAATTCTTCAACAACAATGCTGGCAACAACAATCGCAACCCAGCTCCACGTCCGGTGATAGCTCCGACACCGCATCAGCCTGTCAGGAGGGAACAAGGAAACAAGCCCGGAGTATGTTTCAACTGTGGTGACCCAGGCCATTACTCCGACAAGTGTCCGAAGCCCCGACGCGTGAAAGTTGTCCCTGCAACAGTACTTTTCGACTCTGGTGCTACGCATTCATTTTTATCTAAGAGTTTTGCGGGAAATCATGGGATGGAAGTAGAAGATCTTAGACGTCATTTGATGGTTAGTACCCCGAGTAATCAAGCACTCTCGGTGCAACGTAGTCCCTCTGTCAGAATAGAGATTCAAGGAGTGCCATTTCTGGCCAATCTTATTCTGTTAGAATCCAAAGACCTTTATGTCATCCTAGGGATGGACTGGTTAGCCAGATATAAAGGTGTGATAGACTGTGCTAATAGAAAAGTAACTCTCATCAGTAATGATGGCCAAGTTGTGACTGTTCACGCATTGCCTTCAGAGCCCTTAAGGTCAAGTCTGAACCAAATAACTTTGGAAGAGATTCCTATAGTACGAGAATACCCAGATGTGTTCCCGGATGATTTACCTGGTATGCCGCCTAAAAGAGATATAGAGTTCAGAATAGATTTGGTACCTGGTACAGCTCCAATCCATAAGAGACCTTATAGAATGGCAGCCAATGAGTTAGCAGAAGTCAAGAGGCAGGTAGATGATTTGCTTCAGAAAGGATACATTAGACCAAGTTCGTCTCCATGGGGTGCTCCAGTTATTTTTGTGGAAAAGAAAGATCATACCCAGAGGATGTGTGTGGACTATCGTGCCTTAAATGATGTGACTATCAAGAATAAGTATCCGCTACCCAGAATTGATGATTTGTTTGATCAGCTTAAGGGTGCCACTGTTTTCTCCAAGATCGATCTTCGATCAGGGTATCACCAGTTAAGGATTAAAGAGGAAGACATACCTAAGACAGCTTTCACTACTCGGTATGGGCTGTTTGAGTGTACGGTTATGTCTTTCGGACTTACCAATGCCCTCGCTTTCTTCATGAACTTGATGAATAAGGTGTTTATGGAATACTTAGACAAGTTCGTGGTTGTCTTTATTGATGACATCCTTATCTACTCTCGAACTAAAGAAGAACATGAAGGACATCTTCGCCTTGCATTAGAGAAACTACGAGAACATCAGTTGTATGCCAAGTTTAGCAAGTGTGAATTCTGGTTGTCTGAAGTGAAGTTCCTTGGTCACGTCATCTCAGCCGGAGGAGTTGCCGTTGATCCTAGTAATGTGGAATCAGTAACCGGTTGGAAACAACCAAAGACAGTTTCAGAGATTCGTAGTTTCCTGGGTCTTGCAGGATATTACCGAAGATTTATAGAAAATTTCTCCAAAATTGCTAAGCCCATGACACTACTGCTTCAGAAAGATGTGAAGTACAAGTGGTCAGAAGAATGTGAGCGGAGTTTTCAGGAGTTGAAAAGTCGCTTAATATCAGCACCCATTTTGATTTTGCCTGATCCAAAGAAGGGTTTCCAAGTGTATTGCGATGCATCTAAGCTTGGGTTAGGATGTGTTCTGATGCAAGATGGGAAGGTGGTTGCCTATGCATCTCGTCAGTTACGTCCACATGAGAAGAACTACCCTACTCATGATCTCGAGTTAGCTTTAGTAGTTTATGCATTGAAGATTTGGCATCACTATCTTTTCGGTACTCGTACAGAGGTGTACACCGATCACAAGAGTTTAAAGTACATCTTTACTCAACCGGATCTGAACATGAGACAACGGAGATGGTTGGAATTAATCAAGGATTATGACTTGGGAATTCATTATCACCCGGGAAAGGCTAATGTTGTAGCAGATGCTCTTAGCAGGAAAGGCTATTGCAATGCTACGGAAGGACGACAGTTGCCATTGGAGTTATGCAAGGAATTTGAGAGATTAAATTTGGGAATTGTCACTAGAGGTTTTGTTGCAACTTTAGAAGCAAAGCCTACTCTCATTGATCAGGTTAGAGAAGCCCAGGTTAAAGACCCTGATATTCATGAGATCAAGAAGAATATGAGGAGAGGAAAAGCTATCGGTTTCTTGGAAGATGAGCAAGGGACCGTATGGTTGGGCGAAAGAATTTGTGTTCCAGAGAATAAAGAGTTGAAAGATACAATTCTGAAGGAAGCTCATGATACTCTGTACTCCATTCACCCTGGTAGTACCAAGATGTATCAAGATCTCAAAGAAAGATTTTGGTGGACAAGTATGAAGCGTGAGATAGCAGAGTTTGTAGCTATGTGTGATGTTTGTCAGCGAGTTAAGGCGGAACATCAGAAACCCGCAGGTTTGTTGCAACCTTTGAAGATACCAGAATGGAAGTGGGAAGAAATCGGTATGGATTTTATCACGGGTTTACCCAGAACGTCATCAGGCCACGACTCTATTTGGGTGATAGTCGATAGACTTACCAAAGTGGCTCATTTCATTCCAGTGAAGACAACATATTCCGGAAGTCGTTTGGCGGAATTATATATGGCTAGCATTGTGTGTTTGCATGGCGTCCCTAAGAAAATAGTGTCTGACCGAGGTAGTCAGTTTACTTCAAAGTTTTGGAAGAAGCTTCAGGAAGAGATGGGTTCTAAGCTGAACTTCAGTACTGCTTATCATCCGCAAACAGACGGACAAACCGAAAGGGTGAATCAGATTTTGGAAGATATGTTGAGAGCCTGTGCTCTAGATTTCGGTGGAAGTTGGGATAAGAATTTGCCTTACGCAGAATTTTCGTACAACAATAGTTATCAAGCTAGTCTTCAGATGGCTCCTTACGAAGCACTGTATGGTCGTAAGTGTCGTACTCCGCTTTTGTGGGATCAAACGGGGGAACGTCAGGTGTTCGGAACTGATATCCTAAGAGAAGCAGAAGAAAAGGTAAAGGTTATTCAAGAAAGATTGCGTGTAGCTCAGTCTCGTCATAAGAGTTATGCAGACAATCGCCGCAGAGACTTGAGTTTTGAAGAAGGAGATCATGTGTACCTTCGTGTCACTCCTCTCCGAGGGGTTCATCGTTTTCAGACCAAAGGAAAATTGGCTCCGCGTTTTGTGGGACCTTATAAGATTATCAGTCGAAGAGGTGAGGTTGCTTATCAGTTGGAATTACCTCAATCGTTGACAGGAGTCCATGACGTGTTCCATGTGTCACAGTTGAAGAAGTGTTTAAGGGTACCTACTGAGGAAGCTAATCTTGAACAGATAGAAATCCAAGAGGATCTGACATATGTCGAGAGACCAATTCGTATTTTGGAGACAAATGAGAGAAGGACCAGAAATCGAGTTATCCGTTTCTGTAAGGTTCAGTGGAGTAATCACTCAGAGGAAGAAGCAACATGGGAACGAGAAGATGAATTAAAATCCGCTCATCCGCATCTTTTCGCCAGTTCTTCCGAATCTCGAGGACGAGATTCTGTTTAAGGGGGGTAGGTTTGTCACACCCTAAAAATCCTAAAATTTCAATTTGTTGCTTAAATGGAATTTTAGAAATGATTTTTAAAAGTCTGGAAGAAAAGATTTAATTGTAAATAATAAATTCCAATATAAAATTGGGCCAGATAAAATTTTATTAAATACTTTGCATAATTCTATAATTCCTAGATTTTTCTGGGATTTATTTGAGCTAAGGAAGTATTTTTAATAAATGAAAGTGCATTTTATGAATTATTTAAATTAGAAAAAGGTTTTAAAAAGTCTTCTTTTGGCTTTGGGCCGAAAGTCGGCCCAAAACCCCTCTCTTCTCTCTCTTCGGCCCAGTCCGGCCCAGCCCAGCCGAGCCGCCGCGCGCGCAGCCTCTCCCTCTCTCCCGCTCGCTGACAGGTGGGGCCCGCCTGTCGGAGTCGTCGTCTTCGTCGCGCCGGCCGCGCCCGAAACCCTAGCCGCCGCCGCCCTTCCAATTCGGCCGCGCCCTTCCGTTTCCGGTGCAATTGAGTGAGGGGAAAGGGTCTCCGTGATCTCCTCCGCCTTTTCTCTTTTGGAATCGACCGCTAACTCGCTTTGGAAAGGGAGGATTCGAGCTCGGATCTGATTCGGCCGAACCCGAGCTTTCCATCGCCGTCGCCGGGCCGTTGTGGGCTTCGCCGCCGCCTCCCGACCCCTATAAAAGGTTCCCCGCGCTCTCCTCTACCCTCCGCCGCCCTCGCCTTCGCCTCTCGTCGCGCGAATCGCCCTAGCGCCGTGCACCCGTGTGCCGCCGTCGCCGCCGCCGCTCCAGTCGTGCGCCGCCGTCGCTCCTGTCATCGCCGTCGCTCGGGGAGCTCGCCAACATGGTCGCCGTCGCGTCGCCGTCCTCGTCCGACCCTTCGCCGTCGCTGTTTCCCGCCGGAACACCTTTGCCGTCGTCGACCCGAACCTCTCCGCCGCTTCGTCCTCGTCGCCGGCGTCGTCTGTTGCTCCTCCGCCGCTAGATTGGTCGCCGGTGAGTTCGCCGTGCTCTCCGCATCCCGTTGCCGCTTTCCGTTCGCGCAGCCGCGCCGTAGATCGCCGGCGGGCATGCGAGTCCGAGCCGCCGTCGTCGCCGTCGGTCGGGGATGACGTCATCGCTGACGTCATCAGTGCCGTCGCCCGTGAGCCGCTGTGGTCGGGATGGATCTCGTCCGTCTGTTCGGATCGGATCGATCTCACCCGTCCGTTCCCGTAGACCGTTGCCGTGGACCCGGTCCACCGTAGACCCGAGCCCGCTGACGCAATAAAGCCCATTTTTCTTTTCAAAAATAATTCATTATTGCGTCATAATTCAATTAAAATTTATATAAATGATTTAAACCGATTAAATATTTAAAAATTCATAACTAATTCATCTTAGCTCGGATTTAGTTGGTTCAAGTCTCTAAATTTTTCTAAAATTGAGATCTACATGTTAAAAATATCCACATGTACTGTTCATGCTTGCTTATGTGCTGTTTTGGTGTTTTTGTTCTTTTCCGTTTAGAATCCGACATTTCCGGAGAGTCCGCTTTTGCAGGAGAAGATTTAGAAGAGTTCCAAGGCCAGCAAGGCAAGTCACACAGATCCTAATCAATCCTTTGAGCATGTTGATCCCGTTTAAAGTTATTGTTTCTATTCAACTATTGCATTTATTTTTGAATGTCATTGGGTGGAATTAGCCTATTGTTTGTTATAGCCCTTTTGTTCTTGATTATCTTATTCCTTGATACCTTGGGTTATTATAACTTGACTAGTTGGGCTTTATATTGGTTCGACTAGATGATTAGATGTAATTGCTTAGCCATGCTTAGAAACTTTAGCATACTAATGGGATAATTTATGAATCATTATCACTTAATGATGGCTTAATGATAGTTCACGATGGTTAATCGTGATTGGTTAATTAATTAATTTGCCAACTAAAACCTGATAATGGTGGGTTGTGAGTACATGGTTTTGATGGTCGTGCTCATGACGATTAAGGAACGGTTCACGAACTTCGGTTGTGAAACATTAACTGTGCCAACCACAAGCCAGCGTGGGCAACGGCTTTATCTTTTACATAGCATAGTTCATTGCGGAGCACCAGACTGAGAAGTGGCGGAGATAAGCCCACGGGAGTCGCTGGGGAGTCCATGCGTTGTTTATAAGGGGGTGACTATGATCCGGGAATGGTGCACTGCAGTGGATTGTGTGGTGTGAGGGGTAATGTCACAGCTCCTTTCCGAGGTACCGTGGTGGTACTAAGGCACATGGTGACATGATGTGGGGCTGTGTCTTGTGGGTACAGTGGTACACCTCTGATCAGAGTAAAACTATTCGAATAGCCGTGCCCGCGGTTATGGGCGGGTCTAACAATGTCTTTCGTGATTAGTCTCACCCTTCCCACTTTAATGAAAGATGCTATAACTGGTTATATTTGATTAGCTCCTGGTTTGGAATGGTATATTCCTGGTTTGGAGATTAGAACTGTGCAGCCAGGGTTGGTTGTTCAGAATGGTTGGGCCTATACAACAGGGTATGTTGTATGGTGTTGGATTAATACTATTTAATTAATACTCTACTGTTTTATTCAACTCTGAGATATTTATTAAATGCTGTTTACGCAAAGAAGCCTATATTATGCCATCCTTGGTTATCCTGTGCACTTGCATATTTGCTGCGTGGCTTGCTGAGTATGTCATATACTCACCTTGCAATCATTCATCAGAGGAGGACTTCTACAGTAAAGCTGATGGTGGTGAGGATTTGACGTAGTCCTTGTCAAGCTGCCTGTGGAGTGGAGTCGTCTGCGCTGTTTATCTTTATTTTTTCCGCTGCTTAGATCTTTATTGTTTGAGAGGAACTATCCACCTCTATAATGACATTTTATTCGCATATTAATTAGAGTAATAATTGTACTCTATTATCAATTTGTTATTGTGTGCCTCGGCTGATTCCTGGACGAGGGTTTACGCACATGTAAGCGTTTGGAATTTTGGATAGAAATTCCGGGCGTGACATTCCATCACGCCCTTACGCGCGTCATTAGCAGCCCCCTGATCCAAGATCCTCTGGAGGTCGAGTTCAGGGTGCGCCAACCTTACGCACACGAGGACGTGGCATGCCCCGGTGTAAATCAAGTTGGATGTCTCCTCCCCGATCCTGGCCGCATGCTTGGAGGGGATCTCCTCCATCGCCGTGGCCAGTTCCGCGAGTGAGGACGTCGGCGAGAACTCATCAGGGTTCGCCGGGATGGTGGTCATGACGCCGTACTCCCCGGCGAGCTGGTGCAGGCTAGTGTAGGTGACCCGCAGCGAGCCACGGATCTCCGACAAGTTGTTCTCGAGCTCTGACATGTGGTGCTCGAGCCCCTGCCGCTGCCTCTCGTTGCCGGCCACCAGCTCCCTCATCTTCTGGAGGTCCTCCCGGACCTCCACCAGGTCAGGCGCTAGCTTGTCGGCCTGTTCATTCGCCGACAACGCCGCCGCCGCCCTGGCCTCCTCGATCTCGCGTCCTATGCCACGAGCACCGGCCTGGAGGATGCGCTCCATTTTAGCTTGGAGCTCCCCCCAGGTGAGGACATCAGCGGGCAGACCCCGAGCAGGCACAAGGCCGCCGGCAGGGCCGCTGGGCATCGCCTCACGGTCCCTGGGCACGACCACGACATCTGTCGAAGCCCTGCAGGAGACGCACTGGAGGTTCCTCCAGACCCGTCTTGCGCCGCCTTCGCTCGCGTCGCCCTGTGAAGGATTTCCGTGATTTCCATGAAGTCAGCTACCAAAGCTTTCTGAATGGAAAGACCTCAAGCTCATCTACTTACTTCTCACCAAGTGTCACCAGCCTTTGCTGTCGCTAAGGCGGGGGAGACGCGTCCGAGGCCTAAGTAAAATAAGTATGGCGTGAGGACAAGATCTTCTGACTACGCAATAAAGGACCAAAGGGGCTTACCGATGGGGTGGGCGCCTTTCGACGATTCCTTAGCACGGAGGAGAACTTCCTCCCTCTCTTCGGGATGTTGCTGCCACTCGTTGTGGCAGCAGCAGCAGCAACGTCGGACGCCTCGTCGGCGACGCCCTCCTTCAACGAGGCCGCTGCCTGGTGGTCCGCGATTGGCCCGATGACATCAGTCAGAGGGAGAGCCTGCATGCATGAAGTCACAATGCGATCCAGAAAAGCAGGAATAAAGGAGTTCTCAAATACTCTCACATTGATCGCAGCCTCGCGATCAGCCTTCCCCATCTCCCAAAGGGGGATGGGGACATTGCTCGTCGTCGTAGGGCTGCTGATCATCACCTGACCGACGTGGCGCTCCACAGTTTCGCTGTTCAAACCTGTAAGATCGACAAGTAGAACTCGATAAGTCAGGAGGAACATGCACGTAAAGAATGCAATCTGAAATATGAGAAAAATACCCCGAGGAGAAACCCGGGTCGCGTCCTCCGGCCCAAAATAGTCAAAGGCTGGATGGGCTCGGGCCTGGAGCGGCTGAATCCGCCTACTGATGAAGTCGGCAGTGACTTCATATCCCGACAACCCTCGTACTCGGAGGTCATCGATGACATCGATGAAAGACTAAAGGGAGGGGGTTAGGGTGAGCTTGGCGGTCCATTCTGAAATCTTGTTTGGTTGCTCCTCAGGAACAACAAAGACTGGATCTGAATTTTCTATCTGAAGATAAAACCACCTCGCCCACCATTTGCTACGAGAAGAGGGGCACTGGAAGGGGATGTATCGCGACTTCAGGCCATCCCGAAGCCGGACACCTTTTTAGGTTCCATCCAGCGTAACTCATAGTAGAAGCGGAAGAGATCAAGAAAAGGCTCTACCCCAATGTAGGCCATACAAAGATAAGAGAAAATGCTGAGGAAGGCGATAGAATTGGGGTTCAGATGGAGCAAAGAAAGACCGTAGAAATTCAAGGCGAGAAGAAGAAACTCGGAGGGCGGAGGAAGAAAACCACAAAGAATATAGTCCTCAACCGCAACTATGCGGCCTAGGACAGGTTCGGGTTCAATACCTCCTGGTTCTCTCTCCATGGTCCCGCGGCCAGGGAAAGCACCATCCTCCTGCAGCTTCTTCAGGGACGCGCTAGTGGAAGTGGACTTGTCGAGATCCATTGCCACCGGAGATCGTCGGAGAAGGGACTGAGATGAGCAAGCTAGGGTTTTTTGCGAGGAGCGCTTGGAGGCTGGAAAGTTTTTCGCAGCAAGCGGACTTCAAAATGGATCCCCAAAACTCCCTTAAATAAACGCACTACCGACGGTGCAAATTCCAAGGAAAGGAGAGAGATGGCCGCCGGAAATTTCTGGGTCCGTTATGCGCAGTAGTTTTCGGACTTCAATTTAAATTTACTCATGACCGTTGAACTTCACATGGTATTGTCGATTACTCCTTGTCTCTACGGTTCTCACACCGAGATCGACCAGTCGAGAACGACAACGACCCCGACATCAGAAGTCGTGATCAGTTACATGAGTTCATTTAAGCAGAAGTCGGGGGCTACTGTCAGGGTTACGGATAAGGTATACCCTCTACCCTTGGATATACGTCGTATACTGATATGGTATACCTACGCGTATATGGATGTTTTCTGTACTCGTTAAGGAAATTCATCACGGAGTCCACACATGGAAAGAGTCCTATTCGGATAGAACTGGGTCGTCACTGCATCGTGCGGGGTCCGATGTCTCCGAGTTCTACTTGGAGACCAACTGACCTGCGGTATAAAAGGAACCCCTGGGAGGACCTAAGGCATCGAATCTCACCGCCAACACAACCACCACAGCCTACGAAGTCGGAGGCTTTAGGAGCCAAGTCGCCAGAGTGATCTAGTCGAACCAACTCGACTATGGTCTCGTCAGTATCATCGAGTCCTGCTATTCCCTCTGTAATCTGTGGTTTCTACTATATAATCCCATATCAATTGGATTAGGGCTATTACCTATCTGTTAACGACCAAATTTGGTTATATCAGCATCGGGAAAGAAGATTAGATCGAAGCAGAATCGAAGACGAAGATCGTTGCAGAAACAGAACAAGAATCGGCTGCAATCCGAATCGGCTACGGTCAGGATCAGCAGAGTTCGAGGCGGACAGGGCTAGCCGATATAGCCGATTCCAAGAATACGACTCGGTGTACATTATCGGGTTGAGTTGATATGCTTCAAGATGATTGCCACGCATGGATAGAGTCCTGAGAAGGCAATTGTATCTATTAGTTAGGATATTTTATGTAATTTCTTTAAGAGATATGTTTGGGCAAAAGTCTGCCGCAAAGACTTATAGTATCTTAGGGTTTGTTAGAGATAATAGTTGTGTCCGGTATGGACATATCTTGTAATTCTCGGGTATAAATAGACCCTGAGCCCTATGTAAAAAATAACACACACGTTAAATACAATTTCGGCGCATCGCCACCCTTTTGATTTAGTTTTATTTCGACGAGTTCTTGCTTTCGGGTTGAGCTACATCGGTTTCGATCTTCAACAAGAGGTAAAACTTGTTATGGCGGCTTGCGTTCTCGGGATTAGTGCTTCCATATTTATGATACTCTAATCTTGTTTATGTAATTCGTCGAGTTATCATATATCTTACATAATTTGCGGTAATATCATCATCTAACCTACTATCGGCTAACATCTGTTAGTAGAAGGCAGCCGGTTAGGTTAAATAGCGACGTTAACTTAGATTATATAAGATATCTACCACTCTATGAAACATCTAACGGCTTGATTGTCTAGATATTGTTCTTCTTTTCATACTTAGTGCTGCATCAGTTAGGTTTGATCTACTAAGTCGTGCTTAGAATTCTAATCTCTAGCCTGCTTTCTGGTTGCCGATTAGGGTAGCATCGGGGTTTCAGCCGATCTTACCTAATTTAACTATAGTTATCTCATATGCTTAATTGACATGTTAAATCTGCCCTTTATATTAAGATCTTGTCGCATTTAAGCATATTATGCTTATGTTTGATATATTTTACTTGCTTTAATATCTTAATATAAAGTGGTATCGGAGTATTAGCCGATACATGCTAGATCTATCTGATCGGCTATGATATGAACGTATATAGTTCTGTTGTTAATTTATATTTCGATCTAAGTAATTTATACTGTCTCGGCATGGCGACCGATCTATCCCAATCACTTGATTTAAGTATACGTCGATATAAGGGTTATATATTGTTAATATCTGCAGCCGATTGAGTAGATTTAGTTCTTCCTTAATTATTCATGATTGCCGATCGATGTACACATGACATCGGCATAAAATAAATGATATGTCATCGGCACCTAGCCGATCGGCTATCATTTATAAGATTAATTGCGGTTTCTTTGTCTTTATTTCTTGTTGATTGTAGGATCAAATCAACTGGCACGCTCATACATCCGAAGGCGAGTTTTGGACCTGCACTGGAGTTAAGCAGATCTCCCAGGCCTCGTGTTTGTTGTCAGTACTATCAAGGAGCCTAAACCAGTATAATCCTTGTTTCCTGTTTGCTTGATGTCGTACTACGTAGATCCTCATACCAGCGTACCCTAATACCCTCTATATCCGGTCTACGGGTATTCCCCGTCGACAACTAATACCCACTAAATATTTAAAACTCAATATACAAGTATAGTATTTATTAGCACTCCTAGAACCTACATGGAAGCATGCCACATCAACCAATTAGGCACACAAAACTCAACATACAAAACATGCAAGTATATAGTAATTATATCTACAATTTATTTCATTTAAAACTAAACATACACATGCTAAATCACCATTCTCAAATTATTTCCATAACTTTTTAATCCAAATCATTTCATCATTTCTCCAATATCTAACACATATACCGTAGTAAAGTACGGGGCATCTTCTAGTTCTCATGAGGACAATTGCCCCTCTTATACTTCCCTTACAAATTACAATCGTCCAGATGCAGGCCCAAGTATGATGATGTGCAAAGAGAGCACTAAGTTCTTCGGAATAAGTTCACCACAAAACCGTGCAATCTGGATCCTATGGCAGTATGGATTTTTTATTTCGCTGATGTGGCATCCTAGTCAGTAAAACAATAATAAAAAATTATGGGACCTATATATAAGTGGCATCCTAGTGAGTGATTTCGCAAATGAAATCTTCTTTCTTCTCTTTTCCTCTCATCTTCCATTCTCTTCTCTTGTCCCTTCTCTTCAACCGGCAGCAAAGGTGGGGAATGGCGGCGGGCGGCACGAAGCAGCTGGCGGAGTGGAGCGGGGGCAGCGGTGGGCGAGTGCGGCCGTTCACCGACGGCCACAGCGAGTGCCCGGTGACCAGGCAGCCCACGCCGAACCAGACGCTCCGCCGGCTCATACAGGGAGTCAGGGACAGGGTTGGTGCGCCGTACACGCCGTCGAGCGGTTCCCCACCCCACGCCCTCCCGTCGACGCCATCGTGGACGCTGCGAGGCCGTTGCTGCGTCAGCAGGAGGCGCTTATGGCTCCCCTGAGGGAGCTTGCCGACATCGTCACCGAGAGCGACTGCAACCAGCGATGCGTCCAGGCCTCCAGGGCGCCGTGCGCTCGCTCGCAAAACCACCCCTATATATTACCATGGGATCTATTTTGTACGGTTTTAAATATTTGAGGGGTGAAGATTTCTGGTATTGGAGTTTTGGAGATTAGGGATATAAAAGAAACTAAACGTAAAGTTGAGGGATGGTAGGTGAACTTATTCAAGTTCTTCTGACCTTGAGGTTTCTGCAGCCCAGCCTCGCCCTGGCCTAGCGACGTTAGCACGGCCCAAGTGGTGCCCTTGCTAGCTACTGTAGTAACAATGGCTGCAGCTGTGCAGCAGATCGGACTAAACATAAACAGGAACTTAAGAAAGAGCTGCATAGCTTAGAAAATAGAATGGACATTAGCGAGAAGAATCGAACCCATGTTTTGTTTAGTATATACGAGTTACATATATTACTTATAATACTACTAGTTATAAGGCAAGTAAAAGGTAGAGACCGGTATGATCTCTACGTTAATTAGAGACTATCACATTACAATAGTTAAAACAATACGATCTCTAACCATTAATGTACTAAAATATTTTCTTACTAGTCATCTTTTTATTAGACTCAATGCAATAAAAAATTTTCTAATAAATGCTAAAAGTCGACTCTATGCCGTTGTCATGCGTAGCAACCATCTTTCTCTTTCCTTCTTCCTCTCTCTTCCACATCACCAAATATACTTGTATGATAATAAAGAGAGACCGCTAATAAAGATCATTGTACAGGCCCTAATGTACTTTACATTTGACTCAATTTTTTAAAAGTTGTATAGATACACCCTAAATATTTGGCGATTTATTTGCGCGAAAGTGAACATAATATCATCTCCTTCTTCCATGCATGTGTCTACTTTCATGGATGTAATGTTCTGTCTAATATAATCATGCATGAGTCAGGATATATGATATGTTTTTTTTTTCGAGGAATATGATATGGTTTAATTACTAATGATTGGGTAAAGAATATTAAGGATCTTCATATAACATGATCTGTTAGTAGAAACTCATTTATTAGTATGATCTTTATTTTAGATAACATTAATAAATCACCATATAGGAACTTCTTTTGGTACTGTTATATGATCCCTGTCTAGAAACTATATATATGACATGAACAACAAGAAAACGCTGTTTAGATAATTAATCATATGGTTAATGTAGCCAGCAATGTATTGGTTACGTGCAGCAAGAAAATGGTATGGTACCATAAATTTCATAGATTATGATGACCTGAATAACTGATTCCATTAATTTAGTAAATGGATAGAGCTGGATCGGACAGGGAGGGAGGATGGCTGAAAATGAATCGAAAACAAATGAAAACTAGCTCTACAGGGTGGGGATCCCCTAAAGTTCACTCCAATTCCACCCGATGGATTTGATCAAATCTCAGTCCGTCTCTCTATATATAACAACGGTTGGATGAACTAACTAATTCCCACTAGTTTTTTTTCTTCATCCTAATGTTTGTAACAAATCAACGAATACGATATATCTAAAGAATATACAAACTGATTTTACTTGCATAAACCTAGAAATTTCATGGCTCATCCACGATATAAAAATCATACTGGGCTTGTGGCTCTAATGTTTTAGCAATATTTTTGTGTGTATATAGTTTATGCATGTTTACACGTACTAAATGTTTAACATAGTTTTACATGACCATAGCTTCTTGTTTGGAGAAGAAGAGAGCGTGCAAACTTTGTTAATGTTGTTGGCCGAAACATACTCATTAGGGCATGCACAATGGTGGTCTCTCTATTGCCATGCAAGTAAATTTAATAACATGGAAGAAAAAAAAAGAAGTATGGTTGCGAAAGAAAGGAAAGAAAAGTAAGAAAATGGTATGGTACCATAAATTTCATAGATTGTGATGACCTGAATAACTGATTGAGGGAGTTAATTAATATAAGTTAATACGTGGCTTCATCTTAGCTATAGGAAACAATCGATGGTATGGATTTGGTCAAATCCACCTGGTGAAGTTATAGCTAACTCTAGTCAATCTGGACCTAGATCTACCATATTAGTTTTTATAATTTTTATGGAATCAAAATTGAAATTGAAAACCACGGATATAAAAGTGGAATCGAATTTTATCGAATATAGGTACAAAATAAATACGAAACGGAACAAATGCAATAACAAATATTTGATGCAATATAAAACCCCTCAAATTAAGCTTCCCGGATCAACGAAGAAGAGATACGCGTTGGCACTGACAAGTTCTAGTCCAATAACGACGCGGCTTCGATACATAATGAGACCTGTGTCCAGCCATGGTGTTTTCCGCATCGTCACTATAAAAAACGATTGTTTCTGCGATCGAAAAGGGGTTTTCACGTGCAGATCTCCCGTCCGTCCGCACCAAAGGGTTTGCAAAAATCCGGTGCTAGTCAATCAAGAACAAGAAAACTGATCAAAACGAGCCTTACCGTCCAGATAATGTACACATGCATGTGTATATATAGTACTCGATCCGTGTCGTCAATCATATCCTATATATATGAATGCTGCTAATCATGCATTATTAGTTATTGCCAAAAATCCACGAGATAATATCTGGATGACCTACGCAAATTAACTAACAAACTGACGCCTGTCGTGATCGTCATTGATCGAGGGGATGATCAGTAGGCCAGCCACAAACTGGTCGATATTCCGGCCGGATCATCAAAGATCCGATCTTACCTCGAATGCTTGATGATGGTCGGCTTAATTATTAGCTTATGCTGAAATGCACACTACTATAAAAAAACATTTTGGTACGGATTGAAAAACCCATAGATACCGGATTTCACAGTTGACACCACTCAGACGACATTGATGAATTCGGATCATTTGTCGATCACCTTTGACACGCACAAAGAGGCAAAAAAAAAAGGAAGGGCTCGATGCATTAGCTCGATATAATTCGAACCGATGCTTTGAGCTGCTCCCCATAGCCCCAAATTAATTACAATTGAAAAAAACAAACTCCTGCTCATGCTAAACTTTTGTACAAGCTGAATCACAAATTCAATTAAGAAACGAATTGCTATTACAACTAAATCACAAACCCAATAAAATGAACTTCTCGCCGTTGAAGAGTTGGGCAACATTGACGAGGAAAGAAAAAGGGAACACAACGAGGTATCCGAAACTGACGATCGTCGAGATTGAGACGGCGCCGTCACATCACCCTAGCCTAGGGAGGAGGGGTGAGAGGGGCGTGCCCTAGTTTCTTTACACGGCGAGGTACCCAGATCTTGTTGATGGCCATGCAACAGCACCCCTGCTGACAGCAGCATTTGCTTCTCCTTCCTCATCTCTTCCTCCCCACCTCCCCTTCCACTTCCTGCATGGTGAGCGACGCAAACGCCGTGCCACTGTGCCCACGGTCCGCATAGGGGCTGTCAGGAGTCACAAGGGACACGCATGCCACAATGTCCACTCGCAAGTTTAGGTTTTAGTCGTGAGAGAGAAAGAGCGTGCGTGAGGGGAGGAGAAGGTGAGAAAAGGATAAGGATGGAGGGATTCGGTCAATCGGCGCACATAGCTCAACAGTTTGTGGTGCTTGTTTATTAAAAAAAAAGAAAAGACACTTACAAAGTTATGATATGCATACTTTATGCACACTACAAGATAATTGAGCTATTGCCACCAAATTATTACAACAAAAAATAATTCGTAGCAATATATTGTACTTTTGCAATGATAAATTTTTTGTGGCAAATAATTATATTTTATTGTAACGATCTATAATCGTTGTTTTATTTAGTATTTTTGTTGCAATAGAAAATGAGATATCGCCACAAAAAATCTTACTGTTGCAAAAAACATGTTCTATCGCCACAATTTTAATTTTTGTGGCAAAAAAACATGTTCTATCCCCACAATTTTAATTTTTGTGGCAATTTACATAGTACATGGTACTTTTCACTATTTTTTAATTTGGTACATAGAACTAATGTCACATATGGAGTGATGGCAATAGTTTTTATTACAACGATGTGAAGTGTTGCAATATGATTTTTCGCCACATCCATTCCGTGGCAACATCGAAATTTATTACCACTAAATAAAAATCGTTACAATAATCTATTACCATGGCTAGTAACGATTTTAAAATTGTGGCAACATGTATCTATTGCCACAATTTTTTTCGTGGTACCAAATGATTTTTCTAGTAGTGGCATGTGTCTGTTTTCCTTAAAGAAAAAGGTACATGTAATGTGTGGTGCCGAACCAACACTTATATCATCACCGGTTCTCCCAAACAACATTTCACGAGCGTGCTCTGGTGTAAAAGCCAACTCTAGAATTTCCGGCACATATAGTATCATTTTTTTTCGTTTGTGTTACTGGTGGAGAAACCATCTTTCGTCTGTCGGCCGAATTTCACGATAGTCCCGGTTACAACAAAAACCGGGACTAAAGATGATCTTTAGTCCCGGTTAAAAAGGGTAACGGGCATATTTGATCTTTAGTCCCGGTTGGTAACACCAACCGGGACTAAAGATGATCTTTAGTCCCGGTTCAAATGCTGTCAGGGCTTGTCAGGCCCCCCAGGGATCTTTAGTCCCGGTTGGTGTTACCAGGCCCCCCAGGGACTAAGTTACCAACCGGGACTAAAGATCACCGGGATCTTTAGTCCCGGTTGGTAACACCAACCGGGACTAAAGTCCCACCCCTTTATATATGTCTTCTTCCTCCTCCAGCCCAAGCAAGCTTCAAAATTTCTTCAAAAAAGAGGGGAGGTCATGCCAAAATTTATAGTGAATTTACTTTGGTGATTATATACAAATCGCAAGTGCCTAGAAGGTAAGCAACTTCATCCTCCAATGTTTTTTTTGGTCATATTACATTTGGAGCTATGTTTTGCACACTTTTTTGTCTCCAAAATTTTGTTATAAGTTGATGAGAGAGAAAATTTGTGTGGGAAAAGAAAGAGTATATAGAAATTTTGTTTATTTGCTAAATAAGGTTTTATAAAATAGTTGAGTAGGAAAATATAGTGAAAGTTAATCTTAAATAAAAGAAAACAAACTAAATTGAAAATTAAAAGAATTTAAAACTTAAAAATAATAAATAAGAATTATTTGGTGGAATATTTTATAATTTTTGTATGAATAATGATATGTCATTATTGTATGACTGTTGAAAGAGTTTGTGATTATTTTATCATTATTGTATGACTGTCATTATTGTACGAATGATTATTTGTGTACGATTTTTTTTTTCATTTCATGTAGATGGATCAGCAATGGATGTACGCTGACCGGCGGTCCAAAGAGTTTATTGACGGCGTGCATTATTTTTTGAGAGTGGCCGAAGCTAACAAGCGGAAGGGTTTTATTTGTTGTCCATGCTATAAGTGTAAGAATCCGAAGGAGTATTCTGCATCCAGGACTATTCATTTCCACTTGTTTGAGTCGGGGTTAATGCCAAGCTATAATTGTTGGACATCCCACGGAGAGTAAGGGGGTGAAATGGAAGAAGATGAAGTGGAAGACGACAATATTCCAGACTTTGCTCAGTACGCTGGATTTGAAGGAAATCAAACGGGCGAGGAGGACATAGATGATGATTATAACGACGTTGCGGATGATCTTGGTCAGATGTTGCAGGATGCTAAGGAGGACTGCAAAAGTGAAAAGGGGGCCCATAAATTGGACAAGATGTTAGAGGACCACAGAACGTCGTTGTACCCAGGTTGCGAGCAGGGGCACAAAAAGTTGGATACCACTCTGGAGTTCTTGCAATGGAAGGCCAAAAATGGTGTTAGTGACAAGGCATTTGGCGATTTATTGAAACTCGTCAAGAACATTCTTCCGGAGGGAAACAAATTGCCCGAGACAACGTACGAGGCTCAGAAGATAGTCTGCCCTCTAGGACTGGAAGTTCAGAAGATTCACGCATGTCCGAATGATTGTATGCTATATCACGGTGAGGAGTACGAGAACCTAGAAGCATGCCCTGTTTGTAAAGCCCTACGATACAAGATTAGACGAGATGATCCAGGTGAGGTTGATGGGCAGCTAACGAAGAAGAGAATTCCTGCTAAGGTGATGTGGTATTTCCCTATAATACCACGGCTAAGGCGTTTGTTCAGGAACAAGGCGAATGCTAGAATGATGCGTTGGCACGCTGAAGAACGTCAACAGGACGGGATGCTGAGACACCCCGCAGATGGTTCGCAGTGGCGAAACATCGACAGAAAATTTAAAGAGTTTGGAAAGGACGCACGAAACATACGGTTTGGTTTAAGTACGGATGGCATGAATCCTTTTGGAGAGATGAGCAGCGGCCATAGCACTTGGCCCGTTACGATGTGTATCTACAACCTCCCCCCTTGGCTATGCATGAAGAGGAAGTACATAATGATGCCGATTATTATTCAAGGCCCCAAGCAACCTGGTAACGACATCGATGTGTTCCTAAGACCACTGGTCGAAGATCTTAAACTGTTGTGGAAGAAGGAAGGTGTCCCCGTGTGGGACGAGGACAAACAGGAGGAGTTTAACCTACGAGCGCTGCTGTTCGTAACCATCAACGATTGGCCTGCACTTAGCAACCTATCCGGGCAGTCCAACAAGGGGTACAAGGCTTGCACTCACTATATGGATGAAACAGAAAGTACGTATCTTAAGCACTGTAGGAAGGTTGTGTACATGGGTCATCGTCGATTCCTTGCAGCAAACCACTCGGTACGGAAGAAAGGCAAGCACTTTGAACATACGGCGGACCACCGTACGAAGCCTAAACATCGCAGCGGGAACACAGCGTTTGCTATGGTTAAAGATCTTAAAGTAGTGTTTGGAAAGGGGCCTGGCAGCCAGCCTATAGAGAGCGAAGATGGTCACGCGGCGATGTGGAAAAAAAACTCCATATTTTGGGAGTTACCCTATTGGGAGTTCTTGGACGTCCGCCACGCAATCGACGTGATGCACCTCACTAAAAACCTTTGCGTAAACCTTCTTGGCTTCCTAGGTGTATATGGAAAGTCGAAAGATACACTGGAAGCGCGTAATGATCTGAAGCATATGGAACAATGCGGCGACCTTCACCCGGAACCAAAGGAGAAAGGCAGCCATTACTTGAGTCCAGCCAGCTACACTCTTAGCAAGGCAGAGAAGGAAAGTATGTTTCATTGCTTGGAGAGCATCAAGGTACCGTCTGGATACTCCACGAATATAAAGCGAATAATTATCACGAAGGAGAAGAAGTTCACAAACCTAAAGTTTCATGACTGTCACGTGTTGATGACACAGCTGCTACCAGTTATAATAAGGGGTATCCTCCCAGACAATGTCCGGGCAACAATAACAAAGCTATGTTCTTTCATGAACGCAATTTCGCAGAAGGTCATCGATTCAGATAGGTTAGAAGCCCTTCAGAATGATGTGGTGCAATGTCTTGTCAGCTTTGAGTTGATATTTCCACCTTCATTTTTCAATATAATGACGCATCTGCTTTGTCACCTAGTGAAAGAGATCGGTATTCTCGGGCCTGTGTTCCTACACAACATGTTTCCTTTCGAGAGGTACATGGGCGTTCTGAAGAAGTATGTTCGTAACCGTGCTCGTCCAGAGGCAAGCATCGCCAAGGGGTATGGAACAGAGGAGGTCATTGAATTCTGCGTTGAATTTATTGAAGACCTTCGCCCAATCGGGGTACCTGAATCACGCCATGAAGGGAGACTACGGGGAAAGGGGACTCTCGGAAGGAAAGCTATAATGACGGTAGACAACAATTTATTCCGTAGAGCCCATTTCACGGTTTTACAACAATCTTCATTGGTGGCTCCTTACATCGAGGAGCACTTGGCTCTAGTTCGCGCTAGAAACATCGGTAAGTCCGATGCATGGATTACACGGCATCACATTGATACTTTCCCCGCATGGCTGCGACAACATCTCATGGGTAACGAGACGATTAACCAGCAACTGGCCTTCCTGGCGAGGGGTCCATCTGGCTCGATCGCGACATTCCAGGGATATGAGATCAATGGGTACACATTCTACACAAGAGCCCAAAACATGAAGAGCACGAACCAGAACAGTGCTGTTCGTATCGATGCCATGGGACACGATGGTACAACTGGCACGTATTACGGTGCCATCGAGGAGATATGGGAACTTGACTATGAACCTCTCAAGGTCCCTCTGTTCCGGTGCCAATGGGTTAGGTTGACTGGTGGAGGCGTAACGATTGATGACAGTGGGATGACAACGGTTGACCTTAACAAGGTTGGATACTCGGACGAACCTTTCGTCCTTGCCAATGATGTAACACAAGTTTTTTACGTGAAGGACATGTCTAGCAAAGGAAAGAAGGGCAAAGGGCCTGACGAGCCGAAGCGCCACGTGGTTCTCCCAGGCAAAAGAAAAATCGTCGGAGTAAAGGACAAGACTGACGAGGATTACAATCAGTTTGATGGGCAACCCCCTTTCACGGTGACGGTTGACCCTAGCATCCTCCTATCAAACGAAGACACCCCTTACTCACGCAGCGATCACAAGGAAGGAACAATAGTGAGGAGAAAGTACGTGCGGACAACCGTCACCGCGGATCTATTGCCGTAATTGTTGTAAACTATTTTGGATGTATTGAATATGCTAGTTATATATGATTAATTAATTACAATTTTTAACAATTTAATATCATGCATATGCTAATTATATACGATTATTATAATTTTTAAAAGTTTTGAATCATGCATGTGGGATTTACATATGTTAGTTACAATTTTTAACAATTTAATATCATGCATATGCTAATTATATACGATTATTAGCATTTTTAAAAGTTTTAAATCATGCATGTGGGATTTACATATGTTAGTTATAATTTTTGACAATTTAATATCATGCATATGCTAATTATATACGATTATTATAATTTTTAAAAGCTTTAATTCATGCATGTGGGATTTACATATGTTAATTAGAATTTATAATGCATTATTTATATTTTAGAAACATATATGCAACGAAATTCAATATTCAGTGCTATTAACTTTAGTCCCGCTTCTTAATCCTAACCGGGTTTAAAAAAAATTTTGAAAATAGCGGGAAAATATATTTACTCCCGGTTCGTGAGAAAAACCGGGAATAAAGATATCTTTACTCCCGGTTCGTAACAACAACCGGGATTAAAGATCCTATCTTTAATCCCGGTTGTTGTTACGAACCGGGAGTAAAGATATCTTTACTCCCGGTTCTTCTCACGAACCTGGAGTAAAGATCCGGGGGTATATATATTCCCAGTGCGCCCTCGTCTTCTCCACCAGCACTTAGACGTTTTTCCATCGAGATCGAGCATCGGCTTCGTCGTCTCTCACCGTCTTCTCCACTGCCTAGGGCAACCCCGCGCCGACGCCGCCGTCGTCTCTCACCGTCGCCTGGTGGTCCTCGCCGCCTCCGCCGCAGACGCCGCCGCCGCGTCTCTTGGGTGAGAGCCCCCGCCCTCTCTCTCTCTCTCTCGATGTAGCTTTGTCTCTCTCTCTCTTTCGCCGACGACGCCGACGAACGCCGACGATGCCCTCTCTCTCTCTCTCTTACGCCAATGACGCCGACGAACGCCGACGACGCCTCCTCCGCCACGATGCCACGATGCCGCCGCCGCCACGATGCTGCCGCCGCCGCCCCCACGCCGCCCCCACGCCGCCGCCGCCGCCACGATGCCGCCGGCGCCACGATGCCGCCACTAACGGTTAGGCCGCCGCGCCCTTACGCTTAATGAATGAACGCGAACGAACAAACGAACGCGAACGAACGAACGAACGAACGAACGCGAACGAACGAACGAACGAACGAACGCGAACGAACGCGAACTAACGCTTAGCGAACGCTTAACGAACGTGACCAAACGCGAACGAACGCGAACGAACGCGAACGAACGCGAACGAAACGTTAAAGAAACGCGAACGAACTGAAAGACATGTAGTATGCACGTAGCTTGCTTGTAGTAACCTGCATTGTTTTTTATTCACGTTGATTGAATGTGGTTCAAACAATGCCTATATAAATATGGTTTGGATCGCCATCACAAATGTTTTATGTACCAGAGAATTGAATTACAAAATCAAATTAATTTCACAAAATTCTATAGTGTTGTATTTTTTTTGATAAACTTGCTTAACGTTAGGAATCCTTGACATATAACAAACCTAAAATAACTTCTCATATGTATGTAACGGAGGGAATATTTATTATGGTATTCTGGTAGACATGATCTTTTAGCGTTATATCTATTTTTACATTTTTTTATTAAAATATTTACAAAACAAATTTCCGTTTCAAAAATTTACAAATCTAGATGCCTCACGCCCTCTGGGTCGGCGTTTTCTAAAAATCGCCTTTCTAGAGGGCGTTAAGGGATCTAAATATAATTTTTTTATTTGCATTCAAACCCTTTTCACTAGTTTTAATTGCTTAAAAACTAGTGATGCTTATTTGACACTGTAAATGATTATAAATGGAAAAGTAATAAACTACGTCGAGATCTACAACTTTTATATAAAGTTTATTTTCATACTATGTCTTTTGAACGGTAGATCTGAGATTTTTGTTAAAATAGGTTTTATATTTTGTAACAAACATTTGGACATCTAAAAGATCTTCAATGAAAAGATTGTTTAACTACAAAGTTAAACAATACATTATATGTTCCTTTGCGATTAGACTAATACAATTTTTTTTGCATGTTGCAGAGAAGACGTCGTCGTCGTCGTCCGTCAAGCCGAAGTGGTAGCTAGCCCTCGAAGGAATTCGCGCAGGCAAGTGATGTAAAGATGTGATTGTTAGAGATATAATATAAGATTGTTAGATTTCTAATATAAGATTATTAGATTATTAGAGTTAGCATATGTGAGTGTTAGAGATAGTTAGAGATTTAATATAAGATTATTAGAGGTTTAATATACGAAACTTAATTAGACTTAGCATATATGAGTCTTAGAGATTTAATATAAGATTATTTGAGATGTAATATTTCAAACATATTTGATTGTTAGAGATTTAATATAAGATTATTAGAGATGTAATATTCGAAACTTAATTAGACTTAGCATATATGATTATCTACCATACAAATACACGACACTTAGACTTAGCATATTTGAGTGTTAGAGATAGTTAGAGATTTGATATAAGATTATTAGAGGTTTAATATACGAGATAGTGAGGAGATTGTTATACTTAGCATATATATATAAGATTATTACAATTTTAATATGAGATTAGTAGCGATTTAATATAAGATTTAGCATATATGATTATTACAATTTTAATATAAGATTGTTAGAGATTTAATATAAGATTGTTAGACTTAGCATATATACATATGATTATTACAATTTTAATATAAGGTTAGTAGCGATTTAATATGAGATTATTAGAGATTTAATATAAGATTATTAGAGTTTTAATATTACGGTTAGCAAATACATCCTATAGACCTAACATATATTATTGGTATGCACAGATGGCTGATCGCGATGAGGAACAGATATTGTATGATACAATCGCAGAGGGAAGCAGCCAGTACTGGAACAAAGAAGAGGGGAACGAGGATCCAAACCAGTACTTGAACGTGGAGGGGAACGTGGAGAGGGATGCGGAGGGGAACGAGGAGGGGAACGATGAGGAGGAGGCTAGTGGAAGTCATCCCTCCGCTGGACAGAAGAGGGCACGCGGACAACGAGGTGCCGCGAAGAAGATAGAGGGTCGGCACATCATAACTGAGGTGGACGCAGACGGCCGACCTACTGCCCTGGCGTAAGCAGCCAAGAATTTTGTACGCCACAGCGGTTGGGTTGTGAGGGATAACGTGCCTGTCAGCATGGTGTACTAGCGCAGAACAAGGGCACGCGGGGATAATGACAGCTTTGTCCCGGAATCAGAGAAAGAGATGCTGTGGACCACAATGCTCGAGACGTTCACGCTCCCTGCGGGTACAGAGAACATAGTGAAACACTGGACTCTTAAGAAAATGGCAGAACAGTTCCAGACCTTCAAGGGAGATCTGTACCGGAAATACATCCTGAAGGGGCAGACACCGAACTTCGACGTATTCCCGAAGCTAAGGGATCACTGGGAGGAGTTCGTTGCTTAAAAGACAGGTCAATAAGGGCAGGCGATGATGGAAAGAAACAAAGAAAATGCCGCCAAGAAGAAGTACCATCACCACTTGGGGTCAGGCGGCTATAGCGTCGCGATGCCGAAGTGGGAGGAGATGGAGGCAAGCTTGCTTGAGAGGGGTATCGAACCGGCCACCGCTAAATGGCCTGATCAATCGAAGTTCTGGTTTTATGCTCACGGTGGAACGCTCAACCCAGGTGATGGCTCCTTGGTCTTCAGCGATCAAATACGCGAGGCTGCGAATCGACTAACGGACGCAGTGGAAGCCTCTTCTCAGGGCACGTTCCGACCCGACAGAGAGAAGGACGAGCTGTCACTCGCCCTGCAGACTCCAGAGCATCCAGGACGAACACGAGGGAAAGGGGTGATTCCTTGGAAGATTGGATTCAAGGAGGACATCCACACGTACAGGAGTCGGATGAGGAGCAAGAGAGATACCGAGGCGAAGATTGCAGATCTCGAGTACAGGATATCGAGCTACGAGCTCAGCATGCAAGAGGAGGTGGCCCGGAAGGTGGATGAACGCATGGCAGCACATCGGTCACACGATCCCCAGCCGTACATACTTCCTCCAATGGTCAGCCCATCAGGCAATCGTAGCAGCTGCGCCTCAACGGGGCAGGTAGTATCACATAGCATGGACGCCATGCAAACCCGGGACGAAACCACCTGCCCCGTTGATGAGATCACGCATCGGACACCATGTGAGCTGCATATTCCCTTCAAGAATTTATCAATCAAGGTATGCTCGATGTAATACATGATTTTTGACTCGTACGTTCCGCAAGTTGCTGCTTAGGTTGATTACTAATAGATAACCTCTCATCACGTGAAGGTGGCGTCGGGAATGGCCATCCCAACAGACATTTCAGGGACTTACCACTACAGGCCGATTCTAGCAGGATACTCGAGGGTCGAAGTTGAGCTGGTGGAAGCCGTGTACGAGGACCTCGAGTTGGACTACCTAGGAGGAGACGGTGAGACGCATCTACGAGACATAAGCCACGCCATTATACTATGGCGCAAGCGGTACATCATCCTCCCTGGGCGACAAGCGGCGTCTCGTGCACCATCTCCTCCGGCTCCGCCGTCTCCTCCTGCACCATCTCCTCCGGCTCCTCCGCCACCTCCTCCTGCACCATCTCCTCCGGCTCCTCCGCCTCCTCCGCCTCCTCCTGCACCATCTCCTCCGGCTCCTCCGCCACCTCCTCCTGCACCATCTCCTCCGGCTCCTCCGCCTCCTCCTCCACCGTGTCCGCCTGCACCTCCCAAGACAAGGTCTCGCCAAGCTCCACCTCCTGCCAGCACAAGGGCAACGAAGAAGGCCAAAGTTGACACCACCAAAAACAAGGAGCCACCGTACGATTGCAGTCAACAGGAGCTTAATGCTTATGTGGCAGGAGAAGTGAAGAGGCAACTCAAGCCTCGGAGTCCTGAAAAGAAGATACCTATTGACCCGAGCGTGAAGAATTTCTTCAAGGGAATGTCCACCGCAAACAAGGAGGCCTTAAAGCTATCGGACTATGACCGAACACTCAGGAAAGCCTATTACAAGAAGTCCAAACCAGTTCCTCAGCTTGGAGAACAACCACACCAAGTGGTCGAGCCGTTGGTGACCGGCGAAGACTTTGGCATAACGGATTTCATTTCGGACACCGGTCTAACTATGGCTCAGTTGGTTGGAGGCGCACCAATCCCGAAGGCGGAAGTGGCATACAAGTTTGAACTCGGTAAACCGCTTGTCAGGCCTGAGCAGCTGCAGTCCCTACCGACACAAATGTACAAATTCCATGAACGGTACATGGAAATGAGCGCCAATGGTAGAGAGATGTTCGGAGCGAGGATCAGAAACCCCGACTTCTTGCAAGGAGAAGATGTTCTATGGATCCATTTCAAGGATGTCTTCGATCTGTACCATCGGGACGCCCTCGACGTCTCTCTTCTGAGCGCATGGATTTTGTAAGTATCTTTGAGTTCGATTTGTTTCGTTCAATAATTAGCTCCTGGCATATATGTAAGCAATAATAATTTCCTTTCATTGTTGTAGAATGGAGATTCAAAGGGCCCGACGGTGGGGGGTTTACAATACTGGGTTCATCGACCCTCGGAAAATCAACACCGAAATGCTCGACATGTACGAGAAAGACACAGAGGACAATCTCGTTCATCTCCTAACGCAGCAGCATTTCAAGACGTTCATACTATTGCCGTACAACACAGAGTGAGTTTTTATTGTTGTTCGAACAAATTTCATTCCCATACATATAACATGTACATTCTAATATTTATCTCATCTCACGCATATTCCAGATTCCACTGGGTCCTGTTCTTTTTTGACTTGGAGGCATGCAGAGTCACTGTGTACGACTCAATGAATAAAGAGGAGAAGGTTTTTGACAAGGTCTTCCAACTGATAGACAGGTAATATAGTGCCATCTATTCCAAAGTCGCGGGACTCTGTTGATATTATGTTGATCTCGGGTAATATTTAATTAATCATAGCTTGCAAGTGCACATGTAGGGCTTAGGATCGGTTCCGTCAATTGGTCCGCGGGACTTGGAAAGAAAAACTTGGACGCATGTTTCATTTTCCAGTGAGTACATGCATGATCCAAAATTATATTGAATTGAATCTCTAGTTACAGTTAATATAAAGAGTATATTAAATCTCTCATCGTTTCTCATGTAGTGTGCAAAGCAGGACAAGGGAACTAACTTGTGCGGCTACTACGTATGCGAGTATGCCCACTGCCTATCAAACCAAATATACACCAAACGAGAGCTCGATGTACGTATACATAAACCGTTCAAAATTTCATTGCGTATCGATTTGTTAAGTTGTTTATTAATTTCATATATTGATATGTCATTATTTTCCGAATGATAGCGTATTCACATAAGGGAAAAACTCCCACACAAGGATTTTATCACGGCTGTTCAAGAACAACTGATGAGGTTCATCAACGAAGAAGTCCTTAATCCCGATGGTGAATTCTACTACGACGGATCGACAATTCATAACGTCGGTCCTTCCTCTTCTGACGTAACGCAGGCGTCGAAGTCGTAGCTATAGCTAGCGAGCAAATGAATTGTACTATACATGCATGTATATATATATATTTATATATGTACGTACATTTACTTTAGTGTTAATATATATTTTGGTAACATATATGTACATAAAATGTTAAGTGCTTTAAATTATAAATATGTGTGTACTATATGTATTTATACATATATACATACGCATATATATATATAGATGTATTCTATATACATGCATAATATATATATTACAATGCATATATATGTATTGTAATATATATATATATATATATATATATATATATATATATATATATATATATATATATATATATAATCAACCATGCAGCAAACAGGGCCATGCAAATTAAAAAAAATGGTACATGAATCTTTAGTCCCGGTTGGTAACACCAACCGGGACTAAAGATGGATCAGCCGGCCACGTGGCTGACCGATCTTTAGTCCCGGTTCGTGTTACCAACCGGGACTAAAGATCGATCTTTAGTCCCGGTTATTTCACCCGGGACTAAAGATCGCTATCTTTAGTCCTGGATTTGTAGTCCTAGTTGGACAACCGGGACAAAAGGAGGAGGGTTACGAACCGGGACTACAAACGATTTCTCCACCAGTGTGTAAGTAGTGGCGTAGACCGTCTACTCACCATTGATTTTTTTTTCCCCTCACCGCGTGGCCTCCGCGTCTGTTGGAATCATCTCATGTCAATGTCTCATGATACGTACGATATGAATAATTAATCGTACTATACGTGGCTAATGTTAATTGCGTGAGCTCGTGCGCAAGCATGCATGCTATAGCTACAACAACGACTGTGTTGACCGACTAGCTAGGCACCCATCATGCATGTCTGACTCTGGTCGATATTTTGTTTTCTTACTCCCTCCGTTTCACAATATAAATTTGTTAGAATAATTTACATTATAAAACGGAAGAAGTAGTGTATATAATGTACGGCTCGATCGTTCCGGTGGCAGGAGGGCATGCCCCCCTTTAGTTCTAGGCGAGACTCCACATAATCCTCCGCCTTAATTATGTCTAGCTTTGTGATGCAAATTAAAAGAGAGGAAAAAAAGACTGGGATATACTCCAAGCAATGTATAAAAGGTACTCCCTCCAAAATATCAACTATTTCTCTCAAGTTTTTCATGGAAATTAAGAAGAGAAATAAAAACATTATATTACCATTTATTAATTGTTCCAATTGAAGAGAAGAGGGTGAGGACAGCAGAGATAAGGGGGTGTTTTAAATATTTCACTAGAGGTGAAAACGGTACCGAAATTTTCCAATCGTATCGGTATCGTTCTTGTAGAACTAATATTTATCGATTGTTACTGTTTTAAAATTAATATTTGTTTTTTAGTTTCTGTAGTATCGTATTAGAGTTGCTACTAAATCGTAAATATAAAAATTTCCCAACTATTTTCATTCGTTTTCAATAAAAATAACAAAAAAATAATACTGTTTCAGACAGTTTTCCTTCCTACTACAAACACTCTTTGTACTCTAGAAGTCGCTATGGCCATATAGCTCATGCCTCCCCGAGCTCTGAAACGACGACGTTCCTTGAGAAGGGAGACTGGCTAGCTTGCCTGTCTGTCTTGCCGCATGCTTGCTTGCTGCATAGATGAATTCAGGATATGATCGATACCGATAGATCTCTGGAAGCCTATCATGCATGCCATGCACCAGCAGATTTGATCCGAACAAATTTAGCCCCACCCGACACGAGCAACTGATCGAATGAATGAATTAATACATACATCCTACGTTACGTACCCTGCTAGCTCGTGATCAGATTACTGTCGACCATGCATGGATACATATATATACTCCCTCCGTCCCAAAATATAATATTTTTAGCATAATATCAAATCAAATATTTATAACTTTAACTATTAATAGAAAAAAAAATATAAAAAAGATCAATCATGTAAAATTGATATTACTATATTTATCATTAAACAAACTATCACAATATACAACTCTTTTTATTTAAAATATTTTACTTTTATAAAAATCATTGGTCAAAATAACATCTCAAAAATCGTATTAAAGTCTAAAAATACTTATATTTTAGGGCGGATGGAGTACTGTATACATGCATGCAGCTAAGCTACATGACTAGCGAGCTGGCTAACACAAGTATACAACTACTTTACATTGGTGTGCACGGATCGACTAATTAATTCCTTAATCAGAAAAGAACAAATCGTTAATAATTAACGATGGCCTAATATCAAGCAAAATTAAGCAAAGTGATAGATGGAACTTAGAGCCTGTTTGGAGGAGCTTCTAACAGCCGGAGATTTTTCTAGAAGCTGTTACCGCTAGAAGCTTAGTCCAGATTTTTTTCTTAGATTCTAAAAAGTAGTAACGGTAGAATTTAGAAAATAAATTAAAAGCTCTTCTCCAGATTATTACCATTTGTTTTTTAAATCTTTAAACATCCCAAACATAGCCTTAATTGCCTTGGCATGCATGCATGCATATATGTCTGGTAGAGATCGATCGGATCGGCTAACGGGATTATGTTCTTGACGCTGAAATGCGACCACCCATATACATACTCATGCATGCATATGCAAGTATGCATGCCGCGCGTATTGCTTCTTTAAATTCTTTCTGCTCACACCGTTAATTTGGTAGCGAATTCGAATCTCACGTGGTGCCCATGCATGCATGCATGCTTCTATAAGTTTGTTTTTCGCCAAGCCTAAACCATTCACATATATATATATATATATATATATATATATATATATATATATATATATATATATATATATATATGTGTGTGCTCGTGGCTGTGCTGTGTCTATCTTGGAAATCATTTTATTTGTTCCCTGTTGATGGTTGGTGCTCACACTTGAAAAAATTATTGAAATGAGAAATTATTATATATGGCATAATATATACAAACTATGATATGAACCAGAGAGTAGCATATACTCCACTGGTGGAGAAAGAGTTTGTAGTCCCGGTTGGTAACCCTCTGTAGTCCCAGTTTTTTAACCGGGACTACGAATCCAGGACTAAAGATGTCCATCTCTAGTCCCGGTTGAAATAACCGGGACTAAAGATGTATCTTTAGTCCCGGTTCGTAACACCAACCGGGACTAAAGATTTAGTCCCGGTTGATGTAACTAACCGGGACTAAAGTTTTTTTTTTCTTTTTTTCTTTTCTCATGTTCAATCTCTCCAAATCATTATAAAAATAACAAATAACAAATCACACCACAAATCACAAATAACATATAGCACGAATCACAGATACACGAATCATAGATAGTTCACATATCACATATCTCCTAATATCATTCACAAATCACAGATCGCATCACAAATCACAGATCGAACAAATCACACAGATCGCACAAATTACAGTCATCCACATCACATTAAGAAAGAAAAAAGAAAAAAAAGCAAAAAATTCCATGCCGGGCGGCCCGAGGCGCTGCCTGCCGCCGCTGGGGCGGCCCTCCGCAACTGCCACGGGGCGGCCCTCCACGACTCCGCTGCCAGCCGCCGCGGGGCGGCCCTCCGCGCCTCCGCCGCCTGCCCTCCAGACGGGCAGCCGCCGCCGCCGGGCCCTCCGCGCGGGGCAGCCGCCGCCGGGCCCTCCGCGCGAGGCAGCCGCCGCTGCCGGCCGCCAGCGCCTCCACCACCTGCCTCCGCGCCGACCGGCGCTTGCCGCCGCCGGCCCTCCGCGCCGGCCGCCGGCCGCTGCCGCCGCCAGGAAGACAGGGGAGAAAGGAAGGGGAGGAGGAGAAGGAGGAAGAGGAGAAGGAGTGAGGAGGAGAACGAGTGGAGGGGAAGAAAAGCTAAGGATAAGACTGAGGAGGAGGGTCAGACAATGGACACGCGAAGAGATAAACATCGCGCGCGGCTTGGGGTGATTTTTAGTCCCAGATGTTCTAAACAACCAGGACTAAAGATGGATCTTTAGTCCCGGTTGTTTATACCAACCGGGACTAAAAATAATTGGGGCCTGACACGACCTGACAACCTCTTCAACCGGGAGTAAAAATGATGTTACCAACCGAGACTAAAGATCAAAAAATACCCCTCAGCTTTTAAACCGGGACTAAAGATGCTTTTTAGTCCCGGTTTTTATTGGAACCGGGACTATTATAAAATTGGCCCGACCGACCAAAGATGGTTTCTCCACCAGTGCTCCCTCCGTCCCATATAAAAAAACCATCCTATTACTAGATGTAACACATTCTAATACTACAAATCTGGACATATATATGTCTAGATTCATCGTCCTAGAATATGCCACATCCGGTCCTAGATTTATTTTTTAGGGACGGAGGGAGTATATATGTTGGACCAAACTCATCACTTAACATAATCACATCAGCTGAACTGCTTTGCAATGGCTGTGCCAATTATTTTATAACTTAGTTATGACATTTACTCCCTCCATCCCAAAATAAGTATAGTTTTACATTGTTCATATCCAACATTTGACCGTTTGTCTTATTTGAAATTTTTTTATGATTAATATTTTTATTGTTATTAGATGATAAATTATGAATAATATTTTTTGTGTGATTTTTTTTTAATTTCTTCACAAATTTTTTAAATAAGACGGACGGTCAAACGACATATATATCCATGGCTGTACTTATTTTGAGGCGGAGGTAGTATTAATTAGTTAATCAAGTCGTACTAGGGGCCACACATTAATTATGTGACCGTTGATATCCCATACTCTAGTTCAAGTTGTGTGTAAGCAACAAACAGAGAGAAGCTGAACACTACAATAACTAGCTGCCTGCATCAATTATTGGGTCAAGATATTAGACGACTCGCACTTTGGGTACGGTGTGGTCGTACAGACAAATGTATTTTTGATGATCTGATGTTGGATGCGCTGGCAAAGTGGGGTAACTTACAAAAGGAACAAAATAATGGCAAGCTACAGTACTTAGATAGAGTACAAACTAGTTATTTAATATACAATTCATATATTATCATCTGTATAATCTGTCAGGAGATATATATAAAAAAATGCACATCTTATTCTATGTTTTGCCATTAACAAATATCAATTCTAGAAAAATATTATTATACAAACAAATTTATCTAAGAAATACCATCGCCATCAGATAACCCTATCCATTTTTTCTAAATACCCAAAGTGCCCTCACATAACAAACCAAATCACAAACTTGGGCCGATGGACAGTGGCCCTGTGGTTGCAGTTGGTTCCGTAGCCAGCGGCGTCCTTGGCCATCTCAAGGCAGAGGCAACGAAGGAGCTATTGGGCTAGAGATCACGTTGCCGACTTCTGGGCGGCAACAGAGCTTGGTGAAGCTTCGGAAGGAGGAGAAGGGCCCTTCCTAGGATAGCGACTACTCTCCTAGGTTGTGCAGTGACACAACTACAAAAGTTGTGGCATAGATTTGACAGTTGCAATCTTGCAGCTGCGACATCGGGGTCTCACGGTGATGGTGGATCTAGCACCATCAGCGGTGGTATTGCAGCAGTGTAAAGGAACGATAGAGCGAAGTGGAGAGAGAGAGAAGGAAATGTCATTGCTACTGTGCCACTGCCATGTTCAAGCAGACCAATGGGCAGAGGACCTGAGTGGCATCGCTCATGCTCGACGGCTGCAGGTGGGCTCCATAGATGTCATGGTGAGCTTCGTCCACAAGCATTGCACTCCAGCACTCCGCCTTGCAGCCGAAGCCACAACACGCCGGCCCCATCATCCCTAGGCCACCATTGTTGTGGATTGGTCGGCAACCTCCTCTCTGCCAACCATGTCATCCCCAGGCCATTGGCATTGCCTGGTGAAAGTGTATCTAGTCTCCTAAGCAAGTTTTGGTGAGCTATTGACAAAATGGTTAAGGAACTAATTATTTATCAAGAAGTGTGAAGATAATTAGTCCTAGGGTGCTTACTCTTACATGGAGTCACCCTATAAACAGAATGCAAAGCGTCATGAGGTCTCGAAGTGTTATTTAAACTTTTTTGTATATTTTGGTCTTGAGTTTATAAAAGTCGTACTACCAGAGGATACCAAATGGTTTCTTGCATCTATCCAAGTTCTCGAAGTTCAATCCTTCTAGATGAGAGACACAGTTGTGTCAATAGATTGCGTGGGCCGGAACTTCCGAGCCCCTATTTTTCAGCCTGTGCCTAAGTGCTAACAAATTCCTGGCACTTATGGCTGGAACTTCGGGGCATCTTTCAAGTTCAATTCTGTGAGTAACGGCTTACATAAGAGAGTGGGTATAAAATCTCACCTTCCCCTCCAGTGCTATTTTGGCCATTCCACTTTTGTTTTTTGTCTCCTAGCTTCTTGTAGGGTTTCTTGAGCTCTCAAGGTGATTTGAGAGTGCTTGCATGGGTGGTAGTGAGGATTGATGTTTGTGAGCGAGCTAGGAGAACCTGAGAACTTGAGGACCATCATCGGGCTACTGCTTTGTGCTTATTACTCTTGGAGACTGACCTCCTAGATGATTAGGCATCGTCCGTGAGCTTCCTCAAGGTGTGGATTTTTTGTAGCAAGTTTTTGAGCGTGGACCTCACCTTCGAAAGGAAAAGAGGTAACTTTGAATGAATTTCGAGGTGGTTGCTAGGAGGTTGTCTTTGTAGAGCAAGCTTCACTGGTGGTTGGAACTCGTTGTTCAAGCTATGATCTTGGTGGTCGCTTGAAATCGAGGGAAACCTAGGTGGTTGCTTGGAGGCTAAAGACTTCTAGTTGTTTGTCGGGTGAGGCTAGGAGTTAATTGAGACCTGGCTCTCTAGAGCCCCTCAATGAGAGTAGATCCCTGTGATCTGAATTTCGAAAAAAAAAATCCTTGTCTCCCCATGTTTTTGGTCTATCTTGTATGTGTGTTGATTTAAATGAGCTAACCATGGCCTGCTTCTATTCGGTAGCTATCACACCCTGAAGTTTCCCTTTCTTCCTAGACTTAATGCATTTAATAAATCACCAAACGAAATTGTTTAAGTTTAACCTAGAATGAATCCCTAATTAAAAACTCTATCTAATAAGTGGAAATGGCTTGGCGTGATTTTTCTTGAGTTTCCCTTGCCAAAATATATTAACTGGATTTTTAGTGGAATTTTTAGAGGAAAGGATTTAATGAATCAAAATCGTTTATCAGAATTAAATTGATTCTAAGATCCTTTTCTCTCCCACCCTCCTTGCTGCCGGCCCAACCCTTCCCGCACACGCCCTTCCATAGCTTGGCTGGCCCAAGGCCGTGGCCCAGCCGAGCCGATGCCTCTTTTTCTCTCTATGGGACACCGAAACATGGGGCCTACCTGTCAGACCCATCGCCAACCTTCGGCCGGGAGAGCAGAAGGGAGCCACCTCAACCTGCGCCTCGAGCACCCACGTCTCGTGTCCACCCCGCACGTGCGTGTCCCCACTCCGCGCGCCCCGTATCGCGCAAACGCCGCCCGCACCCATTCCCCCACTCCTCGCGCCCACGTCGCAAATTGACGCTGCTGTTGTTGTCGTGGCCTTGGGGAGAGCCGTTATAGCGTCACAAGCATATAATTCGCTCTCCAAACTCCCATGTCCCTTTTTCCACAACCATCACTGCTCCCCGTGCTCCGAGCCGCTCTCATGCTGCCTAGCCTAGCGTTACCACCGCTCGCCGCTGCTAGCAGCCACGCTGGGACGCGTTGTTGCCTCCATCGGCTTCGCGAGGTCGAGGAGTACCACTTCCGTTGATAGTGTGGCAAACTTTTGCTATATGACACTCAAATTTTATGTAATTTGCTATTAGACATCACAAAAATATGTCAAGGCTGAAAGACACGTCTAGAAAATTGGTTATTTGGTTGTGGATACTTTCAACTTCATTGGAGAGAGAAATTCTTCAAATAAACAAGAATACCTCTAGGGCCACAGGCTTAACATGACGTTGTAGTGAAAATTTGAAAATTATACAACTCTAAATTTGTTATTACCCCTAAATACATTGCTATCATACATCATATTCCATCTTCACGGTATTCTTAGGTCAGAAGCTTTTGGTCCTAGGGTCATTATCATCTTTTTGAAAAATTTTGCTTTCCAATTGAGTCGAAAGTGTCCTGTAGTAAATCACCAGTTTTAGGGTGTATATTTTACCAGTGACTCGTTTTTATAATGTCTACCAGCAAAATTTTGATTATGCAATATTTTTCAGTGAATTAATTGGGAAAAGCTAGCTAAATCCAAAGTTTTAAATTGTTTGTACTAAAACACAATAACCAAAAATATTTTTTAATAGTTTTGTATATATAAACATAAACAAAGAAAACCAGATACATGCCCTAATTTTTATAAACACATTTAGACCTCTTTTAGATTGGAGGAATTTTGAAATATTTGAAATAAATTATGCTAAAATAGTTTTAAAAATATCATGCATTTCCAAGAACTGATGGAGCCGGCTTCCGGGTAGGTCGGACGATTGCCCAGGCGGCCAGGCTCTATCGTTGCTGTCTACTGACAGCAATAGATGCCAATAAAAATTATTTAACCGAAAATGCTATTATCACCTCTACTCCACAGCGGTGCTACCTCTGCTACAGCCAAGAAGCCCTTAATTAACGTTGCTGCGAAAACTCATGATTCCAAAAATTGTAGGGTCAACACTGTAGCGAGCTGCTAAGCCTACGACGAAGCAAGTAAATGCATGGCATGTGCTTTTGTTCAGTGGACACTGCGATGATCGACGGGAAACTATTTTAAACACTTGCGTAGACGTCTACATATTTTTTTTTATGTCAATCTAAATGGTTAAAAAAAATTTAAAAAAAATTACCATGCATATTTGTGAAGTGATGTATTACATATTAACCTATCTTATAATTTTTTTTGAAATTATTTTATAATTATTTAGGTGGCAATGTAAGAAACGGGTGGACGTCCACTCGAGAGATTAGAATCCTTCTTAGATGATCGACCTGCGTTTTGTTGAGATCTGGATATACTGCAGGAATGGAATATTTTGTGGAAGCATCCGTGGATCTATGTGCGCTGCTGGATCGTCTGATCAGAATTTGGCGAAATGTGTATTTGCAAAAACATTCCCGAAACCACTTACTGGATTTTTCACATTTTGGTCCTTTTAAAAAACTTATTTCGCAAATAGACCTCTGGAAAAACTTATCCCAGAAATGATCTTTTTTGAGGCACCAGAGTGGCTGGCGCCGTCCCCCTACTGACATGGCGGGGGATGCTGAGGTGGTTGGCACCCCCCCTCCCTGAAATTTTTTTATTTTTCTTTTATTTGTTTGATATTTTTTCACGCTTAGGGACATACAAGTACCAACCATAGAAAAAATGTACTCAAATGAACGTAATATGTGACCTGTAGAATTTTTCCTCTCCTCTCCTCTCTCTCCGAACTAGTGCAGAGAAGAGAGATGTGCAACCTTTTATTTTTATTTTATTTTTTTGATATTTTTTTCACACTTAGGGAACTCACAAGAACCAATCATATAAAAAATAAACTCAAACAGAGGAAATATGTGGCCTGTGAAATTTTCCAAAGCTCTACCGAAAAACTTCTCTCCTCGAAAATACAATCTTGCAAGCGGAATTTGGAGGTTTTAATATTGCCGAACCCGGCAAAGCGGGGAAGAATCGGATGTAATTTTTTCTGTAGATGTCTGTGGATATATTATTTGCCTGATTCCGAGTCCGTATAAGAAAGTTACGCCTATTTTAATAAATGACATATTTTGTCCGTTTCGATAGAGCTTTGGAAAATTCTACAAGTCACATATTTTGTCCTTTTAAGTTTATTTTTTCTATGGTTGGTTCCTATGTTCTCCTAAGTGTGAAAAAATATCAAAAAATAAAATAAAAATAAAAAAATTGCAGCTCTCTGTACTGTTTAACTTATGGCTATTATTTCATGTGGTTATATTTTGAATTGGATTAAGTAATTTCATATAGTGGTAGAGTGCATTATGTTTAACATGCTGATCAAAGGGTTTTACTAAACGAGTTACGGTCTAATTTCGGTGAAGGTGCAAAGTGGTATGCTAGCTATTTTTAGACTTAGCTAAGTGTTATATTCCGTTCGAGTTTAAATTTTTTTGTGGTTGGTTATATCATGATCCTAAGAATAAAAAAACATCCAAAAAATAAAACAAAAATAACACCGTTGCAACTCCATACAGAGAAATAGGAATGAAGGCGAGGGGTGAGTTAGGGGGCGGTGCCAGCCATGCTGGCGCCCTCCTCCTGCCACGTTGGTTCGCGTGTGCCACGGTGGCAGGAGAACGGCGTCCCGTTGGACGACGGCGCCAGTCACTCTGGCGCTTCAAAAAGGACTATTTCTAGGATAAGTTTTTCCAGGGGTCTATTTGTGAAATATTTTTTTCAAAAGGACCAAAATGTGAAAAATCGAGAAACCACTTATCCAATGATGTATGAATATAAATGTGTCCAGTCGAGACCATGCAGCTCGGCAAAAGATACCATTTGTCAGCCTTGGAGCACATTAATTGGACGGTTCGACGGTTCGAAAGGGCGCGACACATGCAGAAAGCCCTACTGATCAGTAACAGTATGGATCATTCATCCGTGGATCAAGATCTAGGAACAATGGAACATGCACATCGAAGATGAATGATTGAATGATTCTCTGATCACGGATAAAACAGAGAAAAAGAAAAATAGTTGGCTTATAAACTAAATTTGCAAGAGAGTGGGAAAAATAGTTAACTGAAGAAGTAGCCTTTTTTTCTCCTTAATTGAGAAACTCCCAGGGGTTTTTTGGCTAGCTTAATTAACAAGATGGTGGGCTAGCCAACCTGATTTCGAAGTCTCACCCATTTTATTTATTTGATATTACATCTTTCTCTAATATTCGTGTTTTTCCCCATTAATTGGACTGGCTTTCTCGATGTAACAAGAGTTGGCTATTTGTCAATCACCTATCTAGCTGTATATATAGGAGACGACCCAACACACATCAATCGCCTTGCTCTGCCCAACTTTGGCGATGGATGATGTATCACAAAGTACGCAAAGGAGTATAAAATCTATTTTGACTAATTTTTGGGGTAGTGAATATCTTAGCTAATCTAATCTAGCAAGATAATTTAGCCGATACAGCATAAACCCTAAAACGAATCTCAGCCGATACAAGTAAATTAAGATGTTAAACTAGATTAACTAAGATATATGATAAATAGGTATACAAGTATACCAACCAAACCAGAGCGATCCAAGAGTCGAAGCGATCTAGCTTTGAACAACACCAATGTAGTCGATACAATTGCTAGGACCGGCTGAACGTACGACTTACCCCTTTGCCAGAGATCGAAAGCCGATGCAGCCCCTCGTCAGGTGCCAAGTCTGCATCAGGTGCCCCGTGTCGGCCGTTGCTAGCCTGTCGAGATTGCCGAGAGGAGGAGGAGAGCCAGGGGTGGGGGGGAAGGGGAGAGGTGGGGGAGGAGGAGGGAGAGTCTGAGTGAGAGAAGGGGATATAGCATCAGTGGAAATTTTAATATGGAGAACTTTTTTTTTGCTTTTTTTTTTCAAGTTGGTACTCCTTAGCCGCCACTAGCGAAAATCGAATTTTCGCTGGTTGTCACTTAAGATATCTGCTTGCAAAAATAAGCGACAACCAACGAAAACTAATTTTCGCTGGCAGTTGGTGATAGGAATCCCTCTCAATTATCTTTACAAGCGTGTATTTATTAAACTTGCAGAAAAAAAAGTAAAAGAGTGGTGCTATGAAAAATATATTTTTTAAAGTAGTGTCACTCATAAGGGCGATTCGTGCACACTGCTAAAGCCACAGAAGGAATGAATTAATGGTCGCCACATCTATCTATATCTCTCTACTTGTTCAAAATGGCCATCCAAATCCTCTATACGTATGTGTGTACAGCGTGATTCCACGCAGCCTTAGCTTACCCGTACCGTACGCCTGAGTATGCAAGCATGCACGCACATACGACAATCTATTGTGGACAGCCATCACGGTCAATCGACACCCCATCCTCTAACCAATGATAAACGAAAAAATGACCGTTTGATTCATATAAATTTGCATCTCTGTATATAATGATGGAATTATAAAAATTATGGCATGTGCTTCTCCGACTCCTAAATGATGCGATTTTCACATTATATATATATATATATATATATATATATATATATATATATATATATATATATATATATATATATATATATATATATATATATAGACACACACGACTTAGTAATATTGTTTTTTAATCTATTTTTAAAATCTTATAATAGTTAATTTATTTTATTTGTACTCGTACATAAATAGTTATCACAAAATCATTTAGCTATTCGGAAAAAAAACATTCCCGTAAGACAAGCTCAATCATAGCTTAAGAATAGACATAATTAAATTCATTGCGTTCCAATCGAGTAACTGGAAATGTGGAAAAGCCATATACTAGCTGGGTTACATGCGCGTAGAGTAATTAAGCGTACGGTATGCTGTTGATCCTCCCAGTTACTCCCTCTAGTTAGGTTTATCTGATGCTTCTGACAACTAAAATACTATGTGTAAGCCATTTTCACTATCCGAAACGTCACATGATTTCATCCGATGGTAGTAAGCACACATTTTCAATGAAAACCGATAAAATAAATTCATGGAATTTCGAGGTTTAATGTCGACGCCATAGATGAAAGCGGATTCCAAGTGAAAATTTCGACCCCTAAAAAAAGGTGAAAAATTCAGAGGATTTTTTGAGAAATCATATTGGAAACAGTAGATTTTATCGAAATTTGGCAAAAAAAAAAAGGATTTATCCGGTGTTCGGTTGATAATTAAGGTGAGCCTCGACAACTGGTTAATTTATGACAAAATTTATTGCAGAACACTCGAGAAGTATGGTATTTGCTAATAGTCACCACAAGAATGTGAATCTGTTTGATAATATGTTAATTTGTCATAAAACATCGGACGCATTAAAATATATTATCCACCCAATTAATACAAAAGAAACCACGTAAAATATGAATTTTGCCCCTATCTTCTTCTCCCTTCTTTCAGTTTTTCTCCGGCACCGAGTTTGCCGCTGCCGCACCGTGCAGTCATGCAACCAACTACTCGCGTTCGTGTGAGCACAAGCGATGTGCACCCATGTCCCATAGCAAGGTCGCTGCAGTCACGCTATTCTCACTGTTGCAGCCACCCCCACCGTGAAGTCACTGCCGCCTCTCCTCACGCAGCCCGCTACCCCACCGCACGGCCTAGGCTGTGTTTAGTTCAGCACAAAGTTTAAATTTTGGTTGAAATTAAAGATGATGTGACTGAAAAATTATGTGTATATGATAGGTTGATGTGATGGAAAAGAACTGAAGTTTGGATCCAAACTTTGGATCTAAACACTGCCCTAGTCATGATGTCGCTCCTCACTTGCTCAGTCCTTGTTGTGCTTCATGTCACAGTCCACTCATATGACCCTCCCTCAAGGCCGCTGCCATCGCGCGCGCTGGCCTACTGTGTAGTCCTCACCGCTACACCGCTAGCCACCCGCAACAAAGTCGCTACCGCCACACCATTCAGTCGCATCGCCAGTCCTCGCACCACACCCTTAGGCTGTGTTCTTACCCCCAGGTTTCCAAACCCATCTCTCTTGTTTTCCACGTGCACGTTTTTCAAACTGCTAAACGGTGTATTTTTGCAAAAAAAAAAACTTCTATACGAAAGTTGCTTAAAAAATATATTGATCTATTTTTTTAAAAAAAACTAATACTTAATTAATCATGCGTTAATAGACCGTTCCGTTTTCCGTACACACTATTCCAGTTGGGAACACGCTGGAGCGAACACAGCCTTACTACGAGTGAGAGGAATGGATGGTTGGAAGAAATCAGGGGCACCAAAGTCATTTTAGTTAAATTCTCTCTCCGGGCCTAATCGAAATAGTATTTTAATAATCTTAGTGTGTTTTGTAGCAAATTAATATATTTTTAAAGTGTCCTCGAATAAATTCATGTTTTTATAATGTTTACTAACAAATATTATATTTTTATAAGTGCCTTCTGTCAAATTTTACCTGTATTTATCCATACCAAGAATCACGCAGTCGTCGACACGCACGCTCTCCAAAACGCGTTACAAAAAGAGGTCACCGATCGACCGACCGGAACAGCATTCGATCGCCACACAGGAAAAGTCGGCACGTAAATCCGCCATCGTCCTCTCCCTTCCCTTCAATTCCCAGACACATATATCGCACATGGCCATGCACGCATACATATATCCTCCTGACCTTCAATTCCCCTACACTGGAGTTCTACAACTGTTGTTGTACTACGTAGTGTATGCATGCGCATCACGCATGCATGTGCCGCACTGCCGCCCCCTCCTCGACCGATCGAGCCGTTCTTTCGCAGGCCGTACCGTCTTTGCGTACTTAACACAGGACAACGTGGAGTAGGTCTCTTTTTCTTTTCCTTTCTTTTCGGTCGATTGAAAGGTCAGCCATCACGGTCAGGTCAATCCACGTCGTCCCCGCCTATTGAAATCCCTCCGAAAAAAAAAATGTTCTCCAGAGATTTAAACTGTTTTTTTTGACGGAGGGAGTATTATTTTCTAGGTAGAGACGAAGTACAACTTTTCTTTTGCTCCTTTGTTTCGAATTTGACATTTTTGTTTATGAAAAACATGCATTTTTCTGTACTCCATAGATATCATTTTGACAACGGCCTTAATTACTTATATATAGTTGAATTAATACTATGTATTTTTAACTTATGAAGGAAATACTTTCTCTGTCTAAAATATATGACGCAATTAACTTTTTCATAACATTTAATTACTCATTTTATTTAAAAGTTTAATATAAATATGTAAAAGTATAAGTTAGGATTTTAATTTCTTTGATGATAAAATAAATCACAATAAAATAGATAATGTTTTATATAACTTTTATAATAAAATTAATGCTTACATATTATGCGAAAAAATTCACGCTGTCATATAAGTTGGATGAAGATAGTATATGTAATATGTATACATATTGTACAGTCAGGGACAGAATATCCCTCAACTAGTGGCCGGTATTCCTTTTTTCCGTTGGAGCATAAAGTTGAATTTATATATGGCAAATTTTGCTATACAATATCGTGACTTCGCGGTTTTAGTTGTATGAAACCGCACGAAGTAATTTTTAGAGAAGACATTCAAAAAACTTGGATATTTGCTGGTGGATATCGCACCCATTAAAAGTAATATTTTTTGGTTGAAGAGAAGAGAGAAATCATGTGAAATATCAAAAATGCCCTTGAGTCCACGTATTAGCTTTCCTATCTCTCTTCTCTCTATTCCCTCCTTCCAGCGTCTGCAGAGCAACGACGATGGTGGGCAGGTGAGGTTCAGCGGCGGTGGGAGGGCGAGGGCGAAGCGGCCGTGGCGACATGCGGAAGAGGGTCGAAGCGACAGCGATGGGCATGCCGAAGCACCGCCGCTGTCGGAGAGGGATGTGAAGGAGGCGGCGGCAGAATGGGCATCGCGGCAGCGACGGGATGCAATCTGGGAGTGGGGTGGGGGAGAACCAGGATGCGGCCATGGGTGTCGTGGAGGATGCGGCCCGCCGCGGAGCTGGGGCTCCAGCAGCTTCGTGCCAAGGCCACCGCCCGCCCATTACTGCTGCCGGCCCTTGCCTTCCCGCCTCCGTTGCCACCGACCCCATCACCAACATCATCCTCAACGCCATCGGTGCCACGGGCGTGTTCCGCACGGCGGGGGTGGTGTACTGGTTGTACACCAGCTCCTCTCCGTTGGAGACAGTGGTTAGTGAGGTGGCGAGGCAGAGCCGGAGAAGAGGAAAGAGAGAAAGGAGGGAGAGAGAGGGGGAGAGAGGAAAGGAAGAAGAGAAGAGAGGAAGAGGGGCAATTTGGTCACGCTGTGTAAAAAACTGGGCCCCTTCTCGCCTCGTCAGCACAAAAAATATTAATTTAATGGATGCGGTGTCTCGTGACAAATAACCATATTTACACAGTGTTTTCTCCTAAAAGTTACTTCGTGCGATGTCCTACAGCTAAAAACGCGAAGTCATGATGTCCGGTAGTAAAATTTGCCTTTATATATTCATCTGTTTTGATCTCTATTTATTGTAAAAACATCTAGATTTTTTTTTGGCATATGCGTGTTGCTTATAAACATTTTTATATGGTACGTTGACGCACAGACCCAACTGAATTAGGACCTTAATGGCACACACTTCAACTCTATCTAACTCTAAAAGTTTTTATTGTGTCAATATTACCACTAGGAAAATCTTGGCCGATCTCGAGTTCTCGACCATGAAATTATTAACAACTATTTGGGTGGCCCGCGCAATTACGCATCTAGCACCTAGATTTTACTTTAAATTTATTAAATAACTATCTTATTGTCTTAAAACTTTGAAAGACCAAACCTTATCATTCCCGTGTTTCTAATTATATAGTTTTTAAAAGTCACACCAGTTGCTACCCCTTATATCATCTCCTCCTTTATTTGTTTGCACGATCTATCACTATTTCTATTCATTCTCCTTAGAACCTTTAAAAATTGGATCTTATAGTTTTTGGAGTTTATTGTCACGTTGGGTTTCGTTTTTATAATTTCTAGTTGTCCCGTTAAACGTTGCCATTATACTCCTCTATGGCCCGTCCACTGTCTCTTCTCTTTATTATCATTGACATTTTAAAAATCGAACATAATTATCATTTGGGTTCATTTTTACTTTCTAGAAATCCCGCCAAACCGTCAGCGGCTTTGACATTGTACTTATCTACAGCTCGCCCGCTGCCTCCCTTCTTTATTGTCATTGAGATTTTAAAATCAAACATGATTATCATTGTTTTTTTACTTTTTAGAAGTTCCGAACCTTTAAAAAATGGACCTTGTAGTTTATAGAGTTTATTGTCTTGTTGGGTTTCATTTTTTATAATTTTTAGAAGTCCCGTAAAACGATGCCACTATACTCCTCTACGGCCCGTCCGCCACCTACTTTATTGTCATTATGATTCTAGAAATCGAACATAACTATCGTTGGAATTTATTTTTTATTTTCTAGAAGTATCGTCAACCATTGGCGGCTCTGCAACTATACTCCTCCTATACATCCCGCTCGCTGCTTCTCCTTTTTATAGGCATTGAGATTTTAAAAATCGAATATGATAATCAATAAGGTTTATTTTTTTTACTTTTTAGAAGTCCTGGCAACCATCTTCTCATTTGCTTCACGGCCTGCCGGTCGTCCCTCTTTTTAATCGTCATTAGGATCTATTTGGTGTTTTATTAACAATTTTTATATGACGTATCAACCGCCACCACTCTACTCTTTTACAGGCATGTTACTTAATTTATCTCGTTATGTGTTTTTTAGATAGTCTTATCTTTCAATAGTCTTTATTTTTATCCTAAATTTTAGTTATTTATAAATTGTATTCCAAATTGAAATCCCAAGTTCAGTCCTCACACTCACGCGAAAATAATCGTTTGAATAGATGAAATAGAACACGAATAGAGGTTAACAAAAGGCAGGGGCAAGCGAGGTACGCGGCGTAAGGTCACGGGCCCGAGAGAATCTAACAACGTTTGCTGAGTATATACAGGAAATAAGTTCACGGCCTAAGGTACGGGCTAAACTCCCGAGCCCACATCTGTTTTGTCTCAAAAACCTCGGATCTCACCCGTTGCCCTCGGCCGAACTCACGAAAGGGGGATCCCACGATCTCCCGCTAGAGAGGATCACTCCTTCAAAGCTGGCGCGCCAGGTAGGGGGCGCGTTCGTGATTTTTGAGGATCTTTCGAGCGCCGGCGTGATAAGCGTCGCGCCGCCAATGCGGGGGAAGGCGCAGCCTCCTTAGGAGTGCCGCGCCACCCCAGGCAGGGGGCTACGCCCCCCGCATCTTGACTGGGTAAGGCTGGCGGCCAGGTCTTTATGGCGAGTCTTCGGAATGTCCGATGACCCCCAAAAGTTTCGGCACAGCCTCACCGAAAGGTACCACGATAGCGTCAACCCCTCCGACTCGCTCCAGATCCACACGACGATCATAGAGGCGAGGTGGGGTGACGACCGGGTCAAGGCGAATTTCTTCTCCATGGCCCTCCAAGGCCAAGCGCGGGGATCGTTCATGAACCTGCCACCCGCCTTGGTCTACTCCTGGGAGGGCTCTTGCAGTTGAGCTCCGGGTGCCGTCGAAGCCCGGGATCCCCTGTGCTGGCTCTTCTGTAGCGGCTAGCTTTGGTCCCGCCGGCTAGCTACGGTGCCCGGCCCGGCTCAACTAATCGTCCTTTCAAGCTTCAAGTATTTTCAATTTTTCAATTCATAAGCTTAATACAGCTTGAAGTCTTATATTTATTTTCCCCCCGTTCTTTTCTCATGGCCTTGTGACGCTCACGTGTTACGCATTTGTTTGCTCCCTCGGTGATAAGAGCCCAACCTCTCTCCCATCTACATGAACGTTTCCTCGCTAAGTGTGGGGGCTAAGTTTTCTAGCCCTATTCCAGCCTTAAGTTGAGCACGGGTGCCGTTGAAGCCCAGGACCCCCTGTGCTGGCTCTTCCGTAGCAGCTACCTTTGGTCTCGCCGGCTGGCTACAGTGCCCGGCCTGGCTCAACTCTAGAGTTTTTCGGCTCTCACACTCGTGCGAAAGTAGTCGTCCGTGTAAAAGGAAGAGATATTGAAAGGAGGCCACCGAAAGGAAAGAGCAAACAGAATGTGTAGCGTGGGGACACAGGCTCGTGGGAACCTCACCTCGTTTGTTAAGTGGTCGCAGGCTTCCCAAAATGGTTAGGAACCCATGATGGGAGGCCTTCTTCGAGCTAAAGGTTTGAAAGGTCGCGACATGCAAGTAAGGTTTGTGTTTGCTTCATTCATACAAGCGATTCTTTGCTATAAGTGTGGGGGGTACGATTCCTAGCTCTATCCTAGCCCTGCGTCGAGCTCTGGGCGTCGTCGACGCCCGGGGCTCCCTGTGCTGGCTCTTCCGTAGCGGCTAGCTTTGGCCCCGCCGGCTAGCTACAGCGCCCAACTTGGCTTGATCGTGAGTGAAGATTGTTGGCTATGGAAAATTTAGTCCCCGCACTCGCGCGAAGATAATTGTTTGCATAGAATTATTATTGCTTATATTTATCTCTCGCCCATCTCTTCCTCGCGGTCCCGCAGTACCCACGTGTCGCGCGCTGGCTTGCCTCCCTTGGTAACAAAAAGTTTGTATTCGCTTCATCCATTCAAACGATTCTTTACTAAAAGCGTGGGGGCTACGATTCCTAGCTCTATCCTAGCCCTGCGTTGAGCTCTGGACGCCGTCGACGCCCGGGGCCCCCTGTGCTGGCTCTTCCGTAGCAGCTGACTCTGGCCCCGCCGGCTGGCTACGGCGCCCAGCTTGGCTTGATCGCGGGTGAAGATTGCTGGCTATGGAAAGTTCAATCCTCACACTCACGCGAAAATAATCGTTTGAATAGATGAAGTAGAACACGAATAGAGGTTAACAAAAGGCAGGGGCAAGCGAGGTACGCGGCGTAAGGTCACGGGCCCGAGAGAATCTAACAACGTTTGCTGAGTATATACAGGAAATAAGTTCACGGCCTAAGGTACGGGCTAAACTCCCGAGCCCACGGCGCCTCGGAAACCGGGAAGGAAGAGGGAAGTTAAGGCGACGTATGAACGTGACTAAACTCCCACCGCCCAACTCTCAGAATGATAAGACAGAAGATCAGGCCCACATGTCAACTGACTAGCAGATTAGTGTCAACCCTGACCACCTGGGAAAGGTTTTGGTCACGGCTAACGCCGGGGGCTACTGTCGGTAATATGGGCCTGGGGGTATCATGTTTAGAGGGAGGAGGCTGCCCCCCAATGCCACGTGGCCCTCCCCCGAGAGGGGTCGGGCCTGAGGTAGGGCGGGGCCACTCCCTGGCCGAGACTAGAGGGAGGAGGCTGCCCCAGGTGCCACGTGGCCATCCCCCGAGGGGGGATCGGGCCCGAGGTAGGGCGGCGGCCGCCCCCTCCTGTGACTAGGGGTTGGGTTCCCTCGACCACCTCTCTAGGTCGCCACGTGCGATGGGTTAGATGGCCGTCTCTAGGCGCTCACCTACCCGCTTTTATGGCGACCTGAGTGGTTGCGCCACGCCGCATTTAATGTGGCGTGCAGTGCACTCAACCGATCTGTGACCGATTTGTGACAGGTCCGTGACCGATCGAATGACCGATGGGACGGCGGCTGTGTACCCTCGCCCTGTTAGTTTGTCAGGCGGCGTGCGGTGTGCTCCGTCCCATCCAATCATAACAATGAGGGGCTTCACAGCCTCTTACCCCGATCAGAGCTGGTCCAACCACTCTGAACTGACCCGGGTTCCCGTTTCCTGGTGCGAACAAGAACCCGGAAGTCTTCACCCATTAAATGGTGAATGACATGGGCGCCCCCCGTGTCAGGCGACATGGTGTGGTAGGCCCCACGACCGAGACGACGTGTATACGGCTTCCAAGCTAAGGCACAAGACATGTAATTAATATAGAGAATATTTTCCCTTCTCCCTAGGTAGCACTCGCAGCACATGTGGTATCCCTTTAGAGTATAAAAGGAGGACCATACCTTGCGGGAAGAGGGATGGAACTCTGGATCCCCGAGTCAAAGCTTCTCTAACCCTAGCTTGTACGTCGGAGATTCAGAGGCTTCACAAGCACAGAAGAATTATCATACACACAGGAGTAGGGTATTACGCTTCTTAGCGGCCTGAACCTGTATAAATCCCTTGTGTCTCTTTTGTCTCGAAAATCTCGGATCTCACCCGCTGCCCCCCGGCTGAACTCACGAAAGGGAGATCCCACGATCTCCCGCTAGAGAGGATCACTCCTCCACACAGCTATTTTAAAATTGTATTCCTACTTGGACAATCCTTTTCTTTTCTAATTTTGGATTTTATTTTATTTTTATTTCGAATTTTGATTATTCTCGTATTGGGTTCTAATATGGAAACTTCTTTCAATATTGCTTATTTTTAATTCTGAATTTCAGCTATTTTTAAATTGTATTTCTATTTTGACTCTCCTTTAGTTTTCTAATTTTGGATTTTATTTTATTTTTATTTTGAATTTTGATTAATCTCGTATTAGGTTCTTATATGGAAACTTTTTTCAATATTGCTTATTTTTAATTCCGAATTACAACTATTTTTAGATAGTACTTCTACTTAGACTCTCCTTTTCTTTTTTTTCTTTTTCTCCGATTAATGTGGGAATTTCTAGCTTCTACAGCAAACGTGATACCTCATTTTAAAGCTATTTTAGTAATATAATAGATAGATAGAAAGATAGATGAACGGTCCAGATTTACTCTAAACCAATTTACCGTACCAATCTCTGAATAGGATCCGACGGATCACATGAAAAAAAAAAAACAGCCAAACGCAAAGCGGGCTAAACACCAAATCTCACCAAACGACATTCGTGCGGCGCAGGTGGAGTGGACGGAGCAAGGCCGAAACGGAAGGCCGCAAACAGCAAGCAGCGTTGCCGCCCTTGGCTTGGCTGGTGGCTGCTGCGTGCGGCGGGAAGCTTCCCGGAAGCTTCGTCCCCCCCCCCCCCCCCCCCCCCCCCCCCCACGTCGCCGTCCCCACGCAATCAAACAGCCACGGGATCAATCACCCCCGCCCCGTCCGTACGTCTGCGTCTGCGTCTGCGTCTGCAGCCTTCCGTTTCGTTTTCCCATTTTTCCCCTCCCTCCCTCTGCGCCTCTGCCAGTGCATTGCCTCTCTCTATATATCCATCCACCCATCTCATCTTTCGTCTCTTTCTGCTGCTGGTGTAGTATTGTTCATTTAAGTACATGCAATAAATATGTATGGTACTCCTTTTGTTTTTTTTAAAAAAAATATAATTTGATGGTGTTAGATGATGCGAAGGATTTCATTACATTGATGATCCAATAATTGTTTCTTCCTCCTCCCTATATATGATGAGCTCGCCACTACTGCCGCTTCTCGTCGTCCTGTACAAAACTACACACCATCACGAGAACCTCCTCCTCGTGGCGGCGAGCTCTCGCGTCGCGCGCGCGGACGGCGCCATCAATCGATTCTCGCATCCATCCATCTTTGCCTATCGCAATTCTGGCGGCGCGCTGCGCATAGGGAGGGGGGGGGGGGATCGAATTTGATCTAGTGTGGTGATGGAGGCGGGGGCGGCGGCGATGGAGGCGGGGCGGAAGCTGGCGGCGCGGCACCCGCACGGGCGGAGCAGGACGGCGCACAACATGTCGTCGTCGTCGCTGCGGAAGAAGTCGGACGCGGCGCTGGTGCGGAAGGTCCCCGTGGCGCCGCTCCGCCCGCTGCTCGCCAACCTCCAGGAGGTTTTCCTCGCCACCAAGCTCGCCGTCCTCTTCCCCGCCGTCCCGCTCGCCATCGCCGCCCAGTGCTTCCGCTTCGACCAGGTTAATTCAATTCCCCATTCCATTCCATTCCATGTTCGCTTTGACCATCCTCTTGTCTGCTTGGTGTTCGTTGCATCTTTTTTTTTTTCATCTTTTTTTTTTTTCGAGTTCGGCGTTTGCAAGCGGCGGTGACCAGGTGGCAGGCCGCTGCGGCGCCTTTTTTTAAGTTTTTTTTTTAACTAGTATAAACCGAGATATAGTACTGTAGCTTTTTGCTGGTAAGGCCACATGGGCAACTGCACGGCTGCACGAGGGCTGTGTCCTTGCACTCCTGTTTCTTCTCTCTCTCTTTGACGCTTTATTTATGGTGTAGGATTAATTTTCGTAACTGTAGTAGAATTAGCCATCAATGTCTAAAGTGGTACTAGTAGCAGTGTTAAAAAGTATACATACAAAAAATGTTGTCTTGTACCACTAGTAGTCTAGTACTAGTGTTAAACTGGCCATGGACGTTCCGGTGGACTTCCTGATTCCACTTGAAAATTACTCCCTCGCAATGTCATTGTAACATTCAGAAATGCTAAAATGACTAACATTGTGTTCTAACATTTCCCACATTTATATAGATGTTAATGAATCTAGACATCTATGTATATCTAGATTCATTAACATCTATATGAATATGAGAAATGTTAAACTGACTTACATTGTGAAACGGAGGAAGTAGTATATTTACGGCCTCTTTTAAAGAAGTCAATAAATTACAGAAATTTCTCATAAATCAGATCAATTTCCACAAAATTCCTAGGCTTGATGACGCAACAAGCATCCATGTCTGCCAGATGGCCCAGATGTAACCTGAAATACAGGCCTAGGAGTTAAAATGTGGAGCACTTCATTATTCAGTATTTTAATTTTCTGTTATGAACTGTTAGCTTGTGATTTCCTCCCTCCTCTGTGATAGTAGAATATTCCCCCACAAAACATACTTCCCACAATATAAAGTATTTTGAGTTTTTGATTGCAACGTTTGACCACTCGTCTTATTCAAATTTTTTTTACAAATATAAAAAACGAAAAGTTGTGTTTAAAATACTGTAGATAATAAAGTAAGTCACAAATAAAATAAATAATAATTTCAAAAAATTTTGAATAAGACGAGTAATCAAACGTTACAAACAAAAACTTAAAATCACTTATATTATGGGACGGAGGGAGTAGTTTGTATTGCTTGCTGGTGGAGCCTATTAGCTTCGCCAGTTAGTTTGCCTCGTAGGGACACAAATATTCTGCCGTGGAGCCCTGAGCTTTGAAGAAAACCCATCTGTCTCCTTGCAGCAAAAACTGAACTTAATTTGTCATCTTGCAAATTGACACTCGATTCCTCTTTGATCCGCCAAATTAGCGGCGTCATGCCGTTTTGCTGCTTGCTGAGTAGACGACAGGATTCTGCCGGTACAAGCGGCTGGGACGATGACGAATCCAACCCATTTAATTCTTTGCCTCCTGGTTGAGTGTACTTCTCCCCCAGAATGATCAATTCCCGTTGTGTTTTGGAGCTTGGCGAATCAGGGGGTTTGATTGTGTGTTTTGTTAATAGATTTAGCTTGGTTTTTAGTTTCGAAAGGAAAACAGATTTAGGTTGGTTTGGAGATAAGTTCACACTCTCTGCTGCATGCATCATGCATGGATGATGAGTGAAGCTACTTCCAGTAAAGGTTGGAAGTGTTGGATTTTAGTGGTTGAGGTGAACAGTCGGTCACATTTCCTGATTAGTTGGAAGAGACATGTTTTATTCCTGATTAGTTGGAAGAGACATGTTTTATTCCTTCCACGTGGCATCTAATTATTTAATTGTGATGCAGGTATTTGGTTGATCCAGTGCTAGTAAATAAGTGATAAAATAAAATAATGCGTTACCTTACAGTACTTTCCTTTTTTTTTATCGACATGTCTTCATCTTATACTTTTAACTACTATTGAACATTAATCCAATACGAGTATGTGTTGACATTGGGCAAACAAATATTTATCTTGACAGGTGTGGGTGTTCGCTCTTAGTTTACTGGGCCTCATCCCTCTCGCCGAGCGAGTCAGCTTCCTCACAGAGTAAGCTACTCGTTACAGAAGCAATTTTTATGTCCAGTTTTTAAAAATTCTGTTTATAATTCGAATAATGAAATTTTGCATTTTGCTACTGAAATTTTGCAGGCAGATTGCACTCTACACCGGTCCCACCGGTAAGTCACAACGATCAGTCCCAAACTGAAAGTAATTTAAGACTTCATATTATTCGTGGATGGAATCATCTTTCTTACCATCAAAAAATGGCACTTGTTTCTCTATTTGTTGTAGCAAATGTTCTTTTTTTTAAATTATAAAAGATTAGAAAAAATGTCTCATATTTTGCTAGAGAAACCAAAAATAATTAATGCTGCATTTGTCCACATGCAAAACTGATGGATCTATTAGCTCTTGATTAATTAAACATTAACTAAAACAAACTTAAAAGATAGATTAATACGATTTCTTAAATTGATTTTTTCTATAAAAGCATTTTGCACCGTTTATCAGTTTAAAAAAAATAAGCACGGAGAACGAAAAATGAGTTGCCGAACATAACCTAAGCTTTGTAGAGGAAGTAATTGAACTTGTGTGTTGATGATGTGGATGGCAGTGGGCGGGCTGCTGAACGCGACGTGCGGGAACGCGACGGAGCTGATCATCGCGCTGTTCGCGCTGCTCAAGGGGAAGATCGAGGTGGTCAAGTGCTCGCTGCTGGGCTCCGTCCTCTCCAACCTCCTCCTCGTCCTCGGCACCTCCCTCTTCTGCGGCGGCGTCGTCAACCTCGGCGCCCGCCAGCCCTACGACCGCAACCAGTCCGACGTCAGCACCGCCCTCCTCTTCCTCGCCGTCCTCTGCCACTCCGCCCCGCTCCTCCTCCGCTACGCCGTCGCCGCCGGCGAGCACTCCGCCACCTCCACCGTGGCCGCGGCGTCCCTCGACCTCTCCCGCGCCTGCAGCTTCGTCATGCTGGCGTCCTACGTCGCCTACCTCTTCTTCCAGCTCAAGACGCACCGCCAGCTGTTCGAGCCGCAGGAGGTGGACGGCGGTGACGCCGGGGACGATGACGAGGAGCCGGCGCTCGGGTTCGCCAGCGCGCTCTTCTGGCTCGCCCTCATGACCGTCGTCATCTCCGTCCTCTCCGAGTACGTCGTCGGCACCATCGAGCCCACCTCGCAGTCATGGGGCCTCTCCGTCAGCTTCATCAGCATCATCCTCCTCCCCATCGTCGGCAACGCCGCCGAGCACGCCGGCGCCATCATCTTCGCGCTCAAGAACAAGCTGGTAATTAAAACAAACAATGTGCATCCCATGCAAACGATCAGAGTCGTCTCTCCTGAAAACAAAATCAACCTAATCAATCGATCTTTGGCTTGCTAATTAATGTAATGTAACATCATATGCTGTTTGATTCAGGACATCACTCTTGGGGTAGCTCTGGGATCGGCCACCCAGATATCCATGTTCGTGGTGAGTGCTGCTGCTTGTACTTACCAAGTACACATCCTGTAGTTGTTCTGCTCTCATCCGGTTGAACGGATTGCCAAATCATGATGGGGTTGCAGGTGCCACTGAGTGTGCTCGTGGCCTGGATCTTGGGGGTCCAAATGGATCTTGACTTCAAGCTGCTAGAGACCGGCTCTCTGTTCATGGCGGTGCTGGTGACGGCCTTCACCCTGCAGGTACACTGTGACTCATGCATTTTTACTTTCAGGTAACAAGTGGAAATGGAATTTAGTCACCGAAAATTACTCAGATAACAGGATATCATCTAAGTGACATGTTGCAATTCAATGTATCAACTAATTGATGGGCTTGATTTACAGGATGGAACATCGCATTACCTGAAGGGGATTCTCCTCCTCCTGTGCTACATTGTCATCGGCGCATGTTTTTTCGTTGCGAGACAACCTGCAGGTATGTTTGCCTTCGAAAAAGAACAGCATGTTTTTGCGCTTGATTGTAAGTCGTATTCACAATAATCCTTCGCATGATAGGTCATGCAAACAGCAATGGAGCCTTGCTGGATGTACCAACCGGCTCCATGAGTGTTCAGGCCGCATGATGGGTAAGCTAGCATAATCTTGTTCTAGCTAATACAAAGACATGTGATCATTTAATATAGAACATTGATCTTTAATTTTGAAGAAAATGATAGAAGATGACTTAAAAAAAATCGATACGTATAGCTTCTGGTACTGCCGTATCTCTCTATGTGGACCGCCATATATTTGTCATGATTTCCAGCATCTGGTGTGACTGAGTAGCTAATTTGTCGGACTCTTGGAATGCTTAAGTATGCCCCCATGTGTCTGAACAAGTCATCAAATAATAGCATGTAGTCCTGACAGGATGCACACCAATCCCTTTCATTGGTATTAAACTATATACTAACCTTTTGGAACAGAGTGTTTTTACTCTTGGAGAGCAGAGCTGTACTGTAGTGCAATAGTACTTAATTTAATCTAACCACCTGTACTCTGCACAATTCTTAACTGTGTCCAGTCAGTTATCTTCATATGAGAACATGGAGGTTTTTGTCCTTCAAATGAGCAAGACTATTAATAAGAGTTCCAGCTCCATAATGTGCATCTGATGCATGGGAAAATTTTCAGATCAAGATGTCTCATGAACAAAACATGGAAGACAGCAAGCAATGTACCTTGGCTGTCAAGTCACTTGGGAGGGTAGCTCTTCATGTGCCAGCAAGAAAGATCATCATGATCATCAGAGTTTCCTGAAGGGATGCATTGAAAGTTGCGCGGAATGCATGTCAAGGTGTTACTAATCCTTATAGGATAAGGATGCAATAAGGATATCTATATATATTTGTGCCCAATCCTATACCCAGTGTACATGAGCATCATTTGTTCCATCTATGCAGCTCTCAATAAGATAGTATTTGCCGGTACAAATCTATGCTCTCCTAAGTCCTAACAGGGTGTTGATGTAAGAGCAGATCATGTTTATGTCTGCAACTCTACTTCTCTATTTCATCTTAAAACTAGAATGTTTTTCACCATGATCCAATAATGAAGTGACAACTGCCGAGGTTTCAAGCAGCGTAACAAAAAAGAAGATTAGGACAACCAAAAGAAACGCCTAAGAAAACCCACCATTTCTATGAATTGAGACTGAAAACTCCTGTTTTGTTTTCTGGCATCTCCTTTTATCAAGATGAAAACATTATGTTCATTTCCTTCCATGTTGATATAAATGTATAGTTCGCAAGGAACAGAAGAGGTTTTTTCTTTTAAAAACATAATGCTTAAATAGTGTTTCTTTTTCAAACATCTGTCCATGTTCCTACCTTGGCTGTTGCTGCCACCTTGGAATTATCTAACTTAATTAATAGTGAGACAAGAAAAGGAAGCGAGTTGAATTGCTTATGTTTTTCATTAATTTGAACAATCAATTTGAAAGTTCAACACATTATGCATATTCGGTTGTCTTGACAACAATATTGATGTTATATTTATTGGAGTCTTAGCTCCTATCTGATGTTATATTTTGTGGAGTCTCGGTTCCTACCTTTATTCTTTTATTCTTTTATTTGATTGAATAGAATAAAATGAAGGGTGTAATATCCTAACTATTTCTTTTTAAAAAAAAACTTAAAACAGTAGTAGATTTACCGGATATATTAGAATGAGAAAAGAAGGAGAAAACCAGAGCCTTACATAGGTGTTTTAAAAACAAAAATACATCTAGGGAAGATACGGGGGTTGATTTACATTAAAAAAAGAGAGCAACTGATTGAAATCATGAAATAGACATATCTTTGATTGTTCTATTAGGCTAATATTTTCCTTCACTAGAAAAGCTGACTTGGAATTCATTCTTCAACAATTGTTGGAAAATTCTTCTATTGTGTACCAGCCATATGTTCCACCACATCGTCAATAAAGCACACAATATCGTTTTTTTAAAGGTACGGAATTACAGAGCTCACTCCACCAATCTATGATGGTTTGCATCGCTTGCTGTTGTGTGGCTTGGAAGTTCATCCAATTGCACACTTTATCCTAACTATTTCTAAATTTATATTGTAAACTATATCTATAGGAATGTGCTATTTGACTTAACATGTCACTGTAGGCCATTATTTCATTTTATGTTGTCTGGCAGCCGCCGACCCAACTTTCACCATGTTGTATGGTATTTTTTAAGTAAACACTACACATATAATTTTTATACATTGTTTTAAATTAGCCGACCTCGTAGTGACAACTAAAAATGCCGCAACAACACGTGGGGTATATATATTCTATTATTTTAGAACAGAGGAAACACCCCTACCAATAGCCATATTATTTAACCGGACTATAATTTTTTCTGTATTTCTTTTGCCGAATCTTAGAAAATGAGTCACGTTCATTATAGGGATCAGGATTCTCTACGGTCAAAGTCATGTGACTTTGTCACTGTCAATGATTCCTAGCCCACGTGTCAGTGACAAAGACACTGATCCTTGTCACAGACTATCTATATGTCAGTGACAAAGACATTGATCCTTGTCACAGACTCGCAACAGCAGGCAGTGGCGGCCCGGCGCACCTCCCAGGCTCTCCTCCCGTTGCATCAGCCGTGACGCACTTCCCGACTCCCGTGGAACTCATACCCGCATGATGAGAGCCTATATCACGCCACATTAATTGCCAGTTTGCCACGGTGCGCTCAACTAGATTCGCACGAGCAACAGTTAGCTAGCTAGCCGGCGCCATCATGTCCTCGTCGACGGCCGTCGTCCCGGCAGCGGCGGAGGCGAGCAGCCGCATCATCCTGGTGCACAGCACGGGCCACGGCGGGTGGTGCTGGTACAGGGTCGCCACGCTGCTGCGCGCCGCGGGGCACCGCGTCGACGCGCCCGACCTCGCCGCGCGTCGGGCCGGCTGCGCGACGACGCGCCCACGTTCGACGACTACTCGCGCCCGCTGCTCGGCGCCGTCCGCGCGCTCCCGGACGGCGAGCGCGCCGTGCTCGTGGGCCACAGCTTCGGCGGCACGAGCGTCGCGCTCGCCGCGGAGACGTTCCCGGACAAGGTCGCCGCCGCCGTCTTCGTCGCCGCGCTCATGCCAGACTGCGCCAGCCCGCGCCCCGATGTCATCGAGAAGGTAAAACACACATCCAAGAACTCCTCCTCCGTTCTCACTCGATCAAGCTGACGCAATCTTCTTCTTCTTCTTCTTCTTCTCCGGGGAAGCTTCCATTGACGGACTGGATGGACTGCGCGACGGACGCGGAGCACGCGCCGCCGTCGGTGCTGTTCGGGCCGGAGTTCATGCGGCGGAAGCTGTACCAGCTGAGCCCGGAGGAGGACATCACGCTGTCGCGGAGCCTGGTGCGGGTAAGCTCCTACTACGTGGACGACATGCGCCGCCGGCCGCCGTTCGGCGGCGCCCGGTACGGCGCGGTGCGCAAGGGTGTACGTGGTCTGCGGGCAGGACCAGGCCATCGTGGAGGCCTACCAGCGGCGGATGATCGCCGGCTGCCCCGTGGAGGAGGTGAGGGAGATCGCCGCCGCCGACCACATGGCCATGTTCTCCGCGCCGGTGGAGCTCGCCGGGCACCTCGCCGACGTCGCCAACACCTACACTTGATTTTGATTGTATTAGCTGACAACACGTCGCCAGCATAACATACCAAGGCCGTGTTTAGTTAGATACCCATTTTTTTATGCATACGGACACACATTTGAAGTATTAAACGTAGACTAATAACAAAATAAATTATAGATTCCGCCTATAAACTGCGAGACGAATTTATTAAGCCTAATAATCTGTCATTAGCAAATGTTTACTGTAGCACCACATTGTCAAATCATGGCGTAATTAGGCTCAAAAGATTCGTCTCGTAATTTACATACAAACTGTGTAATTGTTTTTTTCCGTCCACATTTAATGCTCCATGCATGTGTCTAAACAATTGATGTAACGGAATTTTTGGAAATTTGAAGAAAAAAGTTGGAATCTAAACACAGTCCAAACCAGGAAGAGTAGACTTCACGCTCTCACAATAGTTCTAGTGGTTGCCCGTATTCCCATAGCCTAGCTCATCTCTCATCCAGGTTAAGTTTGACCTGGCTAGGAAGATACATATACAGCTATTGGTTGTTGCATTGGTCTAGCCACGCTAGCATGAGGTTTTGTTTGGTTACCTATACGACAGATACAATTGAGAAGAGATTTTGTTTGGTTGATTGCATCCTCATATAGTTAGGTGAGGTTACCTCTACAATATATATAAAATAATTGAGCATTTAGATTAACCCATTTTTCACGTATAATCGGTGGTAAGAAAAGAAAAAAGATATTTTTCTTAAGTTACTCTCTCCTTTTCAATACCAAGCACCAAGACTGCATCGTGGTACAAATCCATTGCTGGGGAACCAAGCGGAAGCAACGACTGAGACCAACCTTGCTGCGAAGAAAAGGGCGCCGCCGAGGAAGATGTCGCCGGCGCCGTTGCCGATGAAGAGGCCACCGCAGCCGCCGCTGCTGCCGAGGAAGAGGCCGCCGTAACTTCTGCCAAGGAAGAGCTCGCCGCTAAAGATGGCGCTATTGCGGAGGAATGATGTCGTGACGAGGAGGAGGAGCGCGCAAACATTTTTGCCGTGCGTGAGTGAGTGAGAGTGAGTTGATAGCGATTGGAAATAGAAATTCACTCCCTAAAAGTGAGGTACGATATATCTAGAGTTGGGAACCTAATCTATTGGAAGATAGGATAGGGATTCTATTAGAGACGATTTTTGACCAAAAATTCCTAAATTTGATGATAAGGAATAAAATAAGATGTTGGTGATGCTCTTAATTCCCCCTCCAATCCACCAAAATTCACATGTTTACTAACCAAACAAAGCAGTTAACAATCTCATCCCTTTACACTTCCAATCCCTTCTAAGGCTGCGTTCATTAGCCTGCGTTCCTAGCCTGCACAGTGCTCATGGAAAATAGAGCAGTCCATTAGCGCGTGATTAATTAAGTATTTGCTAATTTTCTTTTTCAAAAATAGATCAACATGATTTTTTAAAGCAACTTTCATATATAAACTTTTTGCAAAAAAACACACCATTTAGCAGTTTAAAAAGCGTGCGCGCAGAAAACGAGAAAGATGGGTTGGGAACTAGGAGCATTGAACACAATTCCTGGTTCCTATCCGGAACCGTCCGCACGGAAAACAGAGCGGTCCATTAGTGCGTGATGAATTAACTATTAGCTATTTTTTTAAAAAAATAGATTAATTTTTTTCAAGCAAATTTTCGAATGAAAACTTTTTATAAAAAAAACACACTATTTAGCCGTTTGAAAAGCGTGCATAGCCTAAAAACTCCCTGGACCAAACGGGTCGTCTACAGCTACTGTCCCAAAGAGGAGAAAGAAAAAAGAGTAAATTTCATATTGGGCTGCCTAAATTGACCATCGTTTCACATTGGACTAGGGCTATGACCATGTTTTCACATAACACCAGGTTTCTTTGCATTGCTTTACGTATTGGACAGCTATTACCTGGGCTTTGGCTCACCCATAGGAGTATATGACTAGCAATAGGGATCTCCATATCTGCTTCCCTGGCTCGTTCTAACACTGCTACCTCCGCTTGATCAACATCGAGGCCCTCAATCCAAGTCAGGATAGGAAGCAAACATTCCAATCTGCTTCTATGTCTTCTGCTTTAGCCATCCTCATGATGGAAAGAATTGTGCACGATTAACTATGACTTGAGTAGAGTTGCAAGGAAACACAAGATACAAATATAGATGTCCCAGCAAGCTACTGATCAGGTATTAATAGCAGCAGCGCTCTGCTTGAGTCAGAGGAGAAGAATGACGACCGGATACAATTGTTTAGTTTTATCTAGAAAGTACAAAAATGGAACTTGTAATGGCTAGAATACACGTTCATGTCATCTTTATAACCTATGGTGTTCCAAGGTGTTCATAATCATCATCGAAACCAATCAGAGCCAACAAAGATGAGCTAGTTCTGACTGGTTTAGTGGCGAAGGAAGAGGGGAAGTTGAGGAAAACGAAGGAGACCCTAACATAGATTGGAAAGTATTGGCTTGTAAGATGAGGATAAAGAAGATCAAGCAATGAGATCAGCACATCATGACAGAGGAGGCTGGTCCAAACAGTGAAGTTAGTCCAATGTGCAAAACTATGGTGTGTTATGTGAAAAGATGGCCATAGCTCTGGTCTATTGTGTAATTATGGTCAATTTACCTAGCCCAATGTGAAATTTACTCAAAAAGAGTAAGGGCCTGTTTGGTTGGGTGTTTCAACTTACCACACCTCAAGTTAGCACATGTCAAAAGTGTGGCAAACGAAATCTTTGCCATAGCTTTGGCTCAAAAATGTATGGGATAGCTGCAAGAAGCTGCCTAACTTTCTTTGGCAGGGCTAAACTATGGAAGCAAAACAAACAAGGGCTAAGCAGTTGTGGCTGGCTAACATGAGGTGCGGCATTGTGTGGCATGGATCCAAACAGCTCCTAAATTTCATATTACTCCCTCCGTACTCATAAAGGAAGTCGTTTAGGATAGCGATACGGTCTCCAAAACGTAACTTTAACTTCTTATTTCTATAAAAATATTTATTAAAAAGTGATATATGTACACTTTTATGAAAGTATTTTTCAAGACAAATCTATTCATATAATTTTTATATTTTTAAACTAACAACTTAAGAGTTATTTATGATTTATATTTTTAAGGTTTGTCTTAAATTCTAAACGACTTTGGGAGTATTTATTCGATCCTTTTACTGGAAGCCTCCCAAGTTTGTGTCCTTTTTCTTCCAACGGTTGCTCTCCTCTCTTCCGACTTTCGAAATTTCCAAAACCCTCGATCATCTCCACTCAGCGTCTCAACGAGCGATCGATCATGGAGTGGGAGGAGGATGGGGAGGAGGCGGCGGGCTCCGGCGGCCAGCGCGGCGGCGCACCGCTGTACGCGGTGGGGGACGAGGTCGAGGTGCGCATGGACGACCCCGGCTTCCACGGCGCCTTCTACGAGGCCACCGTCTCCGCGCGCTTCCCGTGCTCCGGCCTCTACGAGGTCATGTACTCCACGCTCGTCGAGGGGGGAGGCGGACGCGGACGCGGCCGCGGCCGCCGCGGCGGTGGCCCGCTCCGGGAGACAGTCGCCGCGTGCGACGTGCGGCCGAGGCCGCCGCCGCCGCCGCCGCTGGCGGAGGACGGGGCGGCGCCGGGGCGCGAGCTCAACGTGTTCGACATGGTGGAGGCGTACCACAGGGAAGGGTGGTGGCCGGGCGTGGTGTCCGCGGCATGGCCGGCGCGCGGGCGGAAGGCGGCGGCGGCGATGTACACCGTGTCGTTCCCGTCGTGCCGGGAAGAGGCGAAGCTCCCGGCGTCGCTTGTCCGGCGGCGGCGGGCGTTCGTGCGCGGGCGCTGGATGGACGCGCGCGACGTGGTGAGTCGATTCTGGTGAACGGATGGATGGTTTCTCCTTATTTTCCCCCTTTTGTGCTGGTGGTGGACAAGAGAAACCCTCTTCGGTGCGTTATTCGTGGCTGAATTATTGAAGGCGTAAACCTGACATTTGACATGGGATTTTAATGCTCAATTCGGCAAGACGGAATGTTCATAATTTTAATCGGTGGTGATGTCGCATTCGATGTTCATCGCAAAAGCCGCATGTTAGAGGAACTTTAGGTAGTGTTTGGTAATTTGTTATTTCAAACAAAAAACCACTGAAGATATAGAAGAACTTCGTTTTTTTTTTACCTGTAGGTGAGTGGAATTGGTGACCTCAAATACATGGCATGTATAGTCTAACAGTTAACACTAGGCGAGACTAGGTGCCCTGTAGGTATGAGTGTTCCCCCTAGTTTGATACTAGTTTAGAATCTTACATATCAAGATAAGACCAAGTGATGACAATTGCCATACTTGGTTGACCTAATTATCGTGTGCTGAGTTTCTATTTACATGTGGGGGGTTTTATTGAATTCAACAAAGCAATAAGTCATTCTTCATCCACTGGTTAGTATATGTATGCTAAGCTATTGGTTGCATCCTTGACTACACATTATTATGATGGATTGGAGAATGTGAATTAGTGTTAATGAGTTCCAGTGAGAAGGCAAATACAAAAGAATTGTGCTTCCAAAACAGTAGCAGTTGAAAAATTGGTTGTACAAACAAAAATAATTTCCATCTAGAATTGAAAGAATGTAAAAAAAGCAATAACTCCTGCTAAAATTTTATGTTAGTTAACTTAACTGAATGATTTTATTGTGTTCTGAATTGTCAAAAGAATAAAATGGAAGACTAAATGTGTAGGCAAAAGGAACTCCGTTTTTTCCTGCATGAACACGAGGCAAAATGAACTCTATGAAACCTGATATCCTTGGTGTAAGCTTCACTGAGAGAGAATGAGACACAACAACACAATGTTTACCTTGTATAACTAATGTTTGTGCTTTTGTTATTTTGAGTGCAGGTTCCAAGGGTGCCGCAGTATGACGAAGGGAGCAATGTGGAAGTCATGTTGAATACAGGAAAGCACCGTGCAGCCTGGGTGACTGCTACTGTCATTAAGATGGTTAGCAGTAAAAACTATGTTGTTAGGCTTAAAAATAAGGAAGGCTCAGTTAACATCGTAGATTACTGCTATATTCGACCACAACCTATCTTTGACAGAAAGAAGTTTGAGTATGAACTGGAGCCCTCTGCAGAGGTTGAAGTGAATCTGGGTGGTACCTGGTCACTAGGCGTCATCTCAGATGTTGGAAGCTGTGGATATGGGGTAAGGCTAAAAGGACATGATAGCTCAGAGGAAGAGGACTACATGCTTGTGTCGCGTGCTTTACCCAGACCCTACTGCAAACAGGATGATCAGGAATTGATGCCTTGCGCAGCAAAGGTATTTCTCCAACTAGTCATGTTTTTACTTGTGATTTGGGTATTTTGTCCTCTTCTTTCTTGTACTACCAGTCTACTGCAGTGTTCAATTTTCTTGCCGTGCTTGTATGCCTTCTTGGAATATGTGGTGTTTGTCATTTTAATGTCAATATGCCAGCTTAGTTGTCCCTGTGCTCTGGACTAATGCTTACTCCTTTGTTACTAGAAAAATGCAAGGAAAAGAAACCACAAAGTTTCTACTAAAAACTCCTTGTCAACGGTGTCGTCCACATCTAGTGAAGACAATGATCAGTATAGCTATGTCCCCAACAAAATAGCAAGGATGGACACCATGGAAAAGGAAGATCAAGACTTGAGCCACTCAATACATCCTAGACAAGATAAGACTGGATTATTATTGAAGTATGAGACAGACGTTAAAGCTCCTTTAGACAAGCAGGTGACAAGGTTGAACAAGCTAGAGAACAAGAAGGACATAAAAGGGAAGGCGTGCATGTTAGTTTCAAGGAAACTGCCTAAGCTAGGCTGCACACGGAGTGGTGGTAAACGAAGACGCAGCATGAAAAAGGTAGCCCTGACTCCATTCTTCTTAAATTGCAAACTTAAATTGCAAATTTCCGTGCATTCATACAGAAAAGCTCGCTTTGCACTTTCACAGGTCATAGTGCTTTTAGCAATATATATTTTGACCATCAAATTTTGTGCTTCAGCATCTTATGCTAATTGCATCATGTTTTTGGTATACGCTTTCTTCCTCCAAACAATAATGATTTAGTTCTCTCCTAAACTGTGTTGTCATTTGGATAATTGTTTTTCAGGAATTTGCTTGTACAAGTTTGAATCTTTCATGTATCTCTGCACCTGAAGATGCTGTTGAAATCAAGGGCAAATCTAGTTATGTCGATGTAGTCGAAATCAGTGACAACTCTGGCTATGATGTTATTCATATCAGCGATGATTCGAGCTGTAACCCTAGAAGAAAGAGAAGGCGACAGAATCTCCTAGAGGAAGAACTCCATTCCCGGCATACTTCCTATCCGATTCAAGAATCACAATCCAGGCTGAATATGTCACCAGCACGAAGTCCTTTGAACTTTGACCCATTGCTAGATGTAATAAGGCATCCTAAAGTAGAGTCGTGCAACCATGTGTTATCACCAATCTTGTTGCCGTTGGAAACACCACAAGCTCATTCCAACAACAATGCTGGGCAGCTAATTCCTCTGTCAAGTTATCCGGTATTAGAGAAGTTGCCAGTTAAAGTGCTTCCTGAAATGAATGAAACGAAAGAAACAAATCATGCTCATTTACAAGCTGAGTTCTTGGCACCTGATGATTGTACAACCGGAGACCAAAACTATGCTTTGCCTATAAAAGTTGAGGTACATACGTCTGTCATCTTTCTTTGAGATGGAAATTCATCCCTTCTTGATTGCCTATCTGTTGCTAACTCACCTCAACTTATGTGAAGAGCCGGGTTGCTGATATGTGCAAGAAAGAAGCAGGTACCGGTCTGACTACCTCAGAAAACTGTAAGTGCTTGTTATAACGACTTTGTGTTACATTCAATTGTAAAACCTGTCTTAACTAGAACGAAAATATCACCAGCAATGCAGACAGTTACTGATAGGGGTGAAGACAATTCAAGAAGGCCACGTTCAGGAGATTCTGAGATACCAAATTACAGTAAATTAGAACCACATTCATCTGAACAACCAAGTGTTGAGGCCGATCTGCCATGCATGCCAGTGCCTAACAATGTTACTGTTAATACTCTTCCTCTTGTTACCAGACATACGTTTCAATTTGTTTCTCGGAACAAACTGGAAATGCCAGTGAGACATAAGAAGGCCCCTGATGCTGTAAGACCATCTTCTCCCCCCCCCCCCCCCCCCCCGTGCAGCCTGGGTGACTGCTACTGTCATTAAGATGGTTAGCAGTAAAAACTATGTTGTTAGGCTTAAAAATAAGGAAGGCTCAGTTAACATCGTAGATTACTGCTATATTCGACCACAACCTATCTTTGACAGAAAGAAGTTTGAGTATGAACTGGAGCCCTCTGCAGAGGTTGAAGTGAATCTGGGTGGTACCTGGTCACTAGGCGTCATCTCAGATGTTGGAAGCTGTGGATATGGGGTAAGGCTAAAAGGACATGATAGCTCAGAGGAAGAGGACTACATGCTTGTGTCGCGTGCTTTACCCAGACCCTACTGCAAACAGGATGATCAGGAATTGATGCCTTGCGCAGCAAAGGTATTTCTCCAACTAGTCATGTTTTTACTTGTGATTTGGGTATTTTGTCCTCTTCTTTCTTGTACTACCAGTCTACTGCAGTGTTCAATTTTCTTGCCGTGCTTGTATGCCTTCTTGGAATATGTGGTGTTTGTCATTTTAATGTCAATATGCCAGCTTAGTTGTCCCTGTGCTCTGGACTAATGCTTACTCCTTTGTTACTAGAAAAATGCAAGGAAAAGAAACCACAAAGTTTCTACTAAAAACTCCTTGTCAACGGTGTCGTCCACATCTAGTGAAGACAATGATCAGTATAGCTATGTCCCCAACAAAATAGCAAGGATGGACACCATGGAAAAGGAAGATCAAGACTTGAGCCACTCAATACATCCTAGACAAGATAAGACTGGATTATTATTGAAGTATGAGACAGACGTTAAAGCTCCTTTAGACAAGCAGGTGACAAGGTTGAACAAGCTAGAGAACAAGAAGGACATAAAAGGGAAGGCGTGCATGTTAGTTTCAAGGAAACTGCCTAAGCTAGGCTGCACACGGAGTGGTGGTAAACGAAGACGCAGCATGAAAAAGGTAGCCCTGACTCCATTCTTCTTAAATTGCAAACTTAAATTGCAAATTTCCGTGCATTCATACAGAAAAGCTCGCTTTGCACTTTCACAGGTCATAGTGCTTTTAGCAATATATATTTTGACCATCAAATTTTGTGCTTCAGCATCTTATGCTAATTGCATCATGTTTTTGGTATACGCTTTCTTCCTCCAAACAATAATGATTTAGTTCTCTCCTAAACTGTGTTGTCATTTGGATAATTGTTTTTCAGGAATTTGCTTGTACAAGTTTGAATCTTTCATGTATCTCTGCACCTGAAGATGCTGTTGAAATCAAGGGCAAATCTAGTTATGTCGATGTAGTCGAAATCAGTGACAACTCTGGCTATGATGTTATTCATATCAGCGATGATTCGAGCTGTAACCCTAGAAGAAAGAGAAGGCGACAGAATCTCCTAGAGGAAGAACTCCATTCCCGGCATACTTCCTATCCGATTCAAGAATCACAATCCAGGCTGAATATGTCACCAGCACGAAGTCCTTTGAACTTTGACCCATTGCTAGATGTAATAAGGCATCCTAAAGTAGAGTCGTGCAACCATGTGTTATCACCAATCTTGTTGCCGTTGGAAACACCACAAGCTCATTCCAACAACAATGCTGGGCAGCTAATTCCTCTGTCAAGTTATCCGGTATTAGAGAAGTTGCCAGTTAAAGTGCTTCCTGAAATGAATGAAACGAAAGAAACAAATCATGCTCATTTACAAGCTGAGTTCTTGGCACCTGATGATTGTACAACCGGAGACCAAAACTATGCTTTGCCTATAAAAGTTGAGGTACATACGTCTGTCATCTTTCTTTGAGATGGAAATTCATCCCTTCTTGATTGCCTATCTGTTGCTAACTCACCTCAACTTATGTGAAGAGCCGGGTTGCTGATATGTGCAAGAAAGAAGCAGGTACCGGTCTGACTACCTCAGAAAACTGTAAGTGCTTGTTATAACGACTTTGTGTTACATTCAATTGTAAAACCTGTCTTAACTAGAACGAAAATATCACCAGCAATGCAGACAGTTACTGATAGGGGTGAAGACAATTCAAGAAGGCCACGTTCAGGAGATTCTGAGATACCAAATTACAGTAAATTAGAACCACATTCATCTGAACAACCAAGTGTTGAGGCCGATCTGCCATGCATGCCAGTGCCTAACAATGTTACTGTTAATACTCTTCCTCTTGTTACCAGACATACGTTTCAATTTGTTTCTCGGAACAAACTGGAAATGCCAGTGAGACATAAGAAGGCCCCTGATGCTGTAAGACCATCTTCTCCCCCCCCCCCCCCCCCCCCCCCCCCCCCCCCCCCGTTTTATCTTCTATTTAAATGTATGTGTATTTCCCATCCATGCTGATTATCTTGATGCTATTTGTACAGCTAGAGATGAATACCAATTCAGTTGACTTCTCTTCCAAGGAGCAAACGCACTGTAATTTGGAGATCTTTAGTCCAAACTGTAAGTCTTGCCACAACTTTAAGATAGTAATTTTTGATGCATTAATACTTAATACCGGTCTGACTGATCTAAATATTATTTTTCTACAGCCAAGAAGATCATTGATGTGTCACACTATGAAAGTTATGCGTCATTGCAGCAGCATCCTTTGGGCCAATGTCAAATTCCAAATTACTGGAGTGCTGCAGGGCAATCTTCATTTGTGCATCCAAGCATAACAATGAACCTATCCACAATATTGCCAGCACCTAACAGTCATCCAACTACTTTTGCCTCAAGCTTGTTGATGGGGCCTTGTGAGAAAATGGAGGTTTTTGATAATCTGCCACAATTACCACATTTCGGTAAGTTGATTGGTTGCCCTCCTGAGCTCCGTGAAGGAAAGGCTCTGGGGCTAATGGCGTCCTTCGCAAATATAGCAGAGAGCATACAAAACATGCGAATTCAGGACAAAGAAAACGTCTTTGAGGAGAAACTGAGGTGCCTCTCGGAATTGGAAGAGGACGGATTTGATGTTAGGGCCCTGAAGGAGCGGCTTGAAAACCTCCTGAGCATAAAAAATCGCCAGACAAAACTCAAGAAGAACAGAGCAAGATTGGATCAGTTCATGCTTGAGAGAGAGGTGGACAATGCCTCTGTAGAGCAAAGCCAGAAGCTGCTCGACACAATGATCAAGGAGCTTGAGTTGAAACTTTTAGAGTTCAAAGAGAAGAAGGCATCGCTCACCGAGAAGAAAGCAGCAAACTGTTCTGAGATTGCAAAGCTCAAAGGTGACATGGATCGAAACGAGGAGTCATTCCTTTCTGCCGAGCATGATTTCCACACCACGGCTGCTGCACCGTGGTAAACACTGCTAACAGTAAGTAGTGCTTCTTTACTTGATGTTTTGCTCTGCAATCAAGTCCATATGGATTGTTCACTGATGTGAACCAATGCATTAGGGAAGTGGGCCAGCTAGCTCTATTTGCCTAGACTTGGAATGTTGAACTTAATTAGCTTTGTAAGTTTGTATGTATAAATGGTTGCCACTTGAATTTAGGAGATCATCTCATTCTTCCCCCATCTTCAATGCTAGCTCTGTTCACTGATGTATGTGAACCCCAATATTAGGGGAGTGAGGCAGCTATCTCTGTTTACCTAGAGTTGAAATGCTGAACTTAATTAAGTTTGTATGTATAAATGGTTGCCACTTGAATTTGGTAGATCATCTCACTCTTGCCCCATCTTCAATGTGAGCAAGGTCTCCAACATCTAGAATCACCTGATCTGGTTATTAGTTTTCTGCTGGAAAAATATGATGCTCCTCAGGAAAAGTGAAAACCTCTTTCGGGGATATTCCCAATCTCAACAATGAGAACTGAAAAGCGATCTTATTAACTTAATCTCAGACGTTCTTAGTTTCAGCAGTATGATAACCTGGAGTGAACACTGAACTGACCTTGGTTCTTAGCGTGCACGACCAATTACATCAGGGCTGCACGCGCACTGAATCTAGAAAAGCCTCTGGAGTAGTACTAATTAATTAACTAACGATATATAGCCAATGACTACTGGTGCAAACCTTATACTACATTATAGGAGTGTGTAATTAATTAACTCTGTGTGTGTGATGATTTCTATAGCTAGCTAGCATTTCTCCTCGGCGTCGGCGGCGGTGGTGTGCGGCTGCTGGTGCTCCGGCGAGGCGGCGGCGGCAGCCCACTTGGCGCAGACGAGGTAGGCGGCGAGGTTGAGGACGCTGAGGACGGCGAGGAGCCAGTAGAAGTAGTCAAGGCGGCTGCAGTCGATGGTGTCGCCGAGCCAGGTGGTGGCGCCCTTGACGAGCGACACGAGCACGCTGCTGAAGAAGAAGCCCAGCGACAGCGTCGTCAGGAAGAGCCCCGTGCTCATCGTCTTCATCCCCTTGGGCGACCTCGTGATGAAGAAGTCCAGCTGCCCCGTGTAGATGAACGCCTCTCCTGCGCCCACCAGCAAGAACTGCGGCGTCAGCAGGAACACGCTGATCATCGGCGTACCGGAGTTCCCGGCGACGGCGAGGCGCTTCTTCTCGCAGAGGGCGGCGGCGGCCATGCCGAGGATGGAGAGGGCGAGGCCGATGCCGATCTTCTCCAGGTTGGTGAAGCCTTGTTTACCGGTGAGTACGCGGCAGAGCGGGATGAAGACGCGGTCGTAGACGGCGAGGGTGAGCATGATGGCGCCGACGAAGAAGACGGTGAGCGAGGCGGCCGGGATCTCGAAGCCGGCGCCGACGCGGCGGTCCATGGTGGTGGCCTGCTCGACGGAGAAGGTGATCATCTGCGCGTAGATGGTCCAGAAGAGGATCGTCGTCGCCCACACCGGCATCAGCCTCGCCACCATCTTCACCTCCTCCACGCGCGACACCGAGCAGAGCTTCCACGGGTTGGGCGCCGCCGCCCGCCCGCCCGGCCCGGCCACCTCGTTGTCCTCTTCGCCGGCCACCACCGCCGCCATGTCCAGGCACGGAAACTGCGCGGTGTGCGCGATCCGGGCGTGCTCGGGGCGGTCGTCCTCGTAGAGCGCCGCCGCGGTGGGCGGGCGCTTGACGACCCCGCGCTTCCGCGCCGCGGCGACGAGCACCTGGAGGATGTGGACGATGGGGCTCCCGGAGCTCCGCTTGTAGCGGTACCTCCTGGTCCCGGAGAGGAAGACGGCGATGGCGGCGAGCATGGCGGCGGAGCAGATGCCGTAGGCCCAGCTCCGGCCGACGTGGTCCTGGACGTAGACGAGGACGGTGACGGCGAGCAGCGTGCCGAGGCTGATGAAGAAGAAGAAGCGGTTGAAGAAGAGGCCCATGGCGGCGCGCTCCCGGCCGTCGCGGTCGTCGAACTGATCGGTGCCGAAGCCGGAGACGCTGGACTTGAGGCCGCCGGTGCCGAGGGCGATGAGGTAGAGGCAGGCGTAGAGCACGGCCATCTGCACCGGCGTGGGCTGCTCGCCGGGGGGCGGGCGGAGGTGGGTCACGAGGGTGGAGGCGGCGAGGAGGGCGGTGCCGATGGACTGGACGAGGGCGAAGACAGCGATGGTGAGGTAGCGGCCGAGGAAGGAGTCGGCGAGGAAGCCGCCGAGGAGGCAGAGGAGGAAGGAGGTGCCCATGAAGTCGGTGACGACGTTGGCGGCGGCGGCGCTGGGGAGGTGCATGGTGCCCGTCAGGTACGTCACCAGGTTCACCGCGATCCCCATCGTCGACAGCCGCTCGCACAGCTCGATCCCCAGCACCAGCGCCGCCGCCACCCACCCCCCCGTCGCCGACCTGTCCGCCGGGCATCCCCGGTAGTCCACCGCGTCCCGCACCATGTTCCCCCCTCCGCCGCCGCTCCACGCCGCCGACGTCTTCTTCTCCACCTCCTGCACGCATGTACACAAATATCCATGTCTTTTACTAACCATGCACAATATTGCATGCAAACACATGACAGTGTACGTAGTTGCTAATGAAACTAATTCTTATAACCTACGAAATATATGAAATTGAACAAGAAATTAATATTTGTATCTCACACCAACCATTAATTCTATGATATATTTCTGTCGACTCCTGGTCTCCTGTAAGCTGGGAGATCGATCGAGTGAAAGCCTTGGTTGCTCGACGACCTCGTGGACTTGCGATCTTCCCCTTTTATAGGCGCCAAGACGGGAGCATGCACAAACACCATCAAATTAACTTAACCACTCATCATTAATTAGCGTCGAAAGGGACTTGCACTACGTTGTAATCCCTGTTTATGCATGGATGCCTGGATGTTTCTGCTGCATGCTGCAAATGGTGGTGGGGGCAGGAAATGGGTACAATAATGCAAACCTATGCATAATAACAATCCTAATTATATTCAGACGATATTGATCGATCTGTCAGTCATAAGGGCACACACAACAAAGTGATCAGATCAGATCAGCATGTAGGAGCACTTAATTAAGCTAAGCTAACCCGGCCTCCATGCGTTGTCGTTGGACGGTCACAAAGGGGTCAGAGGAGAGAAGAGAAACTGCGACGTGGAAACTAAGAAAAGTGAACAGCATCAACTGGGGGAGATAAAGTGTAGTACTAGTATCAGATGAGATGAGATTGATGAGGAATTGAAGTTGGGGTTTCCCCTCTCTAGTGGGGAATGTTCCAGGAGCTTCAGCTACTACGGCAGCTGCATTCTGTTTGTGTACATATGCATGGGCCCTCTCATCTCATGCCCACTAGCGATCACAATAATGCAAAACTAGATATATAAATACTGATAGACAGAGGCAGGGGATCACTGGTTGATCTTGTTGTTCTGTCCAACTTTTACAATTTTTCACATGCACTTGCTAGGTGCAGATCATTAGCAGATACAATTAGTATACGTTTGTTGTATTATTGAGCAATGCTGTCGATCAGTTGTGGCTCTAAAAAGAGAGAAATCAGAAGAAGGCTATTATAACTTAATAAAAAGAAGTCCATTTTGCTCTTTCGAACTTTTTCCCCTGGAGCACTTAACCCCTTAGACAATTTCTCGACTCATTTAATTTTGACACCCCCAGACTATTAAAAATGGTTCGCCCTTTACTCTCTAACAATATTTGTCTTTTTCGTTTCTCTCTATATAAGTCATATTTTGCAATGAAATTTGATAGGATTGATACATGCATTATAACTTACCTCTCAATATTTTTTTGGAGTTTTTAAATCGCTGCCTATATTGGTTAGAAGCACTGAGACTAATTTAAGCATAGAGGTTTTAAATTTCAAGCAAATAGTCATGAAAAAATTTTAAACTATTTTGGAACTTCGATAATGGTGTCATCTATGACTTTACAAAATTTAAGCTTAAAATATGACTTGTATAAAGAGAAATAAAGAAGATAAATGTAATTAACCAGTCAATTGAACTATTTTTAATATTTCAAGAGCTAAAATAAGCTGAAAAATAGTTTAGGGGGTTAAGTGATCAAATGAAATAGTTAGGGGAGTAAATTAATTTTTTTCTATTAAATTCACATGGCTAACTGAATTTTGAATAAGGACTAGCTAGGTAGTGTCCTCCCACTTCCTAGATATGAGAGTTTCACCATGATATACATATTTTAAAGTTTTTTGAACTTTGAGTTTTTTGTTCTATTATATGTTCTGGTTATCTACATTTGACACCCTTCTTCCTACCAAACTCGTTTTGCACAATTGCCCTTCGAGAAGATGGCAGGGTTCTAACTTCTAAGGTGATTATTCCTGTTATCATTTTTTTCATACCATTATCTCATTAACTATATTTTATTATTTAGTTATTCTAGTTTTATCATTTGTGTTGTTTGATCATTATTCTTTAGAAATTCAACATGTTTCTTGTAAGAATTCTGTTATTTATGCCCATTCGCACGCCCTAATCATTTGTAAACACCTCTATTAACTAAATGGTAACATAAGTCACTGTATAATGCATTTTTTAGATAATGGAAACGATTTACACACTGTATAGAGCGTGCATGGAAAATTAAACAACTTAATTTGGCCACATATTGGTAAACAAAGTATATATTCATATGTACATGGAAATAGATGATATATATGTATACAGATTTTGTGAAAAAAAAGGCATACCAAGTTATCATAATTCTAAAGTGTTTGAGATGTCCATGCTAATGTCGGGAATAACAAGTAAAGAAGAATGGAGCTGAGGTAGTAGTACATACATCTCTCGAATATTTAGAAGCACATTTGAGGGAATACATCCCTTTCTGTCCCATTACGCACTCGATCTACAGCTCGACTTTTTTTCCTTGATGAGGTTTAAAAGATCTCTTTAATTTTGCCCCAACAAAAACAGTGATAAGCCTTTGCTAGGTAGCATGGTGCATATGATCAAGATAAGCACCTTCTTAGCCAATGGCCAGATCTAGGAAAACGACCTTGCTTTGCAAAGAGAACCATTAATTGGTATCTTCATGCACACCATGAACAGTACCTATACACTACTGCACATGGAAGCATATATTGTGTCCATATATTTCAGTTAGTTGGATCGATCTGATCAATCAGCTAATGTTGAGATCCTAGATAGATGCATGATGGATCATATCGTCTTCCTCCGCTGGCTGCCATCCCTCCATCTTTTGGAGAGAGAGAGAGAGAGATCGATCCCACACCATAAGCATGGAGAAAAAAGGCAGCCTCCCTTTGAATCTCCTCCTCTAATTCCATGACCTCCCACACCTTTTGCACAGGGGCCTCTTCTTTTCCCCTTCTTACACCTGGTCCTCCATTTTGTTGATTTTTCCTGTACACATCTCGATGAAATTATATATATATGGGTCTCTGTTCCAACCTTTATATGCGTATCGCGCGAAAAAGATCGACAGGTATATTTTTTTTTGTCAAAATTTAGTAATATTGTAGCTGGCTAGGGTATCTACCCCGATGATCGATCAAAACGATGGTGACAAGTTGTCAAATGGAAGCCTTCCAATCTGAATCCTAAATCCTAGCCATGCATGTACATATCACAGTAGCCAAAAACCACACATTTTCATAGTATGCACTCTATATATTTCTTTCTCTATCACCCCAAATTCCCAGAAGCCACCAGGTGTTGATGATTTAAGTATGGAACATTTTGTATGACCAATTAACGACATTTGTTTCTTTGCTAATATATGCTTGTAATTCTAGTATTAAGCTAGCTAGATCTAGCTAGCTTAGATAGTACAAAAAAAATGTTGAATTAGTTAATTCGTCGGACATATATATGCATGTTAACTCCATATATATTTTACAATTAACTAGGAAGATAACCCGCACATTCACGTGTGCATGCTTATTAGTTTGTTTAAAAATAGTACTAACAAAATAAATTAAAATTAAATTAAGGTGATTTCTATTTCTAATTGTGGTCATTGTATATTTTTTTTCTGAAAAAATGTTGACAAACTTTTATTGGTAATAAATGTTTTTTTACCACCCTGCAAGCCATCTCTTTAATGATTCATATACATGCAATTCGTTATACAAGTGAATCAATAAAGATAGAAAAGTTCTTTTAAAAATATTTGTTGTATTTTAAATTTAGTGATTCAGTGATTATAATTTCGAATTTGTATTCTAATAAAACTATTGTTTTATTCTAAATTGTCATTTTAGGGATTTTAAATTGTACTTAATATTGTATTGTTTATTTGGACTCATCTTTTTAGTAGTTATTTTATTATTTCAAATTTAAGATATTTATATGAACTCTTGATATTTTATATTCTACATGAAATCTTGTTATATTTTTTATAGTTTTAATGAATTTTTACTTTTTGAATGTGTATTTTAATCAAATTGCTTGTTTTATTTTTATTTCTGAATTTAGTTGTGAACTCCTCGTAGGTGATCTGCCTATCACCATCAGCCTCGCGCATCATCTCGTGGATCTCCTCATCAATTTCCTGATGCATTGGACATGAAATGGCGTGGCTCGGCGGTAGAGATGAAGCCGTTTTCTAGTCCTTTGTCAAAGAGGTCGAACGTCTCCCTCCGCCCCTCCTCTCAATCCTTGTCCTTCATCTAATCATCTAGCGCACTATTAGGCCCAGGAACTCGTGGAAGTCGAAGCTGCTGTTGCCGCCGTCGGTGTCCACCTCGCCAATAATGTCTTGCAGTTCCGCCTCCGCCGGGTTCAGGCCTAGAGTATGCATCATGGTTCCAATCTCCTTAGGTGGTGACTTGAACCTGAACTTTAAACTCACATATATGAATTCTTTCATCGTTTTCAAAGTGCAAATTTTGCTCAAATATTTGTAGTTAGAACGGCCACATTATCTAATTTTTATATAGTAAATATGGGAAATATGGATCTTGAATTATGTACTCCCTTCATCCAAAAGTCTAAGACCTATTTCTTTTTGCACTAAGACCAAGGAGCAATTAACTCATTCGCCATGTGACAAAACCAATGAACATGCAACCAATAAATACTAAAATGACTTGTTGGGTTCTGATCAACAAATTAATTAGTAGCACATAGTGACTACAAACATGACTTAGATTTTGGAAAAAAACCAAATAATAGAATGGGTCTTAGACTTTTGGATGGAGGGAGTATTTAATTACAAATAACCAAATCAAATAAATTAAGAAAAGTATGTGTAACTTGAGAATCACGATCATTTAGCTATATGACTATTATCTTTTATATATTATTATGTGTTAGCTAGAAAATAGGAAAAGTTAGCTAGAAAATAGGGGAGGAGAGTGTTGGGGGGGTGGGGGTTGGGGGGGGGGTGGGGGTGGGGTACCTGATATTTTTGGAGATCTAAGGGTGAAATTATTGGGTCTACCTGTTTAAAGCAATATCAATCGTTAGATTTTTTTATCATAAATTTTAGGATTTTTCTTCTAATTTATTAAGCACCGTATGACGTCTTAGGTGTTGGAAATATGGTCACAATTTGGCATATTTTAATACCCGTGCAAGAACTCAGACTTCAACATATTTTAATACCCATGCAAGAACTCAGACGGACAGTCATACGTCTTAGGTGTTAGAAATATGGTCACAATTCGGCATATTTTAATACTCGTGCAAGAACTCAGACGGACAGAGTTTCGGAGGCTCTGCTCATTCTAATCTCTTGTGCACGCAAGAGAATAGAACTGGGGAAGACAGAAGCATCACAGGAACATAGAGACTGCGAGATTGGATTCAATTCCCTCGTCCGGAGTAATAGTCGCGCCCTCATTGCCCCGTTCGTCCGCATTGAATTGAATCAACCCTCGCACCCGCATTGAATTGAATCTTCCCTCGTCCGTTACCGGAGCAACAGTCGCGCCTGCATTGAATTGGATTCAATTCCCGTCCATTGCAAAATTTACAAAAGAGCCACCACCGTCTCGCCTCGCCACGGCCTGGCCGGCCGGCGCGCACGCGTGTGACAGTCTACCCACCTTCTCAACCGGTCAACAGGGAGTCATAATTGTCTCCCTATTTAAGGTGAGATCTCTCCACTTAAATTTTCAAAGTGATATTATTGTCTCTAACATTAATTGTGGGCCTATGGAATTTAATTGAATTAAATTGGGCCTGGCCCATTTATTCAACATTAGGAGCGTTTGTAGAACGCCATGTGACAACTTGAGAGCCTTTGACTTTTGACTTTTTGAAGAGAATTTAATGGATTTTTAGTTAGTATATAATAGATATTCAAAATGGAATGATTGTGCTAGTACGTAGCTAACTGGAGCAAAGCATGCAGTCATGCATATAGAGTGGAAGCTGGCGCAACTTGGTGGCCGTGATGAAATTGTCGGTAGCTAGCCCTATTTCATTTCGGGACCCAAGAATAACATACAGTTGCACTTACCTGTATTTGCTTACCTTCCAATTGCCAAAAAAAAAGGGCGTTATGATAGGTTATTGGACTTGGACCTAACTTATAAAGGAGCTCAAGAATGAAAATACTTGTAGAAGCTTGTAGAATGGAAGACTAGAGAGGAATAATGTAATGTTGATATATTGTTTGCACAATATTGAACTTATCATGCATACACTGCATAGTGTTCAGGCTTAACAGAAATGCACTATGGTTGGGCGGATTGACTATAGGGTTTCACTGCGTCGAGATCCTATATGCAGCTCAGCCTCTCCACATGGGATGGGCCTAAGGGTAAATGTAGAACACATATTAGTAAACAGTACTGTACATGTAGTAACCTGTATCTGGATATCACTATTATATGCTTTATTTTCTGCGAGAGGGTGAGAGATGCTAATTGAAGTGGCTTTATAAGAGGGGTGGATGTCTGTTGAGTAGGAGGCGGCGACTAGAGGAGGTGAGTGGAAGGAAAGACAAGGGTAAAGAATGCAAAGTATTTACGTATTATTTTGGAGAAGGGATCTAGACGATAGATATGAGATATACATCCGGTCACCTTTGTTCCAAATTAATTTGGGCCATAGCCAAATTGATAAATATAATATAGGGTGTGTATGCATGGTAAGATATTGTCTATATCCATGCACCCCATTTTGATCCTTCAGTTTTAAATCCCAAGCATGATTTCAATATTTATTTAATATTTATATATATGCGAAAGATACTACTAATGAACTGAAGCACTGGATTGCAATTTAATTATTATCTCTAAGAACATGTTATAGCCATTGAGAATATCCAAAGTACAATATTTATGAGTAATTAAAAATCATAATAATACAAATATACTTTTGTTAAAAAGCTGTACATGTGATTAATTCTCATGAATCCAATTTAAAATGACTTGGGGACGTATGTCTATTTTTTTTAATTAGCAGTACCATTTTTATCTCTACTATTTTAAAAACATAGTCGTCCTCCTGCCGTCCCCTTCTCATTGTGTGCTTCTTTATGTGTGCATAGCCATAATAGCATTTTCAATTCAATGCACGCATCCAACCCATCCTCAATTATATGGGCCTAGAACATGTTTTATCCTCGATCCACTCATCAAACCAAACACAAAATTATATGGGCTTGACCCGTTATAAAGCACAAACATATTACTAGTATATGAGATAATCTGATATTTCACTCTAGACGCCACTCCAAGAGATGTGTTGGACCATGCTAGAAATAATAAAAAAGAGTTTAAAGCGAAATGGTAGATTTGCGTGTCTTCTGAATGACATTAAAGCATTATATTTTTTAGTGGTAGGTAAACCTCTTATAAGAGTGGTGTCAAATTTTCTCCTAAGAAATATTATCTTGATTTCTTTTCATCTATTGGTTCTCTGACTTCTCTCCGGAGGCATAACACGTGTAACCACATTTAGGGGTGTAAGTGGGTCAGCCGCGAACCCACTTATAGGTCAAAATAAGCGGGTTCGCGGCTTATTTTATCCTATAAGTGGGTTTCGCGGGTTAGCCACTTACACCCCTAACCACACTAGCCTTGCCACATGTTGAGTCCTCATGCACCAACAGCAATAAGCCTCTTGAAAAGCTAAAAAGCTCCAACATCCAACAAGCACTCGGAACTCATCTGCATTTCCTCGTGAAGGACACGCGATGTAGCTAAACCACACGGAATGAAAAATTCTGTCACCATTAGCAAAGCCATACAGACATACAAACACATCGTACCAAAAACTTCCTAAATTAATTAACCAAATATAACACACTGATTGTTTCTGAAAGTTACAAACCTTGTAAGGCATACAAACGTTTACCTTCTAATGTGACATATAATAATGTGTTTGCATTCTATGATCAAGCTCAAGTTTAAACGTCTTTTTTTTTGGAATAATATGTGTGTTCTCTAGTTGATATAAATTAATTAATATGAAAAAAAATATGCTAGCAGTGTTAACTTGTAGGACCACCACTGTGTGTAATGAAGTTGAGCTATATTTAAAGTTCTTACAGGTACTCCCTCCGATTTGATAATTCCTACCACTTTGGATAAGGAAACGACATCTAAAACATATCTTTAACTATAATTTTTCTTTTAATATATATAATAAATAAATATTTAGCTTTGTTAAAGTACTAAGGCTGAGTTATTTTGTAGTAGTTGGGAACTCCTACCTTCTATACGAATAATGAAGCATCGGATTAACGTATGATTAATTGAGTATTAGCTATTTAAAAAAATGAATTAATATGATTTTTTAAAGTAACTTTCCTATAAAACTTTTTTTGAAAAAAATGCAACGTTTAGCAGTTTAGGAAAAGCGTGCACGAAAAACGAGGGAAGTGGAGTTAGGAACTCACACTAAAGAACACAACCTAAATAAATATTTATTGCTTTCGAATGTTTAGTTCCCTTAGCAAAATTTTTCACCCTGTCACATCGAATGTTTGGGCACATGCATGGAGTATTAAATATAAACGAAAAAATAACTAATTACACAGATTGTATGTAAATTGCGAGACGAATCTTTTAAGCCTAATTGCTCCATGATCTGACAATGTGATGCTACAATAAACATTTGCTAATGACGGATTAATTAGGCTTAATAAATTCGTCTCGCAGTTTACACGTGGATTCTATAATTTGTTTTGTTATTAGTCTATGTTTAATACTTAAAATGTGTGTCCGTATATCCGATGTGACACGCCAAAACTTTACACCCCTGAATCTAAACACAGCCTAAATATCCTAAAGTTACTGATAGCGAAAGTTCTGATAGTTTGATCACAACCTAATCCAAAACGACGAGAATTATGCAACTTGAGGAAGTATGATAAATTATAATTGAAACACTACCTCACAGTATTTTCTAAGCTAAAAGGGAACTTGTAAATTGCTAGCTAGGAATCAACCGGCTGCAGCGCGCCTATATGCTGTGAAATTGGTTTATGTCGTTATACATGGCACTCTGACTTTGAAACATTCGGATAAATCCTCTTGTAAGTTGCTTTCATGTTGTTGAATTTTCCATTAATTCTTTTGCATCGACTTCTTCCTATATTTTCCAAAAAGAGAAAATTAACAACTCCTTTCCTTGTAGCATCTCCAAAATCTCAAGTGTTAGCTAGGGTCTTTGAACCATGGAGGCATGGACAAGTGGCCGGACATATGACTGACAAACTGCACCATGACCATGACAACTCGCCACACATTCACCTTCAACTTGTGCGAAAACATGTTCCCCTTTTCAACTAGTAAGCTAATAAGACAATTTGATCTTTAAATTCCTGAAAACCTCAGTAATGACACTTATTTTGGGTGGCAGATACATAAAATTATAAGACAAATCCAACATATATATAAATACAAATCATGCACTGAGATTACCAAATAAATACTGTAGGTTTTATAAACCTTTCTTTTGAGAAACACAAGACAAACGTAAACGTTCACATATACGTATGCACACTCACCTCTATTAACACACACACACAAAGACACTCACATACACGTGTGCATACTCATCCTTATGAATGCACATACGCACATCCAATTATAATGAGAACATCTGAGAAACCGAGCTGACATATCTTGAGACTGACGAAGTTATAATCGATGGCTTACTGTCAATGGATACTATCATCTACTACTTAAAAAAATAAATAGCCATCAATACGAACACCCGTACTAAGTCTAGAACTTTAACCTGCATGGACAGGTTTCACGGTAGGTTTGTAAACCTTGATGGCTCTGTAAAACCTAGACAGATTGATGAGTTTGGAAATGCCAATTATTTATAATGCATACACATCATTTTTACCTTTCCTATATCAATATATTAGGCAATCCTTTGCTTTCTTCATGAAAAAAAAAACACAACATTTCGTTATATGTGCATCCCAATGCTTGCCCTCCCAAGTACCAACCTACCTTGGTTAACTTGTGGCCACACTACTAGAATTTCACTCCCCAGCACTAGTGACTTTTGATGCCAATAATTGGGAGATCAATAACCTAGCTATATTGTCAAAAAGTTGCTTCACCCTCCAAATTAACAATGGTATATTCTCTTTGACAGCAACTTTTCAGCTACATTTGATGGACTAACACACATCTAATTTGCCAGCCATAAGGAGTAGTCATATAGGCTCATGGCTAGTTACTTCATGAGCTTGTTAACTTGTTATGGGAGACTAATCACAATAGCTGGAGTGGGAATAAAAAGGTGCATGTGGATAGATGGCACCACCCTGTCATGATCAGTGTAAGAGCAAATCACCAAGTGGTGGTAAAGGCTTGGATCAGAACAAAAAAAAGGCTGACTTCAGAAAGACACATGTCCATGTGTATATACATGTATGCTTGACATGCATGTTTGTATTTGACATTTGGTGCGTGTAGTGTAGTTGACATATGTTTGACTCTTCTGATTATTCCACAGGGCCAGCTAACTCCTCCTCTAGCTTAAATGCTCCTATCCTTAGCATCATCTGGTATGTGTGTGCCGACCAGTTAGTGGGGCAAGGGTTATCAGTTATCTTCAGACACTAATTATGTTATGTGTGTGACCCAGCTGAGCATTATATGTTGGTAGCTAGAGAGAAGAAAAAGGGGATAACTAATGAAGCATGGTGCTCCTCCCAGCAGCTTTTTTCAGCTGAAAATGTTTTCTTCTCAGATGCATACCATGTGCGAAAGTTGAGGCACAAGGGAGAGAGATCATGAGATCCATTGGATGTACCTGAGGCTGCCAAATGATCTATGTAGGTGTCCATGCTTCCATGGACCATACAAAATATTCCCCTTGCCTGTTTGTGTTTGTTGTTGTGTTGAGGGGGGGATTTTGGAATCAATTGGGTGAACAAACTGGATCACAAAGAAGTTATGATAACCAGTAAAAATGACAATAATTTTCTTAGGGAGTGTCTAGATTTCAAATGGTTGAGAAGATTTCAAAAGTTTCTATCACTTTTCTCATTTCTTGAATGGCAATCCAATGGTTTTCATCAATTTTCTTATTACTTTTTTAAGTGACGCCATTTCTATTGAATAGTCCCACATTAGTTGTATAAGGTCAATGGACTTAATATATAAGTGGGGGAGTCTCTTACCTTATTGGCTAGCTTTTAGGGTGGGAAAGACTCTTTATGAACTTTCTTTCTTAGATAAAATTATTCTAACCTGAACATAAATTTATAGTTTATAAAAGATTACAAAATTACATGTAAAAGTATTCAAACTTAGATAAATAAAATAAAATTATATACAATGATAAAATCGCACATCATACGGCACAATTCTAGGCTTAACAATGTACAATTTTAGATGATTGAAAAGTTAATTCCATTTTTGATAAGCAGATAGATCGCATATATACGAGGGAAGTTGACTGATCATAAGTCCTCCCACCGTTTGGTTAATATATATTAAGAGGAAAAAAACTAAAAACGCTAGGAGAAAGGCAAACACACGCTCCTTGTGTGGTGAAATAAACATGGCAAAGTGTGGTAGGCAACCAAGCGCAGATAGTGAAATCGGAAGAGAATGGGGAGAAGATACCCTGGACAAACAACATTGGGGCCATTAATCGAATAACCGTGGCATGTCAACGTTACAAATATACCCATCAGCACAATGCAATAATTGAGCTGACCCAGCACCACCATCAAAATCGCTACTGGAATGGATCCAAAATTTCTCCATGATCGGACACACGCACACACATCTCCTTCCATGACCAGTTCATCCCAATTGTCAGTGTAGTGTTAGCTGCAGCTCGATTTAGCCCAACAATTGATCATCCACTTGGCCATCATCAGTGGCAGATCAAGTAACCCGACACACACAGGAGAAGATCAGATTGCTCTAAATCGCTTTTAATCTTTTGGTTAGTTGCGTAGTCGAGTCCCATCCTGGCACCGGACCACCTGGCCTGCTGCCGGCGATTATCACTGGCTGATCGATCCGTCGCTGATTAGATTTTAGCTTTAATCAATCTCATCGCCGTGCATCTCACCACCCATTATGCCCTGTCTCGTTTGCTTCTTTTCTTCTCTTCTTCCTTTTTGTGCTTTAGAGAGATTAAGCCCATCTCGATCGCTACATCCTCCAAATATCTCGCTGAAAACCTATCCTCCAACTACGTGGTCAACATGCGTGTCCGGATCACTCACGCTTTGCATACATAGTTGCTCAATTATTGGGCTTAGTCGACAAGACATCCCTGAAATGTTATGTAATTCATACTCTCTTCGTTCTAAAATAAACTGATTAAAAGTTAATTTTTTTGGACGAAGGGAGTAGTCTGTAATGATAGTGACAGATAAAGGAGTAGCTAGTTGAATAGTCAGGTCAGCTATAGCTAAAGTTTCATACAAAAATGGTCAGCTATAGCTACGTGGTGTTTCCTCTTAACCTATCACAAGTTCAGAAAAGGAGAATTTTTTTTTGTCTGAAAATTTTGTAGCTGTCTGTATCTCCCACTAACTCACATTCCTGAAGAAACGGATACTGAATATACCTCAAGAGTTAGGCATGCAAGCAGTGAGAGGTTGCACTCTCTGAGTCTCAGATTCTTCAAATGAGAATGAGAGGGCGTGTGCAAAAAACGCAGGCTTCTTGTAATGACCAATACCAATCTATCAATTCAGAGTGTCTTCTCTCCACCGTTCTTTTAACCTAAGAGAACAAGATAACAAAAGAGGATATTTTGTGGCGATCCTGAAAGGACATATACAAAAAGTGCAGAGATGCCAAAAGCATCTTTGATCCTGTCCCATGATGAGCTGCCCTCATGCCAAGAAGCTTTCAGAAGTTGTCATCCCACGCAATTGATCTCCCAAAATGTTCAGTTATCTTGATTCCTTTCTTCTTCTGCTGCTGCTTTGCAATTGCAACTTTGCAAGCATGGAAGTGATCAGATATCACTAAGTGCTCGTGGAAGGTAGGAAAGGAGATTCTATTCTAGACATTGCACGCGCAGAACAAGCAACTAAACTGAACTGAATGCACTGTGTTTTGTTTGCCCAAGGTTATTATATGATCAAATGACGTATATATGGGTGTTTTATTCTACGATGACAAGGCAAAAGGAGCGCACTGTGGTATCCTCCAATGGTAGAAGGTTGTGAGAAAGAAACAGCAGCGGTGTTGTCCTGATAGTTCCACTGTATCTTTTGCACGAAAAATCTCTTGCAAAGCAGCAAAGGAGACATCCATGATTAACCAATAATTCGTTGCAGAATCGCCGTAAGTGCGACACAAACAGATCTGGTCCAACCACCACCAGTGCATTTGATTCTCAGTATTCAGAAATTCTATCCCTATCACTCACATTCACAAAGGGCATCCCATAAAGCTTATAGAAGTTTTTTTTTTTAAAAAAAAGAACTGATCTTGAATTTGTTCTGCAGTGAAGACTTCTATGAAATCCCTTAATGATATGGATTCCAAGCCGTTTCAAAAATGGGTAGAGGCTGCAGGAACCCAGGAATCAAGGTGTGTCCAGTTTTAGTCCTCTTGCACACAGCACAAGCTTGATCCTTAATTTGATATGATATGTTGCTCTTTCTCCAGAATGTCCCCCTAAGGCCAAATCATGAAATGACTTATCGAGTTGTTTTCTCAAAGGACTTCATGTACCCACGATATATCATGTCTTTGTACTCTCCGCGTAATTTCTTGAGTTGTGCATTTGGATCAAGCCTAAGTTTATATTAGTTTCAATTTCTCTGCATTTTTCATCATTTAGAACCTGTTTGGTAGAGCTTTAACTCCTAAATTTAAATTTAGTTCCAAGAGTTGGGTCTGAAGTGATGTAACACCCCAGGTAACCACGTACCTAGAGTGCCACACCAAACATACACTCAAACCACTAACTCCTAAAATTATTAGAAATCTCGGCAGAGTCTCCCCTATAAATACGGACATCCACGACAGACAATTATAAGTTAAACTAATAACAATATCATTCCCACAATACGATCCATCCTTATAATCCATGGGGAAGAAACTATTAGAAATCTAAAAGATTATTACAAGACCGAACCATGATATAGTTTAAGTATCATTATGAACCTAAGCAATATAGTTTGTTAGTGTGCAGATAAATGTGTATATAAAGGTGCTACTTCCCGCCCATGCATGTCGGTCTCAATGCGTACCTAAAACCAAATAAAACACAATAGTGAGTATAAAAATACTCAGCAAGTACAATATGGAACTAGAAAACACATGTACACATCACTGGCAATAAAGCATGAACAGAAGGCTTTCTTTCTTTGATAGGAAACACATTTTCAAACACCAAGTCAAAGAAGATAGTAGTTCCTATCCCGGGCAGGCATGAATTGAAATAGTAGTTTCCATCCCGGACAATAGTGAATACATCCTAGCATTTGCCGGCAAAGCCGAGTAAGCGTGATCAGCGCTTACCCACAGGAACTTGAATAAAGAACCAAATTGCACTCCCATGACTACGCATGGTACTTGAATAATTGAAACCGGAATCAAAGAACCAAATTGAAACCATATTGCACATTCATGGCAAACAGGGAACTTGAATTATTTACCCAGAACCAGAATCCGGAATATTGAAACAAGAATAACATCGTAAACATAGGATAAACATGAAAACCTAAATGGCGCGAACAACAATATGAATATAAGCGGTCGCATGTCACATAGAAATATATCGAAAATAAATAGATAGAGCAAATAATCCATCAATCACACACTTAGTTCGTCATGCACTTGCCTCCAATGAAGGGTTGGTATCATGCACGATCTGAAGGACCACCACCTAATCACAAACAAAACCTCAGCAAACATATTCAAACATGCATATAAAACAATGAAAACGGTGAACCTACTGCCCCATCCCATCAAAACGCAATAACAAGGAACGCCGCTTGCACTATAAACAATATTGTTGCTTCAAACCTTTATATCTTGAAATATGAAAAGGCTATGACTGCAAATAAATATATTTTGGAAATCTACAGAACAAGGCCTACAACTCTTATGTGGAAATCATATTTTTATTATGCCATTAAAATGGTCTAATTTGCGCTTGAAAGCAGGCTTCACAATCTGTCCAGAAATTCAGACTATCCGCACTAAAACAATCATAACTGGAGTTCTACTTGCCCAATCAGGGTGTACTTTACCAATATGGAAAGCTAAGAAAAATCTCTACAACTTTGTCTATAGGCATCTTGGCTGATTCCACTGTTTGTGCCCATCCAAAAACAGTTCAATCTACTACTATCCAGATTATGGCATAAAAACAACAGTTATTCTCAAAAATTCGTATCGTCTAAACCACTTGATATAAAATCGCGCCCTTTGGTCAGAAGATAGATATAAATATTATCTACAACTTTCTAGTTATACACTTTCGCAGAAAATATCATTTAGATCTCCGAAACTTCGAAAAACTGAAACACTGTAAATCTGCCAACGTGCAGAACAGCCAATTCGAATCACAACAAACAAAACTCCTTCTCTAACCTTCCTTATCCACGAATTAAACCACTAAAACCACCCTAGAACAACTGATATGACAAGGGGAAAAGCCTCACCTAGGGTTTCTTTAGAGAACTTGTGAGGAGACAATAGGGGAGACTCTAATCTAACCCCTCCTTTTACTCCTCTCCTCCTCCTCGTTCCGTTTTTCTATTTCGCTTTTTGATCCAAGCTATGAAGGTGGAGATCTAGAGAGGGCAATTTGTTGTAGAGGGGAGAGATGCGAACATAGGAGAAGGGGAGGAAGGAGGCGCCGGCCAGGGAGAGGGGTGGCGGCACTATGAGAGGAAGTGGGAGTCGGTTCCCCTCTCTCTGGTTTTAGGGAGAACTAATGGGCTGGGTTTATGGGCCTTCTCATGTTGGCCCACTTCTAAAGATATTTTTTTTATTTATTTCTGTTAACATCTTTATTTTAACAAGTCAACCCAAACTATAAAATATTAAATATCTTTTAATATACGGGGTATTACAAGTGAAGTTGTAGAGCTGCCTAAACCCAACTCCAGATCTCTAGTTCATTTTGTGAGAGAGCTCTACCCAACTTCGCTCCCATTTTGGGTGGAGATGAAACTGTTTGGCTAAGCTCTAGCTCCACAACTGGAGCTGTGCCAAACAGGCTCTTACTCTCTACAACCTAGGTGATTACCTGGGAATCACTATTAGAACTTCCATAAAGTGATCCAAGGATTGAACTATGGATAAAGCATTAGCAGTTTTATTTTCCTTTCCTTTCTTATATTTAAATTTATAGTAATAACTCAACAACTTGATGAGTAATTTGTATTGTACTCCTTCAATTATCCTTTACTTATTTATATAGTCAAAACTGGCTTGTTCTATTCTAATGGATGTTCCAGCAATTAGTGCTTCATTTCTTTAATGCTTTCAAGATTGCGATTCCTCTTTCTCCTAGGTAGACATTACAGTTGCTTTGGGGCCTATTTCAGGAGCGGATTCAGTGTATGACAAGTCCGAGCCTCGACCCCAGTCAAATTTTACTCCATATTGTACACCACGAGTGTATTTCATACTAGAAAAACATCCCGCACATTGCCGCAGGATCGCATGAGATTAGCGAGGACACTAAAGCAACGGGATATGTATATATTTATTTCATGTCTACATGATTTTTGTAGGAAAAAATATGTTCAAACTAAATGACCATTTGAGGGCTTTTAAAGTAATTGATAAAATATTTTTTCTCTTTTTATGATCTTTTTTAATAACTAACACCTATCTTTTTGGCACTAAATATTCCTTTCTCTATATTTTCAGGAGTTTTAAAGAACCCAACATTGATATATTATTTCCTTTTATTTGCATAGAATTGACATTATACATGTGAATCATCCAAATAATCAACCTCACACATTCTTGTGTTCTTAATTTACATGTTTAATGTTTTTCGCCCGAGATGTGTTTCTACATCTTATCACCCTGTTTCAAACAAATACTATGTGTTAAATTCAGGCCTCTACTCTACAAAATAAGTTTTTCAAGTTATGTCTTGGTACCTCGATCACTTTTTCCTTGTCAATACTAATGTGATTTCTTTACTTAATTTCCTTTCATAAGTTCACTATCTAAAGATATAACTAAACATGACCATCTGGAAAGCTTTTTCTTGGCAATAAATAGAAGTTGGTAGCCTTTGCCGGGGAAGAAAATTTAGGCAAATTTGAAATGTCAAAATTCAGTACAAACATCACATTTATAAAAACAACTTGATGTATTATATTTTGACATATAACAAACTCAATATGTCATGCAACCCATGTACAAACACTCATATATTTGTGTTTCAATGTTATATATTCCAAACAGGATATAAGTTTGTTATATGATAAATTGTTCAAATATATTTAGTTTTAGACTCGTTTGTTCCTCTCACCGTTGAAAACATAATAGAATATACATATTACAAACTCTATACGTTATACATGCAATCGTTTCAAATCACAATGGTTACATGACCAACATTTTATTATATTATTTAAAAGGAAGAGAAGGGCTCTTTACAAAATGCAAACACCCAACAACATGCATTGCGGTATTTTATCTCACTGACAAATGGCCCAAACTACAAACCAACTGAATTTTTCTTTGCACATAACAGCTTGCCTCTTGTATCACTGATAGTTGGTCCAACCTATGGTGGACCCCTTGTACAGTCTATGGAGCCGTGCAACAACCAAGTTTGCATCTCTGGAGAGGGTAAAGCGAACGGTTCGTAAAGCATGTACTACTACTAACCATGAACAGTGCAACAGTAGAAATAGCTGTGTGGATGGCTGTGGCAGCTCAGGCCGTACCTCTCTAGGAATATAGATATAGGTAGATGAGCCCCTAGTCAAATAAGGCCTATTCAATTTGAAATACATGTGCAACAAATAACACAACATTCTCTAAGTCATTCTTTAAAATACACGTCAACAAATAACAAAATATTCAATTTAAAACACATTACCAAGAAACAACACAACTTTGTTCATGGAGGAGGAGATCGATAGGGTACACACAATACATAAATTGGTGGCACGGCACAACTTTATTCCACAAACAAACATAACCCTAAGAGTTTACGATTATGAGTTTGGCAATAGACTTTGCGATTATGGGTTTGGGACTTTATATAGGAGCCACACCAGATCACCACGGGCATATTTAGTATATGACAAGCGGGGGCCTTGGCCCCTTATCAAATTTAACTTTGTATTGTATCCCACATGTGTCTGTTATATGGGCCCCAAATCACATGAGGTACATTCAATTTAAAATACACGTGCACCAATCAACACAGCATTCTCATATTCAATTTAAAACATGTCCAACAAATAACACAATATTTATTCATCGAGGAGTAGGTCAATAGGGTATACACATTACATAAATTGGTGACACGACACAACTTTTTTTGCATAAACAAACATAACCCAAAAAATACACACATGAATCATAGCACACACTTAATTAAATCGAAACACACTTTAAAAAGAAACTAGCACATGATCTTCTCCTTCTCACATGTCAGGCGAGACATCTCACTTGTGCATGAGAATTAACTGAGGAATGGAAGAATGATGACGAGAAACATTATACATGCATACACAAACATGCTCTTACCACCAAGATGTGTTATAGAGAGGCACCTCAGGCCTCGTCCCCTACTTTCCACAACGAGAACAATGTCAGGTGCACCTAGCTGCCTTGTGGCCTACATGGCTGCGAATCCAACAATGACAGGGGCACTTCTTGTAGCTATGCATCCCGCATAAAAGGAGCGTTTCTCTCTCTTGCGCTTGATGAAATTTTTGTGTTTTTGTTTGAGTTTCTTCTCAAACTTTGTGATTATGGGTTTGAGGCTTTATATAGCAGCAATAGCATATCGCCAAAGATAGATTTAGTGTATGACAAGTAGGGCCATGGCCCCTAGTTAAATTTTACTTTGATTGTACCCCACGTGTGCCCATCATATACTTCCTCTGGTTTAGCTAACACATCACCCCACTCCCCAGGTACTTTTCTTTTCTTGGCGAGCTTCGTCCTTCATATCGGTGATTCGGCACTGCGCATCCATTCTGATCTCCTCTCCAGTTGAAATGGGAATTAGTTAACCAGATTAAGAGAGGTAAAATTATACCCAACCTAAATTTGAGGATCTCAATTCCCAAATCCTCATAGCAAACAAAGTGAAAAGTAAAAGGATATTCATGTCTCCTAGAGATAGGGTGAATAGGCATTCTTAAAAGCACTCGCAATTGGATATACACTGATATACACTCCCATCAGAGTATCTGAGCACAAACACTAGATATTCCGATCGACATGTTCTAATTGACAAAATTGGTCGACTGGATAGTCTAGCTAAGTACCAGATATTACGGTCCCCTAACAACAGCTCCTAAGGAGCTTGTGTTAGGAACAATCTCACACAATGATCTGTGAAGGATTTCCCTCACCACCACAAGGGAAGAGGTAATTGAGTGTAAACTGAGCTAGATTGTTACATCTTGGTGATTGCTTAGAGGCTAAAGTTTCTTGTTGGTTGCTAGCTTGGTGAGACCTACAATTGAAAGAGATCTGGCTTGGCTCCTTGGAGTCCCTCAACAAAGAGTACGATCGTTGAGATATGAACTTCGGTATTGGAAATCATATGTGTTTTTAGTAGCTCATATGCATCCTAATTTGTTGTTAACTTGCAGTTTTTGAAGGTCATTTCTGAAGAAATAAACATTAATCTGCTCAACCTGACATCTCAAACAACTGGCTTCAGTTTCAGTGGTGAGTGTATCCTTTAGAACTGTTCCTAATAACTGGTCTTCAGTATTGGAAATCTAGGACTGGAGTGAGATAGTTTTACAGTTGACATGATCCATCTGGATTTGTTCAATTTGTGAAAAAACATCTTGCATCAGATTGTTTGCTCTCTGTTTCCAAAACCTGGTTCTCCGGATGATTTAACTATGTTTTGTGCTCATCAAACGAAAGCAGGGCCTGACCCTCCTGACCAAGTTGTCACATAAGGCTTGCAAGAGTAGAGTGAATCTCCTCATAGCAAATTTTCATTGGGTTATCTCATATTATTATGTAAAACTATGATTTTATTTTACATATATATCGGTACATTCATCGTGTAATCGTGTAAAACTCTGATTTCATTTTTTATATGCATCAGTGTGCATAATCTTTAAGATTGTAATGGTGTGTAAGACCGTAAGAGTTTTGTTCTCAACAGAATCTTTAGTACCACCTATATGAAATTACTCATCGAGGGGCAACCTAATATGCCGTTCGATTTATGTGTCTACAACTTTGCTCAACAGTTCTTTCTTGGTTGTCTTAGACAATCACTGATTTAGTCCGAAAGCAAAGAATTTAATCTAATCAACCGAGTTGTATGTAGGCGGCGTGCAATGGCGCGCCCCAGCCTCTAGTATAATATAAAGAGGGCAAACTTAACAAGAGAGATTACATAATTTGAATTTACAAGAAGTTTATGCTAAAGTGTGTGTCCATATTGCCAAGTGGGTATGTGTTCCTTCTTTACCATGAACATATGCAGGGTAAAATAATTCCTGAAGTTGGTCTTCCATAGGTTCCATGAAGGATTTACATTGTTAAAATTTTTATTACCCATATGTTCCAAGTGACGATGACATGACTTCAATAAAAAGGGCTTTCCAAACTAATTTGCTGCAAGTACAATCATATTAATAAAGTTCATATGCATCTGCCAGTCAATCCCAACATATTGCCAACATCAGTGTGCAAAGTCACAGGTGAAAAAAAGATGCATCACATCCTCCAGTGCAGCACTATACATTGCATAATACACACTCTGGTCCTCCTTGGACGTTGTATTGTCTTCTTTTCAACATATCTCTAGTGTTTAATCTATCCATTAAAAGAATATAGAGAAATACCTTTAGATTCATTGTACATTTGCTTTTCCATATCAATTTTATCGGCAGAGGTGGTTGCAAGTGTTCATAAAAAAGATTGTAAACTTTTTGGGTGCTATACTGACCAGTGACCAGTACTCCATATACTGTGTTCTGAGATTATTGTATCTTGAATTGTACCTTCCATTTATTGAAGCTGTTGTAAAGACTAAACTGATAAAGGAAGAGTGAAATTGTCGTCTATGTTTGCACTTAGAAAAAAAAAACCTTATTGATTGATCTTCATTTCTAACAAAACCAAAAGATCAGGGAATTTTTCTTCCATCATATGACCATTCCTGTTGTCTTTCTAGCAAACTATTGTATCCCTATTCCGAATGTTATTTTCGATATAGCTCTATAGAGTGGCAATAATCAGAAGATATCTTTCCGCCAAAGGAACCTTTTTCAGAGCAAGCATGCGGAGGTTGCTGAGATTGGTAGTTTTCTGTCCAAACTAACTTGACCCAGCGAAGATCTCTTCTATTATAAAGTTTATCCAGTTATTTCATGAGCAGGGCTATATTATGGTGTTCCAAATTGATGATTCTTAACTTCCCTTTTGTTTAGGTTTACGTACCCTATCCTAAGCTGCCAAAGAACTACTCCCTCCGTCCTAAAAATAAACCAATCTAAAATACGATGTGACATTACATAGTACAATTAATCTGGACATGCTATCCTAGATTTATTTATTTTTGGATAGAGGGAGTAGACTCGAGTTTCATACCATTTTCTCGGTAAACAACACCTCCTTGCTCTATCTTTATGTTACATGACTTTTTTGGAACCTTCAATGTACACATGTGGTAGGTTGGTAATGATGAAAAAAATAGAATTACCACTGTTAACTTTTGACCATGTGATAAATAAATTTCTATGGAAGATAGCCTCCTATCAGTTCTATCTATGAGTGGACCACAGTCAACAACTCTGGACTTTGTTGTGCCAACAACAAGGCCCAAGTAAGTAAAAGGTAGAGACCCAATTGTGCAACCCAGAATTCCTGCTATATGATTTATTGAAATTAATTTTAAGGCGTGTTGACTGGACATGAGTATGAAGAAGGGACTTAAGAAGAAAAGTACTTATTTTTAATATACTTTTGTTATAATAATAGTATCATCTACACATTAAATAATTGGAAAATAACCATCTTCTCCTAAGATTGTTGTGCAGGTTCAATGGTCAATGTACTTCTTTTCGAAGTTTCTATTCTTTTGAGCGCTAATGGTGTAGAGTAATAGCGGTTGATGTAGGGGAGTTTCCCCGTAGGATGTCAAGGTCTCTCCACATCACCCGTGAGCCATCTCTGTGCTTCCTCGAGGTTGCCACTGCCACGGACGGAGGCAGAAAAATCTCAAGCCTAGGGCTGGTCAGATAGGACTTAAGTATTTTTCACAAATTGCGTGGTGTTTTCACATGATTTACATGGAATTTCAGAGCTAGGTCTAGGGCTCAATCTTTAAGCCCACCCCTAGGTGCCGCCTTGCAAAGATTGAGCTAGGTTGATGTCTAGCAGCGGTAAGGGTGTACGTACCCAGAATTTTAAATTTGTATATTCAAAATAAAAAATGGGTCAAAAGTATGATATTTGGCATGTATAATATTACATAGTATTGATGGTATAATACATAGCATACGTATTATGTGTTGGATACAACCTCTTGGGTTAAATACAACCACTCATTTTTTATACGCACGCAACACACATTGTATATATCTATTTTGTAACTAAAAATATGGGTATTCATCCTATTACCCTTGAATTGTTGGGGCCTCCCCTGAGCAGCAGAGGCCAAGGAGGTGAGGGATGTCTATCACACTATTTGTGTTTATATCCTCTCGGCTCACAATGTTCTCTTACATGGGCCTTATCCAATGACATGGGCAGCCTTCAACTGATCTGAGTTACACCCTCATAGAGAAGCACTAACTAATATTTGTGATGGCAATGACATCCACCTCCCTCAACCGCCTTTCATATCGCAAAGATGTTCTCACAGCACAACTTTAAAGCAAAACTGGCAACAAGAACAACAATGACCTGAATTGTTTGAATATTCTTTTGCACTATATTTGAAAAAATTTAGGTACTAAATATGTTTATTGTAATTTTTGTTTTTCTGTTGTAACGCACGGACATTGTGCTAGTAATAAATAATTCTTGGTAAATTATATGATATATAGATGGTGAGTATGTTCAGAGATATGCCAAATTATGTGACGCGTGGAATGGATGGTACAGATTGTTTCAACAATATGTGTTTTATTAATAATTTATTCAAAGATATGACTTGTTTATTGATTTGCCTGGCTAGATTAAGGCAAATTCTGATGATGTTTTTCTGATGGTGAACTCAAACGGCGTGTCTGAAGTGATCTTGAGAAATGAAAGTGACGTTTTCCTGGGGCAGCCGTCCACTTTTACCCTTTACTGTGTGATGCTACAATGGCAGAAGCGTTGGCATGTCCTTGAGCTATGCAGTTAGCATCTGAATTGGGTGTTTCAAAATCAATCCTTGAGACCAACAGTCTGGAGGTTCAGAAGATGGTAGCTGATGAGAAAGTCAGCAGATTATATGTAGTAATAATCCAAGATTTGAAGCATCGGCTAAGTTTGCTTCATGATTTTAGGATCAAATGGATTTGTCGGTCAGCCAATATGGCGTCCCCTTTTTTAGCAAAGAAATAGTGTGCTAGTGAATTTACTTCGACCTATTTTTCTGTCTCACCAGAGTGTTTATGGTCCCAGGTTGTTAAAAACTGTAATCAAACCGGTTCCTCTGAAAGGAAAAAAAAAAGAAACCTAAGCTGTGATGATGCATGAACCTATTTGCTGTTTGATTCACTAAATCTTTTTAAATAAATATCAAACCTTAAAGAGTAATGTAATTGATTTGATATTAATTTTGGCACAGATTTTGTGAATTGCGGCCATGAATTTCAGACCTGAGGCTAAAATCCATCAAATCCTCCAAAACATCATTTCACAATATACTGATGCACGCATGACACATCACCAGTAGTTTCAGTGCTACTTTAATTGCAACATGTATAGGCGTCTGAGGTCTCTATGATGAACAAGATATAAAGTTGCAGACCCTTTTTTTCATTGTCAACTATGATGTCTGTTTAGTCAGGTATTCTCCGAAAACTTGAGATAAAAACGAGATAGATATGCTTCGTATACATACACATGATTGCATATTGATCAATTTAAGTAGCTACCGTTTGAGGCGCCTCAACACTATCAGGAAAGTATCAAGGCAGAGTGTGTAGTCATCGAAGGCACTTATTCCACAAAATTTACCACGAGTCAAAACTAATTTGTCCCCTCCAATTTGAAGTCTATCACAGGAGCAAGCGTTGGAAACCTTTACACCATGGCCAAAGCTCTTGTGTGCCTGCCAATGTACAACAAGTGTCAAAAGGATTTAACACAATCAATTAATGGCCAATAATGTTGCGAGATTAGTTAAAAGGCACAGTAGTATATTTATATATAATGTATCATATAATAGAACTACGCGAAAACTATAAAGTATTCCCCACCTCCCCGCTTTTTTCCAATCTGTAAGGATATTCAAGAAACAGAACAAAATTAGTGATAGTTTCCGGATGGCTTAAGTGAGTATGTAGTAATTAACAATTACCATTTTATTCACTTCAATTTCCATTTACCACCTTATTAACACCACGTGCGATGCATGTACATGCTTAAGCCTGACTAGTGAGTGTCAAATATGGTCATTGCCACCAAATTATTGGGACATAACAGTAAACAATGGTTCAAAAAAGAGCATGAGCTGAAGGGAAGATTTCAGATGGTAACAATTGATGAGTTTAGAACAGATGAAGCATGAGGAATCCTGCTTTATTTGGCCTATTTGATGCATATCCAACTGACAACGGGTAAGGATCAGAGTAGAGCAATGTTGAGCACTTTTGTTCTACATCTGTACGAACTATGAATGAATTCAACATACATCAACTGCCCTCATCACTATATACCATCAAAATACGAGCGCATTTCTCTATGAAAATTCTGTACTACAGCTTAAGTTCATGATCAAACATCAAATATTCAAGCATGAAACAATCAACATCCGCACAAAGAAAAAAAATAACAAATAGCAATAAGTATGGACTAAGAAAATGGAGTACATGGGAATCAATGATAACTAAATTCAAGCTGTAATGTTGCAAGATGCTTTCAAACTAAATTACACTTACAAACGATATGCCCACTATTTTAGCATCAGAGTTGCTCGTTTGTTGTGCAATTTGATAGGCACAAGACTGCCTGATAGAACTCCTCTGATAACCCCATTCTAGGTCTATAGGAGTGCCAAAGAACCATATAGATCTTCATATTACATAGCTAAGACCAACCAAGTGGAAAGTGCACAACAGTAAACTTCATGTTACGTAGTTACTGACAACCAATGAACCAGAACCTGTCAGCCCATACCTTAGAATGTATGAACAATTTTTCATATTTCAAACTACTGTACTCTAGAATTTCATTAATCTGATAGGAAATGAAGAGGGTGGCATTCAGTCAAGTCTCGTGATGTTAAGAAGTGAAAAAAAAATAATTGCTAGACACTACAGCATACCATTGTGATTTCCAGCATGACTAACCAAGAGGTCAAAAGTTCCCTTGAGAAAAGACAATTCCTTAGTTCACTAATTAAACTCGTCAGAGAGTTAAATGCAGGTACAAGAAGTGAACAAGATAGAAAACAACCTTCCTACAAATTGAGTTATTTAGGTTCTCGCACCAATAGCAACCACTGGAGCAATTTTTATCAAATACTGTAGGAAATATCTACTTGCCTAATCATATGAATTACTTGCCAAGGCTTTATCATTGCCATATGGGTTATTGGTTTGAATTGGGAAGGCATCGATACATAAACTCTCAGTACGAAATTCAGGTGAGAAGGCAAGACAAGTAGACAACTCAAAACTCCCTATGGTAATTGTATAAACCAAGCAAAGGATTTCCAGAAAAAAACAAGAATGTTTGATTGATCTAGCCATGAATATTACAGAAGACTCTGGAGAACAACACTGTTTCTTCAAAATCAGTAATCAATACCAGATATTAGCAATGGGAGTATGGGACTCAGCATGGAATGCCATGAAAACTTCATCCTTGAAAATACAAACAAACAGGACGACTGTTGATAAAGATGTCGGTGTAGCAGCAAAAAATTTCATGATCAGATCATTACAATAAAGTAGGATAACTTTGGTTCTGTTTATTCTACACAAACTGGAAGCTGCTAATTGTAAAAGAGTTGTTATTACTCATTCTGCAGCTAACTGGTATGTCCAACATCATTGTGCGTGCTTGGCACCAAATATAATTAGTGCGTCCAGCATGCAAATCTCCCCAAAAAAGGTAAAATAGCTCTTTTGCCCCATAGTTTAGTGTTTGCTCATTTGCCAGTTGCCACATTCCCAGTGAATGACAACCAGAACTAGGGACCACATGTCATACACACATATGGGGCAAAAGAACAAATGCCATCAACTTATTGTGGGACAGAAGAGCAATCTCCCCTTGGAAAATTGGTTTACCAGCCACAACGGCAACTGATATTAAGATGGTCCCAGTCCAGAAGGGAAAAAAAATGTCTTGCATGATGCACCATTCGTCGAAACAATGTTTAGATACCAACTCAATAATCTCATTGCGTAGCATAACTAGAAATAATGGGATGTTTTACTTGGTGCGCCATTCATCAAACAATGTTTACGCAGCATAACAAAATAGACCAATATTCTAGTGGAGCGCTTAGCTTGCTTGACATACATAGCCCTTAAAGCGTAACAAGAGTTAAACAAAAGTAGGATATATAAAACTTAAAAGCACGGTTGCATAACAAAGGAAAGAAACTCATGACACAGGGCAAAAAAGGTTGCAAATCACTAAATAAATAAATAATGCGTGCATATTGCTACAGAAAAACTATGTGCACAGAAAGTTAAATCGCACCTAGCTCCTCTGGACATATTACTGTGCTGTTGCCTCAAATTTCCGGAGCATGTCGCAGTGCGGCGTCTCGTAGGAAAGCCCCCAGTGGCGACGCTGCACCTCAACCCTACAATTCTGTGAGAGTATTGAGAAGTAATCCCGCTCAACATGCCGCTCGAGTGTTGCACGCTCAGTGCTCTGGTGTGGATACTGCTCCTCAAAGTTAGGCAACTTGACATAGTATGTGACTCCACGTGTGGTTTGGAATTTGTGCTCATAAGGGTAAGAGCGGGACAGCGAGTAGACAGGTTCAGAAGATGGCAGGAAGTTGAGCAACAGCAGCAATAGGACAGGCAACAGCTGAATAAGCATCCGGACAGTGGAGCCACCGGAATTTTGTGCCCCATGGCCATGGTGCATGCCGCCAGTCCTGAAATGAAACGTCCCAAACTGCCCAAACTGTCTGGTGGTGGCAGGCGCCATCCCGCCAAAGAAGAAGTTTCTGAATATCTCATCCGGATCAAATTCATCCTCATAAAACCCATTATACGCACGGGCAGTGGAGGCAGCCCTCCTATTATAAGTCACCGGCTCGTCCGAGCCAACAAGGTCATAGCGCTTGCGGCTCTCGGCATCGCTGAGGCACTGGAAGGCCTTGGAGACGGCCTTGAACGCATCCTCAGCACCGGGAGCCTTGTTCTTGTCGGGATGCACCTTTAGGGAGAGCTTGCGGTAGGCCTTGCGCACGTCCTCCACGGTGCAGTCCTTCTCGAGGCCGAGGATCTGGTAGTAGTCCCTGGTGTGCTTCTTGACCTGGCGCACAACCTCCAGCTGCTCAGACGTGTATGACCTCTCACCGGCGCTCTCGTCCTCCTCCTTCTTCTTACCCTTCTGCTTCCTCTCCCTCAAACCATCACCCCCGGTTGCCTCCTCCGCGGATGCTGCTGCTGCTGATCGAGCTGGCCGCGGCGGCGGGGCCTGTGGGGACGACGACGAGGCGGAGGACGAGGGTGGGTCGTCCTGGTTGAGGAGAGGATCGAGCAGGTGGTCGATGGGGAGGGAAGGGTCGAGGCGCTTGGCCTTGGAGAGGAACTTGACGGCGCGGGCGCTGTCGCCGGCCTCCGCCGCGGCCTTCCCGATGCGGAGGCACTTGACCGCGTCGTCCTTGTTGCCCTCCATGGCGCCTCCCCCCGCGCAGCCGCCGCAGATCTGGCCGCGCCGACGGCGAGTCACCCCCTCCTCCTCCTCCTCCTCCTCCTCCTCCGCGCGATGGAACCCGATCGGATCGGCTCCGCCCCCAAATCCAATCTGAGAAGCGATCGATTCACACAATAAGGTGGGGGGGAATCAGATTCCGATTTCCGAACGAGCCGTGGAAATCGGCCGCATCGGATGATTGGGAGGCGCGCCCGTGTTGGGAGATGCTTACCTCGCAGGAGTTGGAGCGGAGACCGGATCGGAGTCGGCGTCGGCGTCGGCGGCGAGTCGCCGTGGGAGGGGAGGAGAGGGGAGGAAGAGAGGGGGATGTGATGAGACGACGACCACCGCGAGCGGAGTCGATATTTCCCACGACTCCGTCTCGCTTTGCTTCACTTTCCTCAATTTTCTCAGGATTCTTTTTTTTTCTTTTAGTTTTCCCTCTGTTTGTTCGTTCTCTCTGCAAAATACGCGTGAAGAAAAAGGGTGTGGGCCTGTGGTAATTGGCCCAATCAGAAACCTAAGTGAGGCCGTTTGTGGGTAATTAGTATAGGTTTAGGAAACCGTAATGAGCCCAATAATATGGCTCCATCGTTTGCATATTTGCAAACCAATAATAATTTGTAAATAAAAATTTTATATATGTGTTACTAGCGATCTAAAAATAAAGACTAAAAAATAAACTTTGAAAAAACTCTAAAATCAACTCCAAATTTAAAGTTGAAATTTTAAATTTTAGTTGATAAGTATAAGCATAAGAGAAAAGATGAGGTCTATAGTTTCAGTTGCTTAAAAAAAATCTCACTCAACTCAATTGGTAACCGTGAGAAGCACGCGGTCATGTAAAAATTTGTATTTCTGTCAATAGAGATATGTTATGTGACGATGTATATATGAGTACGATGTTAATAGCAACGTATCCTATGCACACGGATGTGTAGCTGCACTCATGCACACGTGCGTCCAAAGCCCTTCGATCAATATCCTACAGCTAAGTATCACAGTGTGGCACTTTTTTGATTAACCGCCCGCCTCCTCCACTAAGTTTTATAAGAAAACCCTCCACAATTCTCGTCTTCCCTCGAGCAGTCCATGTCGCCCCAAAAAATAAGAAAATGAAACTCGCCCACGCACCGGCACAGCACTGGCGGAGGCGGCGATTTCGAGCGACAATCTGGTATTCAGAGCCGACGGAGACAATGCATCGGCGGAGATGGTGACCTCAATCCATGGTGCACCAGCGGAGATGGCGATCTGGAGCGACGGTTTGTCTTCAGAGGTTGCTACTACTCTCGCCGTCACAGCATTTATACAGAAGCAGCAGAACTGAAACTGAGCTCAGCTGATGGAGATTGGAGTTAGCTGTTGCTTTCTTCTCTCCGTATTAGTGAATCGTGTTTCATGGTCTCCTTTTCTCTGATTGTTTTTGTTAGGGGCTCAGAGCGGATGTATCTTATCGTTTTCTTGTTCGCATGAGATTTAAGAGATCATCAATCATCAATTCATCACCAGCTAACTATTTCAAATCTTTATCCAAAGTCAAATTAACGTTTTGGAAGAATCATGGGACTACATGGGAGATATTCTGCCATCAGGCCATCAGGGTTCATGACAACTCCAGTTTTTTTTTCTCAAACATGAACAAAATTGCTGCTACAGCGCAGGCAACGGCAGCCTCCATATCCGCAGGCTTGTCGCTGCCTAGATCGCCATCCCCGCCGGCGCGAAGTCGATTGAGGTCACTGTCTCTGTTGATTTTTTGTCGTTGTTGCCTCCAAATACGAACCGTTCCCTCCGCTGATATGCAGCGCTTTCTTGCGCTAGATTCAGATTAGTTGATTTTCCCTTTAGCAATATAGACTGCTTGAGTTATCCTGTCAAGTGCTGGTAAAATATCTTATCTGCTGGATGCTTTCCAGACGGAAGTTGTTGCGTGCTTGGCCGAAGCAAGGGCCGCGAATGCACTAGGAATGGGCCATGTCGTTTTTGAAACTGATTCCATTATCTTGAAGCAAGCAATGGATGCCGATGATCACAGACTTGCAGCAACGGGTGGCTTGATTTATGAATTGAAGAAGCTGATCGGAAGTAGTTTCCTTTCTTGTTCCTTTGTTTTTGCGCCACGAGAATGTAATAGAGTAGCGCATGCTTTAGCAGCTTTGGGTTGTAAATGTCCTCGGAATACTGTTGAACAATGGGACAGTATGCCTCCGGGCATGGAGGACTTGGTGGCCAGCGATTTTGCTGAGTCCTTAAGTTAATGGAAAGTTCTTTTTCTCTCAAAAGAAAAATATGGACTGCTTGAGGAAAGAGAGTTGTTGAGGGTTCTTTTACAGTACTTAGTGCAGGAGGCGGGCGGTTAAATGAATAAATGCCACATTCTGAAACTTAGCCGTAGGATATTGATCGAAGGGCTCGGGACACGCGTGTGTATGAGTGCAGATAAGTGGTTGTATACATATGATACGCGTGTGCATGGGTGCAGATAAGCTTCAATTAAATTAAAGCTACCTTGAAATAACCATGATACCATCGAAGATTCAGGTGGGAATATTGTGGGATACTCCTATTTTGATGACAAGGATGAAGAAAAACAAGTGGTATCAAAAGACACTGAAAAACGGACGCGTCGGTCGCCCGATCAATTTGGAGAAAAATCGGGCGCTGATGTCACTATGACGTCAGCACCCGATTTACGTGCAAAAACTACTTTAAAATGATTTTTCTCTTAAATTACTTATCCAAATTATGATCCGATTGCACCATTAAATTTGTTGCAATTAAATCTTTAAAACAAGACAACACATGGATATATTCCGACGAAATATTTTTAGCTTATTATTGAATTATTTTTAAATGTTGCACGATGTTCCACCAAGTATATCTGAATTGTTTCACTAAGTAGATCGAAAATGTTTCACTCGTTTAAATCGAGTGTTGTTTTATCTTATATAAAAACAATGTTTCAGCAAATAGCGAAAAATTGTTTCAGTTCAATGCAACATTTGATCCATACATAGTGAAACATTATAAGTACACTATGTGAAACATTTTTCGGTGGAACAAAAAATAAAACGAATTCCCTTAATTGGGGGTTTCCAAAATATGTGGGTTTTTTTTTGTTGCAATGGAATATTTCAGTTCACTGCAACATTAGATATATATATAGTGAAACATTATGAGTACATTAGGTGAAACATTTTTTGTGGAACAAAAAATAAACCAAATTTTCTTAATAGAGGGGTTCCAAAATATGTGGGTTTTTTGTTGCAAAAGAATATTTTAATTCACTACAACATTAGATCTATAAAAGTGAAACATTGTAAATACACTAGGTGAAACATCTTTTGTGTAAAAAGAGGAGGGAGAAGTGGGTGGGCCCTAACTGATGCGCACGTGGGGAGAGGCGCGCGCGGGGAAGCGCCCGATCCGGCTCCCCCGCGCCGGTCTCCCGAGGGTGAGTATTTTCGCTAAAAAACAATTGGATATATACCAAACGCATGGGAAAATAAGTATTGAACTGTGTCAGATTTATAAATGCGAACACCTAAAACTTAATCTAGGTCATAAGACAACTTATGGCCTGTTTGGATTGGGGCCAATTTTTGCCCTACCAATCATTTGATAGTTTTGAATAGTGCTTGTTAAAAGGCTAAGGCCTTGTTTAGTTCTCAAAATAAAAACTTTTCAGCCATCACATCGAATATTTGGACACATGCATGGAGTATTAAATGTGAAACAAAAATAATTACACAGTTTGCGTGTAAATTGCGAGGCGAATCTTTTAAGCCTAATTGCGCTATGATTTGACAACGTGGTGCTATAGTAAACATTTGCTAATGACGGATTAATTAGGTTAATAAATTCGTCTCGCAATTTTCTGGCGGAATCTGTAATTCATTTTGTTATTAGACTATATTTAATACTTCAAATGTGTGTCCATATATCCAATGTGACAACCAATCCCAAATTTTTGTCCCCAACTAAACAAGCCCTAAATCTATCCAATTTAATAGGACTTCAAACCAAAACAGCCGTCATTAGCTCTCAGTTCATCAAGTAGTCGTGACTATGAGTGAAATAAATAGGATGACTGAAATAAGGTTCGAGTACATGACACATGTTAGGTTAGCTATACGTATAGATTTGGAAAGAGGTAACCGAAACCAAATTCAAAATTTTCAAATCCCTCAAATTTGTAGGCCCCCAAACCTGCTGCCTAGGTTTCCAATTTGAAAGGAAAAAGTACACCAAAGATCCTCAACTTATCATCGAGTTACAAAATCGTCCCCCAACTATAAAACCAGATATATGATATCCCTCAACTTACAAAAACCATTCACTCTAGATTCTTCGGTGGTTTTGACCCTGGTTTAGTCCAACGTGGCGGCTGAGTCAACGTGAGACCCACGTGAGCCCAACATGTCAGGATGCCACTTTCCCCTCCTTTCCCTTCCTCCTCCTCTCCCCCTCTCACTTTTCTCCTCTTTGGGTAGGCCGGCCGGTGGGTGAGGAGGAGGTTGCTGGGGCGAGGCGGGAGAGGAGGTCCGACAGCCGGCGACGCAGCGCTGGCGCCCGCCGGTACAAATCCCGCCTCCGCGCCGCCATGTCCTCCTCCCGCAGGCCGTCGTCTCCTCCATCCCAACCGAACCCTATCGATCCCTTCACCGCGGTAGCAGCGGCGACAGCGGAGGTGCCGCCGCTCCGAAACCCTATCATCCCCCGCGACCCTCCCTCACCGGAGATGGAGGCCACCACAGAGGCGCTCACCTGGGAGGGGTGCTGCGTTGGCGGAGGTGCCGCGCCAAGCGTCTCGTCGACGTGTACTGGCGGCTCTATTGGACGCTTGGGTAGAGCTGCGGGCGTGGCACGGGCGAAGCCTGCTCGAGGCAGAGCAGCTGCCGCTGCTGCCCTCCGCGTCCAAGTTGGTCAGGGCGGTGTCCGCAACGGTGCCGAGACAGAAGAAATGCGGCTTCGACGGGTGCAAGGCGCGGACCATGGCTATGGCTAGGTTTTGCCACTCCCACATCCTCTCTGATGACCATGGTGATGGCATGTCCCTTCTCACCGCGCTCTTGACAGACGGTGTGGGTGATGATGTGGCATCCTGACATATGGGTCCCGTGCTGACTTAGCCGTCGCATCGAACAAAACCATGGTCAAAACAACTGAAAGACCTAAAGTTAACGGTATTATAAGTTGAAGGATGTCATATATCTGGTTTTGTGGTTGGGGGATGATTTTGTAAGTCAATGACAAGTTGAGGGACTTTGGGTGTACTTCTTCCAATTTGAAATTGCTTTCTTCCAAGGCCACAAAAGACAGTCGTAATTAGCAGGCCGCCAGCTCAGCCCAGCCCACCTACTTCCCCTACACGGCCCAACTGCCACGTCAGCTAACCACCCCATTCAATCCACTCCACTCCACGGAGCCAACCCGAGCTCGCGAGATGGAAGCTCACCTCCGGCCGCTCTCCGCCGCCTCCCCCGCCGCCGCCGCGGTGCTCCTCCTTTCCCCCGCTGCGCCGCTTCCCACCGCCGTTGCTGCTTCTGCGAGGAGAGCATCCCCCGGTGGCAGGAGGTGGAGCAGCGTGAGGGCCAGCGCGGGCGGCGGGGGCTGGCTGTCGGGCCTGCTCGGAGGCAAGGGCGGCGGCGCTTCGACGGCGATGACGGTGACGCCGGGGACCGTGAAGGCGGGGGACCCCGTCCTGCACGAGCCGGCTCAGGAGGTTGCCCCCGGGGACATCCCCTCGGAGAAGGTCCAGGGCGTCATCGACCGGATGGTCGCCGTCATGCGCAAGGCCCCCGGCGTCGGCCTCGCCGCCCCGCAGATCGGCGTCCCCTTGAAGGTAACCCGCAACCGAGGACACGATTCGTGCGATCGCTCCTGCATATTCCATTGCATTAATTGCTCCAAATTACTCCACTAAGTCTACTGTTCAACTGTTTAATTACCTGCTTATGTTTGTTCCTGATTGAAACATGGCTGAATTGCTCGACCTGTTAAAATTTCATAGATTATCGTCCTGGAGGATACCCAAGAATACATCAGCTATGCTCCCAAGAAGGACATTGAAGCGCAGGATCGCCGTCCTTTCGATCTTCTTGTGAGTAGTACATTTATCCTATGTAGTTGCCTTCACCAACAATTATCATTAGGCATTGCCACCTTCTCATGCCGTTTTATTTTCCTTGTGTCCCTTGGATACCAGGTTATCATCAATCCTAAGCTTAAGACGACGAGTAAAAGAACTGCATTGTTCTTCGAGGGGTGTTTGAGGTACTCGCTAGAATGCTTCTTTGTGATGTTATTGCTAGTTGCTCATATGCATTGTACTGGATTACATTGTGCTTGTTCTCATGTGTCTTCTGGGGATGGCAGTGTTGATGGATACAGGGCACTCGTCGAGCGACACCTGGATGTTGAGGTTTCAGGTTTGGACAGGAATGGACGCCCCATCAAGGTAGAAGCTTCAGGATGGCAGGCACGTATCCTGCAGCACGAATGTGATCATCTTGAAGGTACATTGTATGTTGACAAGATGGTCCCTAGGACATTCAGAATTGTTGATAACTTGGATCTTCCGCTTCCTGTTGGATGCCCTCCAATAGGTGCATGTTGATGTGGAGAGCATTCCACATTTTAAAATTTCCAAGTAGAGATAATTGCGCTCTATAGTATTCATAAAATTTATCCCAAGTACTCCCTCCCTCCCTAAATGTTTGACGCCGTTGACTTTTTTAAATATGTTTTACCGTTCGTCTTATTCAAAATTTTTTTGTGAAATATGTAAAACTATATGTATACATAAAAGTATATTTAAACAATGAATCAAATGATAGGAAAAGAATTAATAATTACGTAAATTTTTTGAATAAGATGAACAGTCAAACATGTTTAAAAAAGTCAATAGCGTCAAATATTTAGGGACAGAGGTTGTATAATATTTGCATTGCTGCTTATTTCTGTGATTGCCAATTTTCCATGAATTGATATTTCAATGCCTCTTGTGGTCATACACATACGGAGAATCACTGCCCTGTATGTTGAATTAACATCAAGTGGTAACATTCATTGTTAGTTGTAGGATGCTCACTCAATTTTTTTGTATGGTGTCCATGGACTCTTGGAGAACAGGAATTTTACACTTCAAAGAACTGGACCTTTTCCTCCAGTTTTTGTCTCTTCAACATAATTTGCAATACCATACACTTAATAGTTTATACTGATTATTTTTATCATATTTCTGATATTCTTGAACTTCTCTATATTTCGTACAACTTGAATTTTCTTTCATCTGTTTTGAGATTTGAAGCTAGTTGAGATTCTTCAAGTTTATGTAAACTAATGTGGTTGGTTGAATTATTCAAATTGCTTTTGGTGGTATGGTTGTGTCCGTGTCTCTCAGAGCAGCATGTGTTGTTTTCCTAAACTAGAGTAGCAAAAGGAAACATATCCATGATGGGTGTAACATGATTATGTTGTCTGATCATGTCTTAGAACCAGTTTGTTTATGCAGTATATTGTGATATAATATTCCTTCTAACATATTAAATTCAATCCTTTCTGTATTAATTTTAGGATAGCTTGATGGGTGGTGGAAGGTAAGCCATATATAATTTAAACCCTTTTGAAAATGCAAGTTCGCAAATAGCCTTGAACACAAGAAAGTGAACATTATGTACAAAGATAGAATAAGAAAAATGAGCACTAATAGAAGTTCACAACGAGAATAAATGAACAGTTTGACATTATGATGTATCATTTAATATGTAAATATTTCTCCAAGTGTCTTCAAATAATATTTTAAAACACCCTTACAATCAGTGGTCTGGATAATGGAGTGCATCTGTTACTTCCTACTGTTGGAAGGAATTATGAGACAAAAAGCTAACAGGTATGAACTTATAAGATAAATTGAATCTGAAGGAAACAGAGTTCATCAGTTACGACAGAATAATGAGGAGCTTCTTCACACATGGACCTTATAACTTGAGCATCAGCATTTAACAATCATGACAAGTGCAAAGTGAGTCATGGTGCAGATGGAGGACATAAATGTTGCAACCAAGTGGCCACACATGACACATTAGAAATCAACTTAATCCTTCGAAACCAAAATGTTACATCTTCGTAGTGCCAAGTATATTGTAGTCTACTTAAAGCCCCAAGCTCTGAAGAACGGAATGCTGACTTTAAAGGCATGCATACATTTGGAACAGTGCTTTGAAGTTACCAATTTTCTGATGCTGGGAGATGAAAGTTCACTTGTTTCAGAGGCACCAAATTGTAGACCACTGTAAAGAAAAAAAAAAACAGGAGAATTTTCAGATGATATGTGCAATCATATACTGTAGGCATAGACATAGCCATGAAATTAACGCATAAATCATGTTTGAATCAGTGTTCATGCCCTCAATATTCGTTCAATTTCGAAACAGGAAACTCCCAAAGCATTCACCTACTGCAACTGTGCAAAACCAAAGGATTGAGTTTTATAGGAAGTAGCAGTTGAGATTTTCTTTGTTACACTTATCTTCAAACAATGAAAACTACAATAATGTGAGAATTAGATATAACTATGAAACTTTAAACATGTTAAATAACTAATCTACAGGAGTATTATGATTTCAGTCTACCTACCATCACAGCAAGCCACAAGAAAGAGATGCCTTTATTTTTTTAATATTTGCCTCTTTTATGTATTATGTCCTATGATATAGAGGCTACGGGTTCAATAATTTGTTCTCATTGTTCATTGGTCTATATACTACAGTCCTATCATTGAGCTTTGTAAAAGATAGGCTGGACTGCATGAAATTGAGTGCTACAGGCCTACAGCCTACAGGTATGAAACTGTTGCCAAGTGTCTTAACATTATCTCCAACCCTGTTGATTAAGAGAACTCCTGTGGGTAACAAAAGCACTCATCACATCCAGGCTTGTTACAAACTTAGACAAAGTTCCCAGTCCATTACCTGGCTGAGGGAGCTTGTCATGGAAAATGGAACATTTGTCAGAACTCTCACATAGGCTGGTCCTACTGACATCCAAAATATAGAACCTGAGTTGCACAGTGAGGTGGTTGAGTACTTGAGAACTTCCTTTTGGTCATAAAGATTGGTCATTGGGATCCTTCAAATCTGGCCTGAATGCACCAACTAGCCTATTGCACTAGCTTTTTTCCATCATACAGGGCACCATGCCGCACAACAAGGCGACCTGCACATGGTCTGCGGTTCTCCATATGTTTATTCTCCCTTTTTAAAGTAGAGGAAATTGTCCTTTGCCTCACCCGCTCATTGCAGAGAATCCAAACTCATAATCCATCAGTTTAGTTAATTGGTGTTGGACTATAGACTATAGAGATTCTGGTTGCTTGTGCCATTCTCCAACTCTATATAGATGGCTTTAGGAAGACCCATACTGATTCAGAACTAATCATCAGTTGGGAGAGGAGAGATACTAGCTACACATTCAGATTCAGAGCTAACATCCGCAGTCACCATTGCTTGATTGGAGGAGGAGACATCATTGGGTAGCAATGGCAGCCCGCCATGGTAGCAGCAGGAAGACAAAGGCAGAGCAGTGGCTATTCGGTGGAAGATGGAGGAGAACTGTGAAGGAGACAAAGCATCCTGTTGCCTCTGAAGCCAAGCCTCCAGCTCCAACAATTCCTACAGCCATTCAGAAGGATGGCGACATCTGCCTTGAGAAGTCCAGAGTTCATCTTCCTGGCCTGGGACAGAGGGAGATCATCGATATCGCGCCCGGGAGGAAGTCAATGCCGGAGGTGGAGATCAACATGAAGGGGGTCAGGGAGATCATCAATATCGCGCCCGGGAGGAAGTCAATGCCGGAGGTGGAGATCAACATGAAGGAGGTCAGGGAGATCATCGATATTGCGCCCGGGAGGAAGTCAATGCCGGAGGTGGAGATCAACATGAAGGAGGTCGTCTCTGTGCTTGGTGTGAAGGTGATGGCTGCAGACATGTCGCCATTTATGCAGCTGCATGCTTTCCGGTGTGCTAAGCGGTCCCATGATAGCTTGGACAAGTTCAGCTCAAGGCAGCTGGCCCATGATGTGAAGAAGGTGAGCTTTTTTTTTTTTCTTTCAATTTATGATCTTTCGCTTGTTTGTTTCTTTTGTTTTGTATTCTGAAAGGGATTGCACTGATTCCGTTCATTGTATACGTTCCTTCCCTTTGTCTTTTGGACGGGTTCTTTGTGAAATCAAATTTTAGAAACTTACCATTTGTGTTGTCAATTATGAGATACACTTCTAGCACCTTCTGTATCATGCAATGCACATAGCCTTAATGCTGAAATACGTAGTAAAATCATTATCTCATATATTAGAACCTAAATAGTGTTGCTGCTTCACTTTTTAGTACTTGTTATTGAAGGAAAATGTAATCTGGCTTGGCTTCGAACATCTTGTCCTTGATATCCAACAGGAGTTTGATAAAGTTTATGGACCTACATGGCATTGCATCGTCGGCACAAGCTACGGCTCTTTCGTGACGCATGCGAGAGGCTGTTTCCTCTACTTCTCCATGGATAAGATCATCGTGATGCTGTTCAAGACCAAGATCAGGAAAGTGTTGGCATCATCTTGAGCTCCATAGGGACCAACCATGACATATCTCTTGTCTCAATGGTCAATACACTTCCATCATGAGAAAAAAGGGTAATTAATTAGTCTAGCTCTGTGAGAGTGAAGAAACAGGGGAAGAAAACCACCTCAAATAATTGTTTGTCCGTGAGTTGCAAGTTGCAGCTGAACAAGTACTGTGGTTGGATGGTGCTGATGAATACTAAGCACCAATAGGAAAGCAGGTTGTATATGTAAATTAATTAATTACCACTTGGAAAGTGATGTGATGATGAACTGTTGTTTGGGTGTAGTTGTTGTTGTTCTCCTTGGGGACAGCTCTGACAGAGGCTATACAACAATCGCTGTCAGGATCACGTTGTGAGATTCCTGATTAGTAGAGAAAAACACGGGCTAATGCGGTTGATCAAATACCACCCCTTGCTGTGATGATGAGGTAGCTGGTTGACAATTGTGTCTAGCTCTTGTAGTAGTGGAGTAAACAATACCTGGATGGATCTCGTCATCACCGCTCACTGTTTCCAGGTTCTAGTCCAAGCTCCATGGTTAGTCCAAGCTCTTGGTTTACAAGCCAAGAAAGACTTGTTCTACCACGTGATGGCCATCGGCTCCTCTGGCTGTGCAACCATGGATGCATATGATACTCGGATTGGTTGAGTGATAAGCTGTAAAAATATAAGCAAAACAATTAAAAATAATTATAGCTAAAATTCTTAGCTATAACCAGTGCTGTCCCCCTTGGCGGCTCCTCTACAATAGGCCACGTGCTCCTCCAGTTCTGCCTCCTCCTCCGCTTCAGCGTCCGCTTCCCCATTGTCGTGGCGGCGATGCGATCATGGCCAGCCGGTGAGAAGAGCCCGTGTCACATCCTCTCCACCTCTCCTTGCAGACCTCGTGCCCTAGCTTCCTTGATCCCCTGTGCGGCTTGGGCCTTGTAGCGCTATCGGATACAGTCATAAGGTTTCAGTCTTTGAGATAGGTGGGTGACACGACTTCCTCTCCCACCACCTACCTCCATCTCGGTTCGAATCAAATTGAAGGTAGACACGACTTCCTCTCCCACCACCTACCTCCATCTCGGCTGGAATCAAATTGAAGGTATTTAGCATCCTTCTCTGATACGGTGATACCCCTCTCACCATGTTCTCCATAGCTACACCTCTCACCACATACGGTCGATGTGGGGCCACCAAGCAGAGGCGGGGCCAGTGGCGGTGTGGGGGAGATGCCGAGTGAGCCGGCGTGGGGGTGACGGCGAGTGAGCTAACGTTGTGCTCCTCCTTGGCTCCTCATCGTCGATGGCCTCGGCGGCGAAGCTGCGTGGACGAATGCAGAGATAGAAAAGGGATGAAGAGCAAAACGGTAAATTCGCGTGGATGAATGCAGAGATAGGAAAGGGATGGAGAGCAAAACGGTAAATTCGCTACACCCTTAATTCCTGACCATATCTCAAATCCAACCTTCTTTTGGACTTACTTCTCAAATCCAACCTTATCCTTGACCTCAGTGAAAAGGTATGAAAATGGCCATATTTCTCAGTGAAATTCCTTCAACCCTATCACAAAATCAACCTTGTCCTTGTCCTGAAGTGTCTCCTGATAAAGCTATTAAAAGCTAATGTTCTTAGTCTGTTGTATTAGTAGTGTTGACAATCATTCAAACAGATTTGTTATATCTATAACGTGCCACACAAAGATTGCGGACAATTTTTTGTCGTTGAATTCTTTTAGGCTCGTGCTAGTTTTAATGAGAGGTTGGGAATTTAAAGAGATGGGATTGCTAACTTCTTTGTTTGATAGGAGACATACGAGTTTTCGTGGGATGGGGATTAAAAATTTAAGGGATGAACTCCTGATTTTAATATGTAAAATCAAATGTGTTTTTGATTATTATTCTGTGATGAACAATTGGCATCGGAGATTATTGGTTTTGTTATTTGGAATTTATTTGCGAAGTGGTTTTGGAGATGATTGGATTTACAGGTGAGTAACATGTGCTGTTATTTTATGTGACCGGTAAGACCGGGCATGTGCTGCCGGTCAGACCGGCGTGTATCGCGCGGTCAGACCGGCTGACCGGCGTGTATCGCGCGGTCAGACCGGCGCAGCCCGCGGTCTGACCGCCCGACTCTGTGTTGGTTTCGGTTTCGGGTTGTTTTTTTGGATATCCGTGATTGTTTCATGATTATGGCTTCTAGATGGATACTATACGATGTAATACTGTTGTTTGCTACTAATGAGTCAAGTTGGAGATAGCTTGGTCTCGGAATATGGTTTCTTTGTTTATTTCATGTGTAGGTGACTCAATGCCTCAGAAGAGTATTTGCGGTGATGGACCGGGAGTCGGCTTGGGGATAAGATGACGTCCGTGGTGGTCAGAGATCATGCGGGATACTTAGGCTAGAGTTGATGCACGTGGTTGGTGAAGATTCCATATGGCATACGATGGAGGTATTGTGTGCGTATGGGATGCGGAGTCGAATTTGGAAGGAGTCCAAATTTGGTATGATTGGTTATGTAAAGTTTGTTTCTTGTATTAGAGGGTTTCCAAAGGTGTTTAGGACTTCTAGTATGAGTTTGGTTCGTGGCTTTAGGCTGCCTACCTCGGGTATAAATAGAGGGGGAGCGTGAGGCTTCCCGGTATCGCTTTTGAGAGCAATTGAGTTGAGTTTTGAGTTAGGGTTTCGAGTTTAGTCGAAATTTTTGTAAGGAGTGATGTTGGTGCACTTTGTAAACACAGAGAGAATCAATAAAATCGTCATCCACTTTAAGAGTTTTTCGATTTGTGTTTCACCGGGTTTCAGCGGTCTAATCGGTGGCACACCGGCGGTTAGACCGGCGGCATCGCGGCGGTCAGACTGGCGGGCACACGGCGGTCAGATCGGCAACGGCGACAGGGAGTGGCAGGTGATCTCGGCGGTTCGACTGGAGTTTGATCTCGGTCAGACCGGTGCAACACCTTCGGTCAGACCGCGATCCATCGAATTTGAGGGTAACTTTTATTTCCGCTAAAAGTTTTGGTTTTTGGCATACCAACCATTCACCCCCCCTCTGGTTGGGCTTAGTTATTGTGATTCGATCCTACATAATACAGTTAAGGGGTAAGAGTTGAGGAAATTTCCTCTTTGCATTGTCTATTCAAACATTAACCCTCCTTAACATAGAACCTAATCACTATAAACTCCCATAGCTTCTACCAAACAAGGGATTGATAAAAAGAAATTTCATGATATCCTCACTGCTAATTCCCTACCTAAACTCCTAATGCTCTCTCCTAAAATTACCAAACATACTATGGTATTAAAAACAAGAGTTCGATAGGAATCATTGGTAGCTGTGGTGGTGAAGTTACGTGTGAATGACTATACTCATTAAAATTTAAATCTTGGTATAAAATGCATACTAGAATGAGATGGCAGAGGCCGAATTGGCATGATCCTTCGAGAAGGTCATGGATCCTCGATTTTTTCAGCATGTCGGTCCATCGATTTATGTAGTGGTGCTTTGGAGGCGGAACTCATGGCTTGTGTTGAGGGAATATATCATGCCATGGAATGGACAATGGACGATGCTTCCTATGGTTATGGAAACATATTGTACTGGGATGATCAATATGCGGTTTTCCAAGGAGTTAGACCGACCGGTGCTTTTTTTTTTTCAAGGAGGCTGAGTTCCTTATGACCAGAAATCAGAAATTTAGTATTAGAAAAAGTTCATCATTCTCATAATAGAATAAGTCACGAGCTTGCAAAATATGCTCGATGTAAACTCATCTCACATTTGTGAAGGGGGATTTATCTTCTGATTAATGAATTTTACATTTTTAAAAATAGATGCACACACGAGTGCTTGTCTAATAAGAGCAAATTTTACCTAACCCAAGATATTATTATGGTACAATTTGCATAAAATCTCATAAACCCTAGGTATTATGACATAAAATTTCACAAAACAAAAACTACTGATCATTTTGAGTGTAATCTACCAAACTTACAATCGTATATCAAATTTATAAGTTATTTATCCATCGTATAAATGTTACATCCATTTAAGTAAATTTTTTTTAATATTTTAATATAGGAGTATGTCAATTTGGTTAACGGTATAATTGTTAAACTTTAGGACTATAATACCTATGACTATGTGCCGCCATAAAAATCTATGTAGTTTTGTGCAAGTTGAATCGTAATAGGTTACGTTTTATAAAATTTACTCTCAATATAAATTTATTAAAGCACATTTATGAATATATGAATGTGGTGGGTACAGGTCTGAATGAGTGTTTTCGTGTAAACTGATTAAAAAAATTCCTAACTAAACTCTTACTATAGAGTTAGAACCCACTAAATCTTAAAGTTTAACATGTAAAGATATCACATCATCATTCACTAATAATTATTACATTTAAACATTATGCAAGCATGTTATATTATTCATAATTTTATAATTTATTAAATTTTATAGCTTTTTAAATGCAAATATGTTAAATCATCATCTCACATAATTCACATAATATTTCAATATATCTCTTCATATTTTTTATAATATCTTATATACCTATATAGTTCATCCTAACTCGTCACTTAGTTAATGTACTCTCTCTTCTCTCATTAAGTCATATCACATCAATTGTTTTGTTCTTAGATGATTATTTATGGTTAAAATTATCTTCCTCCTTTTCTTAATCTATGATTCAAAACATCTCTCTCATTTTCATCTCTCATAAAGCCACATCAATTTACTTTTGCATTTGCATTATCATTCTATAAACTATTTAAATTTAAATTATCATAAACTACATCAACTTACGTAAATTTATATGTCCAGCCATTTTACATATTACTTTTACTTTATACTATCATACTAACCTCTCGTAGCAACGTGCATGAGGTGGAAGGATAGGTTTATTTATCATTAATCCTTTTAATTTCACTTATAAGTCAAAAATAATTTAATCTATTCTCCGTAGTGCTTAGCTCAGCAAGACGACGAAAGATTCCTGCGCCGCTACAGCAAAGCAAAGCATCTCGCGCTCTAGCCAAGCCAGCCATGGCGCCGTCGTCGAGGAAAGAGAGGGCGGCGGAGGCGAGGGCGAGCACCTCCAAGCCGTCTCCTGCGCCGGCGCCGGCCCCGGCGGTCCAGGTGCAGCGGCGGCCGGCGGGCGGGGGCCGGTGGACGAGCCGCCGGATATCGTTCTACGCCTCCCGCGCCTTCTTCCTCCTCATCATCCTCCAGATCCCGCTCTTCAGGTCGCCCCCTTCTCCCCTCCCCCAATCCCCTCTGATTTAGCTCTGTTTCCGTGTCGATCGTGTGGTGAATCTTAAGCTAAGTGAAGAACGCCTAATTAATCTCGTGGACGCTGGTGCTGCTTGGCGACTTGGGGGCGTGATTACCAGATCAAGAACGGCAGGGGCGCAGCAACACATTCGTGTAGGGGATGCAGGGTACGGGGCTTAGATAGGCATAATTGTGGTAGAATTCCATCGAATTCCTCTATTCCATGCACAGCCTACTGCCCTAAATGTTGTGCTGATGGGGAAATGTCAGTTACCCTTGTTGGACAAGAAGCTGTTTAAGCATCCATAGTTTCAAGCTGTTAAAAGCAGCCGTAGTTTCTCAATGTGCAGGGTTTCAGTCCTCGGGCAGAAAAGCATAATTCATGTTATAAAATTTGGTAGAAGGCGAGTTCAGATTACGCTGTGTTTAGTTCCAAAATAATTCCTCAAACTTCCAACTTTTCCATCACATCAAAACTTTCCTACACACACAAACTTCCAACTTTTCCTTCACATCGTTCCAATTTCAACCAAACTTCCAATTTTGGTATGAACTAAACACAGCCTTGGCACACTCTTAACCTAGTTTTGTACTGACGTGGGAAATTGTGTCTACATTCTGATAGAACTCAGTAAGAATCAGGTTGTGACTTGACGAGACCATAGCTTGGTTCCCCTTAAACCCAGTATTGGCTTGTTCTTTTTTTTTTCCTTAATCGAATAGTTTCTTGCTACAGTTTGTGTCATAAATTTACCAATATGAGCAAACCATGTAGCTCTCTCAACTATGGATGCCTCAAAATGGATCCTGTATGCATATCACTACTTATAGCCAGTAGGTTTGATTTTAGTGCATATGTGTGTATGATAGTAACAGATTAATCTGCTAGTTCAACTTCTTCCCTGCAATTGCTAGATTGATGGGCTACTTTTTTGTTGCCATTCCTGACTGCTCAATGTGGTTCAGTTTTGGACTGGATCTACGTAGAGGGAATTCTCTCCTATCTTTTCATATACTGTATTACATTGTTTCATAAGAGTCCTATAATTTCATATCAAGATTTTCCCATACCTGTACATGTGCTAGTGCTTTTATCTTGACTCGCCTTTTTCTCCTGAGCATGGATTCTAGGAAATTGTATGTTACTTTGCTTCTGTAACCATGCTTGCTTATTTTACCCAATTACATTTTAGTTTATTGCTTAAGGTTGTCATGATTGATAAGGTCGATGTTGGAAACTAAAATACTTGGAAGTACTTTTCTGAGTAGGACGATAAATATGCTAAGTAGATTCTGCTTACCTTCTGCCATTTCAGGGTCCCTTGTAGAGCAGGCACATGCACAACACCCATTCAAGTTACATCTTCGCAGTTGGTCTCAAATGAGATATTCCCACCATCTGTTGTGAAAGCCCTTCTCTTCCCTGGGGCTATAGCAAGCAACCTCACTAAGAGCATGACATTTCCTAGGTGGAATGACCTGTTTGATATTTACAATTTGACAGAAGCCAAGACCGCTTCAGCAGTAATTGATCTCCAGCGTCTAGAGGTACTCTTTTTATTTAATAACTGGCCAACTTTCTTAAGCAGATAATTGCAACAATTGTTACACTTTACTCTCTTTCTCACTTCTCAACCAGATTCTTGCTGGAAGCTACTTCTGTGCTGCTGGAGCACTTGTTGGTGTCATAAACCCTGGGAGGATGACCTTGTTTGGTACCCTTTTGGTTATCTGGGGTCTAGTGAAAGAAGCGCTCTTTGGGAAACCGGTGAACAGTGATCCAACACAATCAGTTCATGTCTATCCGACCATTTTAATTGCACTGATTTGTGCTTTCTTGTCAATAACTTACAATGTAAAGAAGACAGTAAGAAATAGTCAGTCTGTTTCAATCACTAAGCCTCTGCAAAGTTCTGCCAAGTCAAAACTGAAGTAGACACTTCATTGTCTATTTGTCACAACCCTTTCATCCTTGTAGTTCATTTCCACAATTTTATTGTTGAAGACTGGCCCAAGGATAGCACTACTGTGGTTCTTGTGTACCACTTTGAATACTGTAACCTTCAGTTTTCACCTTTGTATCAAAGACTCATATCTATAATTTTGATTGCAAGCATATACACTTTAATTTCCCTCGTATTTATTTATGTATGTGCTGTTTACACTGTTAAGACTACTGGCATCATGTCAGCCTTCCTCTTGAAGGATGATATTTTATCTTTTTGTAAATTCCATCTATTACTTGCTATAGTCTATAGCTCTGAAGTTCTCAGATATATGGCAAGTTTTCCCACAGTATAACTTGTTCAATATTCATTTTCTTTGTCAGTACAATCTTGGTTTAATCCTCTGATAAATCAAGAATTTATGATTACCATTTTAGTTTAACTATTTAAATTTCCCAGTAACTTTGTTTTCACCTATATTCTCACACTGGCCCAATGGATGATGTGACCTTCTATTTTATTCTGCATTTGGAATTCTACACAAGAAGTACTTTCTGAACTGTTAGCTGATAAATCGTACAATGGAGTTGAAGAGGACAGAACACATGTATCTGTCAGAATTTGCTCTATCATGAAGCGATACATCATTAGCTGCAGTGCTGCTGTCCTAGCATTTATATACTTGTATTGTGTAAAGAAGGGCAAGAATCAAGGCTGCATGTGCAAGTGGCTAGTCTCCTGTCTCTTGCTCTCTGTTGATGTCTTGGTTGATGATGAGATCAGAGGAAAGGAGACAGGCTGAGCCCCACTCAAACCCCATGTGAGCATTGTCCTTTTAACCTGTCGATATTTTTGTACACTCTGCTGCTTGTCCTTCTGGTGAAACCAGACCTGAACTCTTTTTTATCTACCCTGTTTACGACTGCAGCCTGAAGCTGATTAACAAGTCTGAAGAAGCAAACAATGCCACGGAGCTACTGGATTTGCCATGTAGAAGGGGCTGAAGAGATAAGCTGATTTGGTCGAAATGTTAGGTGGTTTCTCAAGTCAGCTATCATGGTCTTCTACAATGCTCTTCTTGTCAGATTTCTCTCCTGGCAAGAGATAAAAACAGGCATAGGCTCCTCTTCAATAATTGAGATCCCCTCTCTCTATGTTACTTCCTCCTGCTGTCATAATGATTGCTATGGTTAGCCTGTCAAGGTTATACATGAGCCTATTTGGTTCTTGTTTTTACTAGTATAAGTGGTTGCTTAAGATCTAAAACTATCCTTCAACCTAGACTACATTAGCCTCTGCTAGCCTAATTTGTCAAGAAAGCCCTGCTTTTGCAGTTCACATTCTTCCCAAGCCTTCCTACAGACTGCTGTTCAGACTTCAGTTCCATGGTTCAGATGTCTATACAGAGGTCAGTTGTTCTTCTGTTACTTCTTGAAATTAATTTTAGCATTTACTGGTGTTTAGTGTATTCAGACTTCGAGAGCTATGGCAAAATGACTCAAAACTGTTTGCAGGGCTGCAACCATTTCACCTCCTTGTTCCTTATCCTTGCCATTTGATTGTGTGAGTGGTACAAGTAGAAGATTTGCCTCATGTAGATCTCAGTATTCATGCTTTGCCTATAGTGAAAGACTATCTCCAAATGTTCTGAAGACCAACAGCGTCGTCGATCCCTCTGAACCGAAGATTTTGGATGCGAGTTCTTCTGCTTCAAGAACTGGACAGTATAGTGCAACTACTCATCTATCAGGTACAATTGGCGTAATGGGAACATCTGCCTCTTCCTCTCTCAGATTCTTAGAGAAGCTTGTGCGTTGGAGTACCGGAGATGGAGAAGAGGCACCTCCCTTTCTCGTGTGTAATGATCCACTTATCAAGAAGGAGCTCATGTCATCTCAAAATTCACAGCTCCCTTCAGACTATAACACTGCTCTTGGGAAGTTAAGGCTGAGGAGGCTCCTCTTGGAGAAATCTGGAGTATGCTGCATTGCCATGCCATGTAATATCTTACATGCCTACCATGATGAAATTTCACAAGGATGCTCTGTACCTTCCCTCCATATTGGTGATTGTGTTGTAAAGGAACTCAAATCGGCAAACTTAAAACCTGTTGAGTATGGAAGTAATGTTCGTGTCGGAATTCTAAGTACAGACAATACATTGAATGCAAAGTGTTATCTAAATAAGCTGGAGAGCCAGGTAAGATATCTTGTATTTGGTCATCAATCATCGATTTTGCAACAACATATTTATCTCTTTTTCTTAAACAAACTACGATATATATTTAATTTAAATTTAATGTTTACAGATAAGTAGCTTTATTGCAAATTAAATAGTAAGATGTAGACAGAATGCTTGTTTCCTACCTTGCTCAGTTTGCAAAATTTTAGCAATCCATATTTCAGGCCTTCATTTGGAAACATCTATATAACAACCAAAGCAGTTCATATATGTTCCACCTGTTAGGGAACTCATGTAGTCATGTCCTATATCAGTAACGGATGATCAGATTTTCTTTTCCCAGTTTGCTTTGCATTGCGATACTTTCTTTTACATGACAGGCCAGTTTACAAAAAGATTGACAACTACAGATCTTATGCCGATTGTAGTCTGCCCATTCCCATTTTGCCAATCCCATGATAACTTTTCCATTTCCAATTTGTCATATTATTGATATCCCTTTAGACATTCTAGTTGACATTTTCCTTCAATACTGTACACCCATCCCATCCAATTGGCAGCATATGGTTATTTGTTTTGTTCTTAAATTCCATTTTCACAGGGTTTTGAGGTACTGCTTCCAGATAAAGCTTCATTGGAGCACACGGTATTACCAGCCATTGGCGCTTTTAGGAGAGGGGACATGGAAGGTGCTAGAAATCTGTTGCGAATATCGCTCCAGGTTATGTTCGTGAGGGCTGTCAATACAATAATCCTTGCATCTGATGACTTTGTTGGTATATTACCTGATGATGACCCACTGCTCAAGAAATGCATAGATCCAATGGATGCTTTGGTTAGAGAGACTATCATGTGTGCAAGAACAGATAGCCTGAGACCATGATATCCTTCAAAGTGGTGCTGGTTCCTTGTACAGTTTGCAAGTAGTAGATGTTTTCATTTTTTATCTCCAGCGAGCACACATGTAAATTTTAGGATCAGAGAAGAATTCACTATTCATCACAAGTCAATATCATGAATAGTACAGTGTATTATGCAGTGTGATCTGGGTATGCATTATGCCTTGCTGCTAAGTCAAGAAAGATGCCGAGTCCATCTGCGAGTTCAGATTTTGTCAGATGTGTTTGTGGCCTGGCCATACCAGGGAAAAATTCAAACAAGAATCTAGAAATCAAATAGATGATGTGGATGTTTCTGTGGATCAGCCTGTAGATAGAACAAATGAAGACATCGTCGAATCTTAACTGCGCAGAAGGAGCACCTTTCTTTTTCAGATAAGTAGCAACTGCCTTGACATCTGAGATCACAGTTATTCAGTAACATCTCCCTCTTGTCAAAAATATATCCCCATCAGAAAGAATGCAGCCTCATGCTCTTCCAAACACTTCTACAAAGCGTGTTCAGACTTCAGAGCCTGTATGGTAACACAGTTATCAGAAAGTTATCAGTGTGTTTTTTTTTTTTTTCAGAAGTTGTAACAGAGATGATGCTTCCATTTTGACTTGGGAAAGCCAACCTGAGTGGGCCTGTTCACTGGTATTCCAAGAGAATCTGGTGATTGGTGTGGAGGAGGAGGGGGAGGGGGAGGGGCTTGAATGTTCTGTGCATAGGTGGGATTGCAAAAGGTGTGCACAGTGAGTGAGCAATGATTCAGGCTGTCTGCAGGGGCCTTCACCAAACAAGTGGCTACCCTTTCTCCCATGCAGGAACCAGGGACAAAAAGAAAGAAAGCACAGGGGACAATGCAACACCAATTGGGCCTTCCTCTCTCTCTGTTCTTCAGGGTAAGCAAAGGCACCAATGCTTAACCCAAGATTGATCATATCAGACCCTGTGCTGGACAATAAACAACTCCAACACCATGCTATTGTGCTGTGATATATTTGTATACATATTCAGATATGGCTTTGTTTTTTAATTCTTCGGTCGTCGCGGTCGGGATATTTATTCCATTATCATAAGAAATAATAACAATACTACATACATATTCAGATGTTCTGATGCTTCATGACCGATCACACTCTTTTCTTTTCTCCTCTTCACAAAAGGGGAAGATGAGATCAGGAGAAAGAATAGTGCTATCTTCCATTCACTCTGAAATGATTTGAGGAAGCATCTGAAGATAGTGTAATGCTAGAGCTACAGAAAGCCTTTGCAATGTGTTTGTGTGTGTGTGTGGAATGTGGATTGTCTGTGTGCGGCTGCTCTGCTGCCATTTTGAGTGTTGAGGTTTTGTTGCTTGATGAATTGATGATGATGATGATGCCCAAAGTGGTAATAATGCTCTGCATCTCGATCACCTTGCTTTTACAAGTAAAGCAGCGCCATGATTGTTCCCTGGAATCTTATCCAACTATACCTCCACACACACACAATTCTTCTTGTTCATCTCTCCCTCTATAGATTTGTGAATTCCAATTGAAAGCAAAGCTATGCTTCTAGTATCAATCAATTGAGAGAGAGAGAGAGAGATGAACAAGAGGTGGTCACATCGATCGAGCAGCAATCTGATTGAGAAAACATTCGCTTGTGGCTGCGATAATTCGCTGTCGCCTCTTTGTTCCCTGTACATGATAAATATAATAAATATATAATAATGGCGAAGCACTAATTCGGCTTTGCATATGCGATGAACAATTAGCAGGCAAGGGAGAAGGCATCTGTTTATGGATAGATTTCTGCCAAATTTGTACGCCACCGGGATTGCAGTTACAGTCAAACGATTAGGAATAATCCATGTCATGCTCCATCCACATACTACATTTGTTCATCAAGCATTCTAATTCTTCTTTCTCACAAAGTAGAATTAGAGTTAAGTGTAACAAAGAGAGTGAAAGACGGGGCAAATCACAGGCCAACTCGCATTTTTGCTTTCTCAATTATCTGCCTTTTATTGGGAAAAAAAAGAGGAAGACTGATCAGTCATCAGCCACAATTTTGTGCCGTTTTTGTGTTTTTTTAAGTACCGGTTACCGCTCTTACAAATGAAAAAAACCCTCGGGTTATCGAGGGTTATTCTAAAACAAATAGAAAAAAGAAAACCCTGAAGGGCATGACCGGTGGCCGATCAATCTTGTCCGTCGATCTTCGATCTCGTAAATTTTATTTCCCTCTCATTAGTTCTCAGTGCAAGGCATATATCATATATGTCAGATCAATCAACCTGAAAAGAGTAGAAAGAAGAGAAGAGAAAACTGAATTAGATGAGATCATATATTTAGCAGCAGTTTGTCACTGTCAATTGCAAATGTGCCATCATGTGGGTAGCGTACCGTAGTATCTGGGGAAATTGCACCGGAAGCACTCGGTTCTGTTAGCGTAGTTCTGCACGTTGCATTCCATTCTGCAAAATCACCAAAACATACAAATATGCATCAGCACTAACATTCCATATATATACTTCCTCAGAACAGATGATGATAACATCCACATTCAGAACAATTGTCTATCCTGGTCGATCGATCAGTTTTTTTTTTAAACAAAGCTTGAGGTGTCGTAATTAAACATCTGATCAGCAGTGGTAGTAACTAAAAGAAGGAATGCAGAACTGACACGTCAAGAAGTAATATTCCAGTTGGCATGCAGCTCCGGATTCTGTTGGGCATAGAATCTTTGGACTAGACACATGCATGCTTTAGTTTAGCGTTTCCTTTTTAAACACATATAACTAATACTATTTTTCACATAGACATGCTCGTGGCAAAAGAACAATTTGCACACTTATGCATGCATCTCCGTGCAATCTAATTAAACTAATCAGCTAATGTGATTAGCCAGAGGCAGAGCATGCTGCATTCCCAAGCAGCCACCTCCGCCTCTTTAAAAAAAAATATAAGGCGTATTTTGTTTCGTTAGGACAATACTTAGACTTGAGCGAGCTAGGAACAATTACTGAATTATGAAATTACCTGGGGCAGATCCAGTCGCCGTTCTTCCAGCCGGCCTGGGAGGCGACGGAGAAGCCCCAGCCCTGGGCGACGGCGGCGGCGGAGTCGTTCTTGGCGGCGCCGCACTTGAAGCAGCTGCCGCGGCTGGCGTAGTTGTTGACGCCGCAGCAGCGGCAGCACCAGTCGCCGGGCTTCACCTCCCACCCGCCGCCCATGGCCGCGTAGTCCGTCCGCTCCACCCCGAGCTTCGCCTCCCCGCACCGCTGGCACGCCTCCCTCTTGCAGAAGTTCACGTACTGGCACGACCTGCAGCTCCAGTCCCCCGGCTTCCTCATCGCCATCGCCGCCGCCTTCGCCTCCATCTCTATCTTTCTATCTATCTATCTATCTATCTATCGAGCAAATAGAATGTACAAGAAGAAGAAGAAGAAGAAGAAGAAGATGATGATGGTCGTTATCGAGCAAAGAGCAGAGCAGAGCGAGCAGAGCTAGCTGGAGCAGACTGGAATGCTGCTCGGCAGCTAGCTAGCAAGCTTGCTTGCTTGAGCTCTGATGGATGGATGGATGGATGGATGGAGGCTTGGGTTTGGAAGGGGGAGGTGGCGCGGGCTTTTATATAGGGTTTGGTGATGAGCTGAGCTAGGCCAGTTGAGTTGGGGCCCAAGTAAAGCCGCGCACCGGGGGAAGAAGCATCCATCCATCCATCTCTGCTGCATGTTATGTTGTTGTTGGTAGTAATATTGTGCATGCATGCATGCATGTCTTGTCTAGCTGCCTGCTGGCTATAGGCTACATATGCTCCCTTTTGGGCTGAGCTAGCTAGCTCTCCCATAACAGGGGAATCTCCAGGATTGATGGGACTTGTGAATTCTCTGCCAATTAACAAGTGTGAATAAATGAATTATTGAAAATGAATGGAGCCTACAAGGTCAGGCCTTTCCAGCTTTGATTATCTTTGGTCATGCATGTGCATGCATGGCTGTGTTCATATATTCATGTGAGGGATATAATCTGTGGTTGTTGGCATCAAGTAAATTTAGTAAAACGGCGCATACTTTAACAAAACTATAAATAAATTAATTAAGTTATACTTCTTTCGTTTCAAAATGTAAGATGCGGTGGTTCTGAAGTCAAACTTGAAAAACTGACTTACAGCAAAAACTAAAGCATCTTACATTTTGAACAAGAGGATAGCAATGTTGAAAACTATCTATTTAGCCATGAATTTACCAAAACTCTTGAGATCCATGAAAATATTGGTGGATAAAACCTCTAAGGCCTTAGTATTTGATAAAAGTTCGGCTTAGTTATATAGTTTGGAGTACATTTCACTTTGAACTAAATATAAATATATATTGACAAATGTTACACAACTAATGGATCAAGTCGTGCCCATGTTTTTACTTAACACCAGGTTTCTACTTTATTGATTCATGATCGAATAAACCACCACCATGGCTTCACGGCAAGTGCAGGCAAGGTGTAGGTGACTTGTAGCATTGCACCACCCCTGCTAGGTCATGAGATCAATCAACCAATGTTCTAACCTATTCCATCCTCTCTTTTGCTCTACCACCATGAAAAACACGAGTAGGAACTGTGCGCGATTAATGATGGCTAGAGCGGGAAGTTGGGATGGGGGAGGGGTTGGGAAAAATAGACATGGACACATGCATGAATAGTCTAGGCATCTTACCCATCAGCAATGGTGATGGTGCTTTGTCTGAATTTATGAACTGAATAATGGTTCAAATTCCTTTCAAAAGTGGAGGGTTGCTTGATCAAATACTATCTGGGTACTTCCTCGGCGTCCTAAAATATAGCTACTTGTAGTGTTTAAATTTTATTTTAAAATACAACTACTTCTAGAGTAACAAGAGATATTTGTAGCGATGAAATGTCAAAAATACCCTTCTTTTTCACAATACCGACCAATCAGGACAATTAATGAAGGAAAATTTAGTCTTTTTACCTCTTTCTTTAGTTATCTCTATGAAAAACTCTAGAAAGTAACATAGATCGTATGAGATGATTCTTCTAAGCTATATGTTTAATGTTATGATTTATTTATAGAATAAACTAAATTAATATGTGCTTATATATCCAACAGTAATAAATATTTGTATTGGCCAAAACTCATCCCATCCAAATCAACATTGAGATTTAACTTGCCTTTCCACATCTATTAGATTGGCGAGTGATGCACACCATATATAAAAGAAGTCACCTCAGCAATACGTGTCCTATTTTTCCTTGATAAATTCAATTTTCCTGACAACAGTCCTTTAACTCTCGTAACCGGGGACATTTGACTATGAAAAGCGGAAACGCTGAATTGCAAGGTAAAAAAATACATGAAAGAAAAATTTTTTTGCGAGAAAAAAGAAAAAATGTTTTATGGTTATCCGACACAGGAAATTACAAGTCTCTAAAACCTAAACAGTGAATTAACTTTCTTGCGGGCGATTGTCAGGAAATCTGGTAGGAATAATAGTACACTTCGTTGTTGGTTAACAGTTGGCAAAGTAAAATTCCCCCTTGCAATTGCAAATTATCCTAATGATTCATGCATGAGGGTTTACCATATATATCTAGCAAAATGTTTCATGATAGAGTGAACTATATATTACCATATTTTGCTTCCTCGGTAGATAGAATTGAGAGAAGACTCTCTGCTACCTCAGTTTTTCTATCTTATAGAAATAAACTTACTATGGTTTCTATTCCTACCAATCTACTATATGTGTACTTTGAAGTTGCCTAAAACAATAATTGACAATATTGATTGAGGAAGGAGACACCGTCTTTGGAGAGGTTCTGATGTCAATTCCAATAAGAAGTCATTGGCTGCTTGGGACAAGGTTTGCAAACCTAAGACAAAGGGGATTCTGGGGGTTATCAATCTTACAATCTAGAACCAAGCTCTCCTTCTAAAGTATCTAGACAAGTTCTATAATAGCAAGAATTTGCCCCGGGTCAATCTTATTTGATCCTCTTATTATAGAAACGGAGTGCCTCACTTATCCACCCTCAAGGGGTCTTTTTGGTGGAAGGATGTTTGCAATTTGATAGATTTCATTGGAGGCATTGCCAGATGTTTAATAGGAGATGGAGTTTCATGCTCTTTTTGGAATGATGGACCTCCTCTTTCTATCCATATGCCAAGACTGTCTTCTTTTGCTTTGAATGCAAAGATCCCAGTCACAATTTTCTTTCAATTTAGCTGGAAGATAATTTTCACTTGCCCCTATCTCAAGAAGCTTATCTTAACTTGTAGTCTTTGAAAGTTTTGCTTGAAGAGGTAAGCTTGTCACAGGAAAACGATACATGGGCATATATTTGGGGTAATTTGAAGTACAGGTCACAGAAGTTTTACACTCTTAATTTTAGAGTTTTGCAACCACCTCAGCATTTCCTTTGGTTACGGAAGAGTAAGACAGGTTAAAGTGTTTGGTTGGTTACTACTCATGGACAGATTAAATATAAAGTATATATGCTGGATCATAAACATTGTGCTCCTCCAAACTGTGACCTCCAATGCGTGTTTTGTTCAACTCAATCTTTGGAAGATCTTAATCATCTTTTTTTTTCCAATGCCCTTTCTCAGTGAGATTTTGGAATATCTTAGATATTGTTTGGGACACCTCTTTGACACTGGATAGCATGGTGGTGGAAGCCAGAGATAGATACCATGACCATTACTTTATGGAAAAATTCTTATTTGAGACATGAAATATTTGGAAGAAAAGGAATGGTTTTATTTTTGAAAATACTCATCCTTGTTTGTCTTCTTGGAGATAACTCCCTAAGGCTGATCTCCTCCTTTTGTTGTTTAGGTTGAATGAGAGAGATAAGAATGTAGTTTTGAGTTGAATTAGATTGTTGTAATTTTTTTCTTTTTTCCTGTACTTGTTTTCTTTCTTTAATAAAAATCTATTTAACAACGGGGCCTTCTCTGCTGTAATTTCTTTAAAAACAACTATATATTGCCATGACGATCTCTCTCTCTACAAATAATGATATGTAAGTCTGTAGTGCCTCAGTCAACTTAGAAACTCTAGCTTTTCCATTCTTTAATATTTAACTAGTTTTGATTGTACAAACAACAGTTTTAGGTACACTTTCATATATTCTCTGACTTGCCTTGTTAATTTAATTATACACGGAACTAGAATAAGAATAACCGACCATGCATGTATATATGCACAAAAAAGTTTTCCATGCGTCCAAAAATTAACATATATCCAAACTGAATTATTACATATATATATATATATGTATGGGCTTTCAGCTTTCTCGTGCATATATGTGCTAGGCATATATATGCATGTGTTTTACATGGCACATGCGTGCGTCGCAAACAAGCAAACTAATAACCCGCAGTTTACACATGTAATGTAATTAAAAAAAAAATACACAGCGCATATGCGTGCGTCGCAAACAAGCAAAACTATTAACCTGCAGTTTATCCACGTGTAACTAAAAGAAAAAAAAAATCAAAGCATGGGATCGAATCACACCGTACTAGAAGTATCAGACATGAAAATACGCACGCAGTTCATGCTAGTTCTCAACCGATATATATATATATATATATATATATATATATATATAGATATATATATATATATATATATAGATATATATATATATATATATATATATATATATATGCGCGAAACTATTATGCTCGTAAATTAACAACCTGTATATAGGTAAACGAAATTTGATGAAATATATTTATTTTGAATGACTTAAGTAGTGTGGATATTGATAAGCATTTTCATATCTTTGATTTAGAAATTTTAGATTATATAGATTTGTGAATTTCGTTATAGTATCTTTCAAGATGCTAATAATAGGGCATCATATTTTTGTACACCACACTAGTCACATCGTATTTTATATCAATTCCTGAATTGGGCAGGATATTTAAAATTGTTAACTATATTAGGGTATATCACCTTTATAGGATATGATTAGATGCTTTTTGGCTATAGAAAATTGCCTTATTCTATTCGTCGTATTTAGAGCACCATATATAACGTAACTTAAACAGCTATAAACTTGGGCTCCTTGCCTTTAGAACATATGGATTTTAAATAAATTAGATTTGTTCCCATGATATTTCTGCAAATTCATCTATTCCAAAGAGGCCTTAGGGCAGTCCCAACCCATAGTGTCCATAAGCAGTGTCTATGGTGCCATGTCAATAAGACATCACAAAAGAAACTACACTCTACAATCTATGTTTTTTAAAGTGTGCCATTAATAAATACATCATCTCTCTTCTCTACCAATCATATTTATTCTTCATCTATTATGAAGACACTATTCTCTCGCAATACAAAACTTGATAGTGTCTAGTGCATAGGTTCTCGTGTTGAAGCTGTGTCTTGCATGAGACCCAATTTCTTCCTCTCTTCACTCTCTCTCTTAATTAATATAGTGCCACATAAGTTAAAAGTTCTACATGTCAATGTAGTTAATGCCATAGACACCATCCTAGGTGGAGGGTTGGGACTGCCCTTAGGGTGTATTCTACACTCCTATTCCCAAGTCCCAATTCTACTCCCTCATTTTCCATGCGCACGCTTTCTGAACCGTTAAACGGTGTGTATTTTTTTTCAAAAAGTTTCTATAGGAAATTTGATTTAAAATATCATATTTATCTTTTCTAAGTATTTAGCTAATATTTAATTAATCATGCCCTTATCCATTGTTCCATTTTGTATGCCGGGGAAAGAGTTACCAACCCTCAGCGCCAAACAGAGCCTAATGTTTCGCTGTCTCCCTTGTTGATTTATGAAAGGCATGATAGTATCACTACTTAGTGTATATTGTGTTGTTAATATTTATATACAATATGTTTGCTCGCAGTTATAAGATAATGGACATAGGAAAAACACTTCCAAATATAAATACAGTGATAGTACTTTGGTTAAACAGAACAAATATACCTTTGGAATAGAGAAATATATACACGTACTAACTAGTCGACTATTTGTCAGGGGTGGACACACCCACTAGGTAGGGTGGGTCAACTAGCCCAGCTACAAAGGGCCGGAGCTAAAATGAAATGGAGGGTATCACTTGTTTAATTTACTCTACTTTAAATTGAGTTTAAACTAATGCAAGTGTCAATGTTTGTATTAAGGAGGGTGTATACATGGTGAAAATAGATGAGATATAGCTAATTTTTTTTTGACCGCGCTCCTAAGCGCCCTCCTTCGTATACTTTAGCTCCGCCCCTACCTACAGTCTGTCTCACCCCCACACCACAGACCTCATTCCCTGGTCCTACTTCTAGCACATTAGCCATCAACCCACTATCAAACATTCAGATAAATCGAGTATTTTAATTAGGGATACAAATATTTATGGAAATTCATGACCAAATGAGCATTATTTCCATACAAGTGGTACCATTTTTGTCGTTTCTGATTTTGGCCAAACATAAAATTTGTTTTTTTTTCTATTTCATTATAACTATATTTCAATCTACTAAATATTTAATTTGGTAAATATATATAAAAAAGTTTATTTTACTCCCCAAAACTATTTTGCCGGAGCACTTCACCCCCTAAATAATTTTTTTGGTTTATTTTACACTCCCAAACTATTCAAGGTGGATCACCTTACTCTGTAACAATATTTCTTAATTTCTTTAAACTCTCTATGCAAATCGTATTTGCACTGAAATTATGTAGGATTGGTATATCCATTATAACCTACCTCTTAAAATCTTATTAAGAAATTTTTATCACTCTTTACATAGGTTGGAAGCACTAATTGTGAAAATATTTTGAAACTTTGATAATGGTGTTATTTATGAGAAATGTTGTTAAGCAGTAAAGTGAACCATTATTAATAGTTTAATAGTTTAAGGGTAAAATGAGAAAATATACTTTAGGAGTTAAATGATCCAATGAAATAGTCTTGGGGAGTAAAATAGACTTTTCAAAATATGAATGTTTTGTAAATCATTTTTAAATTAATAATTTTGGGTTCGACCATTTTCATCCCTAATTCTCGACATGAGGCTTCCATTGCCATCTCATCTTCATGACTACGCTCATTGCCTCACCTATCTGATACGTTTGTTCGAATGTTAATCTTTGTTGTTAACTTGCTTGATGTTCGTGAGATGCGCCTCCGTACCGGTGCCATAAGCTGGTGATTATGGTTTGTGTGCGATGTGCCATCATCCAATTAGAGCTAGCGCCCTAGATATCACCCCATCTATATATTTTAAAGCCGCGTCTGCTACTGCTGCCTGTAGAATATAAATATTCAATGAATCAATAGTAATCATCTCTTCGAGAGTGATCTCGTTCTTCTTTTATATAGGCTTAATATTTCCAGAGAGCTGTTCTAAAATTTTTTATTCATAGCTTGTAGTATAACTTAACTATTCTTTGCAGATATAATTAATAAATTTAAACTGTGGGGGACTTCCAAGCAGTATTTTGGTAAAAAAAATCAGCAGTAATAATAACTGCCAGTTCACTTGTGTGCTAGTTTACTTATACACCGATAGTGACGTAGGGTTTATAGATTCTTGGTTCTAACGTAATGCAAATGTAAATTGAACAACTTATATTGACTTCGAAAAGTTGGAAACATGTTTTTGACAGAAGGTAGTAACGTTATAATCTACTTTAATCTCCCTCCAATCACCAAGAGGACAAAAATCCTGGTCAATTATTAGGGATTGGCAGCATATATTGTGCACAAAACCCATCTAGGTTGCTAAGTCTCCCAGCGACAGAGATGTCGTAAAACACATGTGGTATAGTATAATATTTGATGCTCCTGGGACAATGAGCCCCGCAAATTATACCGGTGACTTTATGTGATTCCCATGCATGACTCCCTATCCTTTAATTTGCGCACTTTGTTAGAAAGGGCTCTGCGAGATGGATGTGAAGCTCTAATGCAAAAAAGGCGAAGAGGATCGATGGATGTGGAGGTGCTAGTCATGTACTGTCAGAATGTTGTAATGCAAAAGAAAAGCCATATGTACAAAAATGAGTATGCAAGGAAGGTTTTATGTGGGGGTTGTATATTCTCTTTACTCACAATCATGCAGCCAAGGTCCATGGCCAAGGCCAGCCCAGCCATCCATCCATCCATTGTGGTTTAGATGCCCCTTCCATCTTGCAATGTCCACACAATCCGCTGGCTAGTGTACATGTAAGATACACGCATGCACACATTCGAACGTGCTTCATCGGTCGATATCTATGTTTGTGTTACTATGGATTCATATCCTTTGCCACTATAATCAGTTAAAAAGATCATAATAGTCTATAACAAAACTTCCGATTAACTAAAATTGTACTATATATTATCCACCCTCATTGATTAATCGTAAGGTGCAGATATAATTGTGTGGACTTGTGAATTTTTCCTACATAGACAGAGCACACGGTAGCTAGATAACCGTCAACATCATCAAATGCCAGTGGAACAATGCACATGCTTGCTCTACTATAGCAAGCCAGAGAGCTCGGATGGCTGTCTAGGGTCGCCGGGTTCTCAATCCACCACTGATGATATTATATATATGCTAATATAATATGAATGTAAGGTCCTCTATATAAGTCCGGAGAACTTGGGCTGTTGAGTTGTCGATCACATGACGGTCATGCTAAGCTTAAGATAGAGGGAATGAATTGAGACACAATCTCGTAGCTAGCTAACTACTCCCTCCATTTCATACTATAAGTCGTTTTGATGTTTTTCATAATAAAACTTTATTAAATTTGACTAAGTTAAAAAAAATAACAATATTTTAAACACCAAAATAGTTTCATTAAATCTATTATTGAATATATTTTGATAATATGTTTGTTTTATATTAAAGAGTAAATTGCATCGGCGGTACACGAACTTGTCAGGTGGGTGAAATCTAGTGTATGAACTTGTAAAATGCTCGTTTTGGTATATGAACTTATATATGCGTGCGAACTAAGGTCAAAAGGACATTACATGACTAATTTTGTTGATTTAGGTGCTGATTAGGATACTACGTAAACATATATATGAGAAGGTTTCTACTTAGACATACTCCCTCAGTAGCATAAAAAAATAGCCTAGTATTAGATGTGACACATCATAGTACTACGAATCTGGACATACCTCAGTTCAGGTTCATTGTACTAGAACGAGTCACATCCAATCCTAGATTTATTTTTTTGGATGGAAGGAGTACACTTATTCAATAAAAAGATAGAGTGAGATATAGTGATTGTAGAGAAAGATATAAAAAACCGAGCAATAATATAAGGAGAAACATACGAAATTCAAGATAAAATAGAGAACAAATTTATAAATATAGCATGTTTTATGCATACTTACTATACGCGTGCATGCCACATCCTAATCAACATCAGCTAGGTAAAATTAACCTTGCCAAGCCATTTTGGACCTAGTTCGCATGGATTAGATAAGTTCGTGTTTGTGTATCAAAACGAGCATTTTACAAGTTCACGTACTAAATTACACCCACTTAACAAGTTTATATACCACCAATACAATTTACTCTATATTAAAAATGCTACTATGTTTTTCTATGAATTTAGTCAAGCGTAAAATAGTTTGACTAGAGTAAAACGACTTATAATATTAAATGGATGGAGTGGCTAGGCTCACACTGCTCACACACACACACAAAAAGGCAAGCTCAGCCGCCAGCTCTCGCCATTATTCGATCGATCGGCAAACGCCGCCATGAGGGATCGATCGTTTTCAGTCCAGCCTAGTTGCCCAGCTACATCGATCGATTGATCAGCTGCTGCCGATGGATGGATGCATGGACACATATCTATATATCTCTGTCAGTGTCACCGGGCGGCTACAGCAAGCATTAGCTATAGCTGCAGGCATTTCCCGGGTTTAATCCGATCAATTCGCTGCACTGTGTGTGTGTGATGTGCAGTGGGCGTTGGCATAAATGTCATCACCATACATTGCGTCGTGTGCGTGATCGATCATGGGAATCAAATCTTTCATTCTGCTCCATCCGCTTCTCGTTCCTGTCGGATCGATCATCCATATACATAACTATATATATATCTTCTTTCTATCAATCTCTGTCATTAAATTTTTCCATATGCATCATCGATCTCAATTTGCACATATAAATCGTTTGCCCCCACACTGGCTCCATAATTTAAAGTTCACAGTGGAGTATTCGATTGATCCGGGTGTGTTTGATTTGGACTGCAAGCCCTCGACCATGACATGAGCTGTTTTGTGTGTGCGTATTCCTAGATTCTTGCCGGTTGGAAAGATCGTCCCATGACGATGAACAAAAGGGAGGGTTGATGTAGGATTGGACATGCATGTGTGAGGCCGGCGGCCGGCTGGATTCTCAAGTTGATCAATTTGCATTTGAGCACTACTTGGATTAGGGCAATGTTGAAATTGAGAAATTCATTGTAACACCTCATGCCCGTTTGAAGCCTGTAAAAGTGGTGTCGTGTGTGTGGGGTTTAGATAACCTATGTGCCCATAAGTGATGTTCTGATAGTGGTTTAGTACCACCTTGAAAGTTTAGTAGGGTGATGGCTGTTAACACTTAAATTTAGCACCTAACGTAAAAATAGAAAAATATGGCCAAATTTTAAAAGGACCTGGCTTGCCACGTGAAGCCGGTCACTGGCTGTTACCATAGTGCTAGTCTATCCGGCGGCATGTGACCGATCAGACCAGCAGAGTCCAACTCTGAGTCCAATTAATTTCCTTGTTTGGGTTCGAGATTTTCTGAGTCCTAATTGATCCCTAAGCCTAATGGGATGTGAAGAATGCCTCTTGAAAACAAGACCAACTCCTTTATAAAAGGTATGGCTGATTTGGTTCTAACCCCCGACTTTAGCTCTTATCGAATAGTTCTTTTATCTTTACTTTTTAGCCATGTTTTCTACTTTATCTTGTACCTAGCATTAGTTCGTCCATCTTTATTGATTTGCACTGTAAATCATTCGCCTTCGCTGCAAGAGTGTGATACCCTTTATAAGTTTATCCCATAAAACTTTTGATTCGCTCACGAGACGGGTGGTTATCTTCGTATCGATCTAAATTGGCCTATAGGTTAATTTGATCTCTAAATAGGCCCAGCAAGCCAATTTAGCTCTTTTCTAAACCCATATTGATTTGGAGCTTTCTAGATCGAGGTGGTTGGTGACTCCGTCAACATCGCAATTTATTAGGTGAGTCCTATGTTGGTCGGAAAAGACGCCAACAATGGCTTGCTTATAAGCCTGTGTGCTCCAACCATAACACCTCCGGGTTAACCCCTTTACACGAAGTAATGATGAAAGTTAAAGTGGGGTATGAGTACATCGAACCACTTAACGTGTAAAGCGGACTAATGCAGATTTTGGAGGCCAGGTATATCTGTTGGTTCCATCAACAAATTAAAACCAAATTTACAAGGGCATGTACCATGGTATCTCTCGGTGTTTCAATATGAAGACAGTGCTGAAGAAATTTAGCAAATTAGTGCTAGAATGTTAGTGTCTCATACCATTTCAAAGACCTTATTTTACTACAACACTTATTTTCAATAACACACACTGCCTCTGTACATTATTATAAATGCAACTTATATATACATGCTAGAAAATGCAGCTTAATTATATGTATGCTAGAAAAATGTTAGTATGCTCAAATATAAATTCAAAATAATTTTAGAATAGATTGCACGCGTAAATTCTCCATTAATAACAGAGCTAGTGAACTTTTTGTTTTCAAAAGTAATGAAAGAAATAAACATGATATTATAATCCATCAACCATATATATTTAGAAGCCTGCTGAGAAGTAAGTCAAAATTAAGTTGTGTGGTACTCTCTTCATCTTCAAATACTGTCACTAGATACTATTCATCTTCAAACCTTCATTTGCTTGGTTGTTTAAAAAAAAATGTATATAGACCCATATGGCATGATAATAACGAAGTGTTGCATCTTAAATATCACGAAACCTGTGCACCATGATCTAACTATTTAAAATTTATTATTTATGGTGAATATTAAATTGTAAGCATATATTTGAAACAGTTCTGGATTTTTGATATTTTAGTTCTTTTAAAAAATATTTTACAAAGAGAGATATGGACCTCTAGCTTTGTGTGCCAGGGTGGTTGGTACCCAGGTTGAATATCTCGGTGCTAGGGGTGAAAACGGATCAGGATCGGTCGGATCTCACCCTTCCCATATCCTAACCCACATTTTATAATCGGAATCGGGTCGGACATGGATAGTGCCCAATACGGATACAAACTCGGATAATGTCGGGCTAAAATACGGAACAAATACATACCAAAATGGATACGTACACTATCGATTACGGATATTTATCCAGATATTAAGTCGAAGCAACAATCTTATATATCACATAGACAATAACCACTTAACAATTCCATGTATCTATAATACGATTATATTAGGCCTTTAGGACCTTAGGAAATAAATAGGGTACAATACATCATAGTAGAACCAATACATAGTAAAAAAGCGCCTCACAAAAACATAATACGGGTAATATTCGTATAATTATCCGGGTAATACCCGAATTTTTTACCGGAGAATCCGTATCCGTCGGATACTATGTTCCCTAATCCGATCTTGTATCCGCCAAAAAGACCCGTATTCGGACCCGATATCCATGAAAGGTCCCAGGTACCCGAATTTTCGACCCTAATTTGTCTCGAAATAATATGGCCGGACGGGCGGGCAGGAAATACCCGCCCCGTTTTCACCCCAATCGGTTTGACACCAACCTCTACCACCTAAGAACAACTTCATGCTTGCTATTGATTTGTTGTAAAAATTTGGAAACACTAACATATCAATGTATCCTAATTCATTTTTATTGATTAATATGATTTGGAGCTAGTAGTGGGCTGTACTGTTAAACTTCATATCTGCAACCCTGGCAGGGTCCATATCTGCAATAAGAGCAAGTTTAACAGTATAGCCCACTACTAGCTCTAAATTATCTATAGCCAATGTAATAGCCAATTCATACAATATATAGTTGCTTACTATACTATTAATATCTGGTCCCACCTGTCATACACACATTACGTCTTAGAGTCCATGCTGTAGCTGGCTACAGATCTGTAGCCCGCTGCTTTTTTCACTCTTCCTTTATCTCTTTAAAATATGTTTATAGATGGCTTATAGCCTGCTATTGTACCAGCTCTAAGGCTGTGTTTTGATTCAATGGATGGGAACTAATCCCTCCTGCACGGAAAACGGAGCGGTCCATTAACGCATGATTAATTAAGTATTAGCTAATTTTTTTTAAAAAAAATGGATTAATTTGATTTTCTTAAGCAACTTTCGTATAGAAACTTTTTAAAAAACACACACCGTCTAGTAGTTTGAAAAGCGTGCGCGCGGAAAACCAGGTTGGGAACATGGGATTGCAAACACAGCCTAAGTTTTAAGGGGTCTATTTGCAAAATATGGTCTCTAAATAGATTAAAATATCAAAAATTCAGTGAAACTCAATGGTATATATGGCCAGATACAATGTACGCGATAGTGTTTTTTAACGGCTGAAGCTTCCTCTCTGAGTCGTCGTCCATTCCCTAGCACAGCAGCTTTTAGAGATGCATATGTTGCCATTTTATTATTCTCTTCAACGGGCATAATTAACAAGAAGAATGCAACTAGGCGACCAGACTGTGTACTAGGATTGAATTATCATCTAATATATTCCATCGTTGACCATATAAATCAAAAGCAAGCAAAGTATTGAGATTCACACAAAAGCACACACAGTAATGCAGACATCACGGGTGATGTAATTAAGCTGCAAAGTTTAGACATTTAGACCATATTTGCTTAGATTTTTAAGCCAGCTTATGAGTAAAAGAAAATGTAAACCTAAACAATCAATCAACTTTTCCATTTAGCTTTTCTAAAGCCATAAACAAGTTTTACACTGTTAAGCTAAAAACTATATTGAAGTAACTTTTTTGGCTTATGTGGAGTGAAGGTAAGATTCTACCATTAGACTTAAGGCTTCCAAGCAACGTACCAACTTACAAACCATATAAAGCCAAAAGGTCAGCTTATAAAAGCTTAAGCGAATAAACCTAAACTTAAACAAACAAAGAGAGCCTTTGGACTTTCGCTGACTAATAAGCATAACTAATTTGCATTGAAGAACACGTGATTCGAGAACATTCTAGTAATTTTCACTATGCCTTTTGATGTCTCTTCTTTGTTTCAACATCATGAAAATTTGTCTGTTCTAGAGGTTCTTTGTCAAAACTGGATATTGATAATCTGGTAAAGAATCTTCCCACGGATGGAGCACCTGGGCCCGATGGTTTTAATGGTCTTTTTATAAAAAAGTGTTGGGCTATAATTTGCCTTGATTACTACAAGCTATGTGCTGATTTTCACTCGGGATAATTTAGATTCTACTATCACTCTTTTATCACTCTGATCCCTAAGAAGTTGAATCCTATGTATATCAATGATTATAGGCCAATTGCTTGCCCTTAAAATTCAGACTAAGCTCTTGGCTAATGTTACAGACGGAAGTTTCTCCTTTTTCCTTAGTCCTTAATTCATTAATAAATCATCCGGAGAAAACATTTAATTTAACCTGCAGCTAACATTTATTTAACAACGCATATAATAAGCGGAATTGGCATGGTGGAATTTTTCAAAGTTCCTCATGTTTAAATGCACTAACAAGATTTTTTAAGGAATTTTCAGAGCAGAGGTGCTAACGTTAATAATCCAAAAAAAATCGTCAGGAGTCATAAATAAAATTTCTTCCTCTCCCTCCTTTGGCCGTGAGCCGTTTCCGGTTCACACCTTTCCTTTACCCATCTCCAACCTTGCACCACTGCTGCATCGGCTGCCGTGTTCCCCGTTTCCTTGTCATACCCGCTCTCGCGCTGCTTGCGCGGGCCGTATCCCTATCCGATTCTACCTACTGCTGCCTTATCCTTTCCAAAAGCCGGCACCACCACCAAATCCGCCTCCATCCTGGCCACCCGCCTCCACCTTGGCCGCGCCCTTGCGTCGCCCCTCCCTTCTCCAGTTCGTGCCACCCTAGCCACCACCGGCCCCACTAAACCCACCACCGCCTATAAAAGCCACCCCACACCCCCAATTTCCGTTTCCCTATTTTTCGCTGCGTGCCGTCCTAGCCGCCGCCCCCTCCCTACTCCCGCGCACTGCCCTATTCGCCGCCTCCACCATTGTCGTGCGTGCCGCCACCGTCGCCTTTGCCGGTGAGCTCTCCCCTCTCCCGCATCTCTCGCCAGCATGTCTCGCCGTCAAGATCATTCCCTCAATCTAATCTAATCTATCATGTGTTTTTCCCTAGTCGTCACCGTCATCGTCCGTGCTTCGCCGCCGGTTCGCCGCTGCCGCCGCTCCTCTACCTGTTGCTGTCGTTCCACGGTGAGGCCCCCTTCCACTCCTCCCTAGCCCTGTGCGCTTGCCACGCTGCTGCCGGCCCTGCCATGTGCGTGCGCCGCTTCTGTGCCGATGCCGGCCGTGTGCCACCGCTTGCCGTGTTTGCCTCGGCTCAGCCGTACCGAGCTGGCAAACTCTAGCGTCGCTCGGTCGGTTTCGTGACCGACCTGGGCCGTCGGTTTCGTGAACCGACGGTGGACCACCCGCGTGGTCCTGGACCACGGTAGGTCGGCTTCTTGAGCCGCTGACTCGTGGGGTCCGTCTGTCGGCCCCGTTTTTCCTTGTTGATGTCCGCCCTCTAGTGTTAATGCATAATAATTGAATTAGGATTTTTTATGTTTATAACAAAAACACAATGAAGCTTCTAAAATTCATATCTAAATCATCCAAGCTCCGTTTTAATCCATTCAAGTATCGGTAAATTCATAAAAATGTCTAGAATTCATTAAAAATGGTTTTGTTTCCTGTTTAGCATATTAATAACATGTTTTGAGTGTGTGTTTTGTTTGTCGTATAGAATCCGGCAGTTCTAAAGCTACCGTTTATTATGAAGTGGTCACAAAAGTTCCTTCAGCTCAGGAGCAAGGCAAGTCATACATACACATTGATCATATTGTACCTATTTTGTAAATTCCCCACTCTCTTCTTAAAATTGCATTGTTTTATAATGTCACGAGGGATGGATACCCACTATACTCAGCCTTTTGTTATACTATATCTTTGATAGCTTGGGATATGAAATGGTAGATGATTGGTTTAGGTGATGCTTAGCCATGCTTAGATCAAATAGTACACAACAGGTTTCACATTAATTCTTAGTCCTTAATTTAATGATGAATTACCACCATGGTATTAATTAAACTAAAACATGACTAATGGTGGGTTGTGGGTGCATGGTTTTGATGGTAGCACCCATGGCAATTAAGGACCAATTCTCGGGAACCTTGGGAAGAATTCCCCATATTTACCACAAGCTATCGTGGGCAACGGCTGGATTTGTAGTGTAGCTTTACCTAGCCGACATACCTGGGCAAGGGTGATCATGATGGAGTATGGATGGGCCCTGGGACGGTCTATGCTACTTCCGGATGCACCTAGGCACGAGAGGGGGCTGTCCACTACCGATCTAGGGGTGGGAGCGAAACCTGAGGTGTGGTGCGATTGATTAGGGAGGGTTATGCGAAGGTCATGTCACAGCTTCTTTCCGGTATGCCGTGGTGGTATGTCGGCACACGGTAACATGTTGTGAGATTGTGTCTTGTGGGTACAGTTGTACACCTCTTGTCAGAGTAAAACTATTCGAATAGCCGTGTCCGTGGTTATGGGCGGTCAGCATGATTCACCGTGATTAGTCTCATCATAAGAATTTGATTTAATGAACTGGTTTAGTTCAGGTGGTTTAGTTGGGCATGTTTCAACGTGGTTTAGCGTTGGACAGTGATGATTAATATTGATTAATCTATATCTATTGTTCTGTATTCACATTGTGATTTGAAAATGCTGCTTTATGCAAATAGCCTATAGCTTTCCTTTTAATCATCCTGCATCATATCTTCCTATTGCTATGGCTTGTTGAGTACAGTGGGTAGTACTCAGTCTTGCTTTACTTTCCCCCAACCACTAGAAGCAGAGTATTATTCGGATGGAGATTATTCAGAGGAATATGCTTGTTGTTGCTGTTGAGGATGCCCGTGGACTTGGGAAGATGCTACGCTTAATCGAGAAGATCAAAGTTATAGATAGTTCGATTATTTAATTCCGCCGCATATGTAAACTTATTTATATTTTTGTAAGACGTGGATTTGTGTATCAACTTTATCGTTTGTGTATCCTGACTGGTCCTGGACAAAGATTTAATATACACATTCTGCTTAAAATTCGGGTTAGTGATTTTCTGGGCGTGACAGCTAACAGATTACAAAAAGTCATTTTGTCTTTGATAAGTTAGAATCAATATGGTTTCATTAAAGAAAGAACCATTCAGGATTGCCTAGCCTAGAACTTTGAATTCTTGCATCAGTGTCATCACTCAAAGAAGGAAATTGTTCTTTTGAAATTAGACTTTAAAAAAGCCTTTGACACTATAGAACATGAGGCTATGTTAGAGGTGATGAAGGCAATGGGATTCACTGATATTTGGTTAAACTGGGTATCAAAACTGTTCTCTTCTTCTTCTTCTTCTTCTTCTTCTTCTTCTTCTTCTTCTTCTTCTTCTTCTTCTTCTTCTTCTTCTTCTTCTTCTTCTTCTTCTTCTTTAGTTCTTTTGAATGGCATTCCAGGAAAAAAAATCATTTCTAAAAGATGTGTTAGATAAGGAGATCCTCTTTCTCCTCTACCTTTTGTGCTTGGTGCTGAATTGTTGCAAGCTGTCAGTAATAAATCACATCAAATGGGTCATCTTTCAAGGCCAATCCCTCTGGTTGATTATCATAATTTTCCAATAGCTCAGTATGCTGATGACACTCTTCTCTATGTCAAGGAAAGTGGTAGATAATTATTTGTTTTAAAAGCTCTTTTGCAAACTTTTGCTCAAGGTACTGGTCTCAAGGTTAACTATCACAAATCTTGCCTCATTCCAATTAATGTAGATGAAGATAAGACTCAAATGTTGGGAGAAGTGTTTAGGTGTCAGATTGGTTCATTGATTTTTACATACCTGGGCTTACATTTGGGTACTACAAGGCCAAGAGTGGTTGATTTTGCTCCCTTGGTTGACATAACTGAGAGAAGGTTGTCTGCTAACTTATCTTTTCTCTCTTATGTGTAATTTGAAGTTGCCTAAATTGGTGATAGAAAATATTGACAGAGAGATAGGAGGAATTGTCTTTGGAGAGGATCTGATATTAATTCAAATAGAAAATCTTTGGTAGCCTAGGATGTAGTTTGCAAACCTAAAGTCAAGGGGGGACTTGGTGTTATTAACCTTATGGTTCAAAATCAAGCTCTTTTGATCAAATATATGGATAAGTTCTACAATAGGAAGGATCTTCGCCCTGGGTTAGTTTGAGCTCCAATTATCCGAATTGTGTGCCTCATCTGGTCAGCCTAAATGGTTCCTTCTGGTGGAGAGACATATGTAAATTGATGGATATTTTTAGAGGAATTTCTACGTGCACTTTAGGCAATGGGGCCACTTGTTTTTTCTGGGAGGGTGTTTGGAATGATGGTCCTCCTCTTTGGTTCAGAATGCCAAGACTATTTTCATTTGCTGCTAACAAGCTGGTTTAAGTCCAGAACTTTAGAGGAACAGACTTGGAAGATAATTTCCTTTTGCATTTGTCTCAGCAGGCTTATAGTGAATTTTTGGAGGTGCAGAGCTTGATGAATGAGATTAATTCTTCCCAACAGTATTATCAATGGGGTTATTTGGGGGAATCTCTTATGGCTTTGGAAGAGTAAGGTCACTTCAAAGGTTAAAGTGTTTTGCTAGCTACTTCTTTTGGACAGATTAAATACCAAGTGTATGTTTGATCATAAACACTATGCTCCAAGTTGATTGCGATCTGTCTTGTGTACTTTGTCATCAACGACCTATTGAAACTCTGATGCATCTATTCTTTTAATGCCCTTTCTCAGTCAATTGTTGGAGCATTTTGGGCTTAGTATGGAACACTTTGATCAATCTTCAAAACAAGATCTACAAAACAAAGCTGCCTATAATGGAAAATGTTTTATAGAGAAATTTCTCTTGGGATCTTGGAACATACGGATGCAAAGGAATGGTTTTATTTTTTTAAACATAAACCTCCCTCCTTGTCTTTCTGGAGGCAACTCCTTAAGGGAGACCTCATTCTTCTCTTGTTTAGACTTAATAAGAGTGACAAAGATGTAGTGAAAAATTGGATTATTTCTTTGTAATTCTTTGTATTTTTCATCCTCTTAATAAAATCTTTCAAACAGTTGTGGCTTCCCTTGCTGTGTTCATGTAAAAAAACATTTTACTAATTAGTCAACTTACTTGAAACTTTCAGCGATGTACTCCCTCCATCCAGTTTGATCATCCTCTAAGCAAAGGGCACCAAGGCCAAGGACACCAAAATATTCACCATTCTCAAATTAATCCTTAACAGTTAAGGTGATCCATTGCTTTGTGCCCTGTGAACTGCCCATGTTTTAAATATTGCATGCCATTGTAATCTTAATTGGTTACATGCAACATATTCAATGATGTACGTTTACTCTTTGCATAATAAATGAAAAGATACTTGTTAAATGATGATCATTTTGAGAAGACCTCAAAAAAATTAGGGGATGATCAAAATGGGATGGAGGGAGCATTATCACTCTCACATTCCAAAGCATTTCTAGATGTGGCATTTAATCTCTATCCGTCATAAGTGCAGTCATTCACAACGGTTAATAAAAGTTAATGCTACTTTGAAAAACAACTAGAATATAGTTAATGATTGCTACAATCTCCTTGTTTGGTAGTATGAAATTTGCTAGAAGGTAAATAATCGGAAACGAATGGAGAGTAGGACAGGAGGATAAGATCTCATGACATTTTAAGAGATTAAGTATGATAAAGAACCAAAGATGAGTTAAAATTAGTTCAAACTTGCTCGTCTCCAATACTTAAATGCAAAATTTGCTACAGAATACTCGTTTGTGGTCTTTGCTGTGAGACATCCAAAGAACGTGTATCTTCTTGTGGACACTGCAAAAATATGGTAATAGTTGTTGGACACCTGAGACATTATTTTATTATTTAAGGTAAAAACGGAGAGAGAAAGAGTGTTGAAAGTACCAAAATGCACCTGTGTAGGATCGAGATGTCGACTAGAGGGGGGTGAATAGGTGATTTAAAATTAAATATCACCTAATGAAAACAAACTAACCTAAGTTGCTAGACTCGCTGAGGGACAAGACTAAATAAGTAACTAAGTTAAGTTTTGCAATTCTAGGGTGAAAGTGGCTCAAGTATGTCACTAGGAAAGTAAATCACACAAGTAAATTAAGTCTTGCAATCCTAGGGTGATATGGCCTCAAATATGTCTCTATGAAATGTAAATTGCACAAATGTAAATGCACAAAGTAAATGGGACAAGAGACAAGTAATTTTTCACCGAGGTTCAGAAACACGCCGGTTTCCTACTCCCTGTTGAGGCGAGCCCAACTCCACCGCTCAACCACGAAGCCACCACACGCCCCCTTCGTCAAGGGGTGGGCAAGGTGGGAGCCGGCCCAAGGAGAGGACTACCCAAGCCTCGATCACTAGGGGTAGTTTTCCCTTCACTCCGAAGGTGGTGAACTCCAAACCACTCACAACCACCGCTGGGCCTCCTCCACAATCTTCTCGGAGAGGTCACCGGGCAACTCCTCCACAAGACGTCTAGGAGGTGGCAACCTCCAAGAGTAACAAGCAATGACGCGGCTCGGAGATGATCAAGTGCCACACTAGCTCTACAATGAAGCAATGCACTTGACTCTTGGCTAAATCAACACTCAAACACACTAGATGGATGAATACAAAGTTCAAGAGAGTGTGAGAGAGGTGCAAGGGGTGTATGCAATTGAAGTGGGTGCCAAGAGAGACCCCTTGCTGCTGATGGGGGAGTATTTATACTCTCACCCACCAAAACTAGCCGTTGGGGGCGAAATCCCCCAATTTTGTGTACTGCCGGTCTGACCGGAGGTGTGTGGCCGGTCAGACCATGCTACTCTACAATGGCTAGTTTTCTAGCCGTTGTAGGCCTGTCATTGGGCCCATGGCCCTGGCCGGTCAGACCGCAGTAGGGTGCCCGGTCAGACCGGCCTCGGCTCGGTCAGACCGCCCCCAGCTCGGTCTGACCGAATACGGCTCCGACGGCTCTGGATCAGCCATCCCAGAGCACACCGTCCCGGCCACCAGGGGGCCGGTCAGACCGCCCATATGGTTCCGGTAAGACCGGCCATGCACACCAGTCAGACTGCCTCTATTGGGCTGGTCTAACCGCCCCTGGTCACACAGCACAGTAAGCAAACAAAGTGATATGAAATGAGCACAAGTCTAAATGCAAACATGACCTAGTGTGATAATTTAAATCATCTCTTTGATAGGTCATTACCCCTCTTAATAGTACGGCGAAGCAAAAAAATTAAACTAGCAAATTTGATCGCCCTACACCTCGATCAATTTCAAATTAAGGCACTAGTTTACCGTCATCGTTTCTTCGCTTCACGCTATCAAAGTTTAATCCATCGATAATCATCCATGCGCACACATGATGTGATCCTAACTCAAAATATATATCTTGATAGAACGGTTAGTCCACAATTAGCATTTGTTATTAATTATCAAAACTAATCAACAGGGGGCCTAGATGCTTCAACCTGGACACTTTTCTTCTTTCTGCGTCAGCTCTCTTTTCTCTTCTCTTTTCTTTCTTCTCTCTTCTCTTCTCTTCTTCAGCGAGGCTGGGAGGCCGCCGGCGACAAAGGGCGGAGTGGTAGTGAGCGAGCGCAACAGCGGGTGATCGAGGGGGTAGACGTCGGGCGGGGTGGTGGCGGCGGGCGAAGTAGGGAAGGGGCAGCATCCTCCTCTCTTTCTGCGACGACATCCCGTCGTGTCGTCCTTTATTGCCGCCAGCTCTAGCTTGCCCGGTGCTTCGACCCAATTCGCATTGCGGCGGCAGCCACCATCAGCGCCAATTCCGAGGGCCACCGCCGGAGAGCGGAGGCAGTCCGACGTGGTGGTGAGCTCGTTCGCCACGGGGGGCTCGTGGCATGGGGACGTTCGCCACCGTCTCCGCCGCGACCGTGACGCCACACCCACGAGCTCGTCTGCCACGAGGGCCCGTCGAGGCGATCGCTGCTTCTGCCACAATGCGGCCGACGCCCACCGTAGCAACAGGTGACCCAGCTGCCGTCGAAGCCTCTTGTTGCTGCTGGTTTTGGAAGGGATCGGGTGGAGAAAGAGCAGGCATGGTCAAACTTGTCCTTTTTAAATTTCATTTTCCATACTTTTCTCGAATATAATAAAATAATGTCTCGAGTGTACAGCAGCTAATTATCATATTTTACAGTGTGCACAAGAAGATACATGTTATTTGGGTGTCTCATATCAAAGACCACAAACTTTATTTGTCCTGTAGCAAATTTTACCATATTTAAAATGAATGAATCTCACGGGAATTTGGTAAGAATCGAACTAATTCCCATGAAATGGTTGTAAAATTCATTTCTACGTTCCAAAAACGCCACGTGATCTCGTGGGAGGAGCACAAAAGCAGGGCCCCGATATTTGTGCTATAGGATCGAGCTCGATCAGCTAGCTGCTGCAAGCGTACGTACGTGGATGAGCCCCAGCGCTTGATCGGTCGATCGATCGATAATATCCTGAGTTCCTCTGAGATTTTGACGTGATCAAGCTAGCTATCTAGCCTTTAGCTGATTCGCTAGAACACTCACTCAATACTACTGCAGTGTGCAGGTTAGAGCTAAGAGAATGGACGAGAGCTGCGAGCTGCACCAACGAGAGGCAAGCAGATGGCACGCCTGCCGACGGACGAGGTGCGCCACCTGTCGAAATGCTACTAGCACTCTCTCAGATTCCATGATGGGAGGGGTGGGACGGGTTGTTCCAAATTTACTACTCCGTTCTTTCATCCCAGTATGTTGAAAAGATAAAAATATCAGTTTTGTATTTTGATTGAAGGGTAAAATTTTTTATCGTGTCACATCGGATATACGGATACACATTTAAAATATTAAACGTAGTCTAATATTAAGAGTGTGTTTATATCCAAAAATTTTTGGCCAAAAATATCACATAAAATGTTTGGACACATGCATGGAGCATTAAATGTGGACGAAAAAAACCAATTGCGCTGTTTGCATGTAAATTGCGAGACGAATCTTTTAAGCCTAATTGAGCCATGATTTGACAATGTGATGCTACGGTAAACATTTGCTAATAACGGATTAATTAGGCTTAATAAATTCGTCTCGCAGTTTACAGGCGGAATCTGTAATTTATTTTGTTATTAGTCTACGTTTAATACTTCAAATGTGTGTCAGTGTACTTAAAAAAAATTTGGCCAAAGAACTAAACACGACCTAAAACAAATTAAAGGTTCTGCTTGTAAACTACGAGATGATATTATTAAGCCTAATTAAACTATGGTTAGTAAATGTTTATTGTAGCACCACATTATCAAATCATAAAGAAATTAGCCTTAAAAGATTTATCTCACAATATATACACAATCTGTATAATTAATTTTTTTCTATATTTAATACTTCGCGCATGTGTCCAAACATTCGATGTGACAGGGTGAAAAACTTGCCAGGGGATCTAAACAGGCCCTCATATAAGCTCAAAGAAATACATTTTTAATTACAATTATATATTTACAACATTAAAACATTAAAGATTAATTTTAACCAATAACATAAAGAATAAATTTTTACTACTTATTTTTCCTCTCACATCCTCATAAAGCAAAATTTCTATTTTATAGAGGCCAAGTGTTTGTTGGTAACCGTAGCAACGGTGTTTGTATCATCTATTTATTTCTTTCTCTTTTCATGCCACCAAGTATTCCCAATAGCCAATGCTAATAATAATTGCACATACCCTAATCACTTCTGAAATTTATTGAAGACAAAGATTAAGAAAGAGATGAAATTAAATGATAAATGGTTGTGATTGTGGTTGAGATAAGAAAGTGTGGGTGAAGAAATTAAATAAGAGATGGTTATAATTAGTTGAGACAAGGAAGTACTCCCTCTGTCCAAAAACACCTAATCTAGAAGTGGTGTTCAGATTCGTTTTATTAGCAGGAGTAGGTGTAGAAGTTGCTATATTAATTTCGAAACAAAATTCAGTTTATATATTTTAGGATCGAGAGTCGAAGAAAGTTTTTTTTTTATACTAGTTCTTTGTTCTTTCAATTCATGGGTGTGCATCAGTGAGATACCCGGGGTGGGTGGCTTTTCAGAGTATGGGATGCGGCTTATCGATCGTGCATGGAGAACGCAAAAGTGAGGATAAAAAAGAAGCTAAGGGAGAAAACGCAGTTTGTTTTTGTAGTGATATCTGGAAAGTGAGATTAGCATGTTTCTCTTTTGACATGCGATCCCTTTTTTGTTGTCTGGTCGTACTAGATAATTAACTAAGCTAGATCACAGTATAAGTCTATCTATAAACTCTCTAGTTAAAAGTGAATATTGTAACCTAGAATGAACATGCATGTTGAAAATAATTCTATATATTTATATATACTTATATAGTTTATCCTACCAAGTATAATTAATGTTATTTCTCTTTTCTTTCATTAAGCTTTTGGATCATACATCTATGGTACAAATTGTCTCTTCTTTCTTCTCTCACAAAACTATACAATCTCAATTATTTTTAGGCTCAAAATTTATAAGTATCAATTAAATATAAAATATGTTAACCTCGCACTATATAAAACACAGGAAGTCATTTTGTTTGTACATATTATGCAACTCAATTTTCTGCAGCAATGTAACGTGGTATTCATTTAGTTAAACAGACAAATCCTTCCCAGTTATTACAAAATCTGGTAGTGCCAATAATTCCAACCTCGCTAACCGTGGATTTTAGATTGCGGGCCTATTTATCTCGTAGGATATAAGTAGACCAATCCGGAAACCTATTTTAATTTACAGATCATTTTTGCAAACCAGTTTATAAATTGATGTGCTCGAATAATTTATAAATAGGTTCATGGGTCAACCCATTTACAACCATAATCTATACATGTGCATTGACCACCTAGCAAACCCGGCCCTCTTCTGACAGCTGGCCATGATGCATGGTAGTAATTACTAGGATTTGCCATAATATTGGTTGGGAATTTATTTGTTAGAGATTGGAATTAGACCAAGTGCCTAGTGGGAAGAGAGATTTAACAAAGTCAGAGGCGCCTACCAGTAGTCCACTTGTCCAGCATTGACAAGATCACACACTTGCTTAGCTTGGCCCATGACACCAAATTATATATAGCCTAATTCATTTCTCTAGCTCTTCTTCCTGTAGGGCATCTAAACTTTAAGCCACACATGCATGATCATGCCTGGCCAGTGGATGTTGCTAGGAGTAGGAGGGTAGCAATGGTACGACCAAGAGTAGGATGTGCTCTCTGCACAGATAATTAGCCCCTTGTTTTGAGTTCTACCATGATGGATTTCTAGCTATGTGTCTAACAGTTGTTAAAAGGAAGACAGCATCAGAAACATGAAGAAATAAAAGGTCACACTATATATAGATACTTTTGGGATTAATTAAATTAAATTGATGGTGTCCATAGTGACCCTAACTCAAGTAATGGTGTTGATCGCGTTCAATGAACATGATGGAAAAAGTGACCCTAACTTAGGTTGATAGTGTATATGTATGTAGGGCTGTCAAAAAAAGCTCGAGACTCGTGAGTGCTCAAGCTTGGCTCGTCTAAAACTCGATTTGAGCTTGGCTCGAGCTCTTAACGAGCAGAGCATGATCTTGAGCTCGCGAGTTTTGTCAAGCCGAGCTCAAAGCCTAATGGTACATGCATGGAACTTTTATGTTTTATTTGATGAGTAGGTTATGTATATAGATTATTATACATTTATGTGAAAAATTAGTATGTTTTGATATCATATATTCTCCTTTCTTCTTTCTTCTTTCTATAATATGATTAACTTAAAATTATTGTTTCAATAAAAAAATTCAAATCATCAAATGTACATTATCATATACTACATTATCATATACTCGGGTCGAGCTCTTGAGCCTAACCGAGCTCAAGCCAACCTGCTTGAAAGCTCGAAACTCGGTTAGAGCTTCTATCGAGCCCTAAGTTTTTTTTTTGTTTCCTAAAATATAATGAATTTAAGGTTATTTACACATAGGTATAATATTATTGAAAGTATATGCACATTTTTATTTACACATAGGTGTATACCTAAATGGGGAGGACGCGAGCGAGGGAGGCGACCGCGCGCGCATTAATTACCCAGTCCCAGTCCCCTCGCTCCCTCAGCTTGCAACCCCTGATCTCCCGGCTTTACGGATTGGGAATGCGATGCCCACTTGCGGGTATCGATCGATCTGCCACGTTTGTCGATCGATCGGCCTCCAACGGCCGGGATTGGGAAGTTGGTGGTGTGACAGGCCACAGCCGGTGCGATTTGCCCCTGCAGATCGAAGTGATGCTGATGCTGCTTCGCATGCGTGCTCATGGAGAATTTCCTTTTTGGCGTGGGTCCAGTTGACCTCTCCCCATCATCAATCCTCCGTCTTTCTCCTCCATCCGGCCAAGCTTTGCAATTGCAATATTGCATGCCGGCCTTGATCGAGATCCCTCTCCATGGCTCCATTATTGCCTCAACATAATATTGTTCCTTGATCCATGAGTCACCATCATGTAGACATAATGAGAGGGACACGCATGGAATACTCTTTGATTATATGTAGCCTCAAACCAAAATGTGGTGCAATTATGTTCCTAGGTACTGATTGGTAGGGTTTTTCTTTTTCTTTTTGCTTTTTGTCCGTGGCTTATAATCGGAAGACACGTGACATAATCAACAAAAAATAACTTTAAAATAAAACTTCAAGTAAATTTCATTAGAGGTACATGAACTTGATAAGTGAGTATAACCTACTACATAAACTTATAGAATACTTGTTTCGGTGCACGGACTTATCTCGTGCGTGCAAGACAAGGACAACGACACATTGTGACTAATAATGCTGAGTTGGAATCAAGTTAGAATGGCGCGCACACACATCTGGGGGTCATGGGGCATACTATATAAGCGAATGACCTCTACTTGATATTTATTTTTGTTCTTCCATCGTTTTTAATTCACTGCATTCTTCATATTCTTTCACTATATGATCACCATCCCCTGTTATACATTTGACTGAGCACATGCATATCTAGATCGCATCATGCTGATATCTGTACCTATGTAGCAACCTGACTAAGGTTCAGCTCGGTAAGATAAAACATAGCATACTCATTTGGCTTTGGTTCGGATGCACAGGACATTGTACCGAAATGAGTGCTCCCTAAATTTATGTACTAAGTTCCACCCACCTATCAAGTTCGTGTACCATTGATGCAATTTACTCTTAAAACTTTTATATTCTATTCATAGCAATCTGAAAAACAAAGCTGCTAAATTAAAAATTAGCAAAAAAAATCCTAATTAATTCTAAAATCAGTATTTACATTCAAATTTTCTAGTGATATATACAGATAAATATTTCTTGTCTGTTTGTAAGAGAAATAATGCTTTGGTTTAGATTATTGAGCGAATTATTGCCGTAAATCATCTACTTAATTATAGGAATGAATTAAACTTTTAAAAAATATATTTAACAAATAATTCTACACAAGTGGTTTAAGCAATGCAGTCAATTAATGAAAATCTTTCAAAGAAAATATAGTTTTTAAAATATGGAGCAAATAATCCGGTGAATAAGATAGAAAAGAACAGGACCTAAAGAAACTTTGTGATGTTTTACGTGTTTGGCGGATAGTTCGGTGAAGGGTTTCTTGCTTTGTAAAGAAATCAATTACAGAAAATATCTGCCTGCTAAGTTGCAGGATCAGCACAGTACAGTGTCCTTGTCCAACCTCTGTCATTTGCAATATTATCCATGTACTACACAAGTCTAAAAAACATCTCAATACTCTAATGCATGCGCATCCAAAAGGAAGTGGATTGATAGATTCTTTTCTTTATAAACACATATATTTGATTGCAAGATCCCATCATGTTTCCCTTTTTTTTCAGGTGATCCTAACCAGCATCTACAATGCATAGCAGCTCTGAGCAGCTTCTCAAGGAAGAATTTGAAGCACGTTACCTCTCAATAAATACAAGTCTCTACATTCCAATGTCTATAAAATATTGATAGGAAAACCTCTTCCCTCCGTCCCCTAAAAACCAACATAGTACCAGATGTGACACATTCTAGTACTACGAATCTATCGAGATAGATTCGTAGTACTACAATGTGTCACATCTGGTACTATGTTGGTTTTTATGGACGGAGGGAGTATATTATAGCCCGAAAAATATTATATAGTCTACTTAAAAGTTGCAAACTGTAACACTCGGCCTCATCTTTTCGCTTATGCATATACTTATCAGCCAAAATTTAAATTTTCAACCTTAAATTTAAAGCTAATTTGAGGTTTTTTTTCATCGAAGTTTATTTTTTAGCCTTTGCTTTTAGATCACTAAGAACACGTATATAAAAGATTTATTCACATATTACTTTTAGTTTGCAAATATGCCATTCAAACAATGGGGCTCGTAGGTATTCTATCCATCCTAAGAATGAAACCGTGTTAAATTAGATGATTCCTTAATTAGGCAGTCAAGATGGTAGTTTTTGTCACCATATCCTTCCATAAATAAGTGATTTTCATATTTATAAAATCTTAGCTCACCAACGAACCAACCCACCCCAATTTCTCTGTGACCACCCTTCCATCACTATCTATACCTCATTTAGTAAAAGACATCATGGTTTTTCTAAGTATACATACGGTCTTTAAACTTGTAGAGACTTATAGAGGTGTATCATCCAGGCAACTGAACTCTCAATATATTTTTTTTTGTCTCTAAACTTATTTTAGGTGTCATATAGATCCAAACGAATTCCATCCCATTTTATATGCTAACATGGCATGTCACGGTGCACCTATGTATCGATGGGACCTACCACTGCTACAAAAGTGATTTTTCTGTACGAGGCCCCTTGATTTTTGTAAATGGATCATAACTAGCGGCGTTTGCAAAATCGATGGTCATTTTTGCATGCGGCCCCTTAAGAGGCCCGTATGAAAAAATCGATTTTTCCCATACGGGCCTCTTAAGAGAGCCGCATGCAAAAATGAGCTCACTTTTGCATGCGGCTCACTTAACCGCCCGCATGGAAAAATCGATTTTTCCATACGGGCCACTTGAAATTTGAAAAATTTAAAATTAGTGTATCTCAATCATATGAACTCCAAATTAGATGATTCTTTTTTCTAAATGTTTCTAAAATCATGCTCTATCATTTATTGTGTTTTTACTGCTATTATTTTGGACATTTTTTCTTGTGACTTTATTTTATCAATTAAAATTTTGAATTTCAAAACTTCAAATAATATTTTGAAGCAGTAATTGATTTCAGCTGAAAAAATCATCAACAACAAAGTTGTATAACTCATCAAGATCTATAACTTCTATTTTAGTCATTTCTTCATCCGACAAAGTTATTTATAAGATTGTTCACAAAATGTACATCTCTCTTATAGTTTTAAAAACTATATAAGAGATATGTGCATTTTATGAACAATCTTATAAATAAATTTGTCAGATGAAGAAATGACCAAAATAGAAGTTATAGATTGTTATTGATAACTTTTTCAGATCATTTAGTATTTGAAAATGTTGTTTGAAGTTGTTATAATTTGAAATTCAAACTGTTCAAACTAAGTCATATAGAAAAATGACCAAAACAAAAGTTGTAGATCTTAATAAGTTATACAACTTTGTTGTTCACAACTTTTCCATTTGAAATCATTTATTGCTTTAAAATATTATTTGAATTTCTTATATTTTAAAATTCAAATTTTATATAGCTCAATCAAACTCGGATGGAGAAATGACCAAAAGAAAATTGGTAGTTCTCCAAGAGTTGTACAACTTTGTTTTTGATAACTTTTTCATATGAGTTTATTTAATATGATAAATTTTATTCGTAGTTTTGATATTTTAAAATTAATTTTTTTCCCTCCTCATCCCTTCAAATTTTTTCATCTCCCCTCTCCTATCCAGATATTTTTACCTCCACTCTCCCTCTATCTCTTTCTATCCTCTCCCCTCACTCTCTCTTTCTTTCCAACTCTCTTTCTCTCCTCTCCACTCCACGGGCAGCGGTGGTTGGGGCAGCTCGGCCCGGAGCTAGCAGCAGTGGGGGGAGCTAGCGGCGGCGGCGACATCGGGCGGCGGCACCACCGCCATCTCCTCCTCACCGCCGCCGCCGCCGATGACGACGAGCCGACGGGCCAGATCCGGCGGCACCGGGCCTCGTCCCGCCCAGATCCGGCAGCGGGCGACCTCGGGCAGCGGCGCCACCGCCCTCTCCTCCTCAACGCCGCCGCCGATGACAACGAGGAGGCGACGGGCCAGATCCGGCCGCGCCGGTCCTCGTCCCGCCCAGATCCGGAGGCGGCGGGCCTCGTCCCGCCCGGATCTGGCGGTGGCCTTGGGCGAAGAGTGCCGCGGCGACCTCGGGAGGCGGGAGCGGCCAACGGTGGGAGCGGCAGCGGGCGGCGGCGGCGGGAGCGGGGACGGGTGGCGGCAGCGAGAGCGGGGACAGGCGGCAGAGCCGAGAGCGGGGACGGGCAGCGGCGGCGGGAGCGAGAACGGGTGGCGGCAGTGGGAACGAGGACGGGCGGTGGCGGGAGCGGCCGGCGAGCTCGGGTGGCGGCTAGGGTTTCGTTTTTTTATTTCTTTTTGGAAATTTATTTTTTTGGCGATTTTTTCTCTTTGCATGCGGTCGGCTTAACCACCCGCATGCGAAAATCAGATTTTCACATGCGGGTGCCCTGGCCGCAGGGTAATCCTAATAGGCGGGTGATCACTCCCAGCGATCACCCCCCTGCCCCTCCCCTTCTCCCCTACGTTACCTCCTTTCCTTCTCCCCTTCTTGTCTTACTACTACACCATAAATATTTTAATTCAAATTCAAATTTGAAACGGGTATGTAAACTTTTTACTTATAAACTTTGGGTCTACAAACTAATATTTGAATTCAAATTCAAATTTGAAACGGGTATGGAGACTTTTGGCCTATAAACTTTGGGTCTATAAACAAATATTTGAATTCAAATTCAAATTTGAAACGGGTATGTAAACTTTTTACTTAGGAAAAAGTGCGAATTGCCCCCCAAACTATCGAGGTCGATCGAATTACACCCCCGAACTCGAAAACAAGACTTTCTACACCCTCAACTATTGAAACCGGACAAATAACCCCCCTGACTCAATCCGGAGTGGTTTTGGGTCCACGTGGCAGTCCAGTCAGCATTTTTTTTAAAAAAAAAATTAGTAGGCCCCACATGTCAGTTCTCCACCCCTCTCTATCTCTCTCTACTCTATCCAAATATCTCCCTCTCTCTCTTCTCACCATCACGGCAGCGCCGCGCGAGGACAGGAGCAAGCAGAGCTTGCTCGGGCGCTTCGTACTTTTTACTTATAAGCTTTGGGTCTATAAACTAATATTTGAATTCAAATTCAAATTTAAAACGGGTATGTAAACTTTTGACTTATAAACTTTAGGTCTATAAACTTTAGGTGTATAAACTTTAGATGTATAGAAATACTATATATAAAAAATATTTGAATTCAAATTCAAATTTGAATCGTATATATAAACTTTTAACTTATAAACTTTGAGTATAAACTTTAGATGTATAAACTTTAGGTGTACAAACTTTAGGTGTATAAAAATTTACTAAAATAGAAAAAGTAATGCTGTGCCAAAAAAGGAAACCAGGTGGAGGGGGGCAAATCTGATCGCTACCAGAACGGTAGGGCGATCGATCGCCCATTAGAACTTCCGCTGGCTGCATGCAAAGATGGCCATCTTTGCAGACGATTTGGCGCATGCGGCTGGCCCAGCCGCATGCGAAAATCGTTGCCGGCCGTATACAAAAACATATTATGTAGTAGTGTACTACCTCCGTCCCAGATAAAAAGCAGCCTAGTACTACAACGTTGTTGTGGACAAATTGTCCACATTCGTTATAGTACTGGGTTGCCTTTTTTTGGAACGGAGGGAGATAGTATATGTCAGTCATATAAAAAATAAAATTAAAAGAGAGAAGAGAAATTGATGCTTTTTCTTTTTTAAAAAATAAAAATTTAAAAATAGAAGACAGAGAGAGTAAGAAAATGTTTATATTTTTTTTCTACATGTGACTGATAGGTGGGTCATTTTCGACACGTAAGCGTCACCATGGATGCCATGTCTACATATGTAGCAAGTTGGAGCCCGTTTAGATTTATATGACACTCATGATAAGTTTGAAGATCCAAAAATATATTTTAAAAGTACAGGAACCTAAATAGCATACCCATATAAGTTTAAGGACCATCCGTACACTCTTTTTTTTCCTTAATATCTATAGAATAAACTAAAATCTCTTATGTCATTGTATGGAGGTAGTACATAGCTGACACGGCATGTAGACCATGTGGTCACTCGCTTGGGTTGACTGTGCATGGTTGGTGCTTGGCACCGACCAAGGTCCAAATTTTGCCATGCATGGTGAAAGGCAATAACTGAGAGATGGAAAATTAAAATAATGGACATTGACGTGTGGAGAAAAAAAAGTCATATCTAGCCAGATTTTTCGCTGGGAAAGGCCGAAGGAGGCCATCCGAGTATATTAAGAAGTTACGAAGAAAAACACGACAGAAGCTATCAAGGATGGACGTGCACGAGGCACCTCCAAGAACCACACGCTAACCACACAAGCACAAACCACTGAAAAATAGAACCGAGCACCAAAATGACCCCCCGCTAAGCGTGGCCGATCGCCGCCCAGCCTACAACAACACCACCAAGGTGAGACTCCAAAAAACGATGCCCCCAAGGAGGTCACGACATCAAGGACGCCGCCATCGCCCATCTAAGAAAGATGTGGTTTTCACCCAGAGAGAACTCGCCAAGAAAGAGGGAGAGGTATCCACGACAGCGCCCCCAAGAGGGTTACGACATCCGAAGGCGTAGCCGCTGCCGGCCCGGTGATCACCGAGCGAGGCTTACGCTTGAAACCCCTGCAACCTTTCAAGTAGTTTGTCGCCCATCAACTCAGTAACCACCACACAAGCATTGGCAGCGCGTGGCTTCCACCAAGACCGCACCGGCGCCCCTCCGCCGGCCGACTTCCGAACTTGCCGCAGAACCCTGCCGCCAGCTCGCTGCATCCCACCGCTCCTCCCCTGAGAGCTGGCCCAGGCCACCTTCATCCCGCCACCCGCCGGCCTCCTCGCCATGTTCGGCCAAAGGAGAACCTGGGACTGGACAACGTCGCTTCGGCCGCTTGAGCTTCCCCGGCTGACCAGCAGCCACCTCAACCCAACCGAAACTCCCCACAAAGAAGGGGAGGAGCTCAAGAAGGGAGAGGGTGCTGACCGGCAACGAGAAAGACGACGCACTGCCGCCAGCTCCCTTTGCACAGCCGCTTCTCCCATGAGCACTGACACCGGACCTGCAACGCCAAAAACCGGCCGCCGCTCAAGGTCTCCAGCGCCACCACCGTCAAGCGTCCTAGCCGCCCGCCCACTGCGCCTCCTCGTCGCCGGCAGCGGAAGCCAAGGAGCGAGGCGCCGCCGACGGCACCGGTTGCGGGAGCCTCAGGGCGTCCCGCCGCCGTCTGGCAGCCATGGCGGCCGCGAGCTGCTCCGGCCAGATCCGCCTACAACGGCGTCCGCACCGGCGCCCCCACCGGCGCCCAGTCCCGGCCGCCGCGACAGTGCCGACGCCCCTCCGGCCGCCGTGGTGACGCCAGCGAAACCACCGCCGCAGCCACTCTGCCGCTGCGTCCTCGCCGTCGCGTCGTCGCGCCGCCATACCGGCCAGATCCGGCCTCAGAGGCGCCGGATCCGCCGCCTCCCCACGCCGGCCTGTTGTCTCCGCCTCCGGCCGCTAAGGCTGCTAAGGTCACCATCGCCGCTAAGTGTGTCAACTATCTAGCCAGATTGAAAAAGCATAATTGGTTTAGTGGTACACCATGGTTAAATCCTAATGTCCACAAATATAACCATATACATTCTTAGTACAGAAGTCTTAAGTTTATGCTTCCATCGTCGTCAAAAGTGAATCTATACAATATTCGACAATTTTGAAAAACTTCTAATGTGACTATTATATAATTATGGTGTCATTTTATTATAATTAATTATAATGTAACTTATGTATAAACATAAAAGGAAAGACTGGCGACGCAGTTGGCTACCACAACCGGCGCCTAGGCTCGATGTCGCCGGTTTGAACCCCCGTGCACGTGAGAAATTTTTTTCCTCCCCGTAGATCTCAAAGCGCATCTAACGATCCAAAAATCACAAGTTTTCCTCCTGATTTTACAGCAAATTAAACCGTACGTTGTCAAAATATAGCTAGCCAGTTTAGCTGTCATTATGGTACATTAATACTTCATAGGATTACTAGACCGCGACCACAATGCTTCATGTTACAGTAGAATTCTCTTTTCATATTGCACCCAACAAACAATGTAGCACCTGTGGAAAAACGCTTAGTACCCCGGTTGGTAATCCCCTGTAGTCCCGGTTTTTCAACCGAGACTAAAGATCACTATTTTTAGTCCCGATTCAAATACCTAAAACTAAAGATCGATCTTTAGTCCCGATTGCTAACATAAAAACATTTTCTCCCCTAGCCCCTCCCTCTTAGCCTCCACTCCTTGCCTCATCACTGTCCTCCGAACCTCCTCAATAATCCCAAGTCTTGGGGGTGCTTAGAGCTCTCCAACGGCTGAGGTCGAGTGAGCTCATCGGCCTAGACTCAAGCCGAGCCTGCGAAACCTTGGGAGTTTCCATGCAGACTCAGCTAAAGCTTGATCAAGCTCAAAGTCGACTATTGAGCTAAGCTCATATGTAGTATACCATATATTTTAAGGATAATATATTGTTAAAAATAATTAACTTTTAGTTTATCACATTATAAAAGAGGAGAAAATGGAATAAGATAAATATATGTTGCAAGATTACAAGGTACTTCATTGTATACAAATGGTATATTTGATCTACTAGTTTATTAATAAATCAACCACAAAAACATATATATACTATTATACTTGTTTGGAGCTCTAGCTTAGCTCATTAAAGCTCGCGAGGTTAGGGATAGGCTTGGGCTCGGGTTGTATGGAGCTCAAGCCAAGCTTTAATCGAGTGTGCGTAGGATGAGTCGAGTTCGAGCTTTTTTGACAGCCCGATGTCATGCATCATCCTCATTGTGGTTTTTATACGTATTACCTATATATTCTCAATATCTCATCACCTTACAAACTATCTTAGATGAAATCTTGCTAACCGAATTCCTCCTCGATTAATTCCTCAGGTGAGATCATAATTGGAGTTCATCTAAATCGATCGGTTCCTATCTTTCACTTTAGTCATATTCCTCTCGATCATCATTTTTTTCTTGTCTACTAAATATCTCTAGCTAGCAAGATATGGCAATGAAAGTATAGATGCATATTCTAGACTTCGGTCCTTTTGGCCTTTTATATATTCATCAATCATCATGGTCTGATTGGATCACTCGACACAGATAAAAAGATTCTAGCTTGCGTTAGCTCACGGAAAGGTTTGATGCTAGCACTTAGTAGTTTCTGTAAGCAAACTATGGGGACAAATTTGCTAGCACATTTTATAGGGTGTATTTGGTTTGCTCCCCAACAAGTTCAATTCCTCACATATAGCTACGAGGATCCCAATCGCATAGATACCCATATCTAAACAAGTGTGGTGGAAAGTGTGTAACTTATTAAGAAATGAGTAAACTTTACAAAACTCCAAGTATTATTATTTAAGTTGCACAAAATCACAATGGTTTCATTTAGCAACCACTAGTACAGAACACTCAATAAGTGTTGGTAGGGAATAATCTCACTTAGGTATCGATTTTTCAACCGGCACCACGAAGATGGAACTAATGAGAAGGAATCTATCGACGGGAGATACTCATAGACCAGATAAATAGGGTATTAGGGTACGTTGATATGAGGACCTACACGATATCAAAACAAACAAAAGACAAGGATTATACTGGTTCAAACCCCTCGTGAGGTAATAACCCTAATCCAGTTTATCTGAGATTGATATGGGAAACCACATAGTACAAAGAGAACAGATGAATCCGATGATACCGACGAGATCCTTGTCGAGATAGTTCGACGAGATCTCCCGGCGGCTTCGGCTTGTGTCCTTCGGCTTCGTAAACTATGGTCGGTGTGTTGGCGCTATGATTCGATGATCCTGAACCCCCTCTGAGGGTGTGCCTTTTATACCATGAGTTGCCTTAGTCTCCAAGTAGAACTCGGAGACAATGAACTCTACACGATCTGGAATAATCCCTGTCCTCTCCGAGTAGGACTCTGTTAATCACCAACCTGTGAGGATATTTTCCATAATATCGTGTATACTTCCTTATCGCATACGAAAATATATCGTATAGAAGATGGTATGCCAATCTTGCATATTCGGTAAATCGTAGGATAGAAGATATGCCTTATCCGTAACCTTGACAGTAGCCCCCTACTTCAATTTAAATGAACTCGCATTGTCATCCATGACTTCTCTGCCAACGTTATCACACCCTTCTGATCGTTCTCGATGGGAACTGAGAAGACACCGAGTTCTTGATAATATTGAAAGAAGTTCAATGGTCCACAAGTGAATTTAATTTGAAGTCTAATCAATCTGTCAGCAACAGGCTTCAGAAATTTCCGGCGGCAATCTCTCTCCTTCCCTCGAAATACGAAACGTCTGGTAGTACGCTTATATAAAGCGATTTACTGGATCCATTTCGAGTCTGCTCGCCTCCGAAGCTTTCCAACTTCCTTGCGCTCGGACTCTCGGTTTCCCCAATCCTCAAAAAAAAACCCTAGCTTTCTTCTTCCTCTCCGGCGGTCCCATCGACGGCGATAGATCTCTGGGCATCCAGCACCGATGCTGTGGCGATGAAGAAGCTGCAGGTGGATGGAGCACTCCCCAGCCGCGAACGCCCGGAGAGAGGACGGAGGTACTGTTCCCCAACCCATTCTAGGTCGGATGGCAGTGGTAGAGGACTTTGTGCGATGTGGTTTCTTGCCTCCGCCTTCCGAATTCCTTCTTTCGATCTTGAACTTCTACGGCCTTTCCCTTCCGCACATCAACCCCAACTCCATTGCTTTTCTGAGCATTTTCGCTCACCTTTGCGAGGCCTACGTTGGTGTGGTGCCTTTCCTTGATCTCTTCCGCTACTACTACGAGCTCCGGTGGATGGAATCCAACAGAATCTCAAGATGTTGTGGATTTTGTCTTCCTGATGGTATGAAGGCGGTTTACATCCCCTTCCAATGCCCATCATACTGGAGCCAATGGAGGTCGAAATGGATTTATCTTGAGACATAAGACCTCGACCCTATACTGATCGTCTCGGAGGACAAGCCTGAGCATTCTCAGGATTGGACCACCAAGCCTTCTCTGACCCCCTCACTCCAAGAGTTTGTCAATACAATTAGCAGACTGCCAGAACGGGGTTTGACTGGGTATGAAGTCGCTCAAGACTTCATTACCCGGTGTATCCAACTGCTCCAGGCTCGTACTCACCCTGCATTTGACTACATGGGGGAGGACGACGAGACACGGATCTCGACGCGGGGTACTCATTCTCGTGTCATCGTCTATATGTTTCTTTTGCTGTCGTCGTACTCATATTTATCCTGAAATGGTCTTGTCTCCCTTTGTAGATCTTAGCAACAAGACAGTGGCTCAATGCGTGGGGCAGGTGCTGATAAGCGTTGCGTCAGGTGCCGATGAGCCGTCGAGTGCCGTCTGCGAGTTCACCGACGCCGAGAAGTCCGCCATTATCAACGTAAGTGTCTGACTCCATTTTGTTCACTTGTCTCCTCTTGATTTGGGAAACGAAGTGACTTCATCTCGTACAGGCACTACCCTTGGCGGATGCCATTGGGCCCCTCGCCGACCACCAGGCCGCTGCCTCTTTAAAGAAAAAGATCTCCCTGGAGACGACGACGGCGCCGGGATCCGTGACAAGCGGCAACGGCACCAAAATCCCTAAGAGGAAGTGGGCCCTCACTGCTCCTGGTGCCGGTTCTCATTCTCGAACGAGCGGCTCCGAGGTGAGTGCCTTTTCTTTTTACTCTCGGTATATCTTATTTCCAGCGAGAAGTCAGCTCTTATTTGCCTTGTTACTTAGGGTACTGACGATCTCCCTCTAGCTCCCAGACTGCTGAAGAGGGCCAAAACCAAGTAAGTGAAATCTCGAGCTCTTGTTCTCGGAGTTATAACTTCTGAGTTTATTCTGTGTTCAATCAGCACCCCTTTGTGTTTTTATCGACAGGGCCTCCCTAGCGTCCTCAGCTCAAAGCGAGGACCGTGTTGCGACCAGCGCATCGCCTGTGGCCGCCGCAGTGCGCACTTCATCCACCGCCCTCATGCCGTCTCCGACTCTGCCACCGCCGGCCTGTAGCGACCCTCGTATTCCACTTCCGAGGTAGAATACCGGTCTACGTCTTATTCCTTAGTAAGAACCAACTTACCAAGAACTGAGCACACTAGAGTAGCATAGCAAAAACAATTGCAGCGAAACCCATTAAATAAAAACCATAAGAAATTAGTTTTTATCAAAATAATAACACTAACAGTACCTTGCTCCTCTATATCATCATCACCTTCATCATTTAGTTGATGTAGAGATATGCAACACTTGATCAATTTTTGCCAAATCTTCTCTTCACCTAATTCTTAGCTCAACACTACAAGGAATAATATATAGGGGATGAGTACGAATGGTACTCAACAAGTCCAACTATAGCAATCCAACAAATATATGCCCATAATCCACCTGCATAATACATATGTCCAAAGCCACCATAATCCAACAAGAAATATTTTATGCATGTTCATAAAACAGTGTTGTAAAAACTCATATTAAGTAATTATAAAATCTACTGCATATAAGGCACCACAGGTATTAGAACCTCCGATAGGTTCCTTTCCTGTCGCGTTCGCAGTTTCTACCCGAAACAGGGAGTGACATATCACAATTCATATACTTTGCATCGGTGTGTCGCTGTACCCACAGACGCCTTAAACCTTTAAACGCCCACGCCCGTCGGCGCTTGAAGCACACTTCATGATGTATGCCGGTAAGGCTAAGGTCATAAGCTTTTCATCAATCCCATCTGTCAATTATCTCTGCGAATCATTGGATCCCGCAACAACGGCGAATCATTGGATCCCGCAACAACGGCGATCCACATCATCTAATCGGATTCCGCAACAACGGCAACCCTCATCGCTAGGCCACGCTCACAGGATTCGCGGAAGTCCTTAAGCCCGTAGGATAAAGCCATTAAGAAAGAACTACTAAGCTAGTCTGTCCCATCCCAGGTCATATAGTCGACACGATCTCTACGACGCTTGAATGCCATATAACAGTTGTTATTTAACCTTATGATGATAAATATATGCAGCTGAACCCCAGCCACCATGGCAAGTTCACAATACACCTATATATGACCGACTGCTCCACCAGCCAATCCAATCCATCAACATATTTATTTTAATTATAGAAAGTATAATTTAATGAAAGGTGATACATATAGATTGCAATTATGAAAATATAACAAGAGTTGGTCAAAGGTGTTGGACTTGCCCGCGATACCCAAAATTGAAGATGAATAAATCAATCAGAAATCCGAGATAAACGCCCAACTGAAAGAAACAATAAAACACAACTAAACATGAGAATGTTTATATTGAATACGATGCACATGATATGTCTTACCCTAATGCACATGCTAGATATATATAGGTTATGGACTTACTTTTATAAACTTTTATTTTAAGAAAGAGTAATTATTGTACTTAAAGAAATTTATTCACTATAGAGATTTTATTCAACAGCCCTAAGATATATTGCTTTCATAGAACTAAATATATTTGTTTGCTTAGAAAAATAGTTTATAAGATATATTTCAAGAAATACTTTTATTTAGATTTATAATATGAAAGATTTGGTTGCATATATATTTAATTCAAAAAGACACACTTTAATTTAATTTAAAAATCATCTGAAGTGAATTAAAATAAGTAGCTGTATTAGAATATGCAATAATTAAATTTGAATAGTTTAAAGAATTTAAATGTCATATATTAATTTTTCTTTATTTTCTAACTCTACCTCCAAATTTTATTAGCCCAACTACTAAATCCCAATAAACACAACGCACTTAGCCCACTTAGTCCACCATCTTCCTCTTCTCTCCCTTTCTCGTTCTCTTTCTTTTTCTCTCGCTCTCCCCTGCGCCGCCGCATCCTCAGGTCTCGCCGCCGCTCCACCCCACGCCCGCCGCTGCTCCCTGCCTCCGGCAGCCGCCCCGCAGCCGCTGCCGGCCTGAATCGGTTCCGTGGCTCCTCATGAGTCTGACCCCAAGCTAAACCTAACTTCCAACCTCCTCATCCCTAGATGCAGCCACCGGCAAAACTCCGGCGAGGTAAGGATTCAGGGGAAGTTCCCTGGCTTCCACCACTGCTACAACCCCAACTCCTCTCTTCTACTTCTTCCTCCTCTAATCTCTAGTGTTTTGTACAGTCAAGGTGTTCTCCCCATTTTCTGCTACTGATTTATGGTTGTGATGCACTGTTGATACTTGTAGACTAATCCTAATGGTCAACTTGATGACTCTATGCTATGGATTGTAGTTCCTAGTTCTAGGATTCTAGGTCAATTGATTTGCTAGATTTGATGATGCCTATATGCCCATGATGAATGAATGCTCAGATGAATAAACCTATGAATTTTATTACTGAAATTAAAATCACACTAATTTGATTATATCCTTATATATGCTTATGAATGAATTGAATGAATGAGTGCGCATATAAACAGATTAATGACATAGTTATGCAATAATTTAATTTCCACTAACATGATTATGTTCTTATACATGCTGACATTTAGAAGTAACTGAAATTATGAAATAGTAACACACTACATGAACATATCTTTATAACTGTTTCACTAAATAACATATTAAACCACCAAGCTGCATAGTTTGATAATTATAATAAAATATATATACCATGGATTATTGACTGTAGTCCATAAAGCTTGTTCTTGAGGTTAGCAGATAATGATTTGTTTCATTGGATGATGTACTGCTACTATCTATGCCTTACAGATCAACAACTCAATTTATGCAACAATTTATTAACATAGTTGATGAGGGGAGGATTAAACTGTTGATCAGATAATAAACAATTGCTCCAACTAGTAATCTATTTTACTGGAATATGCTACTACATGTTCCTCTTTATTTTAATCTCTTCAGAACTTCTACAATTCAGTAAGGTTTAAACAAACTCTTAACTATTTATGAAATCAGGTTCATGGTAAATTTTAAAATATGAGTATTAATTCCTAAGTCTAAGATTTGATTTGCTCTATGTATCAAGTATGATATATCTGTATGAACAAGATCTGAATTTCTAGATTTGATAATAGCATAAGTCTGATCACATCTATATATATATATATATATATACATACACATACATACATGTACATATAGATACATATACATACATGTGTATATGTACATATAGATACATATACATACATGTGTATATGTACATATAGATACATATATACATGTGTATATATATCCTACTGATTTCTTGATTTATCACCAGAGCATATTGTTGTCAAAACGACAGCTGCATACGTCGAAAGACGTGGTTACTCAACAGTAGTTGGAACAGAAGTAAAGTGTATTAAATTGAGAATTTTTCTTGGGATCCCCTATTACATGGCCCTATGAGACTATTTATAGCCTTATTACAGGTTCTTACTACTAGGGTTTTGGTTTTATAGGGGAATTTACATGGTTGCCCTTATGAAAGGGACACTTACGTGGGTATACAGTGTAATTGAGGTTCATGGGCCCCTAATGGGCCATCAGGCGATCGTCGGCCCAATAGACCCTAGGCTTGATGGGCCAGGATGGCTTCTTCGGTCCTCGCGGGGCCAAACTTGCTACGGCGAAGTCGTCTCCCTTCGGCATATACTCTTCACCCTACATCCTTCGCCCGAGAGGCCTCTGGCTTCGCGAGGTGCCCGCGCGATTCCCCGCCTCTCGCCGTCCTTGTTCCATAGTCTTCGCCGGGGGGGGGGGGGGGGGCTTCGCCCTGACTAACCTTGACGTCTCGGGCTTGAATCCTCACTGGTCGCATGGTTTCGATAGGTTTGGTTTGGTCGAGGGGCCTCATGCCATACCGCCAACACATATGTTGATGTACAATGAAATTTTTGTTGCAAATGCATTTCTATGCTATCCAAATTTCCTATAATCAAAGCTAGGTTCTTTGCATCACTAATCTTTTCCTTGTACTGGACAATGATTTCCTCCAATATCTATATGAAAATATAATTATGCTCAACCAGAAATAATCTTCTACTTGTCATTCAGATAAAATTATTTATATCCTACTAGTTACATGCACTGTTCTGCAACTCAAACAATTAATATGAACATTTTTACTGAATCAAATATGCTCTTGTTCATCTTTAATGGATGCAAATGCAACACACAACTCCTACACATACTAGTATATGCGTCACATAAGATTCATGTCATGATACGATTTCAGTTTCATTTTAATCTTCTGATTACCTGCTATGGTTTTAAGTGACTGATATGTGGTTCCCTTCTCTTGTTCTGTAGCTGCTCCTCTGGATTCTGATTCAAGGATTCTCCTGATGGAACTCTAATTTCTCCTCTTTAAACTCGGGCACCTCCAGATTGATTTGTACTATGGCATACTAATCCTGGAACTAAAGCCCCTTTCTTTACTTGAAACTCAGGTACTTCTTCTTGGCTCTTATTCTACTGGTACTGCTTCCTGCCACCCTTCTTGATCTACTACTGGCGATTTTCTCCCTCCTCTTGAAACTGATCCTCTTGCTGGATTTTTGCTCCATCTTGCTTCTTGACTTGAGTTTCTTGCTCCTTCTAAATCTCAAGCAACCACTACTTCTCCCTGGCTGCTACGACTGAAAAGGAGTGTGGTTGTGGTGTTGAACTACTGCATCAGCTATCTCCTCTTTGAGCTACAGCACTTGCTTCTCCTGGAGCTGGAGATCCTGCTCCATCTACTGCTTGCTGGATTATCTTCTTCTTGCACCATTTTTTTCTCTTCCTTACCTTCTCACTGATTCTAATGGCTGCACTGGATGGCTGGTCTTTGGTCTCTACGACCAGTGAGCTGGCTGAATGAATCTCACATATAGATATTCTCTATGCAGGTGAACTACTGTGACTAGGTGACTCACCTGCTTTAGTTTGGTGGCTGTTTCACTGACTGACACCTAAGCAGTGCTTGATCGGTGGGGTAATGTGGAATTTTACTAAATTTTTCTAGTTAGATAAATTCTGATAAAATGAGGTACTTTTGCACTTGAGTCCCTCGGGGTCTCTAAAATTGAAGGATACTCTGAGATTAGGGACTGATTTGTAATTGTTCTAGAACTCATAGTCAGTTTTGCAAGGTTACCAATTCTCCATATATTTTTGGTAGATAAATTTGTGCTTCTATATGATTTAGCCGTGCATCTATTTGCTTGCTGGGATTAAAATAATTTGCTCTAGTTTTATTTTCATTTTCTCAATTCCTCTATTGATTTCTATATAATAGTTATGAGTTGAGTATGTTACAGAACATGTGCAAAGCATAATATGGATGTATGCATGCATGTATGCAGATATACACTGATCATTTGTGAATAAAGTGTTGTAACTTTATGATTTTTATTGTGCATATGTGTATCTCTCGGTGACTACTAATGTGCGCTATAGTTCATGGTTAGCAACGCGGCAATGAACCAAAACTAAATTATCCCACTCCTACAAGGTTTACTCTAACTAACAATAATCAATTATGCATATGGAGATGACTTGATAAATAAATGACAAGAAAACAATCGAAAAACCATTTAATATCCAGAATAGAACAACAATCAACATATTTATAGGTCCTAGCCAGCATCGTGGCTCAATCAACATCTCTCTCAGCCAGTGTGACCAAGTCATTAGCATGACTAAGACTATAGCTAAAATGTGGGATGTTACACGACCGCTCCTTTGTCGGGTGCGGAGATGCTAGCGGAGGCCTGACGCCTTCTCGAAGCTGGTACTCAGGAGGTGCTAGCCGAAATTGCCCAGGCAGGTACCCGTGCTACGTCCTCGGACGAACGGGTAGCCCAGCTCGAGCAGGAGCTCGAGGTGACGCGCGACGACCTTTAGAAGATGAAGGATATCGTGGCGGGGAACGAGGCACAGCGCCAAGGGCTGGAGAAGCGGATGTTGGATCAGGGAGAGCACCTGGAGTCAATCCGGGATGCTCTCCGCAAGAACTACACTAGCCTTCACCAGCTCGTGGAGGAGCTCGGCGCTAAGGTCACGATCCCTCCGCATGGCGATGAGACCACGCTGGTGTCCTCCTTGTGCAACCTGGTCAAGGAGATGGAGAAGATCCCTGGCAAGCATGTTGCCAAGGTCGCCGAGGACACCTGCACCGGCCTGCGCACAGGCGCATGTCACGTATGTCACGTTCTCGCGTGTGTCAGGCTCGCGTACCCCGAGATCGACCTCAAAGAGGTGTTGACCAGGGGCGGGGCTGACGACACGCGCGAGGACATGATGTCGGAGGTCGCGGAGCTGGGGGAAACCGTTCTCCTCCCTTTTTATAAGGAGTAATACGTCTTGTCATTTGTTTTCTCCTTGAACTCTGTAAACACATTGGGCTTGTATGGTCCTTGGACGGAACCTTTCCCTTTTGGTTTATTGGAGTTATTTTATGTGCTTTGTAGATGTCGCGATATCGAGGACGTCCAGCAAGGGGGACGTCCTAATACTAATGTCGTGTCCAACGCCGCGATTGAGGCGCTCGTTCCAGATGTTGAGGAGAACGCTCCGATTGCGCGGAGCATCGATGACGTTCTCGCACCATCTGGTTCAGCACTAGTCTCACTCCTATTGGTATTTCTTAACCTTACAAATAAAATCCGCAAGCGCATGGAAAATACCGATGTAGCACTTCACCCGGGACCGGGAGTATTCTCAGGTATCGATTTCCACAGGGAACGTGTGTGTCAGCTCTTCACCAGGTTCGTCCAAGGACACGAAGCTAAGGATAGGCAAATGGTAGACATGATTCACTAGTGAGAAACAATGTCTATGAAAAGCTTAACTTTAATCCTAACGCGATACTTCGGGCACTGGCCAGCTCATTGCTCCCAGATATCACTCTACTACGTACCCGGATAGGGAGGACTTAAGTGATCTTGAGGGCTGTCACCACCTCTACAGTCACCACACACCTATTGTGGGATATGGAGCAAACACCGGAAATCAACTACCTAGACACTGCGTCTAAGCAATTAATAACTTACTTTAATGTTAGCTACAAACTAAAGCAATCACTATATTTTACTGGATTATAGTGAACGATGATCCCGCACACTGATTAGGAACTAACCAAGTGATAATTCTCAACAAGCATAACTAAATTACTCGAAAGATATTTCTATTATAATCAGAGTAATTAACAAAGCAAAAGAAATAAGAAGAGGATTACCGACAACTTTGGAACTCCTCCGACTTCTTCTACTCTACTCTCTCCCTAATCTATTATAATAAAGTACAATAGAGCCTCTTATAATTCAGCTCAAGCTTAGAGTGTGTGAGTGAAGTGAAGAGGTGAAGTCTTTATGTAGGGCAGGTATAACGGTTGGGAGAAGGCGAAATATCCATTCTATCCTCCAACCGCCATCAGGGAATCATCTGGACCGGTCTGACCCAACAGGCCCACTTTTCAGCCTGTTGCTCCTCCTCAGCCTCCCTTATCTATTTCTTCGAGTGGAAGGCCCATTTGTTGATGTTTTGTGTAGTTTTTGGCCCACTCATTGTATGGATAGGATTTCACCTCCACTTAAGTCTGATTTTCATCCCAACTTCGGCGGTTTATTACCTGCATGCATATATACACCAACACTCGTAGAATATGTTAGAATCAAACCTAATCACTATGTTGGATGTTTTATTCTTTCTATTTATGTAGGTATTGGCGACATAGAATTGGCATTTAATAGCTGCCAACAAAATCCCCCACACTTATCTCTTTGCTCGTCCCTGAGTAAAGGTTAGACCGTTAGAGCTAAAGTTCAAAATAAAATTCTCCAAGATATAATACAAGCACATAAATTATTCATAACTATTCTCATACCTGTGAACTTCAGCGGTGGCTATCTTACCATCTTGAGTGATTGGTAAATGGAACAACCGTGAATCTAGTCCTCCTCATAATCTATATCAGACTTTTGGGGTTTTATAAATTTTTGAAAATCAGCTTTTTCTCCTCAAAATGACTTACCCTCAATCACTCGAATTTTTTGCAACGTCGGTGGATCCTCACAAGGCATATTTTGCAGAAATTATTCCCTATTCTAAAGGCTGTGTATGTGGAGTTTGGTAGGAATAATTCGGAACACACCTGCATCATATATATTGCAAAACCAAATATATGGACTCAAAAAGATAGTCGATCATACTCTTGGATCAAATATTGCACATTTTTGGGTGGAAAGTGTATGATTGTGGAAAGAATGAACAATAAAGAAAATGTTTCTCCTTTGTATATACCTACTTCTTCAATTTTATCCTTCATAATTGTAAAGGGGACATGGCTATTTTCTTTCTTTTTTTTCATGTTGCTCCATATTTTGGAAGAGCAAAATATTTTTTTTTCATAGCCATGTCTTTTCCTTCTTTTCTTTTTCTTTTCCAGGGATTTTTCTTAGGAGAAGAAGGCACAAATTGAATGGAGAATTTATTCATCAATTTTTTTTAGTGGTAGTGGAAATGGATGGAACGGTGCCAAAATCGAGTTGGAAAACCTATCGGTTACCTTTGAAACATATTTAACAAATCACCGTTGCTTGGTCTACCGCTTCCCTGGCCAATGAGTGGGGTTTTATATACTAGACCTAAGGCCTGACTAATCTTATCAATTGACTTGTTTAGAACAGTTATAATAGCAAGATATAAGCCAGCTGTAACCACATATCAAGAAGAAAAAAGAAGAGGAAAAAGAAAGCGGGTTACAGATTTGTAGCCGGCTGCAACACGGACTCCAAGACGTTATGTGTGTATGAGAGGTGGGACCGGGTATTAATGGTGTAGTATATTTTTATAGTTAACTATTGTATGAATAGACTATTAAATTAGCTATAATTGATTTGGAGCCAACGGTTGGCTATACTATTAAACTTGCTCTTACTACTTCATGTTTAGCCTACCTTGAGTTTTGGGTGGTTTGCTAATTGAACGTGAGACAAACTAATGTATATTTATGTATCGAGTAGTAAAACAAGTAGTACATGTTACTGGCTGGCTATCTATTTAAATGGTCGGTTGCATGGTCTGTGGTCTGCCTTGTTGGTCAAGCTCAATCGTTAATCACGAGGCAACCACACCAGCTAGCGTACGTGAAAAGAACATGATCGATCTTCAATTTTTTATATAATTATTTTGTTACCTGTGATTGTTGTTCTTTGTGGCCTTTGTGGCCTTTATGGCCTGTACTATCTGCAGGTTGCTATGTTAAATGTCTTGAAATTATAGAACGACTTTTTTTAAAAGAAAAAAAAACTAAATTCAAGGAGGTGATCTACTGGAGAAACAACATGCACCCTACCTGCAAGTATGCCCAAGTAGCAAAATTCCACATCACCATCTAGATCGAAGTTGACCATCACTAGCTTCTACTGCGGTAGTATACTAAGCAAATGCTCCATCACATAAATAAAATTATAAAAAGATGCACTATTATTATTGTTTCTGAAAAAGTACAAGGGCATGTAAGTCCAGCCCTTCCTATAATAGTACATACATAACTAGAGAATTACTACAAAATTCCGAGTACACCGTTCTTGTCTTTTGGAACAATTTTTTTCCTGATCATTCTAAGGCTTAATTCGTATTCTCCCATCATTTTGCCCGTTCTTCTCCTTTTTGGAACTATAGTCATTTTCTCCAATTTTACTGCATTCCTGAGGATAAATCTTACTAGGGCAATTTGGCCTCCATTACCATTAAATCCGGTCATGCAAGCCCTCTTGAGATTGTAGTAGGGGCGATGTATAATCACGTCCCTAGCAGGGGGGTCCTCACAAATATCTGCACACGTCATCTGCACACAAAATTATATGTCACCTTCTGTCAATACAAACAAATCAATAGCATGACAACCAAGTGCACAAAATCTTCACTAGCTAGTGGCAGATATGCAATAGCCCCCCATAAGCTAAAGCAAGTGCATATAATTAATTACCAAGCAAGATTGCTCCTTAAAGCCACTTCACAATCAAGATACTCAACAAGGTAAAACTATGGATTGTTATTGATTTAAGTACATATCTTGTACAAACCTTCAATGGAATTCAAGATAACTAGCTAAAATAAATATGAATTATACCCGCATGATAATATTGTTTGGAAGAAATTTTATTTTAGATTTGAAATAAGATAGAACCAATATATAGGGCTATTTTGTAATATTAATATTAAAGTACAACAATATATAATAGAGTTGGTGGGTGGTAAATTCACTACCACCGGCATTGCCCTCTTTTAGAATAGTATAGAGTATAGATGATGAATTATTATGTGTTTTGTGCCAATAGTCGCATGCTAGCTAGTAGTATTATGTTGCTGTGTTTCAGCTCATGGCCACTTTGAGATTTATGTGATCTAATAGGCTGGCCTGCCCCCACAGTTCCAGTATCAAAATTTTGACTCAAGGCAATACTTAAAATTAAATAGACATATAAAGCAAGTGTGAGCACATTAGACAGGAGTAAAGTATAAAAATGAGATTACAGAGTATTTAAAACTACAAACAGGATGAAGGTGCAGATGGCATAATAACTCACATCCAAATGAAGGTCCACCAACAAAGGAGCAGCTTCCAAAAGATATGCTAGCTGCAGAACTGCATTTTTTCCAAAACGTTTAGCACTTCCAAAGGTTATCCTCATGGTCAGATGCCTTAAATTGATAAATTTAAGAGGGGGCTGTGTAAATCCAGGCATCTGAAAGACGTCAAGGAAATTCTGAAACAAATACACACACACACACATACTTGATTGAAGATTTTGGAGGGTATGCATTGGGATTAAGGTACCTGAGTCCTCACAAACACTTTCACATGTAGTCGCTCAACATAAAATCACTCACTCCTAGACCACTGTGTTTCCTCAAGATAAAATTGATTGTGTCAATAAACCCATTGGTGCTCAGCACTCTCTCCTGTCGATCAGAAGTTCCAAACAATTCTTCAGTGCCAAAAAGAAGATCAGGATGGAAAATCCAAGCTCTTCTGAACACACTCGATACCATGCTCATCTGAACAGCTTGCTTCAATGTTAGTTTTGACATTATCCTTGACAGAATGTCCTGGTGATGAGTGTGGACAAAACATCAGGCAGTCCCTAAAGCACATTTAGTAGAGTTGATCCTAAGTTTAACGTACATACCTCAGGGAGAGATTGAAAATCAACCCATTGTGATCTTATCCGCTTGCTGTTATATACTTCAGCACATGGGCTGAGCGCCAATCTCCTCCTTTTGTTTACTGGACAGATCCCATCCTCCATGTGTGCTCTTCTGGCTGGCATGCTACTACCTATGAAGACTAGAAACAATGAGCAATGGTTCAGGATGGCGCATATGCAAGAGTGCAAGAAATTCCTTTAGCAATGATAATAAACAATAAGTTGTCTAGCTATGAATCTTTGGAGATGATGCATTCCAGAGATTAGATGTTATCAATATAATTCTTAAACTTATTACGTAAACACAGAACAGCTGAAGTGCAATGGTAAGAGTTCGCTATCGCAGTTAGTATTTCTGTTCATTTGTAACCAAACAGGGAAAAAAAATGAGGAAAAGGTAAGGGATGATCTATGGGTTGTTAACTTGTTATCAAAGGACAGTGAAAAGAAAAGGATAAATAGCTCCTAATTCCTATCTGAGTGAAAACTAGAACGTTCCCAAGTTTACAACTAGAATATGCATGCGTTCCATGAAGTGAACAAAATTTGTCTTGGACAAAATGAGAATAAAATAATTTTCCTGAGAATGAGTTCAAACACTGGCATTAGTGGTGATAAACACCAGTATAGTCTAGTTACAATCCCACTTGTTATTTAGTCATGACAGATGGTAAGATAAATTCTCGCCAGTCATCCAAGCAAAAAGTAATCTAAATTTTCAATAGAGGAAGAGGGTGACTGTAATCCAGAAGGAGCAGCTTTTGCAATGACGTAATAATGCAGGTGCCACCAGAAACTTGAGTAAAAGAAGAAGAAGAAGAAGATTATGTCGCTGTTAATTTCAGGGGAAACGGTAGGTTTGAGATTTCCTACAAATCTCAAATAAGAGAGGATTCGGAAGGGGAGAAGGTCAAGCTACCTGCGGTGGTGGGCACCGGCGCCTGCTGTGGCTGTAGTGGAGGAGACGGGAGATCCATTGCTTTGCTGCTCAACCCCGTCCCAGTCCGTCCATATCTATAAGAAGAAGAAATATACTGCTCCTACTACTAATCCGGCTCGGTTCCCCTCCTCGCGAGACTCGGATCCAAATCTTGGTGGCGGCTGACGGGGAGGAGGAGGAGGAGGAGGCCGGGAGGGATCGGTGCCGTCGTCGTCCGGGATGGATGGGGTCACCGCCGCCGCTTCCAATGCTCCCCACCCCAACCACAAGGTCACCCCGCATTGCCCCGAAATTTTCACAGAGGGCTTGTTTAGTTGGAAAAAACAATTTCCCCGGATATATGACAGACACTCGAAGTATTAAATATAATCTAATAAAAAAACAAATTACAGATTACATCAGAAAACTGCGAGATAAATTTATTAAATCTAATTAATCTGTTATTAAAAAATATTTATTGTAACATCACATTCTCTAATCATAGTGTAATTAGGCTTAAAAGATTTGTCTCGCAATTTCTTGGCAAGCTATATAATTGATTTTTTTCTACATTTAATACTATATGCATATGTTTAAATATTCGATGTGACAGCGTGAAAAATTTTATTTGGCAACAAACAGACCCATCATTCTACAAAACTTATTTGTCTTCTCTATCTCTACTATTATAAAAATTAAACATGTTTTTACCGGTATTTTGGTACGTCATCCTTATTTGAGTTGTATTTGAGCCGGTTTTTAAGTTTTTTTTTAAATACAAATCCATATTTGAGTCAGATTTTAAGTTCGTTTGCTTTTAGAAATACAAAAGAAGTTGTATAAGAAATTTCTTTAAAAAAAACTTACATGCTAATTTGAGATGAAAGTTGAAGTCCTAATTGAAGCTCATGATTTTCTAAAAACAAATCCAAACGAATTCTCACATTAAATTTCATTCTATCTGAACCGTATAACAATAATAAAATTAAAATAACATTCACCCGTTGCAACACATGGGCGGGCATGTTTTCTAGTTATTATAAAAATTAAAAATATTTTTATTGGTACCTTATAAGTCATTCGTGTTTAAGTCGGTTTTAATTTTTTATTTCGGTTTTAATCTCTACTCCTCAAAATCCGTAATTTTAAAAATGACGAAAAACTCATGCGGGAAAAGAAAACGCCCACATAAAACGCGAAAGAAAAACATGGAAAAAAATTCCGATTCGTACCGGAAAAAAAAAGTGGCAAAAAATGCTGAGTAAAAAAAAAGGTCGACCGTAAAAAATAAAAAAATCGCCGACTCGAAAAAAAAATAAAAAGAGACGTGCGGAAAAACCGATTGGTATTTGTCCGTCTCTTTTATCCAGCATTTTTTTTCCACTTTCTTCTTTTTTTCCATCCGTCTTTTTTTCACTGTTCTTTCCGGTTATTTTGCCATCGCCTTTTCCCCTTTTATTCTTTTTTTTCTCCCTATTTTTTATTCGTATTTTTTTTGGCAAGCGAAAGGGTGTGCGCATGGTTGAAATTCTTTTTTTCTAATCTACTCGGTTTTTTCCGTGAACCCTAGCACCATGCCACCACCACCACATCGATCAACCTCCTCATGCTTTCCCTCCTCCAATCTATTGTAAAAATCAATTCTCCACTACTCCATCATCATTTTCCATATAATTTTTCTTTTCAGTTCCGTTTTAATTCACCAGATTCACTATTTAAAAGTCACCGTTTATATCCCACAGTTTTATGGATTCGCTCCAATTTTAATAAAAATGAAAAGAGAAGATTGAGTGAACCAAAAGCCCTCAACCAATTTTGAGAGATTGAGAAAGATTTGACCGGATTTGATGGGAGGATCGGTTCTGGTATAGTACTATACGGGACTGTCTTCCGGAGGTTGAAGATGGTATCCGATTGTGCAAGTTAGGCCTATAGTTCTACTTGTGTGCTAGGTTAAAAGAAGCAGGCTAAGCATAGGGGTAGCGGGCTAGGCCGAAACTGAAAAGGAAGGAAGAAAATGAGTTTTTAACCCAAAACCAAAGAGTATAATGTATAGCAATCCAAAAATATTTTTACCCGTTGCAATGTACGGGTATTTTTTCTAATAAAAAAAATAGGCTGCTTGCTCAGTCTTGTCTGTCTGAAGTTCACCAGTCACCGCTGCCTTTTTTATTTTTTTTCTTTTCTCTTACTCGGCTTATATTCTTTGTAAATGATGTGTTCTATTTGTAAATTTATTTTATTTTGAATTTGGAAAAAATGTGTAAAGAAGTATATCTTATAGAGCTATACACCTTAACATTCTTTTTAAAAATTGATATATTCTATTTGCAGATTTATTTTATTTTGAATTTGGAAAAGAATATGAGATGAAGTATATACTGCATGATGAAAACATTATCAATCATTCTCTTTTTCTTTCTTTTTTTTTTTTGTCTTTTCTTGCTTCTTCTCCTGGATGGCATCATCTGACATCTGGCTGTGAGCGGTGGAGAAAAGAGCGTTTGGTGGGAGCGCTGTGCCGGTGGAGAGGGAGAGGCTGCTGCACCCAGAGAGATCCAGCGTGCGGAGGTCGGTGTCCGCCATGGAGCGCATGAGCTCGGCAGCAGAGATGAGCTCCGTGCGGCGTGGTGACGGGGGAGAGGAGCGGCATGGTGGCGGCCGGCGGGAGAGAGGAGGGCGCCTCGCCGGCCTCCCCGCCTCTCCCTCTTTGCCATCCGGTGAAGAGATGGGAAGATAAAGTAGAAAGGCCGAGGTTGCTCCTTTACTTTTTTAGATCAAACCTACCACGTGAGTATCATGTCAATGTCACGTGGACGAAAACCTACTCAAAGGAGTCATGTCAGCTAAAATCGGGGACAAAACTACTGAGGGATCTTGTTTGCACCGTTTTGGTAAGTTGGAGCACGGGTTGCATCGAATCAAGGACGAAAATCAGACTACCATACCATATACAGCCCACATATCAAAGCCTAACAGAAGAGCCCACCTAGTCCACCTTGTTTCGTTCTCCTCCTCGCCGTCACGCTCTAGCGCCGCCGCGCTTCCTCACGCCGGCTACCGGACTCCAACAGCCGCTACTGCCAGGAATCGGTTCCCGTTGCTCAACACGAGGTGCCGCCGCCGGCCAAACTCCGGCGAGGTATGGACTCTAGGAAGGTTTCCAGGCCTTCACTACTGGTGCGAGCCCTACTCCTCTCTGATTCCCTTGGCCAATTGTCCCTGGATGCTCGACTCCCTGCCGCCGCAGCCGAGATGGCCGGTGCTGCCTGCCCCTGGTACCGCTTCCTTCCTCTACTCCCCTGCTTCTCCCTCTCTTCTTCTCTTTCTTTCTCTCTTCCCCTGATCCTCCCTCTCTCTGTCTCATCCTAGCTCTAACCCTAGCCGTCGCCCCGCCTCTCCAATTGCCGCTGCTGCTGTGGAGATGACTGGTGCCAACCACCGCGAAACTCCGGCGGCTGCGTCCTATCCCCATTGGTGACCACTCAAACTCTCCCTTCCTTATCTGATTCTTATGACAATGTTCTGGTGTGATGTTCTCTCTTGTATGATGTTGTGCTGTGACATGCATTGGGGATAATTATGGACTAGCACTAATACTCAACTTGGTCATGTTGTGCTGTGCTTATGGTGGTCTCTGTTGGTTCTAGTGATTTATTTGGTTGATGCCTATATGCTATGAATGGATAAATGAATGCTCACAATTCTGATGCAAGTGCAGTACTGAAATGAAATTAGAAAGGATAATAAAAAAAGTTACACTAACATGATTAAGTCCTTATATATGCTAGCATATAAAAGTAACTGAAATACCGGAATCGGTAGCACACTAGAATGATCAGAACCACATATATATGTTTGCATGTTGAAATTATCTAATTTCTGAAATTAGTGACACAGTAATAAAATCAGGTTTGAAAATAAGATTTATATTGAATAATGCAACAATTACATGGTTTTATACTTTGGTAATCATGGCAAAAACCTGCACTATAGATAATAGAATTATAACCCATGAAATCTAATCTTGAATACAAATAGATGGCGACTGATTTCTTTGAATGATTTATTTCTACTGTCTTTATGTCCTGATTATTACCCTATATGATTTACTGAACAATAGTTTAACTTATGAAATACTTTATTAGAATTTTGATAAAGGAAGAGTTTAACTACTGATAAACTGATAACTATATGTTATAATTTTATTTTGATGCCCTGTCCTAAACATTTTCTTTATTGTATTAAATGATTTGCTACAAAAACCTACTGTATTGCCCCCATAACTCTAAAGGCTCAATTTAATTTCTTTACGATGAAACCAACCACTGCATTGTTTCTATATGTTTTACTGTGTACAATTCTGAACTAGTGATGGCACCGAACTTCTATAAAGCTCCGAAGATTTTAAACAATCAAGTTATAATTAATTCCATTATTCTTCCTCTCAAGATTTATTATGCGGTTCTTTGATGACTTATGATTTATAAAGGAAACTACACATAGATATAAATCCTTAAATCAAATGCACTTTTAGATCACGTAAAAGATACCTCGTGCTGTTTGCTATGTAATTAGATGGTTGATCTATACTAGAGTTATCTTACTGGGAATCTATTTAATTTGTAATGATACTAACTTGCCGACAATTACTCGTCAAAACTATTCCTTGCTTAATGAACTAGGAATGTATATACTGCTCCAATTTAAATCCTGGTTTTGGTCTTCCGGTTATAGCTGAAGTGATCATACTAATTTTTACAAGGATGCATATATATACTATATAACTCACAACACATACTACTAGTATATGCACAGATTCAATTGCATGCCAGCAATGGGATTTATTGTTCAGGTTTAATGGATATAATTATTGCATGCACACAGCTCCTAAACATACTAGCATATGCATCACACAACAATCATGCCATGATATGATTTCTGTTCCGTTTTAATCTCTTGATTACCTGTTTAATGGCTCTAGTATAGCTGTGAAGGTTGGGTGATTCTCTTGCTGCGACTGTAGCTTCACCCCCTTACTGGAATTGGGCACTTGAATATTTCTCCTCCTTGTGCTGAAGCACCAGCTGCTCCTCCAGAAACTGAAATATTTGGGCACTTACTTCTTCTTCTTGAGCTGGATTGCAGGACCATATATTGCTCCATCTTCAGGAGGTCTCTCTGCTCCCTCACCTCAGCTTCTTCTGGCTGCTCTGATTTATATGGTATAATATGTGATAAATTTGATTGACATCTAGATCTTTTATAGCTCGATTTATGAAGTTACCAATGAGGATGCATAGAAGTAGTGATAGGCCCCTGGTAAGTAAATAAAAAGGGAGGCAAAGGAGTAAGGGGTGGTAGCTGGTGTGGTGTTTAAATACTATAAAGTTGAAAACCCGATGATGATAAGTTTCGGTTATTTAGAATCATAAGACAATTAGATGACTATTTAACAAGTTTTAAACAAAATTCAAGTGTAAAAAATTAGATAATTTTATATGGGTGTTAACCATTGAATCAAGTATATTTATACCTCTCCGTTGCACAAATATATGCGGTCGTGTCTGTAGTTATAGGGTAGTTATAACTATCTACCCTATAGTTCACCAACAAAGTCCTACATGTTATTATACATACTTTATTCATCAAATCCAACGGCCTCTATTCATCTATATCAGATCGAATGATCCAGATCGTCCAAATCGCGTAGCAACGTGTCCTCACCTTCACGGCCTCACGCCCTCACACCCCACCTCACCTCTGACCCCACGCACTGCTCCCCCTATCCCTGGGAAATTTAACTATTTGCCACTATTAGGTTTGGCAATTGTCCAAATGCCCTTCTTAGATTTGCACTTATTATTTGTCCTTAAGAGGTGGTTTCTTAACTATTTGTCACTTTTGTCCACGTGGCATGCCAATGTGGCAACATGGTGAAAAGCAATGTGGGACCCTCTGGTTATTGTCTTTCGCCCCTCCACTCCCTCAAGGCCTGCGTACTTCCTACACAACAGTACACCTGGCTGCCGATGAGTCGTGGCTGAGGCCGGGTGGATCTGGCTGCTCCACCGCCGAGGCCGTCGCAAATTCGCACCTACTCCATTGGGTCTCGAGGCACAGGCCCCTGCACCACCAGGGCCACAGCCTGCTCCAGTGCCATGGTCGTTGCCATCTATCTCGATCTGGAGCCAACCATCATTGAACCATTGAACTTATTCTGCAGCTAGCCATCATCGAGGTTGATCGGTGCCCACCAGCCCTCATTGAGATCGTGGCTTCTCCAGCCATGTACTCCAGTACTTCTATCATGAAATGTAGCTGTTCTTTTTCTGGCTGTTCATTCAACTCCAGGTTTGTGTACATTATGGCTTTTCTAATTGGTGTTGTCACTAGGAAAAAAAAAAGAGTTTTATCCATCTGATCTAATGGCGCTGAAAGTTATTTTCTTGCTTACATGAGAATTGCTGATGACATAATAGATTGGAGTTTGTCCCAAGGAGTTGTACTAAATCTTTCTTTGCTCGTGGATGCGTTTTGTTTATGTTTAGTGGTAGGATGGACCCTAGGTTTGAATGAATAATCAATCCTAACTAGCCGAATATTTAGCTTACATCACGGCCCATTAAGAGCACTCTGTTATGGCAATGGCATACATCTCACATACCATTCTTGGAATCAAAACAGGAAAAAATGCATAACATGTAGCTGGTGCACTAAATGATCTACTTCCTTGATTATAGTCTGATAGTTTAGTGCTTGTCATTGCAGATGATCTTGGTTCTTAGCCAATTGGATCACAAAAATAATGCAATATTCTGGTGCCAAAAAGGTGATTTCCATTTCTCAATTTTCTCAGTTGGACAGGTACCTTCAGTGTAATTCAAAGCACCTCTGAAATCATTGCCTCCGAAACTATTGAATTTCAGTTTATTTTTCCTTGGTCCAGTTTTATAATTCTTGTTTGGCGTTGCTTGCATGAAGAACGGTGCTATGCATTTTTTTCTTGAGTAAATTGCACATTGGGCTACACTTTCTTACCAAGGTTTTAATTTGGGCCACCCATTGAGCTATGTTTTCACTTTGGACTTGATAATATTTCATTTGGTTGCATCTTGAACCACCCCCACTATTCATCTCTTTCATATCCTCCTAAACTCTGGCTAGCTGCTGGGATCCAGAAGTGCTGCAATGCGCTCAGCTCTGCTGGTGTTGAGTTTCGAGCTCAAACTCCCGAGGATGCACACACTGCCACCCTTAAGCTCCTCCTGTGCTGCACTGTGGCCTAGCTTGAGCTCAAGCTCCACCCACAGCTAGGGTGGCACGAGCTCCATCCGTTGACACCTCTGATGCTCAAGCTCCACCGGCGTTGCGCTGCACTCGAGTCAGCTGCCGAGCACCAGCACGCTTTGCAACGCGCTTAGGAAGGAGTGCTTTTCTGAGAGGATGATGATTTGACAAGATAGTTGTTTTGAGATTGAGCTGTTTCGTTCAGTAGCGTCTTAGCCTCGATTATATGACTCTTGAGGTTTGATTGTGATGGGTTATTTGCATGAATTTCGTTGGATTGGCATGCATTCTTTGGCAAGCACCCAGGCTTGAGCTTGCATCATAGTTTTTTCTTTGTATATGTTCGTCCGTCCACACTTCGTACACACATGGATGCTGAGCTCAAGCCACTCAGTGCTGGCAGAGCTCGAGCGCGTGCAGCGTCTTTGGGTATTGGCTGGCCGGAGTTCAGGGAGGAGCAAGAAGGGATGGAAGAGATCCCAAAGTTTCACTTTGGACCACCCCTTAACTCATGTTTTCGCTTTGGACTAAATAATATTCCCTTAACCGTTGCATATCCGGTTGAGGTCTGTAAATCATGTTTAGAGAGTTTTGTTAATATTCAATGTTCCATAGACCATAATGTGTAATAACCTTGAGGTTTGATTCTATGACCAATATACATTGCCCCAGTATGTCAAATTTTTATGGTTATTAGACTTGATGTTTTTAGTTAACTGATATGCATCATATTACCAAATGTTGTACCTAAAGTTGGTTCTAATTAATCTCTTTCCTGGCTTTTTTTTAGTGATGCAGTTGGGTTTTATACGTGACAAATGGAGAAATGAGTACAGTAGTAGTAGTTGTACGTAGTTTTATATAAATACCGGAGTGAGATGGCTGGCTAGGGGTGGGTTCCACTCCCAATGGCATGGGCGAACACTGTCCGGTGGGGTGGGTCCCAGCACTTGCCATGGCACGCGAAAAATGCGGGCTACGAAAGGTTCCAGAGGCGTCGATGCGAGATCGGATGGTGCATCGGAATGGGTGGGTCCACAAGTCAGTCTCACCGTACCCGTACGGGACAAGTGAACAGTGTATAAATACCGCGAGAGGAGAGGATATTGCTTGTTGCTACAGTGTTCCATTCACCTTCTTCCTCGCCTCGCCGTGACAAGCGATCGGAGAGCGCCGAAAGGTGAGCAACAAAATCTCTCCCTCTCCTCCTCTCTTCTTCTTCAATTTAATCAGTGTCCTCGCTGCAGCGATCTTGTTGTTGGATGTAGTGCGAGTTGTGTTGTGGTGGTGTTTGCCTGCTCTGCTTATGTATGTGTTGATATCTTCTCTGGGAGATGGATACTTTTTTCGGGTTTTGGGTGATTTAGTGGTTCTGGTTGGTTTTCTTTTGCCGATGAATCGGAAGTGGCGGACGAGCACCGCAAATTTCATGGTGATCTCGGTTCGCCTCTCTCCTCTCCGTGCTTGCAAGTTGGAAGTCGACGAGCGAGTCATGCTCGTTCGTTTTCCACCGCGCGCCGGATGGATTACTCTGGATCATCGTGTAATTCTAGCTAATTGCTGGTGCATGTGAGTGTGACGACTGAGGTTGAAGAGTAGTTGTGCATTTGTTTTTGTTCATTCTTGCATTGCGTACGTGTTGCGATCGATCGGGTTTTGGTTTGATTTTGCCGATGCGCTAGTACTAGTAGTACATGTGAAATGGCCGGGCCCGGGCAGAGGGAGGCGGATGATTTCATCTCCATTATTGTGATCTCCGTTCGCCTAATACCTCGACGAGACGAGCGAGTCATGCTCCTCCTTGGTTGTTCGCTCGCTTGCTTGTTCATCCACTCCAGTAGAGTAGTAGATCGTTCTCGCTTGCTTGTCATCCACACCAGTAGAGTAGTAGATCGTTCTCGCTTGCTTGTCCTTGTTGTCATCCACTCCAGTAGAGTAGTAGATCGATCGCTCCCTGTTGGTCGGGTTTTGATTTTGCTGATTGATACGGCACGGGGGAATGAAGTGCCCTGCCGGCCGCGCCGTAGGAGGACGAGCACCGCGATTCCATGGTGATCTCGTTCGCCTTCCTCTCCATGCGCTGCGCGCGTGTTCTTGCAATTAACGTGTTCTCAGCTCGTTAAGGTGCAAGATTATTTTTACATATGTGCTCTGCTTTGGACCTCTGGTCTGGCTGTGATTGATTGAAATGCAAATTGCAAGTGCAGGCGAGAATGGCATGCCCCGAGGCGCGTCTGAATAAGGATTGCAAGACGGCGAGGAGGCTCGGGCTCCCCGTGGAGGTGCTGCGGGAGGGCCAGCCGAAGGTGCTCCATGACGCCGTCGACAACGTCGTGGTGAAGGCCGGATGGATTGTGCGTGTTTCAAGTGCCTCTGGGCTGGCGGCGGCTCTTGTTCAGGCGGAGAATCAAGCTCCTGCTCCTGCTCCTGCCGATCAGCCTCTTAGAGTGTTCATTGTGCCATACCTTCCTCCAGCGGAGGCGCCTCATCCTATCCAAGATCGAACAAGCCTCCGCCGACGACTCTGTACCTGGCTTCATCGTGATCAATCCAAATCTGCTGGAGACCAAGGAAAAAGCCCGGCTGGACATCATGCAGGAGATTTCAAGGGTGCAGAACATTCGTGACAAGTACCGTCACCCGTCATCACCAGCAACAGCAACAGCTCCACTAGCTCCAGCTGATGTACCCGACAAGCCCAAGCCCAAGCCCAAGGACCTCAAGGAACTCAAGGAGCAATATCTGCTTGCTCACTTGGTTGCCGGTAATATGTTCCTTCCGATCTACTCCTTACTTGATGATGTTCATCCTTCTTGTTGAATCAGACTGTTCTGTTTGTTCATTTCATTTCGTGGGATGCTATGTCTATCTTATTAGTCCTTGCCTGATTGATTATTACTTGATGATGTTCATCCTTGTTGTTGACTGTTCTGTTCTGTTCTGCTGATTGTTTCGTCCATATACTACTTACTAGTATCATGTGTTGTTGTTAGCACTAGTGTAATCAGTCTGCAGCCGTCTGTTGTTTGATGGAGTAGTAATTAACTTAATTGTTGTCAACTGCACTCTACTACTGTATGTGGAGTACAACATTATATGATTGCTGTAGTAATTAATCAGTGATGTGATGGTAATTATTCAAGTCATTCCTTGTGCAGGGCACTGGAGGATGGCAAGCAACATTCTTGAATACGTCGACAATTTTCTGTTCCAATCATTGAGGGAAAAAGATGAGGAGGAAGTGAGGATCGCGATGCAACGGCTTCAAGACGATCTGCAGAAAAAACACCATGGAAGTCAGCACAGTGTCCGAAGGATTGCTCATGAACTACTTGGAATTGCCACACTGAGCAAGTGGGAATATAGGAAGGAACTACCCTTACCGACAGCTGAGGATGGAATGACTATGAAGAAGAAGCTCAAGTGCCACGCAAAGAAGCTCCGGAAGCTCCTCACCAAGCACACATTGATGGGAGTAGTGCCGCTCGTCTGGGCAAAGCTAGAGCCGATGCCAACGATCACGTCATCCGGGAGAACCATCAAGTCGAACGCGAGATTCACGGGTCCTGAGTGGACCGCGTGAAACTGGGTGTAGTAGTAGTAGGATCTATTCTCCTATCGTTTGTTCCCCACATGTTCCTGAAACTTTAGTTAGGTTGGGTGAAAATGCATTGCCAGTGTCATGTGCTGAACTGAAATTCACAGCACCAGGTGATAACACAACAGTATCATCATCTGAGTCACCTTATGTGCTGGAGAAAAATGTGCATCCATGGGAGAAGAATCAAGATCATAGACATTGCTAGTTAGTTGATCAAATTCTCCTGGCTCTGGATTATAGATTCCATTTTTGCCGTTCTCATCATCACTGTTGCTTGCTGAAACAACACAATTCTCATTTTCAATATGTCCATTCTGACCATTGTCAGAAGGTGGCATCCAGTTAGAATCTACTCTTGTTAATTTCCCACTGGCCATTGTTGTTTCTTCTAATTCCCAACTTTAGACGACCACTTGTATCTTCAGACAACAGTTCTTTAATCTCGTGCTTTACAATTCCACAGGGGTATACAGAGAGTGCCATCAGGTAAACAGTAATATGCCCGTGCTAAACGCTACGGTGTGATTCTATTTTGTCAGCAAAACGCCAAGATCAATCTCACAGACTCACTCACACTCCCTCACTCAGTAGTCTGAAGTTTCAGAGTAGAAAAACAGAGGAACTGAAAGAGAAACAGAGAAGAATTTTGTGCAGCGCAACCTTCTGCTGCTTTTTAGTTTTTCTCTTTATTTTCCTCCATCCAACGGAATTCGTTACACGCAAAACTGTCGCGCCATAAAGCACCCTAAAATTTTCCTACCTTTCTAATCGGTTCCTAACAAATTGTAAAAGTCGAATTAGCCCGAACCCATAAAAGGCATCCAGATTCAACTCAAAAGGGGTGTGGGAATTTTAAGTTAAGTTCCCCGCGCCTGCGAATGCATAATCCATTTTTACGTGAATTTGCCGAGCACCGGAAAAATCCTTAAGGCAGCATTAACCCCGGTCAGCTTAATTAAGAAAATTAAAATCTGATTAATCCCTCTTTGGCTTGTGGGCCATTTTCGGCCCACTCCCTCTCTCTCTCACTCGGCCCGGTCCAGCCATCCCTCCCCTCCCCTCCCCTCCTCTCCCGCCTGGGCCGCCCCGGCCCAACCCCCGTGCTGGCCTGGCTCGGCCCGAGCCGAGCCGCCTACTCCCACCTCCTCCCGCTGATGGGTGGGCCCCATCCATCAGGGCCCCCTTCCCCCTCCACCTCCTTCCCTCCCTCTCTCTTAGGTGCGCCCGACTGCCTCCCGCTGCTCGGCCCACCGCCAGCCGCCGCCCCCTCCTCGTTGGAGAGAGGGGATGAGTTCCCCGCCCTCTCCTCTCCCTTCCCCCCATTACTCCCCGCAAATCGCGGCCGGTGGGGAGTAATGGCCCGTCACCGAGCTGTCGCCATTGATGGCCGCTGGCCAGCCCCACCTGGCCGTTTCCCCTCCTCGGCTACCCATAAAAAGGCGCCTCGGGCCCCCTCTCTCCGGTTTCCTCGCCTCCCACGCGCGCCCGACCCCTCCGTCGCCACCGCGCCACGACCCCGTGCTCCGCCGCCTCTGGCAGCCGCTCGGCGTCGGTCGGGACCTCCCCGAGCGCCGGCGAGGACGCCCCTGTGATGAGGGATATTAGGTCCCGATCTTCCGATAGGTATTGATAAATAGTCGATTTGGGCGGAGTCATGACACAGCTCGATCTGGCTTCTGAACGAACACGCTACTGAGCCCCGCAATCGCAGCACCACGTCTCCTATGGTTATCAACTGTGCCGAAACCCGGTTGACCTCGCTGAGAAGGCTAATCCCTGCATGCGAATCGAAGAACACAAGCAAAAACAAGATAGATTGCAACCAAATTGCATATGAATGATTAAGCACTCGAATTTGGGATTCCACAAACCGATCTAGCGGCGAAACTGTTCTTGACATAATAATCTAAGCAAAACCCGACTCTAAATAATGACGGCTACTGAATTAATATGATTAGGGACGTCCTAGGGTTGCCCTAGGGCGCACACCTCCTTGGGCTAAGCCCACGACACAGTTACAAGGCCCAAAACTCAAAATCAGATTCGGACTGGATGAGATACGTGCCTTGTTTTGCAGATTCCCGGCAACTCGGTAGGAATTTTGACGTGGGACCAAAACCATCTGAAAGTAGACTCCATAAGCTTTCCATCAAGTACTCATCAGCGGTAGGTCCGTTTGAAGTTGATGCTGTCAGGAGGCCCGAATCCGAATCCAAAACGTGTACAACTTGATCTCTTGTCTTCTATGGACCAAAAGTGACGTGGTGAGGTAGAAGTAGACTTGGAGAAGGTCTTGGTTTGGTCCCCAATCAACTTCTTTAATCATCCATGCATTAGTTACGCTCGGTCTCTTTTCCTTCGCCCAAGCAAGTACCTCTGCAAACGAAAACACACAAAACTCATTGTGTAGCAACGTTTGTTCAAATATATAACAAGTAAATCTAATATAGAACATATGCAACTTGATTTGATTAATACATAAGGTAGTCATGGTTATATCCGAGCTAGTTATGTCCTCATCACCCCGGGACCGCCGTTGCCGTCCGCACATCGTCCGCCCCTCCGTTCTCCAAGGTGAGCGCGAAAACCCTCCCCTCTGTTGGTATTTCTTACGATCACAGATAAAATCCGCAAGCGCATGGATATACCAATGCAGCACTTCCCCTACGGAGTATTCCAAGAGTATCAAATCCAAGGGAATGTGTGTGGTCAGATCTTCCTCCGGTTCATCCAAGGACACCAAGCAGATGATAGGCCAAGATAGAGAGGATTTACTAGTGAGAAACAGTGTCTAGGGAAAGCTTAATTTTAATCCTAACGCAATACTTCAGGCACTGGCAACCCGCTGTTCCCAGATGTCGCTCTACTACGTACCCGGACAGGGAGGACTTAAGTGATCTCGAGGGCTGTCACCACCTCTACACCTACCTCAAACGTACTATGGGATACGCAGCAATTACTGGATAACCACTACCTAAACACCACGTCTAAGCAATTAATATCTACTTTAGTGTGTATAACTCACCAAAGCAATCACTATATTTTAGTTGATTATAGTGAACAATAATCCCGTATGCTACTTAGGAACTAACCAAGAGATAATTCTCAGAAGATAAATCTAAATTACTCAAGAAGAATATTATATTGAAATTAGAGTAATAAACAGAATAAAAGAAATAGGAGACGATTACCGACAACTCCGGAATTGTTCCGACTTCTTCTACTATACTCTCTTCCTATTCTAGTATACAATATAGTACAATAGAGCCCCTTATAATTCAGCTCAAGCTTAGAAGTGTGTGTGTGAAGTGAAGGAGTTATGTCCTTTTATAGGGCAGTTATGACGGTTGTGAGAAGGGGAAATGTCCGAACTGCCCCGCAACCGTCATTGGGAGAACATCTGGAGCGTCCACCCCAAACCCCAGAATCAACGGCGATCAGGGGGGTGGTTCGGCCGAACCTGGGCTGGGCCCTCCTGGCCTGGCCTTCGGTCGGTGGACTCCCTGGACTCTCCTCTGTCCATCTCTCGGAGTTTTGAGTTGATTCACTGATGTTTTGATGAAGTTCACAACCCATCCTTGCATGGATACATAATTCTCCTCACTTTAGTCTGATTTTCCTCCCAACTTCAGGGTTTATCATCTGCATACAAATATACACCAACACTTGTGGAATATGTGAGATTAAGCACTATCACTATGTTGGATGTTTTATTATCCGAATTTTATGCAGATGTTGGCGGTATAGAATCAACATTTAACAGCCACCAACAAAACCCCCCACACTTAGCCCTTTGCTTGTTCCTGAGTAAAGGTTAGTGTAGAATGAATTTCTTCAAGATATAAATCTAGCATATACATCATTCACAACCATACCTGTAACTGTGAATTTTATCAGTGGCTATCTTACCATCCTGAGTGATTGATAAATGGAATGATCTCGATTTCAGTCCTTCTTGCTTCTCTGTCAGACTCATGGGATTTTTTTATAAATTTTCTCAAATCAGCTCTTCTCCTCATATTGACTTTCTCTCTTGACTCTCAAGGATGTATATTTTCTTTTTGGATCCTCACCAAGGCAAAATGTGCCAGAATTCACCCCTATTCTAAGGCTGATATGTGGAGCTTGGTAGGGATAAATCTGGACATACTTGCATCATATATATTGCAAGGCCAAAAATATGGACTCAAGAAGATCATCAGTTATACTCCTAGATCAAGGGTCTTTATTTGTGGTGGAAAATGAAAAAGTAAAATATTTTGTGGAATGATGGAATAAAGAAATGAATCTCCCTTTTTCCTATACTCTCTCCTCCTTTTTGTTTTCTTGGCATGCATATGGAAGGGGCATGGCTATATTTTTGTCAACACTGCTCAATGTTTTGAGAGCTAGCTTTATTTCCTTCTTTTTTTATAGCCATGCCTTTCCCTCCTTTTTCTCATTTTTTTTTGCCAAGGATTTTTTTTCTTTTTTCTTTTTCTAGGAGACGAAAGCATAGTCTAAAGTAGGGGTTTATTTGAATGGAATTTTTGTGGAAAGCCAACTTCCAGTGTGGAAACCTAGCTCAATTATATATGTGGAAATGGAAAGTGGAAATGATAATGACCCCTTGATCATGAGAGCATGAAAGATATCTAGCATGAGTCACATAAATTTGACAAAGCTCAATAAAATGTCAAGCAGTCATATGCATGATATGGTTTATCAAAAATACACTTGCATATGGCCTTGGAGGGTATAAAATGAAGTCAATTGGAGGAATGAGCTCTTTTAAAAAAAATTATTTTGAAAACAAATTCCCAAGAGTCCTAACAAGAGTTGCAAGAATTCCTTTCATCTTGAATCATCTCTCATATAGCAATTACTTAGATGTATAAGGTTCCCTAAACATGTATGGTTGTTCACAAGCACAAATTCAGCTAAGAATAATGAATATACAAGATCAATCACATGAAGAATTTCATTAGTTGGAAATTTTCTCTTTCACTTATGCTTGAACCAACTGTTTTCTGAATTTTTAGCTCTAGTACTATATCATGGTGGAGATATATAGATAAAAGACGTGCTCACCTGCTTACCTATGAAAACTGGGAGGTATTGGGGCCAACACTGGTGGTTTGGCCGAACCACTCTGGTGCCCAATACCTCTGCAATTTTCTGCAGAGTTTGGTACCTCCAGGTGTTCAGACATTTTACCAATTTTCAGAGTATGTGCACGTCAGAAGCTATCTCCCCCACACTTATTCAAAACCTGAATTTTATTAAACATGAAACAAAACAAATTTTGGCAAACATTGGGGTTAACACCAATGAGCCACATTATTCATAGCAAGTGCTTACATGATTGGAAAAATAAAACCAAGCACGTACTACTATTTTATTCATGAGAAAGGAAGCATTTAATTAGCATAATACTTATTTTCCTTTCCCATTTCTACGAATGCGCGCTTTATCTTAGCGCACAAACCACGACTAAGGGTATCGAAATTATTTCTAATTTCAGCAAGCTCTACCCCTAGCTCCACGTTGCGATCCCTAAGCTCTATATTCTCCTTGCGGAGTTTCTTCAAATGACGCTTCACATAAGTCATTTGCTGCGTCACAATTGGAGGGAGCGTCAAATGACGCTTCACCTTCATAGGTGGAGGGCTATGGGATTCCGCTGCCCCCTCCTTCTCCGATGCCGTTAACGGCCGGAGTAAACCCTTGACATAACCACCGCCGGGAGTTCGCACTCCCTAAATGCGGAATCGCTCCTCCTTTGGAGTGGATGGAGTAGCGGTGGGTGTGACATATTTGTGGAGCACCTCATTCGGCCGAACCAGGGAACTCACCGATTGGCTCCAGAATCGCAGGGGAGCCTGGCACTGTTGCAAGGGGCTGCGCCCACAGTGCATTCACCCCTTCCATCGTGTAATGCTCCACCGGGATCAATTGATTCGCCGGTGTCGGCTCCCCGTCAAGGTTGTATGTGGAATTGGAGGAAGAGCCGATGAATGTGATCAAAGATTTGCCAGCCATTGGTGAATTGAGGGTGATGGAGCAATGGAATTGAGATGAGAAGAAGAGGAGGTTTGCAAAAGTGGGAGAGAGGAGGAAGGACAGGGTTCTGGGTCTGATACGACTAATCTACCCCCGAAGACGCATCACAACAGACTATAGATGAGCGGGGGAGACTGAGGTTCAAAATTGGGGCTGATCGGGCGCCGCCCTGGTTCGGCCGAACCAGCGGGTTCGGGCGAACCCTGGTGGGTCCAGTTGGCTGCCAATTTTTCCCTCGGCCTACTAAAACCTAATCTAAGCACAAAAATGACAACTATACAGGGTTTTAAGCATGCATTAGATGAGATCATCATGGTTCATAATCGATTAATTCAATGACATCCACTTCTTCATCTAAAGTTTCATTTGGCTCAAGGAAAATCTTTAAGCGTTGACCGTTTACCTTGAATATATTACCTGAATCGTCGCGGAGTGTGATTGCCCCGTGCGAAGAGGTATCGATGACGTCGAACGGTCCTTCCCATTTACTACGCAATTTTCTGTGACCGAAAAGCTTAACCCTGAAGTTGAACATTAGCACCTTGTCTCCTGGCTTGAATTTCTTGATTTTTATCCTTTTGTCATGCCAGCGCTTCGTCCTTTCTTTGTATATCTTCGCGTTGTGGTAGGCCTTCTCTCTCCATTCTTCAAGTTCAGCAATTTGCATTTTTCTCCATTCTCCTGCTCCTTCAAAGTCCATGTTCTAGTTCCTGATGGCCCAGTATGCTCTGTGCTCAAGTTCCACGGGTAGTCGACATGACTTCCCGTAGACTATCTGATATAGGGACATTCCAATGGGTGTCTTGTACGCTGTCCGGTATGCCCACAGTGCGTCCGGCAATCTATCCTTCTATCCTGTTCCCATTTTGTTGACTGTCTTCTGCAGAAAATTCTTACTATGTTTGTTTGATGTTTCTGCTTGACCACTGGTCTGCGTATGGGAAGGAGTGGCCACATTGTGTTTGGCTCCCATCTCTTGTAGGAGGTCTCGGAAGGTTTTGTCAATGAAGTGAGAACCTCCGTCACTTATGACCATTCTGGGGGTACCAAACCTTGGGAAGATGATTTCTGTGAACATTTTCTGTGCATGCGTCGCATCCGCGGCGCTGCACGGCATAGCCTCAACCCACTTGGAGACACAGTCGACTGCCACCAGAATGTACTCGCAGTTGCGAGACTTAGGGAAAGGTCCCATAAAGTCTATACCCCAAACATCGAATATTTCGACTTGCAAATTGTATGTGAGGGGCATTGCATCGCGAGCAGTGATTCCTCCTTGCCTCTGGCAGCTTGTGCATCTTCTAACGAATTCTTTTGAGTCTTCGTACATTGTTGGCCAGAAGAAACCACTTTGCCAAATCTTGGCCTGGGTGCAGAATGCACAGTAATGGCCACCATAGGGTGAGGCATGGCATCGCTCTATGATCTTAAGTCCTTCATCAGTTGGCACACATCTTCGTAGTAAGCCATCGGAGCAGACCCGATATAGGTATGGCTCATCCCATATATGACGGCGACTTTCATACTTTAGTTTTCGTTGATTTTCCCCTCGTGGTATGTACTTGGATACTATGTAGTTTACTATGTTGGCATACCACGGGTTGGAGTCACGAACCGTCATCAGCATGTCGTCTCTCAAGAAATCCTTTATCGATTGTTCCTGCATGTCAGTGATTTACAGCCTAGACAAGTGATCTGCTACGGAATTTTCTACTCCTTTTTTATCTTTAATTTCTAAGTCAAATTCTTGGAGCAGCAAAATCCATCTTAAAAGACGTGGTTTAGCATCATTCTTAGTGAGCAGGTATTTCAAAGCAGCATGATCAGTATAGATTATCACCTTGGCTCCCACTAAGTAAGATCTAAACTTATCGATAGCAAAGACATCCACGAGCAGTTCTTTTTCGGTAGTTGCATAATTCAACTGAGCTCCGGTTAGAGTTTTACTAGCATAGCAGATTGCATAATGCTTTTTATCCTTGGTTTGGCCCAAGACCGCACCAACAGCGAAATCGCTTGCATCACACATGATGTCAAATGGCAGAGTCCAATCGGGAGGTTGAATGATTGGAGCAGAGATGAGTGCCTTTTTGAGAATTTCAAAAGATTTTAGGCACGCATCGTCGAACTCAAAGGGCGCATCCTTGGCTAGCAAATTGGTCAGAGGTCTGGCGATTGTAGAGAAGTCCTTGATGAACCTTCTATAAAAACCGGCATGTCCCAAGAAGCTACGGATTCCTTTGATGTTCACAAGAGGAGGAAGCTGATCTATAACATCGATTTTAGCACGATCAACTTTGATTCCTCGTTCGGACACTCGATGCCCAAGAATTATCCTTTCGCAGACCATGAAATGGCACTTTTCCCAATTAAGTACCAGGTCCATCTCTTGGCATCATTGTAAGACTGTCTAAATTCTGCAGACAATGACCGAAGGTCTTTCCATAGACAGAGAAGTCATCTATGAAGACTTCCATAATGTTCTCGATCATGTCCGAGAAAATAGACATCATACACCTTTGGAAAGATGCAGGAGCGTTGCACAGTCCGAAGGACATCCTACGGTATGCATAGGTGCCATACGGACATGTGAACGTCGTCTTACTTTGGTCCTCCGGATGGATAGGAATTTGATGATACCCGGAATACCCATCAAGGAAACAGAAAAATGAATGATTTGCCAACCGTTCCAACATCTCGTCAATGAAGGGTAGCGGGAAATGATCCTTTTTTGTAGCCTTGTTATGCTTCCTGTAGTCGAAGCACATCCTCCATCCGGTTACGGTTTGCTGCGGGATTGATTCATTTTGAGCATTTGCAATGACCGTCATTCCTCCCTTCTTTGGCACTACCTGGACTGGGCTAACCCACTCGCTGTATGGTACGGGATAGATAATCCCGGCATGCAGGAGTTTCAAGACCTCTTTCTTCACAACCTCTCACATTGCATTATTGAGCCGTCGTTGAGGTTCCCTGGAGGGAGTACTCTCGGGGTCAATAGGAATACGATGGGTGCAAAGCGTGGGACTAATTCCCTTGAGATCTTGAAGCGAGTAGCCAAGAACAGAACGATGCTTTTCCAACACGGTGAGAAGACGTTGAGTCTCGTTTTCAGAGAGCTTGTCACTGATTATGACAAGAGCTTCTCTGTCATTGTGTAGGAAAGCATATCGTAGGCCTGGAGGTAGAGGTTTAAGCTCTAGCAGAGGTCGAGGTGGTGGTTCCATGATTGGCAGATCGAGAGTCTCCCTCTTTGATGAAATCGAGGACCTCATCTTCCAGAAGGGCCTCGGGAGACTCGTGAGGGGGAACTACAATAACTTCCTCCACTGACTCAATTTCTGGGAGGGAATCGGTCAAGGCGATCCTTGCTCGTGAGAATGGAACTGAAAATTCATTCCCTCCCAGCGTTATTTTGAGGCTATCTGTCACGCCCAGAAATTCACTGGTAATTTCCGAACTAATTTGTGCATAAAATCCTCATCCAGGAATCAGCCGAGGTACACAAACTGACAATTTAATATACAAATCCATCATAAAAATAACGTTACACACTTACAAAAGAAAAGAAAACAGCAGCGGAATAACGGTCTAGCGATGGCTTCAACTCCACTCCCACAGGCAGCTCAACTGGGGTATAAGCCAAACGTCTTCTCCTTCTGGATCCTTTCTCTTCAACTGAGGTTGATTGATTATTGCAAGAATGAGCATATGACATACTCAACAAGCCACACAGCAAATATGCAAGTGCACAAGGATACCAAAGGATGGCATAATATAGGCTCATTTGCAAAAGCAGCATTTAGCAAAACATTTAAGAGAAATAAAACAGTGGAGTAATTAATCAAAAATTTTAATCAACACTGAACAACACACCCATGTTGCACAGGCCCAACCATCCTGAACAACCATTCCCGGCTGTACAGATCTAACTCCAAATCAGGAGCTAAGCAAATTATTACCAGGTATAACATCAATAATTATTGTGAGAGGCGTGAGACTAATCACGAAAAACATTGCTCAACTCGCCCATAACCGCGGGCATGGCTATTCGAATAGTTTTACTCTGGCAAGAGGTGTACCACTGTACCCACAAGACACAGCCTCAACATTATGTCTACCATGCGTCGCGATACTGGAAAGTACCCGAATAGAGGCTGTGACAATACCCTCTGCACAACACAACTCACCACAGTGCACCATTCCTGGATCATAATCACCCCCTTATAAAACAAGGCATGTACTCCCCAGCGACCCCCACGGACTTCTCGCCGCTTCTCAGTCTGGCACACCATAATGAATCATGCTATACAAAAGATAAAGCCGTTGCCCACGCTGGCTTGTGGTTGGCACGGTAAATGTTTCACAACAGTAGCTCGCGAACCGGTCCTTAATTGCCATGAGCACGACCTTCAAAACCATGTGCTCACAACCCACCATTAATCATATTTTAATTACCAATTAATTATCATAACACGATTAACCATCGTGAGCTACCATTAAATATAACCATAAATAATAATGTAGTATATATGATTCATCCCATTAGTGAGCTAATGTTTCTAAGCATGACTAAGCAATTATATCTAACATCTAGTTGAACCAATATATATAAAGCTCAACTAGTCAAATTATAATATCCCAAGGTATCAAGGAATAGAGTAATCAATGCAAACCGGCCATAACAAAGGAATAGATTCACACCACCCAGTGACATTCGAAAATAAATGCACAGTTGAAATAAATAGAGAATTTAAATATAGGATCAACATGCTCAAGGATTGTGTTTAGGATCTGTGTGACTTGTCTTGCAATAATCGGTCTTCAATTAATCTTCTTGAACACTCCTGGCGCACTCACGAACCTTCGCAACGACGGAAACGACAAGCTAACACGCAAAACGAAGAAAAAGACTAATAAAAACCAAATAAACAGTATGAAAACAAGCATAAACAGTACATGTGGATATTTTTATCATGTAGATCTCAATTTTAGAAAAATTTAGCAACTTGAATCACTTGAAACGGAGCTACGGTTATTTAGTTATGATTTTCCGAAGATTTAATCTATTAGAAAAACAGGAAAAAGAAAAACCGACGATGAGGTCATGATGACATCATCAATGGCCGGCCCGGGTTGGCGACCTCGCCGGAGATTGGATGGTCGGCTGCGAATTTGGAGGACATGAACACGTAGAGGACGACGAGGCGAACCCAACGGTGCTCACCAAAGCGACAAACGACGACGAACGGCGGCCGGCGACGAGGTGGCGGCGGCGGCGAACTTGGCGGCAGCGGCGACGAGGCTACGGGGCACGGGAGACCACGGGAGAGGGGGCAAACGAAAGAGGACGACTAGGGGGTCCTATTTATAGCCTTGGATAGAAGAGATCGGACTCCTCCCGCAAGAAATCGGCCTAGGAAATCAAAACTCGGTTTTGGATATAAACTCGAAAACGAGTTCGATTCGGATAAAATACTCAACGATTTGCTCCGATTTTTAGGGATAAAGATAGAGGAGAATGAGAGGATCAAAACCCCTCAAACAATCGGAAGAAACGGGGCCGAATTGGAGACGGATTTGAAGGGAGAAGGGGCGGCGGCACTGTGCACGAGCACGGCTGGCTCGGTTCTGCCTGAGCTGGAAAATGGAGTACTGTAGCGCCAGGGAGGTAAAGTAGACTTTTCTGCCGGCTGAGAGGAGAGGAGGGAATGGGCTGAATTCGGCCCAGGCTGAGGAGGAGGACGGGGCGGCGTCGGCTGGGCCGGCTTGGGCCACGCGGAGAGAGAGAATGTTGGGCCGAAATTGGCCCAACGGCTTAGGGGGGGATTTTTAAAACTTTTCCAATTAAAATAATCACTTAAATGATCTTTGAATTGTTAAAAATACTTCCAATACTCAAATAATTTCAAGAAAAATCCTGAAAATACTTGGACACTCAAAATACTTAAAAAAAATTATAATTAGACCATTTAATGATTAATTTAATATGTAGGTAATTACTGAAATGCTCTTTGTATGATTAAAAAATTAGGAATTGAGCTCCGAAAAATCCGAGAATATTCCAGAGAGTATAATTAACCATGGAGAATTTAATAAAAATTAAATCCATCCATGCTTTATATTTAGGAAATTTTATTTCCCATATTTAACTTCACTTGTAAATTAATGAACATTTAATATAAATTCTAATAATAATTTATTAAATAATTTATAAATCCTGAAACAAAAATCAGGATGTGACACTATCTAATCGGGGTGTGTTAATGAGAAGTTGCTCAATGGGCAGCCCGATTAGGATGTCGAAATCTTGAATTTCAAAGACGTGGAAATCCAAGATCGCCTTCCTGTCTTCAAAGCAGACATGCACATCTTGTACAATCCCAAATCCTTCAATGATATTTCCGTTTGGATGTTTGAAGAATTTGTTTGTCGGGGTCACTGCCTTATCGCTTAAATAGGTGAAGGCAAAATACTCGAAAACGAGATTGGCCCCGACAGTTGGACTGTAGAGAATACCGACGTCGTTCCCTTCCAGATGGCAAGGAATGACTCAGGGAGCGGTATTTATCCGAATTACTTCGGATGAAAGCTCTGCCTCTCTTAGCCATTCGTCGCTCATTATGGATGTTAACTCCCGGACAGTTTCTCGTAAGAACCCGAGTTCCATCGGATCGGGAGGTGGCAAAGGAACAAGTGGTTTCCTCTTGCTAAAGTAGTTCAGGGTATTGCCATAGTCTTCGTCAAAACCATCCCTGAACAGAATTGCTACACGATCCGGAGTCTGAATTTCTTCATTCTCGACGGTCGGCTACTCAGGAACCTTCTCATCAATCGAGCTAGCAGAAGTGGATGGTTCAGCGAGTGGCTGGATCGTTAGAGGTTCCTCTATCTTGGACACGGATGCCTCCAGCTGGGGTTCATTGGATTGTGTCATGAAGGAAGTATTTTCTAGAATGCGATCCATAATTGTCGTTCCTTCTGACGGTGTTTTGTGCATGAACGATCCTCCAGCGGTTATGTCCAGATAGAATGCAGACTCCTTATCCAAACCCGTATGGAAATGTTGGAGTAGCACATACTCGGGTAAGGACAGAGTTGGTCCGGACTGCACTAAATTAGTAAATGGACCAGGCTGCACCAATCGATTCGTTTTTGATCTGCTTAAAGCTGAGAAATTCTACTCGAAGGGCAGTAATACGAGTAACTAGGAAGAAGGCAAGACAGAATCTGTCTCGCAACTTTTCCCAGCTACCGCTTACACATCCAACGGTAGAGGTGTACCATTGCTTTGCTCTCTCTTGAAGAGAGAACGGGAACAATTTCCACCGCACAGTTTCTTGTCTCATGCCACGAATCTTAAGGCACGAGTAGACTTGTTCAAAGTCTCGCAGATGATGGTAGGGATTTTCTAGATCAAAGCCAGAAAAATGATTTTCCCTAACCAAACTGATTAGTTCGGGACGAATTTCATAGCCACTTGTATAAATGGGCTCCAATGAAGGAGGTGGCTCATAGAATTCGCCCCGAGGAGCAGACAACTCAAAAAGAGGTTGCTCCATGGTCGAGAAGAGTTTGACAGGAATACTTCTCTAGGATAGCAGTGGTAAAGCTAGAATAAAAAAGGTAAAAAGGATACGAGGATGAACTAGGTTCGGAAATGATCAACAACCGTTCCCAGGCAACGGCGCCAGAAATGCTTGTTGGTATTTCTTACCATCACAGATAAAATCCGCAAGCATACGAATATACCGATGTAGCATTTCCCCTACGGAGTATTCCAAGGGTATCGAATCCAAGGGAACGTGTGTGGTCAGATCTTCCTCCGGTTCATCCAAGGACACCAAGCAGGTGATAGGCCAGGGTAGAGAGGATTTACTAGTAAGAAACAGTGTCTAGGGAAAGCTTAATTTTAATCCTAACGCAATATTTCAGGCACTGGCAACCCGCTGTTCCCAGATGTCGCTCTACTACGTATCCGGACAGGGAGGACTTAAGTGATCTCGAGGGCTATCACCACCTCTACACCTACCTCAAACGTACTATGGGATACGTAGCAAGTACTGGATAACAACTGCCTAAACACCACGTCTAAGCAATTAATATCTACTTTAGTGTTTATAACTCACCAAAGCAATCACTATATTTTAGTTGATTATAGTGAACAATAATCCCGTATGCTACTTAGGAACTAACCAAGAGATAATTCTCAGAAGATAAATCTAAATTACTCAAGAAGAATATTATATTGAAATTAGAGTAATAAACAGAATAAAAGAAATAGGAGAAGATTACCGACAACTCCGGAATTGTTCCGACTTCTTCTACTATACTCTCTTCCTATTCTAGTATACAATATAGTACAATAGAGCCTCTTATAATTCAGCTCAAGCTTAGAAGTGTGTGTGTGAAGTGAAGGAGTTATGTCCTTTTATAGGGCAGTTATGACGGTTGTGAGAAGGGGAAATATCCGAACTGCCCCGCAACCGTCATTGGGAGAACATCTGGAGCGTCCACCCCAAACCCTAGGATCAACGGCGATCAGGGGGGTGGTTCGGCCGAACCTGGGCTGGGCCCTCCTGGCCTGGCCTTCGGTCGGTGGACTCCCTGGACTCCCCTCTGTCCATTTCTCGAAGTTTTGGGTTGATTCACTGATGTTTTGATGATGTTCACAACCCATCCTTGTATAGATACATAATTCTCCTCAATCCACCTTGAAATGCGACAATGACAAAGCGCAAATATCCTTTTTCTCTTGGAAGAGGACCTACTATATCTATGCCGCACCTATAAAATGGCCATACTGGTGGTATTGGTTGTAATTCTTTTGATGGTGCTTTTGAAGTGGGACCAAACTTTTGGCATGCTATGCATGTCTTTATATGTCTTTCTGTATATTTCATTATTGTTGGCTAATAAATTCCTTGTCTTATTACTTTTGATGCTACTGAACATGGTGCTTGATGAGCTCCACATAACCCTTCATGTATATCCACCACCATCTTCATACCTTCTTCTCTTGTAACACACTTCAACAGAGGGGCAGTAACTCCACTTTTATATAGTTGTCCTTCCACCACTTTATACTTTCGCGAGATCAATTGTATTCTCCTTGCTTCTTCTTCTTTTTCAGGAAGTTGTGCACTAACCAGGTATTTGAGAATTGGTTCTCTCCAATCATCATTGTTTTCTATGCACGACACCTCTTTCCTTTCATAACTTGGTTGAGCGACCACCTCAAAGAAAGAATTTTCCAGCGGTTGGCCTGCTGCTGCTGCTTTTGCCAGTTCCATCAGCTTCTCCGTTTTCCTCTCTTGTTATGGCTTTTGCTGTTATCCCCAAAAAATGTCTCTCATTCAACCTAGCTGTTGGCAGCTGTTAAATGCCTACTCTGTACCGCTAACATCTGCATAGAGTTCAGATAATAAAACATCCAACATAGTAATAGGTGCTTAAATCTTACATATTCCACAGTACTGGTGTATATTTGTATGCAGGTGATAAACCCCGATGATGGGAGGAAATCTAGACTAAAGTGAGAAGAATTATGTATCCATACAAGGATGGGTTGTGAACTTCATCAAAACGTTAGTAAATCAGCCCAAAATACCGAGAAATGTATAAAGGAGGATCAGGGGAGGAGATGGGCCGAAGACCAGGCCAGATGGGCCCAGCCCAGGTTGATGGTTCGGCCAAACCAAAATCTCTACCATTCAGGCTGGGGTTTGGCGTGGATGCTCTGGATCACTCCCTGATGGCGGTTGGAGAGCACTTCGGACATTTCCCCTTCGCCAACCGTCATACCTACCCCTATATAAAGACAACACTCCTTCACTTCACTCACACACATCCAAGCTTGAGCTGAATTATAGGTGGCTCTATTGTACTATATTGTATACTAGAATAGGAAGAGAGTAGAGTAGGAGTCGGAAGAATTCCGGAGTTGTCGTTAATCTTCTCCTATTTCTTTTATTCTGTATATTACTCTGAATTCAATATAATATTCTTCTTGAGTAATTTAGATTTATCTTGTGAGAATTAACTCTTGGTTAGTTCCTAAGTAGCATACGGGATTATTGTTCACTATAATCAACTAAAATATAGTGATTGCTTTGGTGAGTTATAAACACTAAAGTAGATAGTAATTGCTTAGATGTGGTGTTTAGGTAACTATTATCCAGTAATTGCTGCGTATCCCATAGTACGTTTGAGGTGGGTGTAGAGGTGGTGACAGCCCTCGAGATCACTTAGGTCCTCCCTGTCCGGGTCCGTAGTAGAGCGACATCCAGGAACGGCGGGTTCCAAGTGCTAGAAGTATTGCATTAGGATTAAAGTTAAGCTTTCCCTAGACATTGTTTCTCACTAGTGAATCCTCTCTATCCCGGCCTATCATTTTCTTGGTGTCCTTGAATAAACTAGAGGAAGATCTGATCACACACGTTCCCTTGGATTCGATACCCTTGGAATACTCCGTAGGGGAAGTGCTACATCGATATATCCGTGCGCTTGCGGATTTTATCTGTGGTCGTAAGAAATACCAACAAGCATTTCTGGCGCCGTTGTCGAGGAACGGTTGCTGATCATTTCCGAACCTTGTTCATCCTCGTATCCTTTTTGCTTTTTTTATTCTACCTCTACCCCTGCTATCCTAGAGAAGTATTCATGTCAAACTCTTCTCGACCATGGAGCAACCGCTTTTTGAGCAGTCTGCTCCTCGGGGCGAATTCTATGAGCCACCTCCTTCATCAGAGCCCATTTATACAACTGGCTATGAAATTTGTCCCGAACTAATTAGTATGGTTAGGGAAAATCCTTTTTCTGGCTTTGATCTAGAAAATCCCTACCATCATCTGCGAGACTTTGAACAAGTTTGCTCGTGCCTTAAGATTCGTGGCATGAGACAAGAAACTGTGCGGTGGAAATTGTTCCCGTTCTCTCTTCAAGAGAGAGCAAAGCAATGGTACACCTCTACCGTTAGATGTGTAAGCGGTAGCTGGGACAAGTTGCGAGACATATTCTGTCTTGCCTTCTTTCCAATTACTCGTATTACTGCCCTTCGAATAGAAATTCTCAGTTTTAAGCAGATCAAAAATGAATCAATCGGTGCAGCCTGGTCTAGATTCACTAACTTAGTGTAGTCCGGATCAACCCTGTCGTTACCCGAGTATGTGCTTCTTCAACATTTCCATATGGTTTTGGATAAGGAGTCTGCATTCTATTTGGACATAACCGCTGGAGGATCATTCATGCACAAAACGCCATCGGAAGGAAGAATAATTTTGGATCATATTCTAGAAAATACTTCCTTCATGACGCAATCTAATGAATCCCAGCCGGAGGCATCCGTGTCCAAGATAGAGGAACCTCTAACGATCGAGCCACTCGCTGAACCATCTACTTCTGCTAGCTCGATTGATGAGAAGGTTCCTGAGTAGCCGACCGTCGAAAATGAAGAAATTCAGACTTCGGATCGTGCCGCAATTCTGTTCAGGGACGGCTTTGACGAAGACTTCGGCAATACCCTGAACTATTTTAGTAAGAGGAAACCACTCGTTTCTTTGCCACTTCCGGATCCTATGGAACTCGGGTTCCTACGAGAAACTGTCTGGGAGTTAACATCCATAATGAGCAATGAATGGCTAAGGGAGGTAGAGTTTTCATCCGAAGTAATTCGGATAAATACCGCTCCCCGAATCATTCCTTGCCATCTGGAAGGGAACGACGTCGGTATTCTCTACAGTCCAACTGTCGGGGCCAATCTCGTTTCCGAGTCTTCTGCATTCGCTTATTTAAGCGATAAGGCAGTGACCCCGACAAACAAATTCTTCAAACATCCGAACAGAAATATCATTGAAGGATTCGGGATTGTACAAGATGTGCCTGTCTGCTTTGAAGACAGAGAGGCGATCTTGGATTTCCACGTCTTTGAAATCCAAGATTTTGACATCCTAATCGGGCTGCCCATTGAGTAACTTCTCATCAATACACCCCGATTAGATATCCTCAAAATAACACTGGGAGAGAATGAATTTTCAATTCCATTCTCACGGGCAAGGATCGCCTTGACCGACCCTCTCCCAGAATCTGAGTCAGCGGAAGAGGTTACTGCAGTTCCCCCTCACGAGTCTCCCGAGGCCCTTCTGGAAGATGAGGTCCCCGATTTCATCAAAGAGGAAGCGGATACCAGTGAGACTCTCGACCTGCCAATCATGGTGAAGATGCACTTAAACCCCCTAGTGGGTTTTGGTGATTAATGACAAGGTGGTTAAAGGGGACTAACATGTTTATCAAGTTTATACACAGGAGTTTAGTCCCAAAGCATGTTGTGATGGCTAAGAATGCAAGGAGACCCCCCAATTTGAATGATCCTAAGTATGAAAAGGACCGAAGGTGATTAGACTAGGTTTTACACCTTCAAAATTGAGTTTAGGAAAAACCATACTATTAAGAGGGGTTTCAAGTGTGGTTTTAGGGTATACAAAGTGCTCTTAGTCATATCCATGAGTCTAAAGTTTTTTTGGAATCATTTTTGGAAATGATTTTCCCCGGGACAGAGAGGTCTACCCGGAGGTTCTGGCCGGAACCTCCGGGCACCAAAGTTTATTTTTCCCCGGGACAGAGAGGCCTACCCGGAGGTTCTGGCCGGAACCTCCGGACACCAAAGTTTATTTTTCTCCCCAGGACAGAGAGGGCTACCCGGAGGTTCTGGCCAGAACTTCCGGGCACCAAAGTGTTGGGTGAATTTCTCTAAGTGTTGCCCGGAAGTTCCTGGCACTTTTGCCCAGAACCTCCTGGCAGGTTTCCAGTTCAAACTTGTGAGTAACGGCTAGATGATGTCACCTAGCCGTTATATATATGGATTTCGTCCCCAGGTCACCCTTTGGCCATTCCACTTCAGCTCTTTCATGTTCTAGGGTTTTCTAGCCACTCCCAAGCTTCCTTTGCTTCCTCCACTCAAATCTAGAGCCTATCTTGTGAGATTGAGAGATTAGATGAGAGTGCAGGAGTGTTTTGGAGATGGCTTGAAGATTAGGTTTGATTGAGCACTTTGGATACCTTGTGGGCTGTCACTTGGGCTTATTACTCTTGGAGATCTTCTCCTAGACGGTTAGGTGTCGCCCGTGAGCTTCCAAAGATCTTGTGGATGTCCCGGGAAAGTTTGTGAAGGTTTTCCTCACCTCCGCAAGGAAATGAGGTAAGTGAGTAAAGATTCTTGTGCTGAGTTTTCAGAGGTTGTCCTAGGTAGAGCAACTTGCACTTGTGGTCTTTTCTAGAAGGAATTGTGAGTTGGATCTTGGTGGTCACTCAATTCTAGAAAACGACCTAGAAGTGTTGAGTTGAAGGCTGTGGACTTCTTCTGGGATCTTTGCATAAGTGAGGCAAGTGTTAATCGAGACCCGGCTCTTTGAGCACCTCAACGGAGAGTAGGATCCGTGTGATCCGAACTTCAGGAAAAAATCACCTTTATCTCTCTTGTGGATGATCTGTGTTTGAATCTGCTGGTATCTTGTGATTTACATCTTGTGCAACTCTGTGCCTGATCGTCTCTAGCTAGGACCTGTTTTACTTCCCTTATTTCGATTTTCTCTGTTGCCCGAAAGTTCCTGGCTCAAGATCTCCGGAAGTTCCGGGCTACTCATCCTGCCCGGAAGTTCCGATGTTCATCACCAGGAGGTTCCGGGCCCTCTCAATTTAACCGCTGCAATTGTTGAGAAAATTTCAGGAAAGCCTATTCACCCCCCCTCTAGGCTACATCTCTGCACGTTCACATGGAACCACCACCTCGACCTCCGCTTGAGCTATAACCTCTACCTCCAGGCCTACGTTATGTTTTCCTACACAATGACAGAAAGGCCCCTGTCATAATCAGTGACAAGCTCTCTGAAGACGAGACTCAACGTCTTCTCATCGTGTTGGAAAAGCATCGTTCTGTTCTTGGCTACTCGCTTCAAGATCTCAGGGGGATTAATCCCGCGCTTTGCACCCATCGTATTCCTATTGACCCCGAGAGTACTTCCTCCAGGGAACCTCAACGACGGCTCAATAATGCAATGCGAGAGGTTGTAAAGAAAGAGGTCTTGAAACTCCTGCATGCCGGAATTATTTATCCTGTACCATACAGTGAGTGGGTTAGACCAGTCCAGGTTGTGCCAAAAAAGGGAGGAATGACGGTCGTTGCAAATGCTCAAAACGAACTTATTCTGCAACGAACCGTAACCAGATGGAGGATGTGCATCAACTATAGGAAGCTCAACAAGGCTACAAAAAAGGATCATTTCCCGCTACCCTTCATTGATGAAATGTTGGAACGGCTGGCAAATCATTCCTTTTTCTGTTTCCTTGATGGGTATTCCGGGTATCATCAAATTCCTATCTATCTAGAGGACCAAAGTAACACTACGTTCACATGTCCGTATGGCACCTATGCATACCGTAGGATGTCTTTCGGACTGTGCAACGCTCCTGCATCCTTCCAAAGATGTATGATATCTATTTTCTCGGACATGATCGAAGACATCATGGAAGTCTTCATGGATGACTTCTCGGTCTATGGAAAGACTTTCGGTCATTGTCTGCAGAATTTAGACAAAGTCCTACAACGAAGCCAAGAAAAGGACCTGGTGCTTAATTGGGAAAAATGCCATTTCATGGTCTGTGAAGGAATAGTTCTTGGGCATCAAGTGTCCGAACAAGGAATCGAAGTTGATCGTGCTAAAATCGACGTTATAGATCAGCTTCCTCCTCCTGTAAACATCAAAGGAATCCGCAGCTTTTTAGGACACACCGGCTTTTATAGAAGATTCATCAAAGACTTTTCTACAATCGCCCGACCTCTGACCAATCTGCTGGCCAAGGATGCGCCCTTTGAGTTCGATGGCGCGTGCCTAAAATCTTTTGAAATTCTCAAAAAGGCACTCGTCTCTGCTCCAATCATTCAACCTCCTGATTAGACTCTGCCCATCGAGATTATGTGTGATGCAAGTGACTTCGCTATTGGTGTGGTCTTGGGCCAAACCAAGGACAAAAAGCATCATGCAATCTGTTACGCTAGCAAAACTCTAACTGGAGCTCAGTTGAATTATGCGACTACCGAAAAATAGCTGCTCGCGGTTGTTTTTGCTATCGATAAGTTTAGGTCTTACTTAGTGGGCGCCAAGGTGATAATTTATACTGATCATGCTGCTTGGAAATACCTGCTCACTAAGAAAGATGCTAAACCACGTCTCTTAAGATGGATTTTGTTGCTCCAAGAATTTGACTTAGAAATTAAAGATAAAAAGGGAGTAGAAAATTCCGTAGCAGATCACTTGTCTAGGCTGCATATCACTGACATGCAGGAACAGTCGATAAATGATTTCTTGAGAGACGACATGCTGGTGACGGTTCGCGACTCCAACCCGTGGTATACCAACATAGTAAACTACATGGTATCCAAGTATATACCACCGGGGGGAAAATCAACAAAAACTGAAGTATGAAAGTCACCGTCATATGTGGGATGAGCCATACCTATATCAGGTTTGCTTCGATGGCTTACTACGAAGATGTGTGCCAACTGATGAAGGACTTAGGATCATAGAGCGATGCCATGCCTCACCCTATGGTGGCACTTACGGTGCATTCCGCACCCAGGCCAAGATTTGGCAAAGTGGTTTCTTCTGGCCCACAATGTACGAAGACTCAAAAAAATTTATCAGAAGATACACAAGCTGCCAGAGGCAAGGAGGAATCACCGCTCACGATGCAATGCCCCTCACATACAATTTGCAAGTCGAGATATTCGATGTTTGGGGTATAGACTTTATGGGGCCTTTCCCTAAGTCTCGCATCTACGAGTACATCCTGGTGGCAGTCGACTATGTCTCCAAGTGGGTTGAGGCTATGCCGTGCAGCGCCGCGGATACGAGGCATGCCAAGAAGATGTTCACAGAAATCATTTTTCCAAGATTTGGTACCCCAGGATGGTCATAAGTGACGGAGGTTCTCACTTCATTGACAAAACCTTCCGAGACCTCCTACGAGAGATGGGAGCAAAACACAATGTGGCCACTCCTTACCACCCACAGACCAGTGGTCAAGCAGAGACATCAAACAAACAAATCAAAAATATTCTACAGAAAACGGTCAACAAAATGGGAACAGGATGGAAGGATAAATTGCCGGACGCACTGTGGGCATACCGGACAGCATACAAGACACCCATTGGAATGTTCCCCTATCAGATAGTCTACGGGAAGACATGTCGACTACCCGTAGAACTCGAGCACAGAGCATACTAGGCCATCAGAAACTGGAACATGGATTTTGAGGGAGCAGGAGAATGGAGAAAAATGCAAATTGCTGAACTTGAAGAATGGAGAGAGAAGTCTTACCACAACGCGAGGATATACAAAAAAAGGACAAAGCACTGGCATGACAAAAGAATCAAAATCAAGAAATTCAAGTCAGGAGACAAAGTGCTAATGTTCAACACCAGGGTTAAGCTTTTCGGTCACGGAAAACTGCGCAGCAAATGGGAAGAACCGTTCGATGTCATCGACACCTCTTCGCACGGGGCAATAACACTCTGTGACGACTCAGGTAACATGTTTAAGGTAAACGGTCAACGCTTAAAGATATTTTCCTTGAGCCAAATGAAACTTTAGATGAAGAAGTGGATGTTATTGAACTAATCGATTATGAACCATGATGATCTCATCTAATGCATGCTTAAAACCCTATAAAGTTGTCATTTTTGTGCTTAGTTTAGGATTTAGTGGGCCTAGGGAAAAATTGGCAGCCAGCTGGACCCACCAGGGTTCGGCTAAACCTGATGGTTCGGCCGAACCAGGGCGGCGCCCAACCAGCTCCAATTTTGTATATCAGTTTCCCCCGCTCGTTTGTAGTCCGTTGTGATGCGCTTTTGGAGGTAGATCGATCGGATCAAAGCTCAGAGCACTTGTTTTTCCTCCTATCCTCCACTTGTGCAAACCCTTCTTCATCTCAATTCAATTCCTTCATTCTCCACCCACAACCCACCAATGGCTGGCAAGTCCTTGATCCCATACATTGGCTCCTCCTCCAATTCCACCTACAATCTCGACGGAGAGCCAACACCGGAGAATCAATTGATCCCGATGGAACATTACACGATGGAGGGAGTAAATGCACTGTGGGTGCAACCCCTTGCAGCAGTGTCGGGCTCCCCTGCAAATCTGGAGCCCGTCGGCGAGCTCCCTGGTTCAGCCGAACCCTCCTCGGCCCCGTTCGACAGCGCGATCCCTCTCCCCTCGCCATGTCATGAAGACCAAAATCCAGGGGGATTCGCCTGCGCGACGGCCGACAACGGGAGAGCACGGTCTTTTGAAGGCACGACGCCTTTTTCAAGACTATGAGAAGGCCGCTCCGCCTCCCGCCGAGTGCTATGTGGGCACCCTGTTCACCAAGGCGGGGGATGAGGTGCTCCATAAGTATGTCACATCCATCGCTACTCCATCCACTCCAAAGGAGGAGCGATTCCGCATTCAGGGAGTGCGAACTCCCGGCGGTGGGTATGGCAAGGGTTTACTCCGGCCTTTGACGGCATCGGAGAAGGAGGGGGCAGCGGAATCCCGTAGCCCTCCACCTATGAAGGTGAAGCGTCATTTGACGCCCCCTCCAATTGTGAGGGCTCCCGGCCAATTCCAAGAAGACGAAGTGAAGTCATCGAAGCCCTCGATTCATAAGCTCGACGTACAAGTTAAGAAACTCCGCAAGGAGAACATAGAGCTTAGGGATCGCAACACGGAGCTAGGGTAGAGCTTGCTGAAATTAGAAATAATTTCGATACCCTTAGTCGCGGTTTGTGCGCTAAGATCAAGATCGTATTCGTAGAAATGGGAAAGGAAAATAAGTATTATGCTAATTAGATGTTTCCTTTCCCATGAATAAAATAGTAGTAGGTGCTTGGTTTTTATTTTTCCAATCATGTAAGCACTTGCTATGAATAATGTGGCTCATTGGTGTTAACCCCAATGATTGCCAAAGTTTGTTTTTGTTTTATGTTTAATAAAGTTCAGGTTTTGAATAAGTGTGGGGGAGATATTCCAGCTTCTGACGTGCATAAACTCTGAAAATTGCTGAATATCTGAACACCTGGAAGGCACTGAACTCTGCAGAAAATTGCAGAGGGATTGGACACCAGAGTGGTTCGGCCGAACCAAAGCTGGCCTCAATTCCTCTCAATTTTCACAGGTAAGCAGGTGAGCACGTCCATTATCTGTATATCTCCACCATTGTATAGTACTAGAGCTGGAAATTCATAATATACTTGGTTCAAGCATAATTGAAAGATAAAGTTTCCAACTAATGAAATTCTTCATATAATTGATCTTGTATATTCATTATTCTCAGCTGAACTTGTGCTTGTGAACAACCTTCCATGTTTAGGGAACCTTATGCATCTAAGTAATTGTTATATGAGAGATGATTCAAGATGAAAAGAATTCTTGCAACTCCTGTTATGACTCTTGGGAATTTGTTTTCAAAATAAAATTGTTTTAAAGGCCCGATCCTCAATTGACTTCATTTTATACCCACCAAGGCCATATGCAAGTATATCAATGATAAACCTTATTATGCATATGATTGCCTGACATTATATTGAGCTTTAACGAATTTATGTGACTCGTGCTAAACATCTTTCATACTCTCATGATCAAGGGGTCATTATCATTTCCATTCCCATTTTTCCACATATATAATTAAGCTAAGCTTCTACACTGGAAGATGGCTTTCCACAAAAATTCCATTCAAATAAACTCCTACTTCAGACTATGCTTTCTTCTCCTAGAAAAGTTCTTGGTTAAAAAAAAGGCAAAATGAGAAAAGGGGAGGCAAGGCATGGCCATGTATAAAAAAAGGGGGGGAGAAAGAATGAAAGAAATAAAGCTTGCTCCCAAAACACTCAACAAAGTTGAAATATATATATATATATTTATATATATATATATACCAAATGGAGAGAAGGTATAGGAAGAAGGGAGAATCATTTCTTTATTCCACCATTCCACAAAAATACCACCACAAATAAAGATCCTTGATCTAGAAATATGATTGATGATCTTCTTGAGTCCATATTTTTGGCTTTGCAATATATATGATGCAGGTATGTCACAGTTTATCCCTACCAAGCTCCACATATCAGCCTTAGAATAGAGATGAATTCTAGCACATTTTGCCTTGGTGAGGATCCAAAAAGAAAATATGCATCCTTGAGAGACAAGAGAGAAAGTCAATAGGAGGGGAGAAGCTGATTTGCGAAAATCTATAAAAATCCCATGAGTCTGACAGAGAAGCAAGAAGGACTGGAATCAAGATTATTCCATTTGTCAATTACTCAAGATGATAAGATAGCCACTGATAAAGTTCACAGGTGCAGGTATGTTTGTGAATGATTTATATGCTTGATTTATATCTTGAAGAAATTCATTCTACACTAACCTTTACTCAGGGACAAGCAAAGGGCTAAGTGTGGGGGGTTTTGTTGCCAGCTGTTAAATTCCAATTCTGTACTGCCAACATCTGCATAGAGTTCAGATAATAAAACATCCAACATAGTGATAGGTGCTTAAATCTTACATATTCCACAGTGTTGGTGTATATTTGTATGCAGGTAACAAACCCCGATGTTGGGAGGAAATCTAGACTAAAGTGAGGAGAATTCTGTATCCATACAAGGATGGGTTGTGAACTTCATCAAAACGTCAGTAAATCAGCCCAAAATACCGAGAAATGGACAAAGGAGGATCAGGGGAGGAGATGGGCCGAAGACCAGGCCAGATGGGCCTAGCCCAGGTTCGGCCGAACCAAAATCTCAGCCATTCAGTCTGGGGTTTGGCGTGGACACTCTGGATCATTCCCTAATGGCGATTGGAGGGCACTTCGGACATTTCCTATTCACCAACCGTCATACCTACCTTATATAAAGACATCACTCCCTCACTTCACTTACACACTTCCAAGCTTGAGCTGAATTATAAGAGGCTCTGTTGTACTATATTGTATACTAGAATAGGAAAAGAGTAGAGTAGGATTCAAAAGAATTCCGGAGTTGTCGGTAATCTTCTCCTATTTCTTTTATTTTGTTTATTACTCTGAATTCAATATAATATTCTTCTTGAGTAATTTAGATTTATCTTGTGAGAATTATCTCTTGGTTAGTTCCTAAGTAGCATACGGGATTATTATTCACTATAATCAACTAAAATATAGTGATTGCTTTGGTGAGTTATAAACACTAAAGTAGATATTAATTGCTTAGATGTGGTGTTTAGGCAGTTGTTATCCAGTAATTGTTGCGTAGCCCACAGTATGTTTGAGGTAGGTGTAGAGGTGGTGATAGCCCTCGAGATCACTTAAGTCCTCCCTGTCCGAGTATGTAGTAGAGCGACATCTGGGAACAGCGGGTTGCCAGTGCCTGAAGTATTGCCTTAGGATTAAAGTTAAGCTTTCCCTAGACATTGTTTCTCACTAGTGAATCCTCTCTATCCTGACATATCATTTGCTTGGTGTCCTTGGATAAACTGGAGGAAGATCTGATCACACAAGTTTCCTTGGATTCGATACCCTTGGAATACTCCGTAGGGGAAGTGCTACATCGGTATATCCGTGCGCTTGCGGATTTTATCTATGGTCGTAAGAAATACCAACACTAGCCTCTTCCAAGTACTTAGCTATTGTATCCTCTTTTGCTTCAAAAGTCTTGGAAAAATGACTAGCCACTAATTTTGAATCGGTTTTGATTATTAGACGTCGAGCCCCTAGTGCTTTGGCCGTTCTCATAGCTAGCAAAACTCCTTCATACTCTGCTGTATTGTTTGTGGATGGAAAGGCTAATTGAACTGAATACTTCAGCATTTGCTTCATTAGTGTTTTTACCACTGCTGCTGCTCCTGCACCCGTAGCATTGCATGCTCCATCAGAAAATGCTATCCATGGTGTTTCATTTTCCTCTTTTTGTTCTACCCCAGCTAGAGTCCATTCTGCCACAAAATCAGCAAGCACTTGTGACTTTATAGCTGTTCTTGAGGTATACTTCAAATCAAAAGGTAAAAGCTCCATAGCCCATTTCGCTATCCTTCCTACTACTTCTTTGTTCATTAGCACTTCTCCTAAAGGATATGCTGACGGCATTGCTATATCGTGTGCTAAAAAGTAATGCCTTAGCTTTCTTCAAGCCATCACAATTGCATAAATCATCTTTTCTACCTCTAAGTATCTTGTTTTGGGTCCCTATAATGCCTCTGAAACAAAATAAATTGGCACTTGTCTATTTTCCTCTTCTTGTACCAAAACTGCACTTACTGTCACCGGAGTTGCTGCCACATACATCAATAAAGGTTGTCCTTTTTGCGGGCTTGCTAACGTTGGCATATCTTGCAAGTACTTTTTCAACTCATCAAAAGCTTGTTGACATTCATTCGTCCACTCAAATGTATTTGCCCCACTTAATGTCTTGAAGAAGGGTAAACCCTTTTCCGCAGATTTAGAAAGAAATCTACTCAAAGATACCATCCGGCCTGTTAGCCTTTGCATTTCCGTTATATTCTTTCGTGGTTCCATTTGATGAATGGCTGCAATCTTGTCAGGATTTGCTTCTATTCCCCTTTTGGACACCAAAAAACCAAGCAACTTTCCTGCTCTAACACCGAAAACACACTTTTCCGGATTGAGCTAAACTAAATACTTCCTCAAGTTCTCAAATGTTTCCTGTAAATCTTTGTCATGTGTAAATGCTTGTCTGCTTTTTAGTACTATGTCATCTACATATGCTTCAACATTTCTGCCCAATTGTCTGGCCAAAACTTTCCCTATTAATCTTGCAAATGTCGCTCCTACATTCTTCAAACCGAATGGCATTCTAATAAAAAAATATGTTTCAAATAGTGTTATGAATGATGTTTTTTCCTCATCTTCTTTCACCATGAAAACTTGATGTTAACCGGAATATGAGTCTAGAAAACTCATTAGCTCACATCCAGCTGTGGCATCTACTAATTGATCTATTTGTGGTAAAGGAAAATCATCTTTCGGGCATGCCTTATTAAGATCTGTAAAATCAATGCACATTCGCCACTTTCCATTTGCCTTTTTCACCAACACCGGGTTCGCAAGCCATTCAGGATGCATTACTTCTCTGATCACCTTGGCATTGAGCAATTTCTCAAGTTCAATCTTTGCGGCTTGCTGCCTGTCTGTCGACATTCTCCTTAATTTCTGTTTCTTCGGCTTTTGATCTGGTTTAACTGCCAAATTATGCTCAATCAGACTTCTGTCCACTCCTTGCAAATCATCTGGTGACCAAGCAAATACATCCATGTTGTCTCTCCAAGTTTTCTCCAAGCAAGATATATTTTCCCAGGTCGTTTTCATCCAATTGTACTTTCTTAGTTTTCCCTTCTGGGACTGGCTTTTGCATTTTCAAGTATTCACTATGTTTTTGATCAACTACATGTACCCCTTTCACGCTTGGTGTTCCTTGAAGTTTAAACTTTCTTGCCGCTAGCTGAGCACCTCGGATAGTTATCACTCCCCTTGGTCCCGGAAGTTTCATGCGTATGTAATTGTGGTGGATGATTGCTTCAAATATGTTCATCATTGATCTCCCAAGAATTGCATTATACCGATACGGCATGTCAACCACATCAAACACTATTCCCTCCTTTCTTACGTTGTCACCCTTGCCAAAAACAACTTGCAAAGCTATCTTGCCAAGTGCATGTACTTGTTGTCCACCAAAACCTTGTAAAGGTATTCCTGCACTAGTCAACCTGTCTTCCGGTATTTGCATTTTCTTGAAAGCATCATAAAAAAAGCACATCCGCCGAGCTTCTCCCATCAATCAACACCCTTTGTACTTCACATTGGGCGATTTCTATTGAAACTACCAAAGGATCTTGATGGGAAAACAAGATTCCCTCAGCATTTTCTGGACCAAAGGAAATTACTGTCTTTAAGTAAGTTGGTGGGTTTGACTGGTTACTTGTTCCTACATGGTTTATCTGTCTGACATATGCCTTTCTTTGTCTCTTTGACTCAATACCCAATGAAGATCCTCCTGTAATGGCATTGATTACCCTTTTCGGTACCCTATCAATTGCTTCTATCTTTAAAACTTGCGGTGCTTCTATAGCATTTTGCGCTCGTTGCTCTCGAGCCCCTTCATACTTGTTCTCATATTGATTGATGTGTTTTTCCACCAAATGGGCCATGTGCCGGCATTCTTCTGTTGAATGACCTCCTGGTCCATGAATTTGACAAAATTTGCTATAACATTCCTCCGTGGAATAACCACTTGGGCCATGTGTTTGACAGAATTTGCTTTGATCTTTTTGACTTTCTCGTCCTCTACCTCTTCCATTATTCCACCATCTTCCTCTTCCACGGCTAGAATTCCACCATTTGCCTCGACCTCTACCAGATTGCCCCCAATAGCTTTTTCCTCCTTTTGGGTTATCCCACTGGTTTTTACCTTTTCCATCTTGCCGGAAGAATCCTTCACCATTGTTTGATCCATCACCAATATAGTTGATTTGCTTCTTCTGTTCTTGCTTGTAATCATGTTTGAAATTTTTCCATGGTTTGTTTGTGTTTTCCACTTTTTGTTCTTCCCCTTGGGAAACTTGCTTGTTCTTTGACTGTTTTTTTACCTACCAAAGCTGCTTCTTCTTCTTGCACTCTCAATTTGTCTTCTTCACCTTTTGTAAAACTTTCCATTCTCTCAAACAGGTATTTCGCTATCTTTGGTCTGTTCCTTGCAAGGTCAAAACGAAGTGGACCAGGCAACAAAGCTCTTTTTGCAGCTGCTATGAGCATTTCGTCATCCACTTGTCTAATTTGACACCTAACTCTGGAAAATTTTACAATGAAACTCCTCAAAGTCTCGCCTCGAAGTTGCTTCATTGCATATAAACCATCTGTCTCTTTTGGTTCTTCATAAGCTCCAATAAACCCTGCTCGAAAAGTGTCCATCATGTATTCCCATGAGTAGATTGTCATAGGAGGACTGGTTGTATACCATGACAATGCAACTCCTTCCAACATGGTCGGAAATATTTTAGCTTTTATTGTATCATCTCCTCCCGTTTCTTCAACTGTTGTTTCATACACCCTTAAATACTCATTGGGGTCTATATCTCCTCTATATTTTGTGATGTTTGATAACTTGAAGTTTGTTGGCCAAGGTGCCATTTGTAGGTTTTGGCTTAAAGAGTTTTTTGTATCTATGGCTCTGGTTGGTTGAAAGTAAGGTAGTGTGGGCTGGAATTGGAAGGTTTGGTTTGGTATTTGACCTGCATATTGTATATGTTGGCCATTTGTGGGATGTACCCTTGTTCGAGCATCATTTCCGGTTGCTGTACATGGAAGGGGGAAAAACCCTGGGAAAGTTGGTTATGGTTTTGAGCTGCTTGAGTGCTTGGTGGTTGCATATGTGCAAAGTTGGGTTGGGATGTTTGAATTTGAGGTATCTGAACTTGTGGAATTTGTATTTGTAGTATGTCATTTTGTGGAAGTTGTGTTTGTGGGATATCACTTTGTGAGATTTGCATTTGCGGGACGTGAGTTTGATTGTTCTATACATGAGGTTGGGGGATCTGGATTTGATTGGAAAGGATTTGATAGGTTTGGTTTGGAGGAATACGAATTTGATGTAATTGTGTTTGAGGATATTGTATGTGGGTAGGGATTTGGGTTTGAACAGGGATATGTGGCTGAATGGGAATGTGTGTTTGAATGGGATTTGGATTTGAAGAGAATATTGTGTTTGAGTAGGAATTTGATTTTGAACAGGAGTTTGGACTTGAGTTAGAAATTGAGCTTGAATCTGATTATGTGTTGGGTTAGGATTTTGAGTTTGAGTTGTATTTTGGTTTTGGCTAGGAGTTGGGATTTAAGTTGGATTCTGAGTAAGAATGGGAATTTGGCTTTGAGGTGGGTTTTAAATTTGACTGGAGGCTTGAGTCCACGGTGGGTCTTGAGCCTAGGTGGCTTTGATACTTTCTCCTTCTTTGTTTCCCTTCTGAGCATCTTCCTTTACCTGATCTGATTGCTTCTCACCAACCCTTAGTGTTGCACCTTGATCACTTGATCCTCCTGCTCCTACTGCCTAGCTGTGTAGAGTTTGCAATTTTTGCAACTCTCTTTGCAACTCCTCATATTGTCCTTTACTCATCATGATGGCCCCTTGTGCTTGGACCAATTCGGCGAGTTCTACTTCATTTAGGGGTGTTTTCCCTGTTTCTTCCACCACTGTGCTAGCAATTCTTTCTTCTTGACTTGTTCCATTACCTTTCGCTGGTGTAAATGTTTTGGCCATTTCTGCCCACCGCTTGTCAAGTGCTTCTGTTGCTTTTACCAAATCACTTTCCTCCACTATTTTTTCCCACTCTCTCTCAAGTGGGGCTGTTGCGCTTGCAAAAGCTCCCATGTAGCGCACCTGCACAATTTTCTGTCGTTGCGAGCGTCGCATTTACTGTTTGAGCCCAATCCAACAGAGACTTTACGTCCCCACGGACGGCACCACTGTTGTGACCTTAGGTCACGAACAAGATCGGTGATAGGCCGGAAAGAAGTGTTTTCCCACCTATTCTTAAAAATGAGCTCAAACAGCAAACACAATTTTTGAGGATTACTTTTGTATTAAAAATGTCTTGTCCTGCTACGGGAATTTGACCGGCTTTTATAGCCTTCAGTCTTACATATGATATTACATTTCTATCCTCACGGGCTTTAGTGAACTTTCTATAATACCCTTGCCATGTCAGCTACCCTAAGGGCATTATGGTACATTTTCAGGGTCATTATAGTCTTTTGGCTCCAGCTGGCAAGAATAGTTAAGAAATGGTCCCCACAGAATTTTTCATTCGACTTCTTCTTTGCTCGAATATGTTTTCCCTTCGAGTTCTCTAGCCGAATGTCTTCTGAGCTTGGGGGCCCGCACATTCTTTACCAGCTTCCCCAGTTGCAAGGTTCCCGTGTTGATCAAATATACAGAGTTTGTTTTCTGAAATAAATAAAATGACTTATGTAAATCGACGGAGGGAGTAACTCTTTAATACTACTTCGATGTGGTGAGTTACTAAGATGAATCAAAGGATCTTCCGGAAAAAAAAAAAAGAGCCCCATTAATATCTTGGCCAGCAGGAGCTGAAGTACATATTCAATGGATATCCTATGCATTTACCCTATAAGAATGTACATTATTTGCAGCTAGAAGTTGCAGACCGTAAAACTGTAAGTACTATACACACTTGAAGGAACTAGCTAGGCCTACTGCAACGCAAGGAGCGATGAAATATAAATCCCTAACGAGACGGCCCCAACTGTTGCAACTGCTTGAGTTAACTCCAAGAATAAATTTGGCCTTTGAACAGGCAGCTCCTTCCAGTTTGTCCTTCTGCCAAGAAATAAAAAGATACAGCGAATGTAGTTAAGAGATGCTGACCAAGAGAGTATGGTGACGGAGAAGGAGCAAGTTGTGCGAAATGGGCATCATCTCATAATGCGTTTGAAATCGGAATGGGAAGAACTCTAGAACAAGGACAACATCGCTCATGCACAAAATGCCTAAATTCGTTCTAAACAAACATCCAATGTGAAGGTTAAGAATCATTACCCCAAGTCAGCTATGACTATACTAATGTTGTCTTGCGACCGACGATCCTGCAATTGGAAATAAAGCAAGAAATTTAAGAAAGCATTTTCGACATGCAGCGTCCACCAAATCATATTTGATAATTAACTTTATAAATAAGAGAATAGATAAGTGGCAAAGTAAAAGGTGGCAAGAGTCAATACCAGAGCTATCTGACCAAGTGCTTCACAGGCAACCTACACAAACAAATGAAAAATAAGCAATATTAAAAATGAGTTGCAAAAAGAAACATAATGAGTTCTTGATTTGAGAGGAAATAAACTTCATACCTGGACATCCCCATGTTGCCGTAGTTGATCTCTAACTAATGCTACTGCTTCAGAGCTACATAAGATAGCCAATTATACATGTCAAAGTGTTGAATAGCCAACTAAGATATCTTCAGGAGGCAGACAAGAACGAATATAAGCAGGACAACTACACAACAAAAAGATTTGTGTACATACCTTTTAATGTAATCCCAAAGACCATCTGTTGCTAGCAAAACAAATTCCACATCCGGTCCAAGTTCGACCAGGGATACGTCAGGTGAAGAGACTATTAAATCTCCTTTAAAATTTATTCTGCAAGAAAGATACTGATTACATACATAATCACAGAAGAAGAGACATATTGTGTAGTTAAGACATCTCATGACATGCAGCAGCAGCATTCACCAATAAAAGGTGTAAAAGTTGGAATACTGAAGAATGTTTGTTCTTGAGAGTAAGCAGATATATAATTGAGAACGTATGGTCAGTAATTAGCTCTCAAATTATCTTGGCAACAGTTGATAAGGAACTCAATTGATAATTGTCAACATATAAGAAAAAGAAATCAGGTTATTACATACTAGTAGAGGGTAAGTTGTGGCTAAGAATTCAGATGATATTTAGCCCTGCTATTGTGTTTTATTTTCACCATGAGAATGAAAAGAGAAGATGCAACTGAACAAATGGCCTCGCTGTTTGATCAGAATTAAGAATAGCTGCATTGGTATGTTTCTGAATTCAGATGTAACGGAACATATCAATACAAAAGAAAAACAAATACTTGACAACAAGTCATAAAAAAATCATAAGAACAAAAGCATTAGAGCTTAACCGTGAGATAAACTTTTCAGTCCATCTCCCTTCTTTAACTCCTTTTACCAACATCCTGTACAAAACCATGAGAAGTTGAAAATTAGCAGGGTATTGTTTCGAAATAATGTAACAAAAGGTATGCTTAATGTATGAACAGAGAACAGAGAGTATAAGGGACGAACTCATTCTTCCGTGTCTTAAATCTAATGTCTCCAAAAGCACGAGACACAGAAATTTCTCCACATATGCGTCCATCAACAATCTACAAAAAGTACATCGATATCGTAACAAAGAAGAGTCACATGAGTGAGATCGGCATTTCAAGCAGTGAACGAAATATTCATCAGCATATTATATTACTCCATACAGCACCAAACCCATTTATTCTCTGTAAAACCATAATAATGGGCCTAAATGGACAATATGCAACCACAGGCCCACAGCAGTAGTATGACTAGTAACCAGTAACTTAGAATGTGAATTACAAACTAGAAGAGCAAACAATGTGCTAGAATTTCACCGGGTCAATCCTGTTGATTATTGTTCCATATGGCCATATTTGAAAAATGAACTGCAATCTTTATGAGGAAAGGCAACATATTGTTATTTTCTCATGGGTGGTAAGGACCTGCTGAGCTGAGGACAGGTTTTCGTAAGCGTTCTATACTAAATTATGTGAACATGATCTTTACAAAGCTAGAAGAAGGGTAGTTTAGAAGATTAGAGTGGAACTCTGGAAGAGAAAACACACCCATCCACCTGCTGCTCTGATCCGCTTCACCTCTTCAAGAGACGCTTTCTTGTTCCCGTACGGTCGGTGGAAGTTGGTCACAGCTTGAGGCCTCCCACCACGTGATACGACCTGCTAATCAACATTCAAGACCCACCCTCATCATCAGCAGAATAAAATTGACAATTTACTTCAGCATCACAATCACGATGCACTAGCCAATGACAACGGGATATATGATAAATTGATAATTGATATATACGCATGTTATTATGTGTAGGGAATTATTGGTACCAAGCAGGAGTCGCCAATGTGCGAGACAACAAGGACATCGTTCCTGAGGAACATGGCCGTGGCCGTGGCGCCGGACTCGTCTTCCTTGTCCATCTGCTCGAGCCTGTGAAGAAGAAGCGGGCGTCACGTCACACAGCGTTAAAAATGCGAGGAATTAGGCTGTATTTAGATCCAGGGTGTAAAGTTTTGGCGTGTCACATCGGATATACGGACATACATTTGAAGTATTAAATGTAGACTAATAACAAAACAAATTACATAATCCGCATGTAAACTGCGAAACAAATTTATTAAGCCTAATTAATCCGTCATTATCAAATGTTTACTGTAGCACCACATTGTCAGATCATTGAGCAATTAGGCTTAAAAGATTCATCTCGCAATTTACCCGCCATCTATGTAATTAGTTGTTTTTTTCGTTTATATTTAATTCTCCATACACGTGTCCAAACATTCTATGTGACAGGGTAAAAAATTTTGCCGGAGATCTAAACAGGACCTTAGTAGCTAATCTAAGCAGAAGGCAATCAGAATTGTTCAGCGGAATCCTAACTGGGCCTGACCAGGTGGAGAGGTTGGCGTCGACGGTGGCGAAGGCTCGCTGGATCGAGTCGGTGATGGCGTCGAGGTTCTTGGTGCTCAGCACCGCGCCGCCGTCCAACGCCGCCGCGCATTCCTTGTACAGCTCGTCCCTGCATGTCAGCGCCAAGGGGAGAGGTTAGCGCGGAGGAAAGCGGCCATGCCGAATTATCGCGGGCGAAAGGAAGAGCAGGAGGTGGGTGAGGGTGTGCCTGAGGAACTCGACGGCGGAGAAGCCGGCGTGGCCGTCGAAGACGGCGGCGAAGGAGAAGCCGTCGAGGAGGGAGCCGGGGCGGAGGACGACCTCGTCCTCCATCTCGTCGCGCGCGCCCTGCAGCTTGGCGGTCCCCCACCGGATGGCCTCCAGCTCCGACGACGACGCCGCCACGCTGCCGGCCGCCGTCGCGTGGCACCACGCCGCCGACCCGGCCCTGCCGCCGACGCCGACGTAGCACCGGAGCCCCGCTCCAGCGGCGGAGGAGGCGGAGGCGAGCGGCAGCCGCGGCACACGCGGGCTCAGCAGCGCCATGATATTTTCTCTCTGTGTGTGTATGTGTGTGTGTTTTCCCTTCTTCTTCTCGGGAATTTTGATTTTTTTTTCCTTTTTCTTTTTTAATTTCAGTTCGGAGGGGGATAAGAGGCGAGCGGCGCCGCGAACCGAGCTTGAGGCTGAGCCTCTCCTCCTACGACGCCACGTCACCGTCGTGCGCTGCTCGTCACTCGCTAGTCGCTACCCTCTCTCGGGCTTTGCTTGCCTCCTCCACTCGTCCCCGTCTTTGTGAGACTGTTTGCGAGTGCTAGAGTGTTGTACTGAGTAGTAGTGAGTACCAGTACTGCCTGTAGTACAAGCACATGTAGTACAGAAAATACACCGAGAGTAATTTCTAAAATGTTACTCCCTCTATTTTAATCTTCTTTTCCGGATAGACAAGAGAACGAAAAAAAAGACAAAAGAGAGCAGTCATCATGGATTCGAGAATCTTATGCGGTAGAACGAACTCTTCTATCATCTTGAATTTTCTCTGGCGACCAAGCAACACCCGTTCGATCCATCGTATTAGAGCGATTCGAGAAGAACGATTAGAGTCATATTTGTTCCTTACCACAACGCCAATAGAAAAAATGCTTCATTTGAGGTTTCAACCTTTTTACTACTCATTTTTTTACCTTCATAAAAAATATAGCAATGTTTTCAAAACAAAACATACATGTTATCAAAATATATTCAATGTTATATATAATGAAATTAATTTGGTTTTTTTAGATATTACTAACTTTTTCTATAAGTTTGATAAGAAAAAAGTCAAAACGACTTATAATATCAAAACAATATATTTTGACTAGTTTCATATGTGTAGAACTTATTTATCCAACCATATCCTTCCCATCCCTCTTACCATATCCTTCTGCCTCAAAGTAATTTTCAAAGTCAAGTGCATTTTCTGAAGCCATGTCAATCTTTTCTAAACTCAACAATAGCATCTTCACTATACTTCCTCCGATCTTTTGATGGAATTGATTCTTGACGTGATGATGATCATTCGTTTTTATTTAAAAATTTAAGATAAATATACATAAATATAAGTCATTATTAGAAAAATAAAAGTCAACCAAATAAATAGTAATTATATAGTTTTCTTCTGAATAAAAAAATGATCAATCTTATCCATAGTCAATTGCATCAAATATTTATCGCTAGAGGGAGTACATATTTAGCATTAGCCACTAACCACCGTGGCTAAATTTATATTTACATAATTGTGTAGAACTAGAAAATTATCACTCTTATAGAACGATGGTAGTATGGTTATATATACATTTATATGTGTTGTAAAATCCTTTGCTACTTTGGTTTTCATTAGGAAAATAGTGGCAACCTATCAGGTGACATGGCATTTCATGTGGCAGTGAGATTTCAAAATCTGATTTGTTTGTCAAGTGAACCCGAACATCAACGTTCGTTCGAAGTGGTGAGGGCAGGTTGGTAATAAGCACCGCCTCCCTCCGTTGTCAACATGGCAAGTAGCCGATTCAACCGTTGCTTGTGCTCTTGTCATTGTGCTTGGGAAGTTGGCTTAATCTTCACTAGAACCAGGATGCAAAAGGGTTTCGGTCTAAGGTGAGGGACTATGGTGGTGTCAGGATGCGGAGAGGCTCAATCTGAATGAAGGAATCATGCTAAGTCAATGCCAGTGTAACGAAGCAAATTGTGAACTATCTCTCATCGATTCAGCGACAAAGGGGCATGATCTGGTTCGGTAAAACGAATGGACTACGTTAAATTCAACATTGTTGTGCCAGAGTAAATGGTAGGATCGCCTTCGATCAATTCAACAACAATGAAGATACGGAAATGAGTTGATTTGAGTAGCAACTCTAGCATTGGTAGATATCCACACCACCTTGTCACCATGAAAACGAATATGAGCTCGAGTCCTCCACTGTTATTGATACTCGATATCATATCTCCTCTACCTTAAGAGGACCTCACCACTGCCGTATGACGTCTTGTCTCAATAGCTGTCTTTGCCAATACGCATTGCTCCGATTCAAGGTGTTTTTGACATGGTTTATCCCTCACCGATTGGTGGTGTAATGAATGGAGTGGCATGGATGAAATTCAGTGTCCCATTGGCAAATTAAAAAAAAGTATGATTTAAATGGTAAATGTAATGAATTAAACGGTAAATTCTGATAGTGTTGCAAACTAAGTGGACATAATGAAATTTCTGCTGTCACGGGGCCCATCCATGATAGTCGACATTTATAACAAGGGTTACATTGACAAACGCTCGGAAGGGTATAAATCTATAACGGGCCCTTTCTTGTTTTTTTAGTGGGGACAAGGATAACAGCCCAAATAAATAAATCCAATCTGATGAGAAGCATCGAACGGGCCAGGAAAAAGCCCATAGATAGGCCCACACAACCACGCCCCTCTACCGGTGCCGTCGCCGGCTGCCCAAACGATCGGCCGCGGTGAGGATCCAACCGCCGCATCTGATCCCCGCCGCCGGCCGCCGCGATGGGGGAGCCGGACGAGCTGCCGCCGCTGCCGCTCGCCCTCCACCCGCCGCATCTCATCACGCCGGCGCCCGCCGCCGACCCCCGCGCCCTCTCCTTCCTCCCCGACCTCGGCGGCCTCCCCTGGGTCGCGTACGCCGCCGCCTCCTTCCTCGTCGTCTCCCACCTCCCCTCCCCTCCCCGCGAGGGAAGCAGCAGCAGCGGCGGCGGCGGCGGCGACGACGATGGCTCGTTCTTCCGCCAGGCCATCGACCTCCGTGCCCCCGTGTCCGCCGTCTCCTGGTGCCGACGTGGCGAGGGCGAGCTCGCCGCCGCCGCCGGGAGCTCCGTGTCCGTGTTCCAGCCGGCGCCGTCCTCTTCCCCAGGTCCGTTCGTCTTAGCTCGTCTCTGATTCTCGTCCTCACGTTGTTTTTGCTAGCATTGCTTAGCTTCTGGAGATTGGACTTGGCTTGTAGGATCGTTTGGCTGGGTTCTGAGATGGGCTATCACCGAGACCTTCACCGTCACCTCCGTGGCCTGGACGGGCTCCGGCGACGGCATTCTATTGGCCGGCGAGGGCGTTGCCATGTGGGCTAGGGCAGAATCCTCTTGGCAGCTCGCTTGGAGGTGCTCGCCTCAGGTGGCTCAGTCCCTTGCATCTGCTACACACTTCCTCCAGGGTCCCGTCGCGACTGCAGCGGCCACTGCTGCTTCTTCCGAGGGCAGCGTGCCTCCTGTTCTGGTGTTCGTGAATGATGCCAAGGTGGGTGTGGAGAAAGCCGAGCTCGCGCATCCGAAACCAGTATCCATGATCCAGTGGAGACCTAGGTCGTTGTTTGTCAGTGATCAGTCTGAAGTGAGGCGAGAAATACTCATGACGTGCTGCTTGGACGGGACTCTCCGGCTGTGGAGCGAGGATGAGGCAGCCAAGTCAAAGAAGCATCGGGTTTTGCAAAGGTCCTTCAGTGTCATTGCGGTAATTGAGATGAGCAACACTCTGAATGGAGTGCTGGGAGTTGATATAACTGTGAAATGGGCGATTGAAACTGGCAGTGTTGTATCGAGAGATGAAGATGGCAATTTCACATTGTTTTCAGGTGACCCTGGGCTCAACCAGGTAGGCAAATGCGAGTGGTTGGTAAGTTCTGGCCCTGGGGCTTCTGTAAACTTTTGGGCTGTCCATTGTATCGATGATGTATCTCCACCAAGGTATCCACGGATTACTCTATGGAAACAAGTCAAACTGCAGAGTTGGACGCAGTCTGCTTCAGGACAACAAAAATCCATAGATGACTCGTTTTTTGTTGAGGCTGTTATATCAAGAGGGCTATCTTCTGGCCCACCTACAACATGTTCTTTGCTTCATTTGCTGCATGATAATTCATTTATTTGGTCTCGCTTATCCTCCAATTTATCATTGAATTCTGGGGGGCATGCTTTGAGTGATTCTGCTAAAAGTTTGTCATGCTATTCATCCCAAACTATCAATCAACATGGGCATAACGGTAGCATCAAACAGGTGTCTGTCCATCCATACAGCTGTGAAATAGAGCTAGCTGTTTCCATGGATTCTAGCAGAACTCTACATTTCTGGTCTCTCTCAACCTTATCAACTCTCATATCAACTTTGCATGCACCTACTTATCCATTATGGAAGCTTTTGTGCAAATTTGATCTGTGTGACATTCAGGCAGATGTGGAATACTCATGTCTATGTTGGGCTCCTTCTGTTATTCAACAAAATAGGTTTCTTGTCCTTGGAAGTGAAAAAGGAGCCGATTGTTTTGTAGTCAGTATTCAGAACGAAGGGGATGTTCTTTCATGTCAGAAAATGTTCACAATTCCTTTCTTTGAAGGTAGTAATGCAGAAGGCCCACCTGACAGCATTCATACCATACCTTTAGCTTCTAATTGTGATGGGCCTTTTGTCAACAACAGCTTTGTAGTTGTATGTCTATGGAGGACGAGTTTTCAAGCATTATCATGGAAAGTAGTCCTACATCTAGAAAATCTAAACAAATGTGAGATGTGTTTGTGTGGTTTTTCTGCTAGCTCTCTTTCTACTGCAGATCAAGGGAGACATGGAACTTACCTTAATGCTGATATGTTTTCAGCAGTTATTTGTAAAGGTTCTTCAGTCTTCCCTACATGCCTGGATGGAGAATATCCTACATGTATTTCTGCAACGCCACTGAACAATACTGTATTATCTCTACAGCAGCATGGTTCAGGAACTGCTTCATGTTATCACATTGCTACTGGGTATTCTGATGGCACTGTGAAACTGTGGAAGACGTCTTTTGCAGATAACCCTTTGCATACTGAGAAAGAGAGCCACATCTGGCAACTAGTAGGCACGTTTGGTGCCGATCGAGGACCAATTACTGCAATTTCACTGTCCAATTGTGGTAGAATTGCTACTGTTGGTAGAAATGTTCAGAAGAATACCACCTCCCTTCATATCTGGAAAGCAGTAAAACTCATGGGAAATGGGAGTTTTCTCCTGGAGGATGCACTAACGCTTCAAGGTCCTGTTGTTGGTTTGGATTGGCTATCTTTAGGCGATGGGAGATTTTTACTTGCAGTCTACCTTCTCAATGAGTTGCACATATATTCTCATAAGCACCCTTCCTTTAAGAATGTATTACACACTGTGAATTCAAAAGAGAAGCATCTTTGGAGCTGTATTGCACTATCCCATTCTCCACATGACATTGCTAGCTTCCTTTGGGGGCCAAAGGCAACTGGTGTGCTTGTTCATAAGAATCATCTTGCACTCTTCAGTTCATGGTTAGTAAGAAGAGCCAATGAATCTAGTACCCAGATATGTGATTGTCCAGCTGCAGACATACATGAATTGCCTTGTACTAAGCATTTTAATGAAGATATCTTTGGTAGATTCAGTTTATCAGAAAATTACAGCAACACAATGTTACTACAGAAACACAGTGCTCACTGTTCTAATGATCTATGGAACTTGTTGGATATAGCTGCCAAAATGAGTGGACCTCTGGCATCATATCACCCGAGAGCACTTATTCAGTTTCTTTATTCAGGTGTCCACTATTTTAGATTCTCAAAATATTTTTTCTCTAGATTCTACATGTTTTGCAAGGCCTCGCTAGTCTGTTTGTTTATAAGCTTCTATTTTAATCTACATGTGATACTGAGAAAGTGAAACAGCACTACATGTTTTTGTGCACCTTTCATCGCTAACAGTAGCCGATTGTTTTTGTGCTGACATAGCCGATTGTTTGAGATTTGGGCCATTTAATGTTCTGTTCTATCATGTGGAATCTAGTTTGTCAAGATAATTGTTATCATTTATAATAAAATATTCCTGTCATGTCTCATAAATAAAGCCTACACACAAATAGATTACCCAGGAATGATAAAGTAAAACTACAGATATAAAAGCCTCTGCGGTACTAAGCAAATCCCGACTGCATCACTTGGATTAGGGTGTTTGGATTTAGGGATAAAACTAGAAGGTATGAGTAGGGATTTGAATATGGAGATATTATTGGAAAAATATTTAGATCAAATAATCTGGAACTTGCCGTTTCCTATCAGTTATCTTTTAGTTTCATCCATCGAGAAATATACTGTAACAACACTACTAAATTTTGTGCAACATGATAAAATGGTGCCATTAACAACCCTACTAAAGTTTGTGTAATATGATCTTTTGAGTAAATTTCTGTTTTGACATATTGTGGCTTTCAATATTTTCTGAAATCTTTGGTATAAATGCTAATTATTTCTAGCTGAAATTAATTCTGGCCTTTTATATTAGCGGTGTGGGTCAAGTTGAAAGGATAGAATGTAATAACGCTTTGGCAAAATGTTATGTTGCTCTTTGGTTTGATATGCCTTCTTCGAATTGAAAAAATCCATGATGATTTAATCTGTACCCGGCAACCTATTGGATTTTATCTTTATGACCCCCCTGTACAAGTCCAAGATCATGATTGACAAAATCCACAGCATATTGTGTAAATCAGGTAATGATATTAACTCTTTTTATTGCTCTGCGTAGGTCAATGGAAACGGGCAAACACTGTTCTGCAGCATCTTGTTCAATCCATGCAAGCAAATAAAATATCAAACGCCTTGTTGGAGTGCAGTTTCTGTGGTAAATCATGCCATAATATTCCTGAATGCCCTTTGTCTGAAAGCTTCACCGATATGACATCTAATGACATATCTAATAGAGGGTTACTTTGGGGTGACAATCAACGTAGCACAGCCTTTAGTTTGCTATCACCATCAAATTCATATCCTCGGATGGAGGATATCAACACCACCACTAGCACATCTCAAAGTTCAGAAATAAATAAGCTCCTTGCTATGAATGTTAGCATATCTACAATAAGTGACATGGAGAGAACCCAGATAGTTGCACTTTCTGATCTTTTGGGTAAAATTACTGATCAGAGCCATGCATCTCCCTATAAAAGCCTTGATGAAGCAGGGAGAAGGTAAAAGTAACTCCTAGATTAACATATGTAACTGTTTTTTTTTTTCAGTGACATATTGCTATATATATTTTTTGTTTTACTAGAATCCAGAGGCTTGTAAGTGTTGTACAAGTTTATGCTACTCATTTTTGTGTGGTATCTACATTAATTTTTAATTTTGTTTCTCTTAAGGTTCTGGGTTGCTGTGCAGTTCGAACGCCTATATGCACTTAGGAGATCTGAAGATCCATCCAGTGCCGAAGTCTTCCATGTTGATTCTGCTTCTATCGCGTGGGCCTTACAATCTGATTGTCAGGATGATCTACTTAATTCTGTTCTTCCTGCAGAACCAAGTTGGTCTGAGATGCGAAACCTTGGTATGGGGTTATGGTACACCAACGTGTCCCAGTTAAGAACCAAGGTATGTCTCAACAACAATTTATGTTCTCATAGGTTTTGCTAAAAGCAAATGGTCGAAACAGTGATAAGTGTTTGTATGTGTGAGAGCAAGACTCTCTTGTTGACTAATAAAATCCTCATAGGTCATTGAAAGTTTATGAACTATGCTATATCTCAATTACTGAAATTTCTGTATACAATTTGGTCTGTAGCACTATAGTATTTGAATTAATGTAGATTCTTGTTTGGACCACTTATCCTCATTGAATGATTCCCTCGACATGATTGAAGTATTATGTTACAGTTATTCTTGAGATGCCATCATATTGAACTTAGCTTTTCTCAACTGCTGAACTATTTGTCATTGTTTTAGTCCAGTGCCCAGATTCTAGGAATTAAATTCAAATGAATCTTCTAATGTTCTCTCTCTGCCCTATATCTGGACACTGTAATGAATATTGTTCACATTTGCAGTTGTCTGGATAATCACCTGTGCTGATTAGGTATGTCTGACATTGTAGATGGAGAAGTTGGCAAGGCTGCAATATCTTAAAAGCAAGGACCCAAAGGACTGTGCTCTTCTCTATATAGCATTAAATAGAACAAAAGTATTAGTTGGCCTATTCAAGATTAGCAGAGATGAAAAGGATAAACGTCTCTATGAGTTTCTCTCCAGGAACTTCCAGGTATCTTGGTGTGGTAGAGACTAGTAATTGGATAGTTTGACATCTTTAACTATGCGCTTATGCTTAACATTCTTATCTACATGGTTGTGTCATTATGATTGTAAATGTGAACTAACTTATACTTGCTAGTTTTGGCATTGCAAATGAGCATTCTGCTAGAAACAAGATAGTTTTATCAGTATACTTGGACTGTATCTTTGTTAAGCAAAATGCACACGAAACATGAGAGGAATTTCAGATACATAATGTTGAGAAGTATATTCTACATCATACTCATTGGGATAAATCTTATCTATCTAGGAAGAAAAACACAAATCTGCTGCTCTAAAAAATGCATATGTGCTAATGGGAAGGCATCAATGGGAGCTTGCTATAGCATTTTTCCTCCTTGGAGGTGATACATCCTCAGCCATCAGCGTTTGTGCAAAGAACCTTCAAGATGAACAACTTGCTATTGTAATTTGTCGACTTCTTGAGGGATCTGGAGGGCCCTTGGAGCGTAATCTCATTGCTAATGTGCTGCTCCCTGAAGCAGTTGATAAAGGAGACCACTGGCTTTCAAGCCTACTTGAAGTATGTCATTATGTCTGCCTTCTTCTTTAATGTTCATTATGTCATTATGTCATTTTGAACTATCATTCAGCTTTTCAACTAAAGTTCATGTAAATTTTCAGTGGATGTTAGGGAACTACTCTCAGTCTGTGAATCAATTACTTGATTGCCACCTCAAGTCACTGATTGAAGAATCCAGCATTCCCGGTGATACAAATGTCTTTGCAGACCCTGGAGTGGGTCAGTATTGTGCAATCATTGCGACAAAAAGTAGTTTCAGAAACTGTGTTGGTGAAGCTCAATCTGCAAATTTATCTAAGCTTTCATTAGCAATGGTTTCATGTGCCTTGAACAGATGTGGACTGCCTGTAAGTATTCTTATCACATGAATGATTCTTGCTTGGGTAAAGGGTGCCCTGTTGACATCTCAATGTTATATATTCTATTTTGTATTGTTCTAAATCTTGTTTCTTTCTCACTGATTAGCTTGAAGCACTTGAATACCTATGTTGTAACTCGGGCATAGAGGGAAAGGACAACACCTCACTGGATGGCGGAGACAAGAAGATTGTTTATGGAATATTGAACCCTTTCCATGCTTCGTCCAACTGGCTCTCAGCATCTGTAGTCAGTGATGTTGAATCAAACCTGAAAATAACTATGGCTTCAAAATATCTGTCGCGCATGCTGAGAAATCAGTCACTCTGTTCACGGTGCAGCCTACCACTAACTAAAGATAAGGTCCTGAAAGAATTCAACAGTAATCACGTGAATGAACTTTCACGTGATGTCAAGGCAGCGCTACAAGTATTCGATAAAAAATTCTCACTTCAAGTTGCTGATATAGCTGAGAAGGTAACATAAGGGATACCATATTCTTTTATTTTTGTTCTTTTGTTGGACTTCTCATAACAAACCATATTATCTGTTGTGTATCCAGATCCTTACCTTTTGTTGCAACGATGGTATATTTTTTCTCGCGTATGTGTTGTTATGGGGTAGTATATCATCAGATGTTGGAACTGGTACTTGTGGTCTTGAAGGTTGTGCTTTCCATCCAATTGATTATATGTTTATGGTGTCAAGTAAGGAGAGCTGCAAGTTTCTTACACAATATGTTGTCTCCTGCTGCTTCATATGTTCTGCTCTGAACATGGACTGCGCTAATACTACTCCATGCACAATTAAAGTGGGCAAGTACATTATGGCAAGTTTATCACACTTCCTGAGTACTAGCAGGTTACTTCTGAAACAAGACAAGACTAGAACATTTGTGTTAGGTCGTACATCAGCTATGCTTACAGTTCTGGACCTCCTTGAATACAACATGGAGTTTTCCTTTTCTTGGTTATGTCATGACATAAAAGCATTGCTTACCATGACCAGTCCAGTTATAGGTGCTTGTGTCAACAGAGAGTCCCTTCAAGTACTATTAGATCAGTTGCTGCAAGCTGTACATGATAAAATCCATGGTGTATCAATTGGCACAGATGGGGGCACAGTCAATGGTTTGTTGTGTAATATACAACAAGAAAAAAGTGAGAATCAGAGTCTTCCAATTGATGAAAAATGGCATTTGATAGGCATTTCTTTGTGGACTCGATTGTCATCTTTCATGAAACAGTTTTTGACTGAGTTCGTTGAAAAAGAGAGAATTGAACTTGAAACTAGTGCAAGTGATGTGGAATTCAAGGACCCCATATCTTCAGTTGTTGCAAAGTTTTTGATGGGTTCCCTCCATTTTGTGTCATCTTTGTTAGTAAAATTGCATGCTTCATTTTTCAGAGAGAAAGTACTGAAGAAGTCAAATTCAAGTGTGCTTTTCTGGTTATCTCAGCCAAGGTCCAACAACAATAGCCATGAGCAGTTCTCAAGTATTTTTCAGCTTGCTAACAGTGAGAACATCGAAGTCTTTTTTGATAGTTTATGGGAAATATCTGCTCATCCTGTGGATATCTGCACTGCTTTTGTGGATGAAGAAGTGAATTGCTTTCCTTTAAACAGCATTAGTTTAACACGATCCTGGAAGGCTATGACAGAAGCTACATTAGTTGAGTCTGAAAATAATTTTGCTCAAAGAAGTGAAGAAAATCGTGACAATTTTAGTTCCAAGAACGACGAGAAAATACAGAGATCAATTGACAATACCCCTTATGGTGTGGAAGTCACTCTTGAACCTAAAAGGAAAGGTTTAATTGCAGATTTTGAAAGACCCAGAGAACTTGTAAGGAGAAATGGTGAACTTCTTGAGGTATTTACCATCAGCATATTGACAGTATAGATGCTAATCATTTTGCTTCCCTTTCTTTTACTGCATTTTAATCCTTTACGGTGCAGGCAATATGTCTCAACTCTATCAATGAGCAACAAGGTGCTATCGCCACCAATCGGAAGGTACTAGTTTTCAATCATTCATTATTTATGCATTCTGGATTTAAATTGTTACTTATATTGACTATTTATTTGAAATTGTTTATCTAGTGATTAGTGAATCTGTGAATTTGAGGAAATTGTTTGAGTGAACACCTTTCCTCAGTTGTTTTCCTTCCTTGCATTTCCTCTTTGTTTCCCCCTTTTTTTTTGCATTGTTTCTTTGTTTCCCCCTTTTTTTTTGCATTGTTTCTTTCTTGTGTTTCCTTGGTCATTAACATTGAAAAATAACTATTCTATTTTATTAAATTTTACAACGAAAGTGTAGTTTTCAAAACTGTAGATTTACATGTTTTCAGTGTTTCTTTGAACAGGTGTAAATTTTTTAAAAATGGTTTGATATTCACCCATTTGTTAAGAGGTGAATGTGTATATCCATTCCAACAGTGAAGATGTGTTCCGTTATTTTCTTGCATTAGATTATTAGTAGTGCCAATACTAAGATATAATTGAAATGGGCCATGCTGCTTCAGCTTTTGTGGTTGAAATGAAATAACCAAAGTAGCAGGTGGTTTTTTTTATGGATGATAAATAGGACTTTATGCAAACAATGTAAAGAATTGTATTTGGTGTAACGACTTCTTTGTAACATGAGGTTAGCTGGCTAACATTAAGTCAGGGTGTATTGAGTGTTGGTTCCCTAGACACCAGAAAGATCGAAGATCTTTTAATCAGATATTTATAAGAATTTTTGGTTACCCACATTGAATGAAGGTTATGATTGTCTTTTCTATCTCAGACAATCTACTTGCTACTCCATAAGGGGCTCTTCATTGTAGTACCATGTGGACTGTTTGTCTCCTTAAGTAACATATAATTATGCCGTGCATCAATTTTACTGTGTGGTTATCCATTTTCAGGGCCTTGTTTTCTTCAACTGGAATGACAAGCAACATAACAAAAATTTAGCAGAGTATATATGGGCAGGATCTGATTGGCCCTTGGATGGGTGGGCTGGTTGCGAATCTACACCTACTTCAACTTCTTTTTCTCCTAGTGTTGGTCTTGGCAGAAGAAAAGGATCCCATCTTAGTTCAGGTGGACCAACTATTAGTTTAGGTTCATTGGCAAAACCTGGAAGGGACTTAACTGGTGGTGGAGCATTTGGAATTCCAGGTTATGCTGGTATCGGCGCATCTGGATTTGGGTGGGGGGAACCTGACGACTTCGAGGATTTCGTTGATCCTCCAGCAACACTCGAGAACATCCATTCAAGAGCATTGTCTCGCCACCCATCTTTGCCATTGTTGCTAGTTGGGTCAAGCAATACTCATGTTTATTTATGGGAGGTAAACTTTCCTTAAAAAAATACTGTGTAAATTTGTCTACTACTTCACATTGGACTGGGTTTTACTTGTTAGCATATCTGTTTATTGTTGGTGCCTTGATTTACAGAAGGAGGGCAATGAATTTTGCTGCTCCAATTTTACCCTTTATCATAGATAATCAGTGATTATAAACCTTTCCTTGTATAAATTAAAATATTGTGTGCTAAGGATCATGCAAGTAAACAGTTGACACAACTGAAGACATTAATTTAAAGGACTGGAATCTTGGTCAGCAGAACACATGGTTGATGACATGAGAAGGGCCTTGGTGAATCTATTCTTAAATTCTTTTTCCCTTCATGGAAAATAGGAAAATCGTTGGATTGCAACCATCGGTGCTTGTAATTTTCACTCTAAGCTTGACTTTACCATAATTTTTGATAGATTGATGTTTATGATGCTCGATGCGAACACATCTAGTGCAGAGTGCAGACTCTCATTTTGGTTATATGATATATCATGCTAACTATTTTGGTTGAGGAACCACAGAAACTTAAAGGAAATCTAAAAGGACAGCACCTCAATCTAATGTACCATCGCATAATTTTTTGACCCCAAGCTCAATCTGTTCTGGAAGGAAAAAAAAAACAGAGCTGAACTTTGCTGATCTGTTATTATTTTTACTATTTTTTAGTTCAGTCAAAAGAGTAAATATGATACCTAGAGAGGGTTTTGCACTAGATTTGCCGCCATGTTTAATTATCCATTGATATCATCTGTTCTTTTTTACAGTTTGGCAAAGACAGTGCCATGGCTACCTATGGTGTTCTCCCTGCTGCTAATATCCCACCACCTTATGCCCTTGCTTCCATATCAGCTGTTCAGTTTGATTATTATGGGCAGCGGTTTGCTACTGCTGCATTAGATGGTACAGTTTGTACATGGCAAGTTGAGGTGGGTGGAAGAAGCAATGTCCATCCTACCGAGTCATCCCTGTGCTTTAACACCCACGCATCGTACGTAAAACAAACTTTCTGAATGGAATGGTCACTGCTTGATAGAGCTCCCAGCCTTACCAGTCTATTCTTATTGATCACAGGGATGTCGCATTTCTGACTGCAAGTGGATCAGTTCTTGCTGCAGCTGGATGCAGTTCAAATGGTGCAAATGTTGTTATTTGGGATACATTGGCGCCACCATCCACTTGTCAAACTTCTATTATGTGTCATGAAGGTATTCCACTGATTGATGCTTTGTTCCATTTGGAACTATAATCATGAAAACAATGCATATGAATGTTGGTTTCTAGTAGTCTAATGCAGAAATAGAAATGAGAACAAGTTCAGTTTTTAGTATCTAATCACACGGTGGTCAGTAGGATAGAGAGGATAGCTACGTCATGGGTTTGGAGAAAGAAGCAAAGGTTAATTTCTTGTCAAGTCCAATATTCCACACATATTTGTTGCACAAAAATTTCCACATGGTTAAAACACAAAATTTGCTAATCTAGTTTCCTCTAAAGTTTAAGCAACAACCATGCTAATGAGATAAATAGTGTAACTAAACCTTCTTGTCTTAAATTTTATTGCACATGGGGCCACGACAGCTGTAAAAGATCAACATAAGTAAATTTTTAATTTGATGATCTAATAAATAGAAGTCTTCAGCACCACCCTGCCAAGCTGACAATGTTGTCCACACTTTCAACTAAAACTAAATAACAAACACAGAAAATTCATTGACCTTGTAAGTGGTGAGCTGAGAAGGCATTAAGGATTACATTGTATGTACGCGTGTCCAAAGGGGTAGCTATATTCACTGCTATCATCCCTCCAATGCCCCTTGTGTAGAATTTAGGAGATATGGCTGAGGCTGACCATGGACTTCATCTTTCAGGAGGAGTTCGTTCTCTTTCTGTGTTCGATAGAAATATAGGCTGTGGATCTATCTCACCGCTGATTGTAACTGGTGGGAAAAGTGGAGATGTAACTTTGCATGATTTTCGGTTCATCTCTACTGGAAAGACTAAGCATCACAGAAGTTCCAACGAACATGATGTTAAGGCATCTTCAACTTCAATGCATGACACTAAGTCTGGAACTTCCAACGGTGTTAGCAACAGTGGGATGATCTGGCATATACCAAAGGCGCATACAGGTAAGTTTGTGATATTACCATGGTACTTTTCGAGTTGGTTTTTCTACCTGATCTCTTCTGTTCTATCTGCAGGTAGTGTCAGCAGTGTATCAACCATCCCAAATACCAGTTTGTTCTTAACTGGAAGCAAAGATGGAGATGTGAAGCTTTGGGATGCCAAAAGTTCTCAGCTAGTCTTCCATTGGCAAAAGTTGCACGAGCGGCACACCTTTTTTCAACCAACTTCTAGGGGCTTTGGTGGTGTTGTTAGGGTATGCCATACTAAGTAAATCCTAATATATAATCTTGACTGTTCTCATTGGGATTTTTTTATCATGTTGTGATAAGACAAGTATATGACAGTTTTATCTCGCTAATACATCTATATGTTTGATTACAGGCTGCTGTAACAGACATCCAAGTCTTACCTAATGGTTTTGTCTCATGCGGTGGGGATGGTTCTGTGAAACTTGTGCAGGTAAAAAATGATTTTGCAGATGTACGCCCGCATTAGAACAAACAGAAGGGAGGAGATATGCTAGCAATGGTTTTGTTGTGGTGGGTTCAGATTGTTCCTTTGATCAATTGATCTCATTCTGCAATTTTGTTTTCCCATGAGATGTTTTGCTGTTGCAAGGGATGGCATAGCAAGAATGTAGCCATAAAGTAAGAGCTGGGCAGAATCTGAACAGTTTAATGGGATTTGTATACAAAGGTACTCCTGTTAGCTGTCTGGATGTGGGGCATGGAACTCGCGTCTTGTATGCGGTAGGTCATGTAGGTGTTGATTTTTGTTTGTCCATGCATGTCCATTATATATACAAGGAAATGCAAAATTCTCCGTAAATCTGGATAGCATTGTTTATTTGTTTACCAGGATGACAATGATTAACATGCAAGGCTGTAAATTAGTAGGGTGACATACTATACAATCATTTTCTCTTGTGGTCTTTTCACTTGCATGAAATTGCTAAACTCTTTTGCTGATTCATGCTATAGACATATAGGCGGTGGCAACTAGACATCAGGCTGACTCTCTACATTTATGTGGATCATATTTTAAGAGAATGAATTTTATGTATAGTATCATATGATGTAACATCTTTTTTTTCTGAAGATTAATGTAACATGTAATTGGCTCGCTCAGTTATTATTTAGTTGTACCCAATGCTATTTCTCGATGACACATGTATTAGCACCTATTTTAGTTTCTTTTGTTGTTGTGGTTCTACGATCTCTATAACTTTCATGTATTTAGTTAATGTTATTATTCTGTGCCGTGTTCTGGTAATTTTGGTGGACAAGGTTAGTAATTGTACCGAGGAAGACACAGACACACAGTTGATAGACATTGCTGCTTATTTGATCTGGAGCTCAGCATTGTAAACTGGAGACTGGTTGGCAGTATGCCAATGTGCTGAATGCTGAGTATTAGGTGATCAAACAAAGCTACCAACAAATGATGCAGCTCTTGTAAAACTTCCAGAATTCTTGGGCTCCAGTAATCATCCTCAACAACTTATATATGCTATTTACTATTATGCTATACAATGACAAGTTTTTCATATCAAGGACACTTTTTTTCATTGGAAGAAACGATGTAAAGTATTCAGAGATTCTTGCTGTGCCATGGGATCTCTCAAAGGGACTCAGTAATCGTCAAAGTAACAGGGCAAAGGCTCCTCTTTTCTGGACTTGCGCCTGCTGAGCAGCGACTTGAGAAACTTCTTGCCCTTCTTTGGAGTCTGCTCGCCTTCCTTGTCATCGTTTCTGTCAGCTTGTGACCTCACCGATGCCAATTTCTTGTGCTCTGATGTCTGCATCTTCATCAACGACAGATGAACATATTTCAGGTTTATTGACAGGATATTCCAGTTCTTTGGTAGACTGTATTTCACAAGGCCGTGTGGTTTACCTGAACTCTGACACTAGAAGTTTTCAACAAGGATGGCTTTTGTGGAAGTGATCCGGACCTTGTTAGTGGCGTGGTCCTCGGAATTGGCGATTCTGACCTCTTATCTGCTGCAGAAACGAACATGTGCAATTGAACATGAGCAAATCTGATCAAAGATATAAGCACCATTTCCTTTTAAATAGAGGAAATTTTGCTAGAATCGGGCTAAATCCTATGAAAATGCCACAAAAGTTCCTGTGTTTCAAGGGAACCCTTTTTCTGACGGTGAGTTGCTGATTGCTTTACCTCGTTTGGTGGGTATTGTATTCTCAGAAGGTGGGCGCTGTGCTGGTGACGACGAGCGTGCACGTTGCGAAGGTGCACGGGCGATCGACCGAAGCTTGCTGCAAATTGTCAATTTTTCAGATCACCAACTTTGCTGCAGATGGACAAACGTCCAAGCTGTTGTGCATAGCAGACTGACCTGAATGAAGGTTGCTTCTCTTTGGCTTTTGCTTGGGATGCTGTTGCTGCTGCAGCGGCAAAACATTGCAGGTCAAAAGGAGATCGAGACAACTAGTACATGCTCATCATTGATAGAAGAGTTGCAATAATTCTCATGATTGCTCCCTCCGTTCTAAAATATAAGGGATTTTAGACGGATGGAACATTCCTAGTATTACGAATCTGGATAGGTACTAGGAATGTCCCATCCGTCTAAGATCTCTTATATTTTGGAACGGAGGGAGTACAATTTAAGCTCCCTTACCGCTGAAGACTTGTTGCATCTGTGCAGCTCTGTTCTTGGCCTTCCTCATCTCGCTGAAGTTGGGCACAGCATTAGGCATCGAACCATCTCCTGCTGCGCTTAATGGATAACGGGATTGAAATGTCTCACACAAATTAATTCTTGTTTACTCCCTGTCATCAGAATTTGCTGACAAGCTGGACCAAAATAAAAGGAGAGGTATACATATTTAATTACCTGGTAAGATGTACCTCTTGTGATACTTGGGAGCAGTGATCACCAATGATTGCTGTGAAAGGCCTTCCTTGTCCATGCATGCTTGGCTCACTTGGGCTCTCTTCAGGTTATTATTATTGATCATCACTTTGTTGATTCAAGAACTATACTAGATCGTACTACTGAATTCAGGTACTATTCGTGATGAACTCTGAAAATTAGTACCTGATGGATGCAGGACATCCGGAGATTTGTGTCGTCAACCTCATCGAACCTTTGATCGATGAGGCTTGAAACCTTGAAGGATATGGATCCCAGGTGATCGACAGTGTTGACGAGAGCCTTCACGGAATACTCCTTCAGGTTGTTCATCACCCTACAAATAATATCGTTCGTACACATTTTGAGATAATTAATCTAGCAGCAGAAAAAAAAGGGAAGAAAGAAAGAATCGGTACATCACGTACTCCTGTTTGTCATCTTCCTGCGTGTAGGCTAGTTCGAAATACTCTGCTGCAGAGTACAGCTGCGACTTCAGCATCTTGAGATCCTGAAAACGAAGGTTGCAACGTGTTGCTGATTACCGGTGAACACTCGGATCTCATCAAACTATGCAGTATTTTTCTTTAGTTGTCTAATGTCAACGAGAAAAAAGAAAAAGAAACAAAACAATATACTGCCTAACTGCAAAAGAAACAGCCACAATATTTGTTCTCTTTTCCCTTGATGAGCTCAACACCAAATCCAATTTGACAATATTTCATCATATTTTCATTGAGTTTGACTGTGATTAAGCTTGAGCAATGACAAATGATTTTGCAGGCAAAGAAGAGGAAGGGAAACCAAAAAGGGAAGAACAGAATATGCCTGAACTCTGAACTTTGGGACTACTGACCTTGATGGTATCAGAGAATATGAGCGTCTCCTGCATCTGCACCTCCTCCAGAGTGCTGCTGCTCATCCCGGCAATGCCAACGCCTCTCCGAAAAGACGCCACTGCCTCCACCATCCTAGTATCCTCCTCTGTTGCCAATTCCTCTTTGATCAGAGAGATGAATGCAAGTACAACACAAATACTTCAAAGAATATTCTTGCGATGGTGGTGGCGAAGAAGAGGGGATGCGATTATGGCGGGAGGAGTTCAACGAGCTCCGAGGAAGAAGAAGAAGAAGAAGACCGTAGGGAAGGAGAATAAGAAGAAGGCAAGCATGTCATGAGCATGACAGATACTCCTATTTAACTATAGTACCAGGAGTAGTTATGGTACTGGCCTGGCAATGGCAGCATCAGCCAACAGCTACATATAATAATGCCCGTGCAAACCAAGCCAAGGAGACCAGTGATAACTGCTGCTCTCTAGTCTCTACTTACTCCTCCTCCTCCTGCTACTACTGGATGCTGACTGGTGAATATTCATGGCACAACTGCTAGTAGCAGTTATAGTACTCAGCTAGTTTCACTATTGCTATGTCTGCATGTTCCTCCATTGCCATGCTGATAATCAATTCTCCCTTGTACTATCATCAGCTCATTCAGAGCCTGATCCCTACCTCTACAGCAAGGAACAACCAAAACAAATATTCAGAGGGACAGGTCCAGTCTGAGCTCTGAAGTGAAGTTGGTAGGGCTAGCCATGCACTGATTTAATTACAACAGTGCTCAGTTGGTTAAGCAGTCAGGTAAGTAGATGGTTTGGCTGATACTGTGCATGGGGCTAATCAAAAGTTCAGAAAAGGAGCAGCTGGGGTGAGATTTGATTGGGATGGAGGACAGGACTCCTCTTTGCTTTATTTGCTTCTTTTTCTTTCTAATCTTGTGCATGGTCATGATTTGGCCCCATGCATATGGGCCCTCCTCATGAGTCATCACACTGACTGCAGGTTCAATCATAATCACAAGAGCTCAAAGATGTCCCCTTAACAATTTCAGAATTTTTTTATCAGTTAACTAGCCCTAACTTGGCAAACTTACTACTACATCAATTCATAATTAAATACTTGCAGGTGTTGACTTTAACATGTATAATTTTGACATGTAATTTGTGAGCAATACAAAAATACATAGATCCGAATGGAGAATATAAATCCCTCCTTTTTTTATATTGTAGAACGTTTGGACTTTTTTAAAGTTAAACTCATTTAACTTTGATCAAATTTATAGATAAACATGGTAACTTTTTTAACACAAAACAAATATAGTATCAAGATGTTTTCAATATTCGATTTAACGAAAGTAATTTGGTAGTGTAGATGTTACTATATTTTTCTAAAGATACGGTTAAACTTTGACTTGAAAAAAAAATCAAAACATCTTATAATGTTAAACAGAGAGAACAAAGTACTTTACGTCGCAAATCTATAATTTAATTTGAGAATTACTGTTAGCCAAAGCATGATCAGTCAAAGTCAAACTGACATGTACATTTACAAACGGGCATGTATGTACACACAGGATCCATCAAAAGTGCTCCCCCGTACCACCACTAGGAATGAGAAACCAACCCCCTGGAGCAATGCATATGCATCATTACACATGGAATTAAGAAATGCTCTCGTGTTTGGGAGACATCATTGGCTTTAACTCTTGATTAAGCAAAGCCAAAAAGTGCTTGTGTGTCCTCTGCACTGTCTCACCCATGAACAGAAGCAGTAATCTTTTCATTTTCTCTCATGGCACGATAGTACTCTTGTGAGACATGCCATGCATGATATGGTCTTATCATCTTCTTCCCTGCTATAGATTGCTTTTACCCATTCTTTCTCGTCTTTTTTTTCTTTTATCTGTCTCTCACAGATGCTGGCTAGCTTGGGAGCTTTGATGTGGGTGTGAAATGGATTGATCTCATCTGCCGAGATTCGAAGAGAATTATTGGCGCTCATCGCGGCGGATCACGAGAGATGTCGTAATGTGCTGGATAATTTAAGTGGTGTGACTTTGTTCCTTTTGTTGGGTTCGTCAAACGGCTATGGTCCTAGCTAATGGCTGCCTCTGCATGTCAGCATGTGTAGTCGCTCGCACGACCTCTAGCATGTGTCGAGTAAGATTTGGTGATAAACTATTCCATGCGCGTTTCTCCCCTCATGTTCTCCTGTCGTGACACAAAATTATGCAGCATTGCGTCTGATTCTGATCCTGCTTCTTCTTATTCCTTTTTCTCTCTCTCTTAACTTGGATTTACTAATTAAATGACATTGGGTAAGAATTTGGTGACATCTGTGAATTTTTGACTTTTTAGGAACCTGTGAACTCTAGTTGGTGACGGGCCAATCGGTAATTGATTATAAAGAAGCACATAACTTAAAAGGGAAGGTCACAGTCTGAACCAATATATATAATCTTGCTAATATTTTGGGTTGGGTAGGATCAAGGGATGACATCGAAAGTGAATTAATTATAAACTCTCAAGTGGATATCCTTTCATTATTTGCATGTCATTCGTATAATTATGAAATAATTTGAAAAGATATTTTTTTAATTACACAGTACAACAAATGTGTAAGTTGAAATTTAACTTTTACAAGTTAAAAAAACAAATTAAATTATAGCTAGTTAACGTATATAAAACAAATATAATTCTTTTGTTACAACATGTAGAAGTTGAAATTTTATCATGCATGTTTGTAGAGTAATCTATCACATATTAATAAAAAAATTTATAACCATCTGAGTGACATGCAAAAAAAAAAAAAAAGAGGGGGCCTCCCAGTTTAGAATAGTTTCCTGACGACATCACTGGCTAGTTGACCGTGAGTATTTATTGGAAAATTTCACTACCTCTAATGAATACATATGGTGACGAATCACATACTAGCAAGCTCACCCAGCTAGCTACTCCCTCTGTTTCTAAATATTTGACACCGTTAACTTTTTAGCACATGTTTGACCGTTCGTCTTATTCAACAATATGTATACATATAAGCATATGCATAAATATAAGTATATTTAATAATGAATCAAATGATAGGAAAAGAATTAATAATTACTTAAATTTTTTGAATAAGATGAATGGTTAAACATATTTAAAAAAGTCAACAGCGTCAAATATTTAGAAACAGAGGGAGTATATGGATATATCGGTCGACGACGGGACTGTGCAAGGATGCAGTATTGCTTTAGAGCAGGTACAATAGCAGGCTATAAGCCAGCTATAAACATATTTTAAGGAGTTAAGAGAGGAGAGATGAGAGTAGTGGGCTACAGATTTGTAGCCAGCTGCAGCACAGACTCCAAGACGTAACGTGTGTATGACATGTGGAACCAGATATTAAAAGTGTAGTATATGTTTATAGGTAACTATTATATGAATTGGCTATTAAATTGACTATAGATGATTTGAAGCTAGTAGTTGGCTATACTATTAAACTTGCTCTTATACGAGAGTGTATACATAAAAAGAGTGAAAAGTAGCTGAAGAAATTGGGGCTTTAATTTGAAGCCTCTTGAAGGCAGGCAGCGCATGCAGTGGCCGGTCAGGGGTGGCGTCTTGGGCTGCCGGGTGGGTGCCGACGTTGTTGCGTCGTCGAGCTAGGGCGAACAGATCGCGAAGAACGAGCGATTGCGCCAACACGCGAGAGTAGTCGATCGGACGTACAGCTGTAGGACGGCTGAACGGCACAGCGATAATCCCGCAGGCTAGTTCGCTCCCTCCGTAGCAGAAAAAGACAAATCATGTGTTTCCGTGTCTAAGGTTTGACCGTTCGTCTTATTTGAAAAAATTTATAAAAAAAATTAAAAAGACAAGTCACGTATAAAGTATTAATCATGTTTTATCATCTAACAACAATGAAAATACTAATTATAAAAAAATTTATATAAGACAGATAGTCAAACGTTGGACACATAAATTTAGGGTTTGTCTTTTTTTTTTTGGACGGAGGGAGTACATATCAACACTGCTGCTATACGTCCGTCCCAAATTACCCTCCCAGCGTACAGCTGAAACGGCAACAACGAACTACGTGAGTCTGAGACACCGCTATTTATGGATCGGTCCAACGCCATGATGCAAGCCCGCTTCTACGTCATATGCAAGCCCATATACAAGTCTAGGTGAATCGCGACCCCGGTGACTCCTCGCGCCATAATTGCATATGTACGTATTAAAAAATAAAAAATACGTCTTGTAAACAAATTTGTATAAACTTTATATACGTATGCAAAGTTTGAAGTTTGTATACGTACATATTAGAAAAACCAAAAAAACCGGGGAAAAAAGAAAAAACCAAAAAAAAAGAGAAAAACCGGAGACACCGTCACGCGTCACCTCCCTGCCACGCCCTCCCACCGCTCCCCTCTCCGCGCGTGCCACATGGTTGTGCCGTGCAGGAGAGGAGGCGCGCATCTATCCGTCATTAGGGTTTTCGGTCCATAGCCGGGCCTTGCTGCGTGTTAGTGCATCGTTCCATGTTTATGTGTGTTTTTTATGCATGTATTAGGGGAAAGAAATCGTGTCAGTATACATGCACTCGTGTGGGTAGGTTTTAGGATGACCATAACTCCCACCCCGTTATAAATAATCTGGTTTTCAACTCCTACTCTATCAATATAGTACTATATATATAAGGCGAATTTCATGCCTTTCTTTTAAAAGAATTACTGTAGAAGATTTTAGACAAAGAGAAACTTTCATCAATATGTTTAAAATTTCATCTATATGTATACAAAATATTTCATACAAATATTTCTTAAAAAGGTTATAGTGCAAACTTTCATCCAAAGATAAAAATGGTTTTTTAACTCAATAGAAAATTTCTTTTATTTTTTATAAAATGAAGAAATGAAACGCGCTACACGATGTAGAGAAAAGTAGAGCGTGTTCGTGAGCCATCTTGGGGAGCGTTGACTTTAGCTTCCAAGCTGCTAATTAACTACACGATATAAGTGATTGGCGCACAATTAATTAATTATTACATACTTAAAATATAATTTATTTATTTATTGAACCTCTATATAATTTTTTTAAAGAGTAAATTGTATCTAAGGTACACGAACTAGTTAGGTGGGTGCAATTTAGTATACGAACGTGTAAAATGCTCGTTTTGGTGCATGAGCTTGTTTGGTGCGTACAAAGAAAGGCGAAAAGAACACTACGTGGATAATCTTATTGATTTAGGAGCTACATGGATAATCTTATTGATTTAGGAGCTGATTAGGATACTATGTAAACATATATTTGAGAAGGTTGCTATTAGCCATACAACTCTTCAATAAAAATATAGAATGGGATATAGACATATAGTGAACATAGAAAAATATATGAAAAAATGAGCAATGATATAAGGGTTAGAGATATATGACATTCATCATTTCATGATGAAGGAAAAAGTAGAGACTAAAATTATAAATATTGTATGTCTTATACATACTCATTACACATATGCACGTCACATAGTCAACATCAGCTTTGTAAAATTAACATTGCAAGCTATTTTAGCCCTCGTTCGCACGAACTAGACAAGTTCGTGTACCAAAATGAGCATTTTACAAGTTTATATACTTAATTGTACCTAGCTAACAAGTTTGTGTACCATCAATGTAATTTACTCTTTTTTAAAAAATACACAATGTTTAGCAATTAGATAAACGTGTTTAAGAAGAACGACGAAGTAACTGCACTGATTGAATTAGTGGTTGAGCATATCATTTCAGCGGTACACAAAACGAGACAAGTTATTAACGCATAATAAATTATTTACTATTATAAAGTTTAAAAATATTTATTTCATTTTATTATATTTTTTATATAGAATAATTTTTAAACATATTGTTTAGTGTTTTGGAAATCGTGTTAAAAAAACTAAGGAAGTGGACGGTGCCTTATCCGAGCATAATCTTTCGATGCCTTAAATAGGAAAAGCTTGTGTTCATAACCCACAAACGTACGCACATACATATACCGCAAGGCATGCATATCCACACTCACCCACCACCCACCCATGATTCGTCGAATACGCCCGTGGCCCGCCCTATAAAGCCATAATCGACTAAATATTTTGAACAGATTTCAAATGTTGATCTATATATTATCGTCAAATTCTCCTAAAACATTTCTTGATTGTATTTGTACATATAACATGCAACGACATCATCTTCAAGAGATGAAATGAATCACTTTTATGCACACTTTACGTCCCTCAATAACATCCCTAAAAATCACAACACCAAAAATCATGGTCCACAACTTACAAAACCGGGTTAGATAGGTCCTCCGGTAATATAAATATCTGGTTTCACTAACATGGCAAGTTGACCGGCGTACTTGTGGCTAAAACAAACTGGGCCCACATATTATTCTCACTCTCCTCCCATCTTCTCTCTCCCTCGCTCTGTCCCCCCTTTTCTCTCCATCTCTCTCAATGGAGTGGTGTCCTCGTTGGCAATAGAGATGGTGCAGTGGCACTGTCTTCTGGGAGGCCGGCAGCGATGAGACCAGTGGAATGCTAGTAAGGGAGATGGTGCGGCTGTGCCATCCCCAAATGTCCCACCGTCCACTACCATTCTTCTCTTCTTTGTCGTTTGCCACCATCGTCCTCCTCTTCCTGAGACTTCCTCGCCCCCGCCTCATTCGCCGCCATTTTTCTTGGACAACAGTGGGCTATCACCCTGAAGATCAGGTATAGTACATTAAGCAAGTGCATCCAAACAACATGACACTTGGTACCCATTGGAAAACCAAGCCAATCCCCAAGATGACATTTTGAGGACGACCAACATCAAAATATTGCTCAGGCATGGCAAGAAATGAGGAAAGGTTGGGCTGATGAGAGAAGATCTCCTAGGAGATGAGAAAGGGGGCTCGGCAAGAAGAGGAATGTATCATGAGAGAAACACAAAGGCCAACCTTCTACAAATATGGAACATGGATTCTTCACCTCGATAAGTATCTCTGACTCCGACAGCTGGGCGTTCATCCCTAGTTTTAGATTCTTCACCTCAATATGTGTAACAATGTACCCACTCTCTAGAACCGCACAACCCAGCCCATCTAACAGGTGGACCCTCTTACACATACAACTCTACTTATATTTTCGTCCTCGCTTTATGTAAGAGAGTTAACCCAGGGAGTGATATGACTGGTGGGACAAGATCTTATAAGTTGATTCCACTCTTGCTAACCTAGCAATGTAGGACTAAACATGCGTACACAACTCTCACGGGCCATCAAAATTGGGCCGAATGTCACACTAAACCTTTGGGTGATGTCGTCTAGCAACGCCAGATCCATCCCCTTCATCCGACTTCTTGAACTCAAACTCTCATCTCGAAACTTCTCAGAAACACATGAGCAGTAACAGTTAAAATAACAAAATTTACAGCAAGAAACTTAAGCATAATTGAATTTTTTTCCTAGAGCTCTGGAGGCGTTGCGCCGCTGGGGGTCCACCTCGAAGAAGCCGTGCTATTTGCCGACGAACTCGACAGACTCCACATGTTCCCTCCATACCTCCCTTTAACGCTTGGTGGGGACAGACTCCTGTGCAATTAGCTGGTGCTCCCGCGGATGCGCATAACTGACGTCGATGTCGGTACGGTTCCGCCATGGTGGCTACTGGAGCTCCTCCTCCCTCGTCCCTGCTCTACAGGGAAGATGGGGGAATAGGATAGAGAGGAGAGGTGAAGACTGCAATGTCACTAATGTGTGAGGCATACCTATATTTCTTTATTTATTTTTAATTTGTAAGGTCAGTAGGCACCATGTAAGCCAAAAACCATCCTCCATATTTCCTTAGGACATCGTTTACACTAGTTTTGAGAGATGAGGGATGCATTGTACTCAGTTCTGCGCGCGGTCGAGGATCATGATTCAAACTCGACGGAAAGATGAGGGACGTAAGATAGACTTATTACTTATTCAATGCGGAAATGTATTGTTAGTGTTATCACTGCGCCCTGATCTAAGTGGAATAAGTTCACTTTGGGTCCCTTTATTTGTCGCCCAGTCTGATTTTCGTTCATTGATCGTAAAACCGGGTACGACAGGTCCCCAACTTACGAAACCGTTTAAATAAGGTCTCTCGGTAGTATTTAACCCTGGTTTTGGCCGAGGTGGCGAATACGTGGCTACTTTGACTCGGTCTTCATCCGACGTGGCATTGACATGGCGCTTACGTAGTAATTCGATCCAAAAAAATAATAAAAACTATAGGACCCACATGTCAGTTTTACACACGCAGTAGTAAAAAAAAATGGTGGGGCCCACGTGGACCCCACCTGTCATCCTCACCACCCCTTCTCTCTGTCCCTCCTCTCTATCCTCTCTCTCCCTCTGCTCTCTATCCCCCCTCTCTCTCTCCCCTCGAGCGGCGGCGGGGGGCGCAGAGGGGCGGCGACGGAGCTGAGAGGCGGCATGCGGCGGGTGGAGCGGCGGGTGGAGCGGCGGCGCAAGTTCCGTAAGAAAAAAACTTTGCGCAGTCGCGCTTGTGGATCTGGGTGGCGCAGTCGCGCTTCTGCTGGAGGTCCTTGCGGGCCTTGCCGAAGATGCCGGCGTCTGGAATGCATGGCACCGGCAGCCACCACTTGTCCTCGTTCCGGTGCGTCGACCGCTGGAACGACGACGACGACATCGTCGACGACGAGGTCGCCGACCCGAACAACCTCGTCCCGGCGTCCGCGTACCAGAACTCCGCCTTCTGAAAACTATCCAATATCTCCTGCACAAATTCAAATTCAGCTCATCCTTCTGTCCCATAATTTGTCAAATTTAGCATGTTTTTGCGACAAATTTGTTGGGATCTTACAGTAGCATGGCATCGAGTTTCTCCAGAGCAGGGAGGTTGATGTAGATGTCGGATCTTGGCCTGGTGGCCATGACCTGCAGGATGAACGACAATGGAGATGGAGCAAGCAATCAATCAATCAGCCATGGCGTTTGGTAAGTAGAAATCCATTGAATCGTCCATGGATGGATGGATACCTCGACTTTGGTGCCATCGGGGAGAGTATGCGAGGAGGGGTAGAACTCGACGATGTAGTCGCAGACGGAGAGGAGGCAGTCCATCTCCCTCCTCCACATCGTCTTCTTCCCCGCCGGCAACGGCTCCAGCTTGTGGCAACTCCCGAACACCATGGCTGCAACCGACGACGGCGACGGATTAGCTCGTCGGATTAATTAGTCATGGTGGTCAGTCACTCAGAGCAAGAAGAAGTTCGCCGGACGCGAGCACAGCGCCACCACTGGCGCCAACAGCAATGTCGTCGCCATCGTCGTCCTAGCTCAGCTCAGCCTCAGCTACGACCGAGGCTGCCGGCGTAACACGGTGGCGGCGAGCGGGGCCATCGCCGTAGCTGCTTGGCACGGAACGCACGACGGCCACAATAATTTGGTGGATTAAATGGCGGCAGCGCCTCCTTCTCCTCCAACTCGCCGCCGCCGCCTTGATCTGGTTCGGCCGTTGCTCCCTCGTCTCCCGCTGCTTCCACGACCTCGTCCCCCTCGACGACTCTGTGCTGGTCCGCGTGACTGCGTCATCCGAGACGAGCCCGCGTCGTCGTCGTCGTCCTCGGCGGCGGCGGGGACTGGGGGAAGGACGACAACAGCGGCGGCGCGAGGAGAAGCACCGACGGCGTGACCTCTCGTGGCGGCGCAAGGTCTCGTCGTCAAGGAGTGGATCAAGGACGGACGCGAGTTCTGGACGGGGGCCAAGGAGCGGCTCCTGCTCATCTCCGCGAGGTGGATGGGAGCGACGTGGAAGTTGCGGCGGCGGTACCCCGGCCTCGGAGCCGCCGCTCCACCCGCCGCCTGCCGCCTCTCAGTTCCGTCGCCGCCCCTCTGCGCCGCCCGCCGCCGCTCGAGGGGAGAGAGAGAGGGGGATAGAGAGAAGAGGGAGAGAGAGGATAGAGAGAGAGGGGATAGAGAAGGGGTATTGAGGATGACAGGTGGGGTCCACCTGGGCCCCACCATTTTTTTATTATTGAGTGTGTGAAACTGACATGTGGGTCCCATATGTTTTATTATTTTTCAGATTAAATTGTCACGTCAGATGAAAACCGTATCAAATTAGCCACGTAGGTGCCACCTCAGTCAAAATTAGGGTTAAATACTGCCGAGTGACCTTATTTAAATGGTTTCATAAGTTGGGGGTCCGTCGTACCCGGTTTTGCGATCGAGGGACGAAAATCGGACTGTACAAGGGACCCAAAGTGAACTTATTCCGATCTAAGTCGACCGGGCCATGCTTCCAAAAGCCCATCTGATCCGAAAGGCCCAACTGTAGCCCAATAAACTAAAGCCCAGAAAATTGAGGGCATACACCGTCATCATCCCCCAGGGCACGTTCACACGTTCGCCCGTATCCATCGTCCACCCATCCATCCATCTATCCATCGACGATGACGCGCATCCGATGTGTGTGTGTACGTGCACACGTCTCTCCGCCGCGCGCGGCCGCACACGACGTCAGTCAAGCGCGGACGCATCATCATATCGATCATGCATGCATGCAGACATGCAGGCAGGCGTTAGTTACCGAGGCGGTGATACCCATCCATCCATTCCATCCATCCGTCGATGGTGAGGTAGGGGACGCGTGCGTTTTTAAACAAGCAAACAGGTTGGTTAATTATTACTACTCCTGCTACTGCATCGTCTCGTCTGAAAGCGTTTTAATTTTATCCTGTGCACGCGCCGCCGATGAATCTCAGTGGAAATGATCAATCAATCCTCGGCTCGGGAATACACGAACGCATCATGCAATTGATCCACCAAATCTACACATTAAGGGCCTCTTTGAATCGCACGAATGGAAAAACAGAGGAATAGAAAAAACATAGGATTCTGACAGGAATGCAGGTGTAAAACAGATGATTGAAAAATATAGAAAAAACACAGGAATGACCGTTTGATTGTATCACAGGAAAAACGCAGGAATCGGATGAGAGAGATAGACTAAAGGAATTTTTCCAAGAGGTTGAACCTCTTGCTGACCTTCCTCCAAAATCTTTATAGGATTAGCCATTCCATAGGAATTTTGAAGGATAGTATAGGATTCAAACCTTTGTCTCCAAGGCTTTCATAAGAAATTTTTTCAAAGGACTGAAATCCTTCAAATTTCCTATCCTTTTCCTACAAATTAAATGGGCCTAATTGCTGCTTCTTGCTGATCGATCTCGCCCTCTTTTTCCCCCAACATGCGAAATCTCTTTTCACGATTTACTGTACACACACATCCACATATGTAGGAGTATACTAGTATTCCTACGCGTACGTGATGACCCTGTTTGTACTGGAGTACTAGTATTCACTGTTTCTCTGGTTGTGTGTGTATATAAATAGGCGCACTATTCAGCATCCAACGGCAACTCTGAGATCGATACCGTTGCTCCATCTCAGCTCTATCCACCATCAATCAGGCCCAACTGCAGTACGTTCTTCGCTTAGCTTCAGTGCCCAACTGCCGTCGTCGATCGATCACGATGGAATGCTGCTACTACGGCGGCGACTGGCTCAACCCACTCGCCGTCATCCCGCCGCCGTGTTCTTCCTCTTCTTCATGGTCGTCGCAGCTCCTCCTCCTCAGGTCAGTGCATTTCATTTTCATCATCGCTTTGGTTATTTTTGGTTTGGTAGAATTCACGAGTAGGAGTGTAGTAGTACATGAAACTGACATTATTGTTGAATCGTCTCGTGTAGTGATCACGACGACGTACTCTTGCACGCCGCCGGCGATCATGGCGGCGCGGTGGCCGGAATAGGCGGCGGCTGCATGACCGCCGATCTCGTTGTCAGGTGAACGATCATTTCTTCATCTTCTTTTTCTTTCTTTCTGCAACTCTCGATGGATTTATTACAGCCTAGAATTTGAACGGTTTTGATCATGCCGTCATTAGGGACGACGTGGAGATGGCAGGCTACCTGCCGGTGACCGCGTCGGCCGCCGCCGCCGCCGACGTCGACCACTACATGTACCACCAGCTTGAGGCTGAGCACTTCGTCTCGACGTTGCCCGCGGTGGCGGCGGCGGAGGGCGGCGGCGGCAGCGGCCACGACGACGAGCTCCTGAGGATGCCCTTCACCGACATCGACCTCGACGCGTTCGCCGACGCGCGCGACGTCGTCGTCGGCGTCGGCGAGACCAAGGCCAGGCCCCAGCACACTCTCGACGCGGCGATCGCGCTCCCGGCGGTCGGCGGCGGCGGCCACCATATCGGCACGCAGGACGACGACGTCAAGTTCGACGTGACCAAGCAACGCAACGACGCCGCCGCCGCCCTCGCCGGCGACGACTCCCTGTCCATGGTCGTCGTCGAGAGCTACGAGATGAGCATGCGACTCCACGCCGCCGAGCAGGAGCAGGAGCAGAAGCCGAAGATCATCACACCAACCGCAACGACATTGACGCCTCCACTTCCTCTTCCTCCACCTTCGCCGCCGCCGCCGCGCGTGGCGAGGAGCCGCCGCGACGGATCGTCGGCGCCGGCGGCGGGCGGCGGGAAGACTCGGCTGGACCACATCGGATTCGAGGACCTGAGGCGCTACTTCTACATGCCAATCACCAAGGCGGCGAGGGAGATGAACGTGGGGCTGACCGTGCTCAAGAAGCGCTGCCGCGAGCTCGGCGTCGCCCGGTGGCCTCACCGGAAGATGAAGAGCCTCAAGTCCCTCATCCTCAACGTCCAGGCACGCACCAACCTAACCTAACCTTCTCGATCAACCTCATCTTCTTCTTCTTCTTCCTCCAGACCAATTCATGGCGGGTGGTTTCGTGCAGGAGATGGGGAGCAAGGGGATGTCGGCGGCGGCGATGCGGCGGGAGCTGGAGGCGCTGGAGAATTGCTGCGCGCTGATGGAGAGGAACCCGGCAGTGGAGCTGACGGAGAGGACCAAGAAGCTGAGGCAGGCGTGCTTCAAGGAGAATTACAAGCGGAGGAGGGCGGCGGCCGTCGACGTGCTCAACCTCGACCACTGCTTCAGCTTCGCCGCCGTTGCCGCCGGTCATGGTCACCGCCACCACCACCAGCAGCTGGCTCTGCCACCACCGCCGCAGCTAGCTTCCGCCGGCGACCATCGTAGGAGAGATTTCTTCGGCTACTGATTGAACGGCAGCTGCAGCATGCGTGCTCGATCGTAGTGGTATCCAATGATCCATACGTAGTAGTGTTGGTATATAGTAGTGGGATTTTGGCACTGGCAATGCACTAATTAAGTAAATCAGTAGTAATGTTTTGATTCCCATCAGCTGGGTTAATTAAGTTGAACTAAATTGTATATGTTCATATCTAATTAAGTTGAACTAAATTGTATATGTTCATATCTAATATGGCTATCTGAAGATCGAGCACTCACTTCTGCTAACTAAGCTTATTTGTGTCCATTACCTTTTTTTTTTTTTTGGCACCGGGCTATTGTGTTCATCAACTTCAAAAACTTTGATTGCTATGCTCTCGCTTGTTGATGAGAATTACTACATTGATTAAAGCTAAATTGTGTTCAGCCTGATATAAAGGCTAAATTGCTATGCTCTCGCTTTGTTTTTACTATGCAGTTTTTGTTGGTTTCAAGGCGAATATTGTTAAATTGAAGTATAGTATTATAAAAAAAAATGTGAATTTTTGAATCCTCGAAGATCCTGAATTTTAAATTTTGAGAATGGAGCTGCATGCATATGCTTGCGGCTAGCTAGCGAGCTCGTCGTGCTCTGCATGCAAGCCGGCGACATACATACCGGCAATAGCCGCCGGCTTCGCTGTTTTCCAGCTTTCCAGGTCATCTCAAAATCTGGGATCAAACTACAGTGTAATAAATCACACCACTTTCTCGGTAAATGTGAGCTCTTAGATTCGAATCTGACGGTCCTTGCCTGCATATCGACATGAGAGAGGAACAAACTAGGGCATCACGTCTAGGTACATTATCTATCAACTAGGACATCCGAGCCCTTAGATTTGGTACCGTATCTATCAACTCGACAAGAGTAGTTACAGTCTACATAATCTAGTGTGTATCTAATCGACAAGGGTAGTACAGGCTCCGGGATAAAAAAAAAGGGACTGTTGAGAGAAAATCCCACCTCCCATCTTTTAAATTTTAGGCCGTCGGATATGCTTTAAGATTCATACAGAATATTTACCCTAACTCTCCTCCTGTTCCCCTCCTCTCACTCATTCCGCTGCCGCCACTCCCTCCCATCGCCCATTCCACCGCCTCTGCCCGATCCCCCGCCGCCACCGCCCCACCGCGCCGCCGCCCGCCTCGCTGACTGGCGAGCCCCCTCCCCCTCCCCTTTTCCTCAAGCGAGCTGTCCCGCGCCGCCATCTTCTCCGTCTCCAGCAGCGGGGTGCCACCACCGCCCTCTTCCTCCTAATAATCCGTCTGGTTTGCCCTCGCCGCCTACGCCGGCCCACCGCCCGCTCCCGACCCCACGGCTTCGGCGGCGCCGCCGCTGCCTCGCCGCCTGCCCGATCCGCCGGGCTATCGCCTCCTACGACCATCCCTCTAAAGCCGACGAACTCCCCCCTCTTCCCCCTCCCACCCCCACCCCACCCTAGGACCCTAATTCGTCGGCCCTCTGCCAGAGTTTGGGTTCGCCGGTGCCGGAGAATAAGAGGTAGTTGCCAGAGTTGGAGAAGAAGAGCACGAATCGTGAAGCACATCCAGTGATCCAAAAATTGCAAGATTTGAGGTTGTATTTTCAGTCGGCAGAAGTTTAGCAATTCCATAAAAAAAATGCATTAGAGCCACAACGAGATGATAAAATTTGACGAATTTCAAACAAAATTGCACGAGAACAGAGCAACTTAGGTAACCCTCAAATTTTGTTGTGGAAATCGTGACCTTAGCCTCGAGCAGGGTAAATTTACCTTTTCGATTTTCATTTTTAAAGTAAAAACCACTTCCCACCGGTTTACCAAAATCACCATATGGAAACCAATTAATACCGACCGGTTTACCAAAATCACCATATGGAAACCAATTAATACCGACCGGTTTCACAGAACCTGATCAGTTCTGTAAACCCTGGTCTCGAGAACATTTCATGATATTTTCATCGGCTGTACTATGCTATCTACAAGTAGGGGTGGATAACGAGTCATAGATAACGAGCCAGCTTGACTCGTTAAGGCTCGGCTCGTTTGAGCTCGTTGTCTTAACAAGCCAGCTCGGCTCGGCTCGTTAATGTTAACGAGCTAAAAGGCTAGCTCGGCTCGTTACTGTTAACGAGCTAAAAGGCTAGCTCGGCTCGGCTCGCGAGCTGGCTCGTTAAGCTCGTTAACGAGCTATATCTCATTAATATCATATTAATAATTTTAAATTTAAGATTTTATTATGTATTAACGTAATAATAAACACTAACTAATATAGTACTCACTAAATATGAATAATAGTTTTGATGTACCTAAAAGACTAAGCAGAAACACTAAATTCATAAAGATATGATGATATTTTATACTAACGAGCTAAATGAGCAGCTCGCGAACTAGCTCGTTAAGCTCACGAGCTAAAAGGCTAGCTCGAATCGACTCATTAAGACTACAAGTTCGAATCGATCCAAGCCGAGCTTGCTACGAGCCGATCCGAGCCACGAGTTTCAAGCTTTTTGTCCACCCCTATCTACAAGTGAAGGAACTTTCAAATAGCAGGGCAAATGAAGGGAAACGCAGCACCAATCAATCGTACTGAAGAGGATAATTCATGGGCCATAGGTCCCAGGATCAACAGATATTATTCAAAAAACCCAGTTGAAGCACATTACAAAACCAAAACAAGTTTGAAGGCAACACCACACAGTTATCTAGGTGTTACAGCCCAGAACGCAATGTCTGTAATTCCTAATAATGTTCATTGATTTCTTCAGGTGCAGCTCTCTGTCACAAAGGCAAAGCATATCCTATATCACCAAATATAAGAGCAAGTCAGGTCATGAATACACAATCGTTGCCTCATTTCAATTACGAGTTGCTTTATCTCCGGCTCAAAATAAAAACAGGAATGCATTTGGTCATTATCAAGATTGACTGAAAACCAGAGTCAAGCATGTTGTTACAAAGGAACCAACTTTTTGCTTGCTCCATTATTGTGCTAACAGGAGTACACACATGGAGCAACTGCAAAAACTGGAGTTCTAGAACTATCTGCAAATAAATGCAATTTGTTTAAACTCAGTGTGTCTTCGCTTCACTGCAGCACAGCTCCTAGCCATGATCAGATGCGCTTTTTTAAACCTATAATAACCCAGAGTCAAAAGATAGAAACCCCATACTTTTAATAAAGGAAAAACATAATATTTTTTTTAAGATGAGCTAATCTTATCTACAAGCATCTCAATTCAATGTATCACCATCCACATGGATTCAGAAATTTACAGTTAACCAGACTGTAGGACTACAGCAACAACAATCCTTCGAACGTTAAAAACAAGAGAAAAAAATGCAGAAATGCAGTTCGCAACTAGATTCCTGATAGTCTACAATACTGACCAATCAATAAATATTAGTAAATCCAATAAACCCTTGTTTTAGAGCACAGAACAAAATCCACGATTTCAAGATAAAAAGAGTAAGGGAAGCAACAACTGCATTTGTTAATTCATTACCAACATGACAAAAAGAAGTAGTATTAGTTTTTGGTCATGAATGCAAACCTTAAATGCAAGCATCTTTCAACAAAATTTTGCCCAGGAAGATCATCCAAAGAAAGTTTGCTCTTACCAGAGAAGCTCAAGAAGATCAAACTTACCAATTGTCTATGTGTCCACAAATCCATGAATACAAACCCAAGCATTGTAGAAAATTGTTCTATGATCTTACTGATAGAGACCTCAGCAAGGTCTTACAGTAGCAATAGCAGCAGAAGATCAACACAAAATTTTTCTATAGATCTCAGCTAAGCCTCCTTACGTCTAGTCATACCAAAAATGCTCACAGAACAGCAAACAGAAGCTCTAAGTTGGTCATAAACATAGGGAATAACAAGGTACAAAAAATGCACCAAGCCCTTCAAGTAAAAAAATTCATGTATTTTGAAAAACATTCTCCTTTGGATATAGTCTCTGATAATTTTATTTTTGAAAATAAATACCAACACATATTAGGAAAAGAAATTGTCAAAGGTGTATCAATATATCCGAGATCATGTCAGTGAATCAAAACGAAAAATATAAAAAATGGAGGTATTATTACAGGGTAAATCAAACAAAGTTAACCAATAAAGTAAGGATTGCCAGCTATATGCGAAAACTACACAACCCAAAAGGCTTCTAGAATGCAGTGTTTGTTTTACTAAGTAGTACTCTGAACCCCTAAACTTTCTGTAAAGCTGGATGACATATCTTGTGTTGACAATTTTTCTGCTTGAGACCAAGTTTTGAACAGCATAGACAATAATTGCATACTGAGTGGTGCACAAACCAGGATGGTACTATCAACCGATTCTTTTTTTAGTTTCTGTAAACCAAGGATGGGTAATAAGTTGTATGGTTTTACTGAGGAACTCTCTATACTGAACCGATAAGAAGCATACATCCACAAGAATCATTCACACACACCATGCAGCAATCAACAACAGATCCAATGCCAGCTTATGTTTGCAAATGTGAACATCCATAAGATTAATCTGAAAGGGAGGGGAAGCATTGGCGGCGTTTACCTTGGGACAGCGAGCTCCAGCAGGAGGAGTCAGCGGCGATGCAGGACCTCAGCCGCGCCCCGGCCACCGCGCTGTGCAGGGGCATCAGCGTGTCCAGCCCCGCGGACGCCGCTGCCGCCGACCTGCACCAATCCGAAGAACCCAATGTATGATGCATCCATCCATACATCCATTCAGCAAACCATCGAGTAAAGCCTAGACACCTACCTGCGGAGGATGCGGGCGGCTCTGGCGGGGGCCAGGGGCGTCGGGAGCGGCGAGCCGAGGACGCGGGCGGCGAGGGGCGCCGGGCGGAGCGCGGCCCTCGCGGCGGCGGCGGCGGCGCGGGCCAGAGACGCCATTATCTTTGGTTGGAGACGGAGACGAGAGGCGGCGGCGGCGGCGGCGGTGGTGGAGTGCGCGAGGGCGAGGAGAAGTGGCGGCGGAGAAGCGAGGGGAGGAAGGAAGGAGGGGCGTCGCCTGAGACTGAGAGTGGGACCCACCCGAGCCGAGCAAGGGTAGGGCAACGAGCGGGATGGACGGTTGGATGTTGGCCTTCTGGGCTGAATCGGACGGCCACGACGAGGAAAAATGTGATCAGCAAGACAGCAGATTCGGGGTAAATACTTGTAACTTGTAAGGGCCGTCCGATCTATCGTATCCGGCTAATATCAGAGAGAACACTCGATGCGACTCTCGCCGTCGCCGGTGCATGGGGCACTCCCAATGCAAGATGTTTATAACAATATTCATTTCTTTCCGTGTCATATGTACTTAAACCACCATATGTGCCAATTTAGCATATCCATCTATTAGTGGACTATAAACAAATATTCTCTCACTCTATTTATCTTCTTCCAAGTTCTAAGATATACACAATAGATATGCTTTTTTTTTCATAGTAAGATTAATATTTATTGTAGCCTTTTATGGACGTGTCACGTGTCTATGGATAGTCATTTGTTACAAGCGTTTAGTTGAACTGTTGCAACACTGTATTTGAGTTGTTTCTTGAAGAAACTATTTTTCCCTTTTTTTTAATTATTGCATTACATCAATCTCTAGCCGTCCATGTGTGCGACCTTTTACCTTTTCCATTCAGGAAGTAGACATGTTTTTAACCCACATCCAATATACGATGACTCATTCGCAGGCGTGTATATATTCAGCCCAACTAAAGGAAGCTTGAAATTAAAACTTTTTGTTAGAAACATGCTACAAAAGCATATTTATGAACGCACATACGCACATCATACTCCAATAAGCACCTCCAGAAGACTGGGTTGGCATATCTCAAGATTGACGACTGTCACATGAACGCCTCGTATACGTGGAAATTTTCGAACTTTATACCCCCTCTATCTAATATTAGATATCTTAAAGGTGCTAGCTTTGCCGCAACCAGGGCGATTTGGGCTCCGTCGACTAATCGGCTCGTGACACGTATCTGCAAACCTAACTGATTCACGCCATTAATTTTTGCAGAAAAGCCCTTATCATTTTGGTATTTACGATTGAGTCCATCGAATCAGAGCCGTTCGATCTCACCCGTGGACATAATCTGATCGTTCGTCTCCTATCTAGATGGTTCCGTCCTTACCCAAACGTGGAATCCACGATCTCTCGTCTCTCCACGTCGCATCCCAATCCCCATCTCCCTTCTCGCTTCTTTGACCGGCGGCGCCGATGCTCCTCCGCCGCCTCCTCCTCCTCCAAGGCCTTTCTAGCGCCGTCGTTTTACCCGTCCTCCAACAGTGCTTCCCTAAAGTGTACGGTGGTGGCTGCGCTCGATGGAGGGGCTCAACGGCGGTTTCAACGTAGCCTGGAGGTCGGGGGACCTGGCAGCGGCGTCGGAGCCTCTAGCACAGGGGTTTGGCAGCGGCGGCTGCTGCTGGAGGTCCCAGCGATTTGAGGTCGCTGCGGCTCCCCAACAGTTTCTTGGAGGTCTTCGACTTGGTGACGACGCATCGAGTTCGACGGGTCACTGTCGCCGCCTACAGTTAGGTGCGTGGATTAGCTCCCTGTGTTTTCCCCTTTTATCAACGGGCGTGTGATTCGAGCAATTAGTTTGATTTAAATGTGGATTTCGAGTTTCTACTGTCTACTGGGTAGGCCAATGGCGTAGAGGAGGATTAGGACGAGAAGAAGCTGTCCTCTCTGTTGCCTCTCCTGTACAGCCCAACATATTATTATCATTTTGTCTGCAGGTGAGTTTTTGGAACAAATAATGAGTTCGCTTTGATTGATTTTTTGCAAATAGGTGTGTGCCAAAGAGGATCGCTTTGCACTGAAAATTTGTTCTATCTCGGAGCAAACATGGTGCCTAATGAAATGATTTATGTATGCTGTCATGCAGCTAGCACATCCAGAAGATTACAGACTGGCAGGATGAGGTGGTGGTGGTTCTTCCCCAGACCCGTCACTTGCCTGGTTGCATTTATTAACTTTTGGGTTGTTGTCCTATGAATTGAGCCCTCCATCTACTTTTGATAGTCATATTTCCAAATCTGAAAATTTTTTTTGATAGGCATATTTCAATTCAACATCATATTCTCTTAATGACTTTCTCGGATTTAATGCATGACTCTCCATTCTTCCATATAAGATTGGCTACATGGGCATCGAGAAATGTAAATATTAATGAATCGCTTGTTTACGAGGAATGACTACTAGCATGTTTAAATGGATGATAAGTAGAATTACTTATCCTTGGTCTATGTGCCAAGATGAAATATGACTATCAAAAGTAGATGGAGGGAATATTAAACAGCTATAGGTTATATTTCCTTTTTACATTGCATCTGCTTGGTTGTTCAACAGCAGTGATAGCATTTGTTCCCTTAGTGAAACAGCTATCTTGTTGTAGCAGTGATAGCTTTTGTTCCCTTAGTGAAATAGCTTTTGGCAAATTGTACTATCTTGTTGTATTGGCTAGATGAGTATCCTAGATGTTTAATATGGGCCAGGAGTTTGCTAAGATGTGTGACAGAATTCAAAAATATATTTCAATAGAATTTTTGTTGTTACCTCTAAATAAAAGAATAATATTCTAAATGATAACTATATTATGTTGAATCATCTCTAAAGAGTTCCTTTCTGTTTTTGTTCCCACTCCATTTACATGGTCATGAAGCAGTTTGCTTGCTAGACCTTTTGCATCGCTTACATGGCTCCTCCCATTATATCTGGCTTTCAGGTAAAGACTATTCATTTCTTTGATTGTTGGATAACTAAGCCAGGGTGATGTGAATTGCTTCTTGCTGATTCTACCGTATTTAATACAAATTTTTCCTGTCTTTTTGACAGTACTTCAGAGGGCAATGAATTCTTCTGAAGTTTTCCATTGTTACCTGTTTTCGGGTTCGGTCAAAAACTAATTAGTATAAGCTCCTCAATGTAAATGGGACAACAATTTGAATAATTACTATAAGATCTTTTGGGATCAAAAGATTTACTTGTTGCAGGCTTAACTTTCCTTTACATTGCAGAAACTTTATCATTGGTAGATGAGGATGTGTTAAAAGGGGCTTGCTTAGTACAACTCAAGGCGAGGCTAATACTAAGGTGGGTATGAATTTAAAATTACAATATTTGAGTTCAAATTATTTTGTATAAGATTGCAGTTTAAGATGTTGACTGTTGATAGTTTTAAAGTTGTAATTTCATAGCTCACTGGCCAACCACGTGCTATAATGGAATAATTTTTTTAAAAAATCGTAAGCAAGTACCATTAAATTGAACTCTATGTTGTTTTGCAAATCATCCTACCATGTAATTTATGATGGTTCTCATGATCACTAGGCCAAGTAGGCCAAGTAGCTCTACAATGAAGCACTACAAAAAATCCTTTTACACAAATTATTTGTGGGTTTTCAGCATACAGGTGAACAGACGGCTAGACTTGCCCCATTTTTAGAGTTCAACATGTTACTAGCTTTGTAAAATATTAGTGCTGCTTATTAATGAAATTATTATGTACCCCAAATTAATAGCAATCATTTCATACTTTTATCCATCGCACGAGCTTCTTGTGCTACTTCCTTGCCAACCTCTTATTTGTGTTCTTATTCAGAACACGATAGCCATGACAGCCAGGCAAAGGCAACAGAAAAAGGTAAGCTGCAGGAGTTTCTCTTTTTACTTCACCATTAAACATTTGCCTTTGATTGTTTGCACTTTTCTATGATCTGCCATTTGCATGTCTAATGGCCACAGATGGTTCTGAAATTCAATTATATTTTTGTGTAACTTTGCAAACAGATCGCCATATGCCATATATTGCCATTCTTTGTAAATGACAGGTGTAGACATCAACCACTCAGTCCAGTAATTGCATAATAGTTAGTATTTCCTTGCTTTTATCTTATCATGTGAAAAAGTCCCCTATAAAATTTGTCTTTCTCACTATTATTGCTTTGCAGAATTAACATGCCAAGTTTTGTACAAGAACTACATATGCTTGCATTGAAGTTTCTCTGAGGAACCGGGAGATGCTCTAATCTTTATTGATGCTGATGTCTAATATATATATGCTCTCTAGAGTTGATGTATTGTCCTATGGTTTGTTGGATAGTCGATCTACAAAATTAATCCTAGCACTCCCAATTTACCTACAAGAGGTATTCTTGGATGGGTACAACATGTTAGTTTGGTTCGGTTTTGTCAATACAAAATCATATGAGGATTTCTAGATGTGTATATTCTGTGATATTATCTATAAAATTTATCTGATTATACATGAGTGTATATATGTGACACCATTACGAACTGCTACTATAGTCTCCCTGTGTTCTCTTCGTACACATGAATAACAGATATGGCACAATAAAAGAGAATTGTAGTTTTACAGGCTGCAAGTAGCTTTTTAAGTTTAAATGGTAAATATTTAGTTTTCCCTTGAGAGAAGTTTACCTAAAAAAAGTTCTTTCAACTGAGATGCTTATGATGTGTGCTTGATGTCGTCTTAGTCAATCTTGATAGGCCCAAGATCCTCGCTCAATCTTCAAGGAATAGATTTACTTCATGATAATTCATGTCTCATGTTAATAGGGGGGGAGGGGGGGAGGGCAATGTTGGAAATATAATTATATATCGGCATATTTTAATCCAAAATATTAAGACAATAATCATGGCATGAACAATGTGAAATGATCTAGTGATAAAATCAAACATAAACAGAAGCATGGTTAAGGTAGAATAAGCATCATCATCATACCTAGAATGCAATAGCATTGCGATTAACAGAAATATCAAAAACCGAAATAACAGTAGAGGGTTATACCCTAGGAAAGTGCCTCCGCTGGATTGTGAGGCAGAACTGCCTCCGTTGGTGTTGTCGATCGGTGCGCCAGCTTCGGCTCCCACTCCCGGCGCGCCATCTCTAGGTGCGGTAGACATGGGTGATGCAAACGAAGAGTCGAAGACGAACAGAGAACGAGGAGCAGTCGTGCAGAAGCACTCCCCGAAAACCTGATCACCCGCCTACGCGGTGCAGATCTCAGGCGAAGGTGTGATTCCGGAGGCCCTGCTCGTTCCGATCTCTCGTGCGCGCAAGCGATCAGAACCGGGGAAGCAGACAGTAGCAGCACAGGCAGAGGCAGCGCGAGGAGGACGAAGAACCAGTGTTTTGAAAGTAACCGAGAGGATCTGATCGGGTTCCCTCTTTCCTTATGGCGCATGAGAGAAATCCGCCCGTTGCCGCAGTAACGATGCGATCAATGGGTATTGAATCGCCTGCCCGTTACAGAAGCAATCACGCGGGATTGGATTCCGATCCGTTGCAAAAGGATATATATATATAGAGAGAGAGTCGTACGCACCGCACGGCCCGGCGCGCGTGCGCGCGCGCGTGTGGTTTTCCGATCCCCACCTCAACTGGTCAACAGGGAGCCTCCAATAACTCCCTATTTAAGTTGAGGTACTCCTCGTTTAATTCCCAGGGTGGTATTATTATCCTTAATATTTATTATGGGCCCTTGAGATTTAATAGAAAAATCGGGCCTAGCCCATTTATTCTAACAATCCCCACCAAATTTCATGGCTCATAAGAAATGTTCTCAAAGTTGTGCCTGTTTGATATACCAGTGTTTTGGTGGAGACTGTTAAGTTGAACTTCCACCTAGGAAATGAGCTACATCAGACCACAACTGAACAATGGACTATGCCTTGAATTGTCAGTCTTGTGTGATCAGGTTTCACTCAAACCCTTGACTGGTACTGGGCTGCCGTTTGCATCCCCTCTGTTTGGAGCATATAAGTCAAACTCCAGGCCCTTTCATGAGTATCTAGAGATCGCCCAAATATCATAGACTGTGACTAGCAGTCGAACTCATATAGGTGTGTTCCTTCTGAGATGTTCTGCAGGTCAACATCTCTGCTTAGAAAAGCCACTCGGATCACATTAAGGCATAAGCCATCCTATCATGCAGAGTAGAAGAGAAGTACATCATGAAAATAGGCCATTTTCAAGGGTCTCTTCTCTCAGCCACACAATAGTTTGTTTCGCCATCCAAATTCACGGGATCTCCGATCACAATGGATAGGTTTCCACTATTGTGCAACCTTAGGTGGGTATCAAGCCCATTTCCCTCGATGCACTGTCTATCACATTACGTGGTAGCCCCTTGGTAAACTGATCTGCCAGATTTTTAGCCGTTTGGACATAGTCCAATGCTATCACTCCGGAGTTTTTCTGCTTTCTGATAGATTTCAATCTTCTTTTAATATGCCTAGATGACTTCATGTTGTCCTTTGAACTGTTCACTTTAATAATCACTGTTTGATTATCACATTTCATTAGGATAGTTAGCACTGGTTTTTCAACCACTGGCAAATCCATCAGGAGTTCACGAAGCCACTCGGCCTCAACTGTCGCAGTATATAGTGCTGTAAGTTCTGCTTCCATTGTTGACCTCGTTAAGATGGTCTGCTTGCAAGACTTCCAGGAAACAACGCCACCTCCAAGTGTGAACACATATCCACTTGTGGCTTTTATCTCATCAGCATCAGTGTCGGGTCCCAAAACTAATGATTCGGAAACCGATATGTTTAACTGTATCAAGCCCTGAATCAGTAGATTGATACAGGTTCAATAATCTGGACCTTCATTGCATACATTTGAGCAAGACTTCCATGGGGATTCTTTTACATAAAATAATAGGGTATTTACAAGATTGTGGCTAATTATTACAGCAGAAGCTATATAATGACTAAATTCTAGTGTTTTGTAATAGACTTAAACCATTTATCTAATTTATACTTGAGAATTAAGTTAGAATGAGACTAACTTATATGATTCAACTCCCGGCTTCGATAAGAACTCCAAATTGACTCTGAAAAAGGGGGTTGAAGCAAGGGTGAGTACAACGTACTCAGCAAGCTATTATATTAATCAACAATGAATACATGAAATGGTAATATTTGTGTAGAGTTAGGTTTACTTGCAGAAAGCAAAGAATATAGAGGAAGAAAGCCTATAATGTTTTAAATGCAACAATATTTAATAAAGTTTGGAATTAAGTTTCTAACCAAGATGCCATTGTGAGTCCCAATGTCCGATAACCATGAGCACGGCTATTCGAATAGTTTTGAGAATATTTATACTGCAGTAGATGTACGCTTTACCCGTAATCCATAACGTGCCAAACACATTAGCCTTGTCATGGCAAAGCTTTTCGGTTACTAACATCAGTGGTACCTGTTCCACGAACTCTAGTCCCCATGCGCTCTGAACGTAACGTTATCAGCAGCGAGAGGAGTTTTGGCGTTCCCGAGGTATTTAGAGAGAACTGATTGTATGACACCATGTCATCGCAATCAGGGTTCACAAAATCACATGGCCATAATATAGTCCCCTGGACTATCAATATAAGTATATTTACCTGCGCCTCGGTAAATATCATAATTGTCCTTCGCGGCATAAATTTGCCTCCTGCGCGAGGACTTAAGAAGAACCACTATACAGAGGTACCACCTTTGCTAGATAACTTAATCAGCTAGGTCTATGCCCATACGAGAATTGCGGTTGTACTCGTATGTTCTTCACATGTACTTGGTAGTCTTATGTCGGTTGGAACAGTACTAGCCACCCGGAAATCAACCATTTCTACCATACTGTTCCAATCTAAGTTCATTATATTTTATGTAGTCTAACTAGGCATGGCTAAGCAAAATCTAGCATATATCTGGTTTGCTATATATTCAGGTTATGCATTCAAAATCATGTTTGGCTATTACACAAGATACTGGAGATATAGAATATATGATTATTATGCTCAAAGGGGAGGAATAATAACTTGCCTTGCTCCAACGCAAATAAATCCGACGCAAATAAATCCGAGATAGGCAACCTGATTATCCGATCCTCGAAATACCACAGGTTGCCTCCAAAATATAATAGACTCTACTACAGAAGAGGAAGAGCCAAATTCAATAAAATCCATAAGATAGCAAAAGATCGATAAGCGGCTAGGAGAGCTAGGGTTCAGGGTATAATATCTCCTTTATAGGGTATAGGGATTATGGGCTAACATTGGTCAAGGTTGGGCTTTGGTAGAAGAATGGCTAGGATTTAGGTAGGATTATACCTAAGGTTTGGTTATATTTAGGCTGATTGAGGAGTAGGGCAATATATCGGCCAGGTTCTATATTTTATGTGTAGGTTCTAGGTAGTTGGAGAGTAAATGGCTGGTATGGAGTTTGGATAGCAGGCTGGCTGGGGTTTCATTTGATTAAGCCGATATCGAGGTAGGATGAATATCGGCTGGGATTTGGGTGTTTGCTAGTCGTCATTAGAATTGGATAGTGTGACGACTAGGTTAGGTGTCTAGCCGATGTCAACAAACAATATAACGGCTAGAGGGATAAGAAGATTGTGAAGGTTTAGCGGGGTGGAAGTGTTAGTCCGATAACCGTGAGTGGCGGCGGAGCGGCTAGGATCACACAGAGCCTGAGAGCTAACTGTGCGGTGTACTGTGGAGGTCGAGGGAATAGTGAAGCTCCGACCACTATACGCATCGAGGCGTGGGGTGCCAGGAAGAGCACTTCGATCTTAGGTTTGGTTTTGCCGGGCTTTACAACCAACGGTCCGAAGTTGGGGTCGGTAGACCGCACGAACGTCCCCATGAAAGGCGTAAAGTTTCAACCGGCGGCTTTTTAGTGGCTAAAGGGTATTTTGGGTTAAAAAGAAATATTTGAAAAAGCAAACATAAATTCAAACGGTATTTGGATAAATTAAGAAAATTCAAACAAAATATTAAAATAGCAAATTTAGTGTCAAAAGGTAGGATTTGAATTTAGATAAATTTAGGTCCAAGTTTCATTGGAATCGGATCTACGGTTTAGGAGATATGTGCTTCTAAAGATTGGAATTTGAATTAAATCTAGAAAATGTGAAATAGTATTGTACTGGGGCCCACCTGTCAGCCTTTCTTTTCTTTTTCTTTTCTTTCTCTCTCCTCCTCTTCTTCTTCCTCCCGTCACCTCCTCCTTCTCTTCAGTTAGGAGCCGAGAGAGAGGGAGAGAAAAGGGCGAGCGGGGCGCCGGGCTTCCAGTGGCCAAAGTGCGGCGACGTCGGCAGCATATTGTGTTCCCGGTCGACGCGCACTCGGGGAGGTTGGTGGCTGGTAGAGAGGAAGGTTGAAACGGCCGGAACGGCGACAATACGAGCTCAGTTTCGGCCGGTAAAAGAGGCGGCGGTGGTGGCTTATCTCGGAGGGGAAAAGGAAGGGGCAAGTAGAGGAATGGATTTGCCTCATCGAGGCGAAGGTATTGGCGCGAGGGCTTGGCCGGCAGGGCTCCGGTGAAGGAGATCGACCAGCGGCCGGCATTGGGGAAGAGAGAGAAGGATAGAGCTCGAGGCTCGGATGTGTATGGAGGAAAGGGGCGACCTTATCGTCTATTTATAGGCCGCGGAGGTCGGTTTCTAAAGTCGGTTTGGAGGGGAGAAGGGAGACATGGCTATGGCGACGGCGACGTGAGAAAGAGAACGACGGCGCCGGCTTCGTTCTCCCATTGGTCGGCGACGGCGGCGCATGCACGTGGCGGCCGCAGAGGAGTTAGGCGGCGAGGAAAGAGGTGCACGGCACGGCGTCGGCTTGGCGTGGTCGGCAAGGCGGCAGCGGCGGTGGCAGGATTGTGGGCGGCGGTGACAAAGCCGCTTACGGCAGTTGCGGCGGCGTCGGGCGCGCGCCCACAAAGGAGGAAAGGGCGGCTGCCTCTGCTCAGCTGGGCCGACATGGGCCAAAGAGGGAGATGGGCCGAAGGGAGAAAAGAGGAATTTTCGGCCCAAACTAAAACAATTGATTTCTAAATTTTGGAATAGGATTTGGATAGTTTGAATTTGAATGAAAATTGAATGAGAGAGTTTAGAAGGAAATTATATTTGGATATAATTTCCAAAAGAAATATTCCTCTAGTTGGTTTGAGTGCAATATTTTAGAGATGGAGTTTATTTAATGCACTCAAATAGAAATTCAAAATATTCAACACCATAAATAATAGGGTAATTTGGAACCATGCCATTATAATTTTGCAAGGTTTGAGATATGCCATCGGTATCTCAATGACATGTAGGACCCATATGAGTCAATGACATGTGGGTCAGGATGGCATATCTCAAATTTTGCAAAATTATAATGGCATGGTTCCAATTTTCCCTAAATAAAATAATATGGCTCTAGATTTGAATATTTTTGAGTATGTGGAGGGAATATGGAGGGAGTAGAGTAAATAGAATTTTAGCCCAAAATATGTGGTATGAAATTTAGAGATTTAGAAATGGGCTAAATGAGGTTTTGAATTTGGGGTGGAGGGATAAAGTCTATTCTCTTAGCATAAGAGGAATTATTCACAATATTTGTAATAATATTATTCTTGTACCGAGAAGGAAATCAAGCCACAGGAATTAAATCAGCGGCTAGAACAAAAGGAAGAATTTAGAAAGGGGACTAAGGATAGGTTTGGAATCAAAGGATAGGTAAAGGATGGGTCGACAATTAATTCCAATAAAATTGGAATTGCAAGGATTTGGTTTAGGTTTAAGGGTAAAGTTGGAGGGTTTCTTGGACCATAATTCATGAAAATAAAAAGAGTTTTCAAACTAAATTTGAATAAAGGTTTTTAGTTAAAACAAGGTTTTAGACCAAATCAAGAAATGCCTCAATTAACCAAATATACTTTTAAAAGGAAAAACACCAGAGAGAGATTTTATGCAAGTTAGTTCTAGGAGGTCCCTCTAATTATAATGTCCTAGGTTTAAAGAGAATATTAAGAACATAAGAACCGGCATGATGCAGGATTAGAGAATAATTAATTTTCAGGATGTTACAATCAGATATCCAATTTGAGTCACTATACCCTTCCAGTACTTTTGGGTACCTGGTATAGTGAATTCCATAGCTCATAGTGCCCTTTAGATAGCGCATTACTCTTTCCAGAGCCTACCAATGATCATCTCCCGGATTTGAGACAAACCGGCTCAGCTTGCTTACAGCAAATGAGATGTCAGGCCTCGTTGCAGTGGCCAAGTACATCAATGAACCTATGATTTGGGAGTATCTCAGTTGATCCCTTGCTATTCTTCGGTTTTTCCTTAATAGTACGCTGGGATCATAAGGAGTAGGAGCTGGCTTGCAGTCGCTGTATCCAAAGCGACTCAGAACCTTGTCCACATAGTGGGATTGCACAAGTGTAATCCCACTCTCATCTCCTCTCAGTAGCTTAATGTTAAGAATAACATCAGCCTCTCCCAAATCCTTCATTTTAAAACTCTTGGACAGAAAGTCCTTGACCTCCTCAATCACATTGAGGCTGGTCTCAAAGATCAATATGCCATCGACATATAAACACAAGACCACTCCTTCTCCCCCACCATAGCGATAGTACACACATTTGTCAGCTTCGTTCACAACAAAGCCAGCAGATGTAAGTGTGGTGTCAAACTTCTCATGCCATTGCTTAGGTGCTTGCTTAAGGCCATACAAGGATTTCAACAGTTTACATACCATTCCCTCCTGACCTTCTAGTACATACCCGTTTGGTTGATCCATATAGATCTCCTCCTCCAGCTCTCCGTTTAGGAAAGCTGTCTTAACGTCCATCTGATGGACGAGAAGACCATGAGAGGCTGCCAGAGCAAGTAGTACTCGAATCGTGGTCAAACGGGCAACTGGTGAGTAGGTGTCGAAAAAAATCCTCGCCTTCCTTTTGGGTATAACCCTTGGCCACAAAGCTTGCCTTGTGCTTTTCAATTGTACTATCAGGCCTAAGCTTTTTCTTAAAAACCCATTTGCATCCTACAGGCTTGCACCCATATGGACGCTCAACGACTTCCCAAGTACCATTAGACATAATTGAGTCCATCTCACTACGTACTGCTTCCTTCCAGTAGTCAACGTCAGGAGACGAATATGCCTCTTCTATGGTTCTTGGAGTGTCATCCACGAGGTATACAATGTATTCATCTCCAAAGGATTTTGCAACCCTTTGTCTCTTACTCTTACGAGTATCTACAATGTTATCCTCCTCAGGATTTCCCTTAGGCGTTTGATCATTGTGTTCTATCGGTGCAAAGTGTTCATGTGGTATGACAGTTTCTTGACTAGAAGTGCTAGGTGTATTTTTCATGGGAAATTCATTCTCAAAGAATGTAGCATCTCTGGACTCAATAATTGTACCAACACACATGTCGAATACTCCAGAGTTTACTATTAAGAATCTATAATCCACGCCGTGAATAGCATAACCAAGGAACACACAATCAATAGTATTCGGTCCAAGTTTACGCTTTTTGGCTATAGGTACATTTACCTTGGCCAAATAGCCCCATGTTCGTAGGTATGAGAGATTTAATTTCTTCCTTTCCCATTCCTCGAATGGTGTTACTTCCTTATACTTCATTGGAATTTTATTCAGGACATGACACGCAGTCAAAACTGCCTCACCCCACCATTCCTTGGAAAGTCCCGCAGTATCTAACATGGCATTCACCATCTCAGTTAGAGTACGGTTCTTTCTTTCGGCTACCCCATTTGATAGGGGTGAATAGGGAGGCGTCCTCTCATGAATAATTCCAAACTCTTCGCAAAAGGATGTAAACTCATTGAAAAAATACTCTTCACCCCTATCAGACCTCAACCGTTTGATTTTCCTTTCAAGTTGGTTTTCTACCTCAGCTTTATAGGTCTAAAAGTAATGCAATGCTTCATCCTTTGTTTTCAATAGATACACATAACAAAATCTAGTGCAATCATCTATCAGTGTCATGAAATATTTCTTTCCCCCTTTAGTCAACACGCCGTTCATTTCGCACAAATCGGAATGAACAAGTTCTAGAGGTGCCAAATCCCTCGCCTCGGATGCCTTGTGAGGCTTGCGAGGTTGTTTCGATTGAACACAAGTATGGCACTTGGAACATTTGACCAAAGTAAATTTTGAAATTAAACTCATGTTAGCCAAGCGCGTCATACAACCGAAATTCACATGACAGAGTCGCGAATGCCACACATTGGACTCATCATTCTCGCTAATATGGTTCACAACATTATTATTATTACACATGTCATCCAAAGAAAAGCGGAACAAGCCTCCACTGTCATAACCTTTTCCAATAAAAGTTCCATATTTAGATACAGCACATTTATTGGATTCAAACACAAGTCTAAAACCTTCTCTACACAGTAGAGAGCCGCTAACTAGATTCTTCTTTATTGAAGGGATATGCTGCACGTTCTTCAGCTGCACGGTCTTTCCCGAAGTAAACTTTAGATCAACCGTACCAACACCATGAACAGCCGCAAGTGACCCGTTTCCCATCAACAAGGAGGAACCTCTCCCGACCTGATAAGAAGAAAACAGGGAAATATCAGCACATACATGAATATTAGCACCAGTATCAATCCACCAATCAGGTGAATGAAAAACAGAGAGAACTGTAGGTAAAATTTTACCGTACCCCAATGTTCCTCCGCCCTCGCTAATGACCATGTTGGCAGACTTCCTGTGTTTGCGCTCAGGATAGTCCTTGGCCCAATGCCTAGACTTGCCACACACAAAAGCAGTCTCCCTTTGCCTTTCCCTTACCTTTCTTCTTAAAATTGGTTGTAGCCTTGGGTTTGACATCAGGCTTGACTTTCTTGTTGTTGTGGGATGCATGAGGGTTCTTCTTATGTACCATATTGTCACTAGAACCTCCCTCAACCTTTTTGTCCCAGTTGTCCTTTGCCCTCACCTTCTCTTCAACACCGAAAGAGCCAATGAGATCAGAAACACTGAACTCTTGTCTCTTATGCTTTAGAGAAGTGGCAAAGTCCGACCAAGAAGGTGGCAATTTGGCAATAATGCCACCCGCCACAAACTTGTCCGGCAATTCACAGTTGTTGTTCTCAAGTTCCTTAGCTAGCATCTGAATCTCATGAGCTTGTTCCACTATAGAACGGTCATCAACCATTTTGTAGTCACAGAACTGCTCCATGACATACAGCTCACTGCCGGCGTCGAAAACTCCGAACTTGGCCTCAAGTGCATCCCACATGTCCTTCCCTGAAGGCATGTGCATATACACGTCCACTATATTGTCAGCGAGTACACTGATCAATGCTCCACGGAACAGGCAATCCGAAGCCTCGAACTTAACCTCTTCCTCAGGAGAGAGAGGTGGTTCACTTCGTTTGCCCCGTGAAACATAGAAACATTGCATCGCTGTCAACCACAGTAGTGCACGTCCTTTCCACCTCTTATAATTAGAACCATCAAAAGCATGTGGTTTCAGTGCAGCGGCAAAGCCAACTACCGAAAATGACCTATCAGGTTTTTGGATTGTTAGAAATATAGTCATATATCGGCATATTTTAATCCAAAATAGTAAGACAATAATCATGGCATGAACAATATGAGATGATCTAGTGATAAAATCAAACATAAACATGAGCATGCTTAAGGTAGAATAAGCATCATCATCATACATAGAACGCAATAGCATTGCGACTAACAGAAATATCAAAAACTGAAGTAACAGTAGAGGGTTATACCCTGTGAAAGTCCCTCCACTGGATTGTGAGGCAGAACTGCCTCCGTTGGTGTTGTCGATCGGTGCACCAGCTCCCGGTGCGCCAGCTCTGGCTCCCGCTCCTGGCGCGCCATCTCCAGGTGCGGCAGACATGGGTGATGCAGAGGAAGAGTCGAAGACGAACAGAGAACGAGGAACAGTCGTGCGGAAACACTCACCAAAAACCTGATCACCCGCCTACCCGGTGCAGATCTCAGGCGAAGGTGTGGTTCCGGAGGCCCTGCTCGTTCCAATCTCTCAGCGTGCAAGCGATCAGAACCGGGGAAGCAGACAGTAGCAGCACAGGCAGAGGCAGTGCAAGGAGGACGAAGAACCAGTGTTTGGAAAGTAACCGAGAGGATCTGGCGCAGGAGAGAAATCCGCCCGTTGCCCCAGTAACGACGCGATCAATGGGTATTGAATCACGCGGGATTGGATTCTGATCCGTTGCAAAAGGATAGAGAGAGAGAGAGAGAGAGTCGCCACGCACGCCCCGCCCACGCCCGGCCGGCTAGGCGCGTGCGCGTGTTGCTTTCCGATCCCCACCTCAACTGGTCAACAGGGAGCCTCCAATAACTCCCTATTTAAATTGAGATACTCCTCATTTAATTTCCAGGGTGGTATTATTATCCTTAACATTTATTATGGGCCCTTGAGATTTAATAGAAAAATCGGGCCTAGCCCATTTATTCTAACAGGCAACCCACTATGCTCAGCTCATGGATCTTCAGGAATGAAGCTGCCAACATCTTATTGACAAATAAATGCAAGGTAAATATGTAGTGGAGATCCTTCCTGTGCTTTGCTCTCCGATGTTCTCCTTAGAGAGAAAGAGAAAAAAAAATTAATCCTTCCTATTATTTCTTTTTATTCATTAATTATATGTAATTACCATTTTGACCAAAAAAAGAGCACTCCATCTGATCATTTTCTGAAACATACAGGAAAAATACTCCATGCACAGCAACGGTTAATGCTTTTGTATGAGCTGGTCTTAATATCTCAAGGCTGCGCTGTGTTAGGCTGGAACACCCCGGTCCAATTCTTTTGCCCACCAAATTAACTTACCAACACCAAGCCAGTTGAGTGCTGCAATGTGCAAACAATATGGTCTATGTAGCCTGCTCAGCAGGAAAACCATTTGAAATACATGTGGAAATATCCCTAAACATGCGTTAAACATGATGGATCTTTTTTTAAAAAATATTGTATGGTAGGTAGATCGATATTTGTCAAATGCAACTGCCTTAGCTATACTAGAATACGAGGGGCATCTAAGAGAAAAATACAAATATTGAAGACTCATGGTAGTTTGGTAGCTAACTAATGACATAGCTGATGTATATTTGTTTCTTGCATTTATATCAGTCCATTGATTCACAGTGGATACTCAGTTATTGCATTTAGATGTCTCTTTACAGGAACCTTTATATTTAAGTTCCTTTACATGGCTATTCTAAGAGTCCACTGGTTTGATTAGTTGCATAACATTGACTGAAGTGAGGATCTGTTCATTAATTTGAGTTCCTTCTACCATCTCTCTATGTGCTGACTTAAGTCTCCAAACTTTTGAGTTCTACTGACTTAATAACATCTCTTAATATGCTGAGTTAATTCTCCAAACTCTTAACTTTAAGAATGATTTTAGCATATGCCGGGTATTGCATTTGGTGATCTGAATTGATTGAATTGCTGAGGGCATATGTTTCTTAAATAGAAAGTTCTCATAGTGAAGAGTCAAGTCCCTACTTAAAACTAATGAATCTGAAATGTAGTCGGTTTTTCATACCATAGTTGATCAATGCAATACTATTACCTCATCTGACTGGGTTTTTGGCCAATGCTAGAGTTTACATATATTATCTTAATATTGCAGTCCTCGCAAACAAGATTATGAGAAACTTAACCATGTACTATTTTCAGTTAGTTTTACATAACGAACTGCATCTTGTGCCCATAGATATTGGATGAATCATACTATGCTTGCCATCCCTACTATGCGTTGTCGTGAAATTGTTGTATAAATTATCAGCTATCCAGAATTGCTTATGGGGACTTTGGTTATAAAATGAACTATTCATATTAAATAATGTTCTTATCATGCTGTAGGTACATGAGGAATTGAGTATTGTTGTTAGGTAATCTTCTTGGACAAACGTTTTTCTGTGAGTTATAGCCTTACATGCTACTATACCGCGTGCGAGCTCACTCTAGTAATATAAACACACTTGGAGGTAATATAAACACACTTGGAGTTCTTTTAATTAAGAATGAGATGAGCGATGGTTGTGATTGGTTAAGATGTGAAAATATGTGCAAATATTAAATGAGATATAGTTGTGATTGGTTTAGATGAGAAAGCATATGGGGATGAGCTTATATTCTTGGACAAATTTTAGACTTTGTATGTGTTTATATTCTTGATAAGAAAGTGCATCGAAATATTCAACATACAGACTGTTGTCGAATGGACAACTGCGTCACGTTGAAAGGCGTGGTTCTCTCAACAGTAGTTGGAAGTAAAGACAATTGTATTGCTTAGTAAAAAATTTTTGGATCCCCCTATTACATGTCCTTAGGGGGGCAATTTATAATCCTATTACAGGTTCCCTCTCTTAGGGTTTAGGCTTTACAAGGGAATTTACATGGTTACCCTTATGATAGGGACATTTTTGGGGGCACATAGTGTCCTTTTCATATATGGGTCTCTATCGGGCTAAATAGCTCGGCCCATTACTTGGCGAAGACTCCAGGAAGCACAACGGCCTGCGGGGCCTCTTTATGACGGGGTTCGGTGCTGGGTGAAGCCTTCGCCTTTGTGCTATGGCCTTCGCCTCTTCATCTTCGCCCCTGCGGCCCCCCCGACAGGGTCATTGTTTGGCGAAGCTCGATGTGCGGTGCTCGCCCGTCTGGTTCCTTTCTCCATCCTCCGCCGGTTGCCTCTAGACCGATCTTCTCGCCTAAGTTCTTGGTTTCGGCAAGTTAGGCCGAAGGCCCTTCGTGACATGCCTCCAACACAAACGTTATATATGGAAATATTCAAATTGAAAAAAGAACACGAATGACCATAGGGTCACAAGTATTCAGCCCAAAACGGATTTGGACTAAGGCCCTATTAAATTTGTTTCAGATTTAAGATTATTATAATCTAGATTACTAATCAGATTATTATAAGTTGAATTATAATAAGCTAATATAGAATAAGCTGTGAGCTGTTTAATTTGCTTCTAGGGATTGTTGGAGGCATCTAAGGGTCTGTAGCCACCCAATAATCTAAAAAACTCCTCCAGAGAAGATTATTAGATTATACTAATCTGACTTATAGATTATAATAATCTATCGTAATAATCTACTTGTTTGTTTCAGCTTATTTCTAATAATCTACTTTATAATAATCCTAAGCTGAGTCAAACATGAAAAATGGGGTAGCTTAACACAGAAACGGCCTAAGAGCCTGAAAAACGAATTACCAAGGATGATGCATTCGCCGATCTGCCGTTTCGTTAGCTATTTGCATCAGATCTGTCAAATGTTAGACGCATGCTCTGTCATTTTATCACTAGCATTGACACCTTTTAATTGTTTTTGGATGTATAGAAACCGAATACCTTTTCAAATACCATTAAATATCTGTAATGTGGAGTAATTGTCAATCACTACTTCTGTTATATTCAGTCCATTCAGAAACATTATGCGTAACTGAACTGTCAAAATTGTGAACTTTAATAAATTATAAATGTGGTGATATTTATAGATCACTAGTTCAGAAAATGGCGATCGTGAACAATCCATCTATAACAAAGACAATCAGACCATCACGGAGGCACTTACCTGTGATGACAAAAAAAAAAAGAGTAAATTGAATCGACGGTACACAAACTTATCAGGTGGGTGCAATATAGTACATGAACTTGTAAAATACTCGTTTTGGTGCACGGACTTGTTTGGTGCGTGCGAACAAGGTCACAATCGCACTGCAAGGTTAATCTTACTGATTCTATTGTTGATTTAAACTTTATGTAAACATTAGTCAAAGAAGGATAAACGTATAATAAGGCATAATGATTACATAAAAAATAAAAATCTGAGTAATGACGCAAGGACAGAAACAAAAAAAGATAAAGTGGAATCTAAGTTTACAAATATAACATTTCTACCATGTACATGCAAGTCATTTACTAATTTGTAATTTATAATGTTCAACATAGAAAAATCGGTCTTGTCGCGTCATTTAGTCTTAGTTTGCACGTACCAGACAAGTTCATGTACCAAAACGAGTATTTTATAAGTTTATACACTAAATTGCACACACTCGACAAGTTTATGTACCGCTAATACAATTTACTAAAAAAAATCCCCGTTGAAGATTGGGCCTCTCAGCCGCACCGTCACCGATGACCCCCTCATCAGTAATGTGCTGAATTTGTGGCTCGATATTGGTCATCTGTGACGGGCTATAAGCAAACCGCATTACCAATGAGTAGTCATTGGTGATGGGTTCAAAGTAACCATCCGTCACCGATGACCTTATATCTCTGACGGGTACAAAATTTATATCTCTGACGGGTACAAAATTAAAATCCATTATATATGATATTTCTCATTCATGACGGGTTTCAACTACAAACCGTTTGAGATAAAAGAAATCATCTCTAACAGGTTATTTTCTCTACCCATTGTAGATGCCCTCTTCCCACATAATTATTTTTTATTCCTTCTGTCTCCTCCCACTTCTCACCATCCATCTCTTTCTCTTGGACTCTCTTGGACTCTCTCACCCCTCTTTCTCTTGTCGCGGGAGCCATGTAAGAGGCAACGCTGTGGGCGGAGCACCTCATGGGCATCGACTGACATGGGAGGTAGGCGGATGGACATCCTATTGCCCGTCTTCCGCACCGGGTAGCTCGCACTACGGAGCTTAAGTGATTCATAAAGTACATGATGGCGCACGACGTGGAGGAGATGCGGTTCTAGCTCCCATGCGTCTGATCTAGCCATCCCGACCCTGGGAGCCGTCTCCTCATCTCCTTCTGTGCCTCCCAAGCGTCGGCACCACCGTTCCCTATGACCTCGAGTGCTGGTCGCCTCCTCATCCTCTCCCTCTCCAGATCCTCGAGCATCCATCACCTCCTCGCCACAAGCACTGGCCTTGCCTTCTCCTTCGTCCGTCCTTCGCCTTCGATTGGGGTCGGGGTCAGGGTATGGACCGTTGGCACCTCTGCCCCTGTGCAGCTATCTTGTTGGTCAGCTCTCCTCAGTGTGCCTCCACCTCCATCGTCGGCGTCGTCTTCACCGACTCTACTATCATTCGCTCTCCTCTTCGCCATTCAGATCGAAGCCCCCATGGCAGGATGGCCAGATCTACTCAGGATCGAGGTTGGTCGCCACCACCTCGGAGGCGCCAGATCTGATCTCCCGAAGGTTGGAGAGACTATCGGATCTAGCCATCCACACAGTTTTGGCAGGCGGCGACTACGACTACGGCGATGGGGACAACGACTATGACGGTGGTGATGAGCTTCGAAGGGGCACTGCGATGTTATTGGCATCGTCGACATTTTTGGTTTTATTTTCACGGGTATTTTGTATTGGTGACAGGCCGTGTTGTATAAACTGATTTTTCCCTATTGTCCACATCGGCGACGGGTCACAATTAAGACCCTTCAGAAATAAAAATCATTATAGATGAGGTTTTCATATCACTGATCACTCATATTGTGACTAAGGCGTCCATTCGCCGCAGATAATTAAGGGTTATAAGTTGTTATGAATGACCGGTTCCTCAGCAGCGTATAATGTCATGAAAAAAATTATATTGCTGGATCCATGATAGAAAGTATTTTTTCTTTTATTTTACTATAATAATTCTATAACCGTAAACGAGACAGAATAAGACTTATTTTTGATGGCCAAGATACGTTAATGAGACAGTATATGTAGTGCCCAAGTGCCTTCGTCCCGAAGTCTAACATGGTGGTGTTTGCCTTGTTTAGTTCGCGAAAAGAAAATTTTTAGATGTCACATCGGACATTTGATTAGATGTCGGAAGAGATTTGTGGGCTGCCTGCCCCGTCCCGAATGGACGAACAGGAAGAAGCAAGCTGAAGAAAGGCGCGAGAGACCCTCTTCCACAATTAGGTGAAGACCAGGAGGGCCGTCCACCTTTCAAAACTCGTCTGGAAACCGTGAGAATTTATTAAGCCTAATTAATCCGTCATTAACACATGTGGGTTACTGTAGCACTTATGGCTAATCATGGAATAATTAGGTTCAAAAGATTCGTCTCGCGATTTTCATACAAACTGTGCAATTAATTTTTTATTTTATCTATATTTAATGGTCCATGCATGTATTAAATATTTGATGTGACGTTTTTAAGAAAAAAAATTTAGAACTAAACAAAGCTAGAGTGCGAACCGCGAGCTGTGGTCGCATATCTATCATTCTCACTGCCGACACAAGGACGATCTACCGGCTGCATTATTATCCATCCAAAGGGCAAACAAGTCGCCGCCGAAAGGCGCCCGCCGGCTAGCTACCCTAGTGGCAGTGCCCATCAATCCACATTCCAGCCCCTTATATAGTCGTATTTACACGCCTATCTCCTTCCACACTCTACAGACGAACAATCGGTCGAAAGCTCTAGCTCTAGCTCGATAGCGGGAACCAAAAATTGTATCCATATCCATCCATCCTTTCTTTGATCGGTCGCGCGCAACGCCCAGAAACTGATCGACGATGCAGCAGCAGCAGCAGCATCCGGCGCCGGGCGCGGAGTTCGTGGCGGACCGGGACGCGGCGCGGGCGGAGGTGGAGCGTGCGCTGGGCGGGTACAGCTTCCGCGACGGCGGTGCGCTGCTGCTGGAGGACGCCCTGACGCACAGCGTGCACCCCAGGGACGAGGCCGGCGGGCGGGCCAGGCACCAGCGCCTCGAGTTCCTCGGCGACGCCGCGCTCGGCCTCGCCTTCGCCACCATCTTCTACCGGGACGACCCCGGCCTCGACCAGGGGGACCTCACGGTGCTCCGCTCCGCCAACGTCTCCACCCAGAAGCTCGCCCGCGTCGCCGTCCGCCGCCGCCTCTACCCGCTGCTCCGGCGCTACAACTGCGCCCCGCAAGACCACGAAGTACGCACGCACCTCTCCTCTGCTTTCCTCTGTCCTCTCTCTCGCGCGGATCCATACTCTGCTGTCGATTAAGGGCCCGTTTAGTTGGTGAAATAAAAATTTTTGAATATCATATCGGACGTACAGATTCAGACCGACCAACCGTACCGTGCACTTTAATGATTGGTATGCCGTATGTTCTTACTGACTATAGCATTTGTGATGCAGGTCAGCCGTTTTACCAAGTCAGTTGAAGGCCCATATAGTGGTGACCCCATTGAGGGTCCAAAGGTGCTTGCTGATATTGTTGAGGCCATTGTTGGTGCCGTCTATCTTGATTCCAAGCTTGATCTTGAAGTACTCCAGAAGGTTAATTTTCAGCCTTCTTTCATATTGTATGTTTGCTTTTATTAATGTAGATATGGTTCCTATATATTGAGTGATGTATGGTGTAGGTTGCGAAGTTGCTGTGTGAGCCAATTATCACCAAAAAGGCATTACTAGAAGATCCTGAGTCCATGTTGAATGAGCTACGGGGAGAACACAGGGAAACTTTGGAAATCAAAATATTGGAGTGGAGGAAGGTGGCAAACGTAGTCGATGATGGCCGGGAGCAAGCGATCACAACTAGTGGACTTGGCAACAGCTCAGAGGATGAGGTTGGAAAGCTTAGAACAATAAGAATAGAAGAAGCTTAACGAGCAGCACAGCAAGCACTGGTGGAGAAAGGGGCTTTACTCCCGGTTGGGAACCCCCCTATAGTCCCGGTTATACAACCGGGACTACGTATCCGGGACTAAAGATGGGTATCTTTAGTCCCGGGTAAAATAACCGGGACTAAAAATCTATCTTTAGTCCCGGTTGGTAAACCGGGACTAAAGATGGTTGGAGCAGTCCCGGTTATTTTTTTTTCTCAAATCGATCTGCTCCCTAAATATCCCCGATCATATTCCCAAATCATCCCCAAATCAAAGTAGCATCACAGATCTGGAAAGAAATACATCACATATTGGAAAGAAATGCATCACAGATCACAATACATCACATCACAAAATCTCAAATAAAAAATACATCACAAATCCTAAAAGAAATACATCACAACTCTCAGATCAGATCTAATATCACATATATCACAGATCAAATCCAATGAATCAAAAATTCAAAAAAAATCGGCAGCAGAGAGGAGGGCGCCGCCGGCCTCCCGGCCACCGTCCTTGCGGCCTCCGCGCGAGCTCGGCCGGCCGGCGGCCGCGCCAGCCCGCCCGAGCGCCGCGCCAGCCCGCCCGCCCGGCCGCCGCCGCGCCAGCCCGCGCCGCGGCGGCCCGCCCGGCCGGCTGCCGCGCCCGCCCGCCCGCCTGCCGCACCCAGACGGCCGGCCGCCGCCGCTCCCGCCAGGCGCCGCTGCTCCCGCTCGGCCGCCGCTCAAAGAGGGGAAGGGGAGGAACGGGAGGGGAAAGGGGAGAGGAAGGGGATGAAGGGGGAGAGGAAGGGATGGAGAAGGAGTAATGAGAGGGGAGGAGATCGAGAGGAGTGCGCGGATAATAACTGAGTGGCGCGCGGTTCGGGGTACTCTTTACTCTCGGTTGGTATAAACAACCGGGACTAAAGATATCTTTAGTCCCGGTTGTTTATACCAACCGGGAGTAAAAATAATTGGTATAAACAATTATTTTTGTGGCGCGCGGATAATATCTGGCGCGTGGTTCGGGGTACTCTTTACTCCTGGTTGGTATAAACAACCGGGACTAAAGATCTATGTTTAGTCCCGGTTGTTTATACCAACCGGGAGTAAAAATAATCGGAGTCTGTCTTGAACCCCTCAACTTCTTGAACCGGGACTAAAAATGAACTTTAGTCTCGGTTGGTAACACCAACCGGGACTAAAGATCAAAAAGTACCCCTCAACTTTTAAACCGGGACTAAAGATACTTTTTAGTCCCGGTTTTTATTAGAACCGGGACTATTGTGGAATTTGGCCGACCGACAAAAGATGGTTTCTCCACCACCAGTGAAGTTAAATTAAATTGGCGACCAGGAACCAATCAGTAAGTACGATTACTATTATCTCCTCGACTCAAGTTTTGTTTTTCATCCCAACACCTTGGGAACTTGAAAATTCATTCCTCCAAAGTCAGGGTTAAGAGCTAAATGAATTATAAAATTAGGAACACATGAATTATAGAAACACAGAAATGGCATATGTGTAAAAGTAGGATATAGTGGCAAAAAAAAGGAATAGAAAATATAGGAAATACATGTTTGGAACATAGAAAAGAAAAATCAATAGGAAGTAGGCCCACTTGTCAATCACTTGCAAATCTTGTCAACCACTATATAATGAAAATGGAGAGGATTGATATTTCAACTAAGCAATTGGCATTTTGAAAAATTGCACAACTACTTACTTTAATGATTCCGAAGTTCACAACAATGGAGATTAAAGTTCTGAATCTTCGTATTCATTGTTAAACCTTACATTCAGGCATTTTGTAAAATTTCACTATGTCGACCTATATTCAACCATAGGATACTGTTTTGATTTCATCCTAAGAAGCAGTTAAAGTTGTCAAATTTCTAAAAACATCGAGGTTATTTGGTGGTTTACCTTTTGGATGGTTCAGATAGCTGCTAGGACGGAGTGAACGTTAATTGCTTAAGATACACTTAACACAAATAAGGACTTGGTTGCACATTGAGAAGGGAATATATATACACACATACTAATTGGGCCCTATGAGTAAGCTCATATTGTGTGTTGTCGATAAATATTTGATTATAGTAAAATGTACACTCTAGGATCGTTTATGTCGAGGCAAGGATTTGTACACCCATATATGTGCGTAAAGAGATAAAGAGGCAATGATTTTTATACAAAATCCGGAGCCCTTGAAGTAATAGCCATACGTCTTGTTAGTCGAAGGGCGGTGTTCATGTATATATATGGATATATATGGTACAATATACAGATGAGAAGTTCAGTCTAAATCTAATCTACTATCTCGTCGGGGTTTATAATGAGTGGCTCTGCTATTCCTGTCCCCCCCCCCACACACACACACAATGTCCGGTGATCATATACGCTCATGGCCCATCAAATTAGGTATGCTATATATATGTAGGATTTCTCTCTCTGTGTGTGTCTATATATATATATATATATGAAAATTATAAGCTACTACCGGAAGTAACTAATCCCATCTTATCCACTGTACGGTTTGCTACGTGGCAGTGCAAATTTCTGCAGTATTTCGGAGTCCTGATTGGTGTGTTAATTAGCCTTATAATCCAACCGTTTAGAATGCCAACCGCTATTTTTGTGGGATACAAACAATTTCGAATGCATGTTAGTTTCATCCGCCAGAGGAGCAGAACATGGACACTACGATTGGCAGAAACCATTTTGCTCCCTTTCAAATTGATGTTCTGTTCCGTTTCCAAATAATGTTCTGCTCCTTTCCAATTTATGTTCTGTTCCGTTTACAAATAATGTTACGCTCCTTTCCAATTGATGTTCTTCTGCTCCTTTTTAATTTTCTGCCTTTTTTAACATTTTCTGCTTAGTGACGATTTTGTTGAAGGAGCAGAAGATGTTGTGCTTCTGTTCAAATTATTTTTCTGCTCCCTTTCTAACCGATGTTCTGCTCCTTTCCTGGGTCACATACTCACATACTGCCTCCTTTCCTGTTTCTGCTGATTTTCAAGTCTTATAATCTTCATATAGACGATGAGACTCAATTTAACAGGCAGAAGGTATTATGCACTTTGTACTCCTTGTTCTACGCGTTACGCGTTACGTTCTTACAAATTTTAAATGACCAGAATGTACACAACAGAAGTCACAACTTATGTTCTGGGGAGCAAAAGATGTTCTGGAATTGTTTCTGCCGAGTCCTATGTCTAATAGTGAATGGAATCGGTTTGTAAAAGAGCAGAGGATATTCTGTTATCCTTTCCATTGATTCAGGAGCGGGATTGTAGCTTTCTGCTGCACAAATTCTGTTCTGCCGTTGTGATTAAATTCTGTGCAAAAGAGTTTCATCCCTTAACTCGGCTGTGCTGTACATCCATACCAACAGAAACTATCCCGAGCAAAATATGAAATACCAATTTAAGTACGTAAACATAAACTGCAATTAGTAATCAATAGGCAGAATATGAACTGCCGTTACATAGAGAAAATTTTGGTATTTGTTCTGCCAACAATTTGTTTTTTCGATGATGTTCTGCCATTTTTCTTTCTGATGTTCCGCCGTTTTTTTTCAATTGGCCAGCTATATATCTTCTGCCGGTCAGAGCATATTCTCCCGAGGCGAGCACGTAGGAAGAAACTCCAACTGAATGTTGATTGCATGCAGCCGATGATTTAGCATTTTTTTGAACTAATAAACTATTTAGTTAATTACTTAATTAACTAAGCTCGGTCTGCAGATGTTTAGTAGATTCGGGGTTATTCCGGTAAACCGATCCGTTAAGGGAAAGGAGTAACTACTCCCGGTAGTAGGAACTAGGCATCCTCTATATATATATATATATATATATTTATTTTACACCGACACTTTGATAACATGATTTGGCCGCTCAATAGATACATCGCATTATCCTGACCACATATTATATTGAGAAATCGTGTTACAATAATATATACCATTGTAATACAATATAATCTTTTATTTTGATGTAAGCTAATAGGGAAACTCCAAACCAAATACAACTCGGTACATTTATTTTCTAAATTGTGCAATGAAACCAAATAATCTAATCTAAGAATAAATCAGTAGTTAATAATTCTGAAATTCAGAATTACTATTGCTAGAAAAATTAGAAATGAGACACCAAACCGGGTACAGCGTGATATTTATTGATTAAAAATTTTAAAATTATTAAATCATGAAAAGTTTATAATTGAGAATCTTTACCCAATACAACTTTGTACTTATTATTTTCGAATTTCTAAATCAAATTAAAAATCTATACTAAATTGTGTCTCCAACTTTACACATCGGCACTTATTAAGGTTTGCGTCTGCTTTTGGTGATTTAGTATCGAAATACTTTGTTTAGTACTTAGGTTTTCATTAATTATAGGTCGTCCTTCAGAAATAATTTTTTAAAACATAAATAACCAACATATCCAATAAGTGATTAATATTTTAGTAGACGTATCAATATAATAACAAACGATATATGCAATGCACAGGTTGGCGACCAGTAACACTGGTTAGACACTTGAATATTAGTGTGTACGACTATGTGATTCGTAAATACAAATTTTGAGTCGATGTCGTATACCATCCTACATATCTTATTCTTTCTTAGTTTTCCCTGTTCTTTTCCTGCTGCATGAGGTTTCTTTGTGCCGCGTGAGGCATCATCCTATCGCGCAACTAAAAATTTTCTAACTACAGGTGAACTAGCAATCCATATATTGTGGCTGGATCTGAACTTTCGTGGGTCAGGTATGGAACGTATTCATGTATTGCGCAGGCACTTCTATGCTATGCTAGCTCTGAACAATATTGATGCCTGGAGGTTTGTTTTATGCCATGTTCGCTGCTAGATAGTAGCTGTGAGATCAATGTATGGCTATTGAAATTGATGCAGACCTAGTACTATTGACGTCTGGTTATCAGGCCAAGCGCGTCCTTATCTTGTCGAGCGATGAATACTATAGTGTATTTTGTCTTATGTACAATAGAGGTTTATCATACTGAATTTGTGTTTGTACTCAACCAATGTATATGCAGGATACTATGTAATGTAGTTTCATTAAACGAATGTGTGATGTTTGTTCATATGGACTTACTCTGAGTTTCCTAGATATGAAAGAGCATATAGCTTTTCAGGTGGGCTCAGCTATTCATTTCTCATCTTGTTCATTTGGACATTTTCTTACACCTAGGTGACATGGCACCTATCATTTGCATGCGACTCAAATAGTTATAGAAAAAATTAAAAAAATTTAGTAACATCGTTTGTGATGATATAAGTCTATACACAAACATGCAGGACTAAATTTGATCTATAACTAGAGAAACAAAAATAATAAAATCAGAAAGTGAATAGTACCCGTACAGTGCAGATAAAATTTGTTATTTTTGTTTCTTCATATATCGATCGAATTTAGACTTGCATGTTTGCATAATGTCTTATATTATCATGGACTATCTTATAAAATTTTATGAAATTTTTATATAACTGTTTGCATTATATGCATACACCTAGGTGCCATGGCACCTAGGTTGAGAAAATACTTTTTGATTTCTCATGGCCTTGTATGAATTCTTGTTCCTGAGCTAAAATTTTCCATAATTCATTTTTCATGTGTACAAACTAGTTGGCATAAATACTCAAGACAATCAATGTTCTTGCTTGACAATGCCGGGAGGTGCCAACATTTTATTAGATTCAATGTTTTATATGTTAAAAAACGGCGACCTAATATATCTGCATATTTATGTGCCAAACAAGTTTTGCCGGATTCAGTTTCTTGCTTCTGCCTGAGGCTTAAAAATGCCCAACAAGCTTGTGTCCATCATGTCATGGATGGAATAATCCCTGTAAATTGAACTTTTCCAGTTATGTCCATCTCTATTCATGCTATCAAGCAATCAAGTTTCCATTCGACGAATTCAGTGTGTATGATGAGTCTTGCAGTCATAATCCCTTTATATTACTTCCAAGGGGATCAAATGACTTTGCCAAGCCAATGTTTGGTTTATTACATTTTATTTTCCTGAGCATCCCAGGGTATTTACAAAGGATACATAAAGAAATTCCCGAAGCAACGAGCGGAGGTTCATCTAGCTCTCTAAATTCTTTCACTCAGTACCTGACTTTTTCCTTGTTTTCACAACTTAACCCAATATCCTTGCATTACAGATTTACAGACTTTTTTTTTTTTACACTGAGCAGCGAATGCTTTGTCATCCGGATGTCCTTGTGATTTCCAGAGCGCACCATTTTGCAGATGTAGCATTCGTGATCTGCTTGTTTGGGTACAGTTTGTGACACTGTACCGTGGAAGTTTGCAGGGTTTCTAGCTCCATGGAGTAATCTGTTTGACGCTTCTGCGGATGCTTGCCTGCTCAAAGTTCAACTTTGGATTAGTCGCCAAGATTACTAACATATTCTGCGCCAGCTATATCACTAGATAAAATTAACGGATGTGTACAAGACTGCCAAAAAAAATGCAAGATGTGTGAAGTGTGCTTGTTTAGAGTTTAGAGTTTAGACAACTATCCAGGTTTTCAGATCTCTAGTGCTTATAAACATGATATATGTGTGCTGTCCATTGTTAACCCCAAAGAATCATATAAAAAATACTAACACATAAGATTTGTCGATCACAAAAATCCCTACTAAAGAAAATCGTTTTTTAATTATTGATTGATAATCAGCACAAGTTATGTCTTGTTGACCCCAAATTTTGTTTAAAAAAACTCTCTAGAAACCAATCGGTAGTAACAACTACATATGTCTTAAAATATAAAAAAAATTTAGAAATACAAATGTGTAGAGAAAATCTCTTATATTTTAAAATATTAAACTAGTAATATTACAACACATACAATAGAATATTTTTTTCTTAGAAATATTTTTTGGAGTTTCATGTTAAAATCTGTAATATCAAGAACAGAGTAAAAAAATCACATTCGGACATCGAGTTCAAGTTCAGTCGAGGGAAACAGAGCAAATGCAGAGAGAAAAAGCAGAGGAAGGCGGGAAACCGCACGTACCCACAGGTGCGAAGTGTTCACGCTCGGGAGGCTCTTGTTCCTCTTGAACCGCGTGATCCTCACCGTGCTCTTGGCGCCGCACTCCTCGCCGTCGGCCTCCGGCTCCGGGTCGCCGTGCCCGTCAGTCTGCCGCCGGTGGTCGTCGTCGGCGAAGTAGGACATCGACGAGGACGAGGAGGAGGAGGACGACGACGCCGGAGAGCGGCACGGCGCGTCCAGAGCCGCCGCGTCGTGGTCGTGTCTCTTGCCTCTCGCCGCCGCCGTGGCCTTCTTCCAGAGGCTCACCCCGGCGGCGATTGGCTTCCTCCGGTGGCTCGCCGTGCTCCCGCTCCTCGTCAGCGGCCTCGGCGGCTTGTTTCCGCCGTAGGGGCCGTGCAGCACGGTGTTGGGGGAGAGCGACGAATCCGCCGCCGCCGCGGCTGCCGCTGCAGCCTGCAACCGAGGCGGCAGCTTGAGCGGCGCGACGACGTGTCGCGCCGTGTCACCGTCGCCGCGGTCACCACCGCCCGCAGGCGCAGCCTCGCCGCCGTGAGAAACAGGTGTTCTCTCATCGTCGGCATCCGGAGCGGGCAGCGGCGGCGCGAAGTCTTCTGGCGCGACCACCACCACCTTAGGCCTCCCTGGCGCCTCCTCCCAGAGGAACGGCACGCCGACGGAGGACCCGAGCGACGGCGCCGCCGTGGGCGACGCGGCGTCGACGTCGAGCACCTTGCTCGTCCGCGACCACGCGCCGCGCGCCGCCTGCAGGCACAGCGCGGCCGGCGCCGCCCTGCCACTGCCGCCGCTCACCGTCGTCGTCGCCGTAGCTTCCGTCCCCATCATCTCCCACACACACGCGCGCACACAAACACTACAGTAGTTGTGATCTCACACTCACACTCTCTCTCTCTGTGGCTCGCGATGGAAACGGACGTGGAGTGAAGCGCGAGACGAGAGATGGAGCAGTCAATATATCATCACGCAAGTGGCTGGCTGCACTTGCACGAGACGAATGGTGCGGGGGAGCGGGGAGTGGGAGGAGGAGCGTGTAGCGCGTGTGAAGGGGGCTCGCGTGACCGTGATAAATGGGAGTCGTGCGTGACCGCGACGTCGTGGGAGTCCAAAATTTCCAACCACGAGCGGGGGTTGGGGACTTGGGTTTGGGCTGGGTGGAGAAACCGATGGAATGATGCGCCCGGCACAGAGCAGCGCCAGCGTGCGTGCGTGCGCGCGCGCTCCACTGTTGGAGTTGGAGAGGGCGGCGTTTGAAGGTTTCAACGCGACAGCGGCATGCGGACCGGCGAGGGAAGGGACGGACGCGTACGCGTACGCTTTCCCCCGCGCGCGTCGCGTCGCGGTGGCGGTGCCCCGTGCGTGCTGTCGCCGAGCGTATGTGTGTGTCGCCAGTACGCGCGCGGCGGTCGGTCTAGGACTGTCAAAAAAGCTCGAGGCTCGCGAGCTACTCAAGCTTGATTCGTTATGAGCTCGATTCGAGCTCGGCTCATCTAAGATTCAAACCGAGCTCGAGCTTGACTTTAAGCTCACGAGCCTGCCGAGCGGAGCTCGAATAGCTCGGCGAGCCTCAGCATCTAGCACATGTTCCTTCTTCTGGATATTTCCTCCCCCTCTCTCTCTTAACTGGTTTAAATTCTCTACTAGTACTGCCAGATTCTCTATTAGTAGTACTGAGCACTAGTACTGCAAGTGGCAGAGTGTATTTGTTGTCCCATTTCCCAAGTCCCAACAAGAGCATGGCTGGTAGTACTAGTACTACTACTAGTGTGCGACTGTGCAGTTTGCATAGGAACACTAGTATTACTTTTTTCTATCTAATCATGCGTCACAGTTCCAGTATTTTACTACACCAGATAGGCTTGAGAAAAGCTCGAAGCTCGAACGAGTCGAGCTTGAGTTCGACTTCAAGCTCGCGACAAACCTAGGCTCGGCTCGAGCTTGACTCGAGTCTATAGCAAGCTCGAGCCTACACATCGAAGCTCGCTCGAGCTCAGCTCGTTGACAGCCCTAGGTCGGTCGGTAGCGAGGTACGTATCTCATCGCGGTGATACACGGGTAGGCACGGCGCGTAACTGCTCTAGCTTTGCTCTCGCTACAGGTCAGTGATGCAAACTCTCTACCGACGACGGAGCAGCGTCTAACGTATAAGTGATACCATTTTCGAACGTTTCTTCTTGGTCTTGTTCTTCTTCTTTTTTTTTAAGAAGCACAGTCAAAAACATAGGACAACACATGATTTTAAAAGACTGGACCGATATATTTTGATATTGACGAAGTCACTACGAGCACCTCACTGAGATACGTCGTCTACTATTGAGAGCATAAATATTATTGATAGATACGTCACTTACCACTAAAAAATAAATGGTTGTAAATACGAATATCCATGTTAAGCTTAGGATTTGAAACTAGATAGGCTTGTTTCACCGCAAGACACCAAACTAATTAAGTTATGTTCACTTCGCTGAACGTTTTTAATTATACTGATGCATAATTTTATTTTAATTTTCTAATTTATTTTAACACCATATTACAATCACCATTAAATAGTCAAAGAATTATTTTCGAAGAGATGATATTGTTTCCGACTATTTCTGAGCGTGAGCATAAGCATCAGTCGTTCCACCTCGTCGTCATCGACGTCCATGGGTTTGTTGGGTTTACATAGTCGCGTCACACACACTACGGATATGCGCTCTAGACTACCAGTCTAGCTGGACCCTTGTTGTTGACTCCCAAACATATAAGCCACTTGATTTGCCCGCAATGATACAGATCCAGCAATTCTACTCTGTTTAATTATTACAGGTTCCTATTTACGTTATGTTATTTCTTTAACTTTTTTCTGAATTCACGTATAAAATTTAAGATCCGCAAGAGCATTTCAGAAAAAGATACGGATCGATATGTCAATTCTCTTCTGATAATGATAGGAAATGACCGGGATGTACCATTTGGCTATCCATAACTATACGCAGACGACCGTGCCCTATTTTGATCCTTACTACTTTTTCCGGCCCAAAACATAAGTTATTAGTATTGAATGAAACCCATCCTAACACTATAAATTTTAGTACTAAAACTATTTAGATTTGTAATACTAAGATAAGATGTATTCAGTTTACTTTAATATATTATATTTTAGCATGAAGGGACAATGAGTACTAATTAATTCTGGTCGTTCCTATCAATACCATCTGAGATGATTCACCGTACCTATGAATCCATTTATCTATGTCAGATTTTGATTCAAGTATTCAACTATTATATTTTTTTACCATTATTACAAATTAAATTCCATAAAAAGAATATTACTATACAATAGTACTAAAACTGTATTATTATACTGTAAAAATCTCATAACGACAAACTGGTGATCCTATACAGTGACAGATAGCGTTGTTCCGTTCCGTTCGGAGAGACGAATCAGTATTGGAGTCTAGAATGAAATGGACAAGCTTGTTGTGAATCAACCACCCCCCACAGACCCGCCACTGTTCTTGAGCTGTTGAGCGTACAACGTGATGGGCGACCACCAAACGCGATGCTTTTTCATACGCTAAGCCCATGCTGCCTTGTTAGGCTAGGCCCGTTCGTTCTCTTAGATGAGGCTTGAGAGGGATATTTAGCGCTAGGCCTTATTTAGATTCCAATAAATTTTGGCCAAAACATCACATTAAATATTTGGACACATACATTAGACATTAAATGTGATAAAAAAAATCAATTGCACAGTTTGCATGTAAATTACGAGGCGAATCTTTTGAGCCTAATTACGCCATGATTTGACAATGTGATGCTACAGTAAACATTTGCTAATGACGAATTAATTAAGCTTAATAAGTTCGTCTTGCAGTTTACAGGTGGAATCTGTAATTTATTTTGTTATTAGTCTATGTTTAATACTTTAAATATGTGTTCGTATACTTTAAAACTTTAAAAAAAACTAAACACACCCTTAGACATAAAGAAGTGCCATGGGAGAATTTTTCGTCCCAGATGACGTACAGGGGGCCCTGCTTTTCGCGTCCTGTCGAAATCTCTCCATGTTATCCCCTTCGTTTTCCCACCGTTTTGATTAGCCAAGGCTGAACCTTTCTCTCTCGGATATATTCGTTGCCGTTGCCAAAACGTCAGTTTGCCACTGCCAGTATTTCAGTCAGTCAGTGACTCGGTACCAACTGCCAAGGGTTAAAGTAATTTTGTTGGACTTGCGTGATCGATATCATGCGGCCGGCCGGCTCGTCAATTTCAACGAAAATTGTCTCGTTTAGGTACGACTAATACCAGCAGGTTACAGTTTGCATGCACCTAATGTAAATTTTGGCAGATGGAAAATGTGATAGGGTGCATTCGAGCGGATGTGTGGCCGTGTGTGTAATGTGTGCGGATATATGTTTGCCCCCGAAGAAAAAAAGAAGTATGGTTTGAATGAAAGTGGTGTAATTTATGATGTGAGGTACTACCAACTATGAAAAAATACACATGCTACCTATCAAAAACAGCAATACTGTATAAAAACTACTACCTCTGTTTTTTAATAGATGACGCCGTTCACTTTTTTCTTACATGTTTGACCATTCGTCTTATTCAAAAATTTTATGCAAATATATAAGATATAAATCACACTTAAAGTACTATGAGTGATAAAACAACTCATAACAAAATAAATTATAATTACATAAATTTTTTGAATAAGACGAATGGTCAAACATGTGAGAAAAAGTCAACGACGTCATCTATTAAAAAATGGAGGGAGTATAAGGAAAAATATGCATGACCAGTAAAGCTGTTATGCTTAGGCCAGGGTATAAATTGTCAGAGAGAAATTCTTTGATCGGTTTAGAGACGGCTGGGAGAAGCCGTAGAAAATAAACCAACAACTAAAAATACTCCCTCCGTCCTTAATTGTTTAACGCCGTTGACTTTTTTAAACATGTTTGACCGTTCATCTTATTCAAAAAATTTAAGTAATTATTAATTCTTTTCCTATCATTTGATTCATTGTTAAATATACTTTTATGTATACATATAGTTTTACGTATTTCACAAAAGTTTTTAAATAAGACGAACGGTCAAATATGTTTTAAAAAGTCAACGGCGTCAAACATTTGGGACGGAGGGAGTAATTTATTTTGACGGTTTAAGTGTTAAGGAGACATCGATAAATAAAAAAATGCTATAGATGTGTCGCCATATTTTTCATAAAAACATAGTCAGCGTGTATTTATATTGTAAGTCCCTAAATTACATATGTAATTTTAGTATATTTATAATGCAAGTCTTTAAATTACACTTGTAAGTTTCAAAACTACATATGTAAGTTCCAGAACTACATATGTAATAATTACACCACACACACACACACACACACACACACACACACACACACACACACACACACACACACACACACACACACACACACACACACACACACACACACATATATATATATATATACACTATATATTTATACTATAATTACATTTGATATTTTTTTTACCTAAAATTCTGTCGTCAAATTTTTCGATAGACCCAAAAAAAAGTCAACTGTAGAATTGGATTCTGGCTGCTACTGATAAGCCAAGCGGAAGCACACGATGAGAAAAAAAGAAACGCTATGTCTCGTCCAACAAAGAGCGGCCCAAAATCTTTTGGCCCAGTTAGTTTTTCTAACTTCTAGGCCCTGATAATTTCAGCCGAAAATTGGTGACTTCCCCCACCGTCTCCGTTCCTTTTGAATGTCGTATTAACGGGATTAGCTTTACATTTCTCGTTAAATTTTAATTAAAAAAATTGAGAGATGTAAATATAGTATAATTATGATATAATTACAGTGTAACTTGCATATAATTACAATGTAACTTGTATGTGTTTGTAGGGAGAATGTTTGGCATGTCGATCCCTAAAACCTATTCTAGTTTACTTTTATGTAATGATTTCTATAAAAACTTGGGTATATATATCGAAAGCAGTTCTGTTTATCAATCTGTGTGCGATCGAAATCATAGACGATCGCGGGTGGTTTCGGGACACTATACACAAACCGGGTATCCCCATAGATTATCTCCTTATGGCTATGTCCAGGGGAAATTAGCAAATATGGTTTGATAATTCGCTCATGGTTCGTACCTAAAACATGGTGCTATCGACGAAAATTCCGTGCTCGGCCAATAGTGTCGGATCTTTGTTGGCACGGACCCGATGGTGTCGGATCTTTGTTGGCACGAACTAAGGCGACGAACACAACGGCTTGAGAGAGATCTGCTTAGCTCCAGTACAGGTCCAAAATATTGATGAGATGCAGGCGTGCTAGTCAGTTTGATCCTGCAACTGACAAGATATATAAATTGAAGATCATAGAGCCGATCGGCTGATAAGCCGATATAGTAATTCCAGCCTATGCCGATACTAGCTGATGTTGATTGGGTTTTGCGCAATCGGCTATATGTCCAATGTAGATAATGATATAAAGGCAATCGACTGACGATAATAAAACAACAATATAATCCAATAGAAACCAATCGGCTAATGATGTGATAGGATGGTTAAAACATACACGGGCTGGAGGTCCGATGTCATTAAATACAAATAATTAGATAAACAATAAAACATTTGTTATCATTGGCTAAATCCAACTTGTATGTAATCCTTATAAGCCGACACGACATTCAGATAACTCATCAGGTGAAACCCCAATCAAAAAGCAGGCTAGGGATTATGGTTCTAAGCATGACTAGAGCTGATGGAGTGCAAAGTATGAAAAGAAACATAATATCTAGACAATCAAGCCTTTGATTGATTTTTAGGGTGGTGGATACCTTTGTTAATCTAATCTAGCAAGATAATTTAGTCGATATCAGCATAAACTCTAAAACAAATCTCAGCCGATATGATCAAATTAAGATGCTAAGCTAGATTAACTAAGATATATGATAAACATGTAGGCAAATATATCAACTGAACCAGAGCGATCCAAGAGGTCAAAATGATGCAGCCTTGAACAACACCAATATAACCGATACGATTGCCAGGGCCAACGGAACGTAGGACTTACTCATTCGTTGGAGATCGAAGTCGACGTAGCCCCACGTCAGGTACCAAGTTCTGCCGGTGATAAGTAAAAAGACCTCGAAAACGAGGGTGGCGATGCGCCGAGAGTAGTTTTATTGATCGAGATATAGTTTACAACATGGGTAGATAGTAGTCCTTCTTGGACAAGAAATAAACTTTCCTAAAGATAAAAGGAAAATATAAAGTCCTTATCGGACACTAAACACACGTTCCTAGAGATAAAAGAAAACTAATAGACCCTTCCTAATTAGTTGATAAATTGCCATGCCGCATCCTCCTTAAACTCAGTCTCCGTTGGATAATCTTCCTTTATTCGATTAATTTCCTTAACCGAATCTACCAAGAATCCAACTATTGGCGACTTGATAATTCCCATCGGCCGATTCCAAGACGCTGAAGTCAATAATGACTCTAAGCCGATGATGACTTCGGAGCTTACCAAATTTTGACGTTAACAGCTCCATAACATGAGTGATCCAATTCTAGAGTTTGCTATGAATAATTCATGCCAAATTTGGGTATTAGATGAGCTAGACTTTAATACAACTCTGCACCACAAAAATCTACTTGCCAGCGTAAGTTACTGTCCACGCATTTTGTAATCATACTCCATGTTGAACGCATCAGAATGCATTTTGCCACCGTAGGTTGCCTTCTTAAACATATGGCATGGGATGTCTAATGCACGTCTATCCGAAATCGATTATGAGTTTGAATGGCACTGAGTGGGCATTAATCCATGGAGAGTACATATGGCTAAAGGTCACACACACTCTCCATGTGAGCCACGTCGGCGTCTTCGAAGTTCAAGTTGTTGGTGGTGAAGGTAATGAAAGTTTTAGTGATATTGCCAATTAAATTAGCTCAGTGTTATCTCTGCTGACAAAGTTACAATTACCTTTTTGCAAGGGGTGAAATTCGTCTTCAGCAAAATTGACATTCAAAACCCTGACAATGAATATTCGTTTTGCATAAAGCTCAACAAAGGTAGATACAACCGTGAGTTATAACTGTGTAATATCCATAGAATTATACTGCCTAATTCATATTATTATAGTCTTTGGTGAAAGTATTGTTGTTAATGCCTTCTTTTCTGTTGATAATAGTACTTGAATGTACTCCATTTCTGAAAGATTCCGAAGATTTTGTGAAGGATCTAAACTGCAGTAATGATCTATTCATGTTTGTGAGAATCATGAGAAAGAGGTTCTAGGCTGCTGCGATCAACGGTATTGCACTTAGCATGTTTTCATTATAAATATGCGTTGAGTTCCTTTTCCCCGAACTAGCAGTTAAAGTGGTTTTCCTTAGAGTAATCACGTGAGGTCGGAACACATGATCAGTGCATGTATTTACCAAAATTACCACCTCTCTCTTAAAACCACTACAACAAGCCCTACTGGTACCACATCTCTTTCTAGAGAAATGAACCCCTTATCCCTATATCCATGAGTCACGATAAACCTCAAAACTTCAGGAAATTTTGAACAGCTAAATGCAGGGAGCCCAACAAAATACAGAGGTTCCATACGGGAAGATAAATAATTAATTCTCCTTTTCCCAAAGTCAAATGGACACATATCTAGCTAACAACTAGATCAATATTAATTGTCATTGCATGATGAGAGGTTGTCTAGCTTTCCAGGTTTTTGGATCAAACATATTTTTTTTCATGGTTTCATTAAAAAGTTGTAAGATGCCAATGAACCGGTTGTCCCATTTTCATCTTACTCTTGGTGTTGTCTACAGGGCTTCTTCCTGCTAGCTCATTTTGTCCAGACACATCGTCATTCATCACCACCGAGTTTATCAAGTGATACAAACATGAAAGTACCACTACCACCAGCCGAAGTCATTCGCGAAGTAGGGCGAAAAATCAAGATAATCCTACTAAAAGAGGAGCCCATCCTAGTAATTTGCTATCTAGCTCTCGTCACTCTCCACGTGGATATTAAAGTACACAAAATTGGTCCGGTCAACTTGAAATTTTCTAACCATTGATGGATCATGCATTACACATGTGAAACTTTAATTTTCTTTACCATGGCATATAAGAGTATCAGCTCATCTTCACGAATAATCCACATCAGCTCTAGGAAACAGAGTCAAGCCAAGCCATTTATGCATAAGCCTCAACTTGCGAGTTTTCAAGTCCAACGTTTGACCGTCCATCTTATTTAAAAAAATTATGAAAAATTAAAAAAATAGTCACACAACAAGTACTACTCATGTTTTATCATCTAATAACAATAAAAATACTGTTCATTAATATTTTTTAAATAAGACGGACGGTTAAACGTTGGACACGGAAAACCACAACTGTACTTATATTAGGACGGTGGTAGTAGTTGGGAACACAAGATTAAATAAATTAATAATCAAAGTATGCCATTAAAGACTGTGTAAGAAAAATATAGATCTTATACTTTGCGACGGAGGGAATAATTATTGTATTCAAAATAACATCCAGTAAACTGTATACATTTATTGCCAGCTTATATTGCTAGCTTGGTCCAAACCTCTTACCAATGCTTGTAGATGTATACATATATAATAGCAATCAGACGCTTGAAATGTGACATGCATGTACTATTAGCTAGTATAGACCCTAGCTAACAATACTTTATTACACTAGTAATGCATCATGCATAAACGAGAGCGACATGCATGTTGATCGTGTAGTAGTACATGTAAATATTAAGGAGATGGACGTAGTTTGATGGCGAGCTCGATTGATCTCTCTCTACATCACTTCAATTTGAGAGTTTCGAGGACATCCAGGTCCACCATAGTAGATGTAAGTGCCCCAGCTGGTGGTACTGGATGAACCAGCGATAACGTTATAGTAATTGGGCAGCGGAGCTATCAAGCCCACACCTTTTGGTGGTTTGAGATGGTTGGAGGAACCAACGACTTGGATTGCTCTGCTGTAGGTGGCCTTGCCGAACCCTTCCTTAGGGAAATGTCCACTGCCCATGGGTGTCGTAATTCGAGGCGAATACACCTCCCCGCCCCATTCCACGGTGTCAGCAACGCCTGTCCGCAAGCGGGTGAAGATGGACGATGGCTAGTAGCCCACATATTTGCCTTGCACTTGCAACCACCAAGTACCCCTTGCTGGGTCCTGCGAATTAATTAATTTACTTACTGAGATGATTTAAGTCGGCAATTAAGATTACATCTATATATATATGATCAGGGAATTAATATAGTTAGTTAGTTTAATTAAGATTATTTATTTATAGGGTGCATGGACAAACTTTTCCAACAGATTAGATAGGGGCAAGAATCAAGAAAACTAAACAAAGAATTACACGTGCCGAATCATGTCCAAGCTAGACACACAACCACAGACTTATTCAGTTATCTCCAGAAGCTAGCTAACATAGAATCAAATGGTGTCGTACGATCGGCTCAAATGGTGTCGCATACATTTTTATGTTCTTCAGTAAAATTATATTATATGTATAGTATATACAGGAGCAAGATATATATTATTTTAATATTGTTGTTTACGCAAGGGGATAACAAGAAAAATTTTCCTAGCAGCAGTATATATAAATATTTCCTTGCAGAAACTGATTATATATTAAGATTATACATCTGAACATTTCTTCAAATGGCTAACTTAACGGTCCTGCATTTGCATCAAATCTTAATCTATTACGTGCGTGCATTGTGACAACTGTGACTCCATCTGTGTTGCGTCTAGCTTACTCCCTCCATCATAAAAAAACCCAACCTAGGCAAGGATAGGATACTACATAGTACAATGAATCTAGACATGAGCGCATGTCCAGATTCGTTGTATAATGTAATGTCCCATCCTTGTATAGGATGGTTTTTTTTAGGACGAAGGGAGTAGATAGAGCAACAGTTAGTTGTGGCTTCAACTCAAGTCTGAATTAAAGGTGCATTGAGGCAGAACAAGAAGTAGCTAGATGACACAAATTCTCCATGCCCATTCATGAAGAATTTGATTCTGTATATATGCTTTGAATGTTGAAGAGCTTAATTTATGTGTACGTTTTACCTTCCAAACTAAATAATCATAGACATATTGTGTGCCACCATAGATGGAGACAGGGGATATGCTACCACCGATGACGAACTGTGGGTTTGTCTGGATGAACCCTGAGCACGCTAGATTGTAACATCCTGTTCTGTTATATGCATCATGCTACAATATATATTCCACATCAATGAAATTAATAAGTACATTTATGCCATTAATTAATTCCCCATTGTAATAGAACCGGGGTGAAATATTAATTGTAAAAAGGAATATATGTGATGTTTATATATCTTACAGTCCAGTAGATGAAGAGTCTAGTTTTGTCATCCCTATACATAGCTGGGTACACCTGAAACATTAATGTAGATAACTTAGAGCCATCACTGTAAGAGAATGCACAACCATTGCAAAATTAATGCATAGGACTCGTACAACAGATTGTATGTTATTAGCAGATAGATATCCATAACACTGGCCACTTATCGAGATTATGTAGTCACATTAATCATGAAAGTTATCTTCATTGCTTTCCACCGTTGTTGTGGCTGCTGCCACTCTGGAAGCCCACTGTCATTGCTCGGAGAGGCAAGGAGGTTGGACAAGAGTGGGAGATCAATGAAGAGTGGAGTTGAAGTGGGAGAGAGGTGAGGATAAGTACTTAGTGGTGTGCGATGGAAAGGATACTGTTATTGTTACTCCTCTCTGATGCACTTAGAGCGAGTAAAATAAGTGACATAAGCAGGCTTCAAAAATTACCACATCACATTTATGCTTATGTGGAGGTGAGAGAAGAAAAGCGGGCTACAAATTTGTGGTCAGCTGCAGCATAGACTCCAAGCTAGATATTGTGTGTGTGTATAAGAGATGAGCTATATGTTAATTGTGTAGTATATGTTTATGTGTAACTATTGTACAACTTGGCTCTATGTTGGCTCTTGATCGAGATGGAAAGATTTTGAAGCTAGCAACTAGCTCTTCTATTGATCTTGCTTTTAAGGACATACGTACCTGCCATCCCGCTTCAATGGTATTAAGGTCCTTGTTAGCATAGGAGCCCGCTGTGATCCATAGCTGGGCCAGGCTGAAATCGCCGGATGTCGCAATCTTTGGTTTCCACACATTGATGGTCACTTTGGTTCCGTAGTACTTGGCATCCCCAGTTGCATATGCTACACCGTACTGTTTATTGGGAGATTAAATAAGAAAATTTATTTTAAAAATAATAATAATAATAATAATAATAATAATAATAATAATAAATCAAGGAAGATAAACAAACTAGTTGTAATATATATGAGCTGAGGGTGGTACTTTACGTGGTGGCCATCTGTGGCACCAGCCAAGTGAGAGTGAGGGCTCCCGCTGTGCGTCTTCTTGCCAAATGTTGTAACGGAGGTGGCCCTCATGACATCCTCCTCCTTGGTCCTTCGTATTGGTATGATGTTGTCAGGACACTTTTCGCCATTCTGATTCCATGTTTAGGTGAATGGACGTGCTGCTTTATCATACATGCCACTTGGCAGGATAGAAGGTCGCATCTGAAACCGACATTATTCGTACGTGGAGATATTGTGCATCCACTATATTAGTGGTGTAGAGTGAAATTATGTATGCAATTAGGGCGGGCAATATATACATAATATAATTCACCTGGATTGTATGGTTCTTGAGGAGAGGATGATCGAATGCAGGCTGTCTGGAGATGTGCACACAATCTATAGTATCTCCATCTGGGCTCTGCGGTTAATTATTTATCTTATATAATCAGTATTATTTATTATAGTTTGCAACTAGATGAGAAATTGCATATGTAGGTCTATTGTATTCTACACGAAATACTCACTCTAGATGTGAAATGCAAAATGGAATATACATATTCATAGGTACCTGAAAGGTTGCGAGGGGAGGCTTGTTGAGGCGCTTGAGGAGGCTCCGCACCTGCCGCCGCTGCAAAGAAGTAGACGAAGTAGCTTCCGATGGCGAGAAGAGAGCCACCAGGAGGAGGAGCGCCACCACCACCAAGCATGCCAAGTAAGGAATCTTTGAGGTTCAAAGATTCCTTACTTGGCATGGTGGAAGCCAGCCTCAGTAATGGTCCTGTTTATTTTAACACCTTTCCTGATTTTTCTGTATCCCTCTCAGACACAGATATCCATAAAGTTTTCACTCTCAACTTACAAACATCTAGTTGTGAACTAGAACCAGGGAGTGAAAACATCTCCGTTACCTACAGAGTTTACTACAAAGCCATGACAACTTTAGCACCTTGTGCCAAACATTATACACCAAAAGGCCTAACCACTCTCCTTCAAACCAATCCTAATAACAGATGTACTACCCCTAAAACCCTGAAATGGGATGAGATCACCCTGCCTGAGAAATGGGTTTTATCTCAAGCTGTTGAACCTAAGTCTATGGATCAATCAGAAGTCGAATCCTTGATTGAAACACCAGACGGAGATGTTGAGATAACATTTGCTTCAAAACAAAAAGCCTTTCTCCAGTCTAGACCTTATGTCAGTCTAGATTCTAGGCCTAGGACAAAACCTCAAAATGTTGTCTATGCTACCTATGAAGATAACTTCGACGAACCCTCAATCTCAGACTTCAACATCAATGTTATCGAGCTTGATGATGACTTTGTTATTGCTTTAGAAGAAGAATTGCTTAGGAGAGAAATAAGACTCCCTAAAAATATAACTAAAACTAAAAGATATCTTGAAGAGGTTGACAAATCATTCAGAATGAAGATAAGAGAAGTTTGGCATAACGAAATGAGAGAACAGAGGAGGAATATTTTCTTCTTTGACTGGTACGAGAATAGCCAGATTATATATTTTGAAGAATTTTTTAAGACCCAGAAGAAAGGAAAAGGGGTATGTAATGAAGAGAGAAAACAAGAACATGACAAGTCAGTAATTAAGGTCTTTTCAGATTATGGGTCAACCAGTAAAACGTATATTACTTATTCTCCTTTTAAACATACTCAACAATCTCAGGATATCAGAGGAAAAAATTGTTTTCCAGAAAGCACTTATGAGAAATCCATAGAGAATAATTTCCTAGGATATTTAGTAGAACAACAGAAAACTCAAGATCTATCCCCTGAACAACAAGATTCCAAAACAATTCCTATGGAACCCATTATTCTAAGAAGCCATGAAGAGCCTTCTTCCCACTCTCAATTTGAGGTATCTATACCTCAATCTGAAACCTATCTTTTGCCTTATTCTTATCCTATTACAACTATACTTATTCCGACTGCCACTCCTAAAGATAAGGTAGCCAAATTCTTTAGTATTCCCAACAATTTTCCTAATACTAATGACCAGATGTCTAATTCCTTGACAAGAATCCAAGCATCATCTTACGATAAATTGACGCTCCAAAAAGAAGTTTCTTCCTTTTATAACAAAATCGACTCTTCGGTAAACAGAAACCTCGAGAGTTATATTACCAGAATCATCAATACCTCTTTGTACAACATAATCAATGATCCTAAAGGTATTACCAGATCAAAATTTAGATTGTTCCATAATGTTCTCTTCTCCAAGATCTATATCCAACCCAATCCAAATAAAACACTTTGTTACCATTCTCAAACCAAAAACTCCTTTGAAAGAAAATCTCAAAACCAAATCTCGGCTGAAGCCTTATGCACAAATAATGAAACCCTAGTCCATAAGCACGATCTTTTTGAAAACATATTTGTTATTTCTGATACAAATCAATTTGGCACTTTTAACCCTGAGGAAGAAAGGACCAAAAGAAAACTTAAGATTAATAACCTCTTCCAAGAACAAAATTATACTAAAAAGGAATTAAGAGACTTAAATGGTAAAATTCGAAGTCTAGAATTACAAAATAATAGTTGCATGGGCCAAGATGAAGAGGTTGTCAACTCCATCAACAGTTATGTTAAGCAGAAATGGTATGCAGAAGTAAGGTACAAATTCAACGATGGATTCCAATTCAGCTATAAGACTTTAATTGATTCAGGAGCTGATGTGAACTACATTCGTGAAGGTATTATCCCATTCAAATACTTTGAAAAATCCTCCCATAAAATTCATGCTGCAGATGGAAATTTACTAAAAGTCAATTACAAAATCCCTTCTATACATGTTTGCATAAATGGAGTCTGCATTAAAACTTCCTTTTTGCTTATAAAAGATCTAAAGCAAGGAGTTATTTTGGGAACGCCATTCTTATCCCTAATAAAACCCTTTATTGTTACTAAAAAAGGTATCCAGTTTAGAATCAGAGACAAAAATGTTAAGTTAAAATATTCTTCTGAACCCGAGCAAACCATGTTAAACTATTTAAAAGAGATTATCACACAAAAAGAGCAATTTGTGAGTGACATATCTTCTGAAATAAAAAATGCTAAGATTCCCCAAACCCTTAATGATCCAAGGTATCAAGAAAAAATTATACTGTTAGAAAAAAAGTTCATAAAAGATATATGTTCTGATTTCCCATCAACTTTTTGGCATAGGAAAAAGCATGTTGTAAGTCTTCCTTATATCTCTAATTTTAATGAACATAAGATTCCCACTAAAGCAAGGCCCATTCAGATGAATAGTCGACTTTTAGAAATTTGCAAGCAAGAAATAAAAAACCTGCTAGATAAAGGCTTAATAAGGAAAAGTTCCTCTCCTTGGAGTTGTGCAGCCTTCTATGTAGAAAATGATGCTGAAAAAGAACGAGGAGTTCCTCGGCTAGTTATTAATTACAAACCCCTCAATAAAGTTCTACAATAGATAAGGTATCCAATACCTTATAAGCATGACTTAATACGAAGGATTCAGGGTTCAAAGATATATTCTAAATTTGATATGAAGTCTGGGTTTTGGCAAGTCCAAATAAAAGAAGAAGATAGATATAAAACTGCCTTTACCACTCCTTTTGGTCATTATGAGTGGAACGTAATGCCGTTTGGTTTAAAAAATGCTCCTTCTGAGTTCCAAAAAATCATGAATGAGATTTTCCTTCCCTTTACATCCTTTATTATAGTTTATATAGATGACGTTTTAATATTTTCCCAAGATGTTGACCAACATTGGAAACACCTTAATATATTTTATAAAATCATAGTTCAAAACGGTTTAGTAGTCTCTGCTAAGAAAATGAAACTTTTCCAAACTAATGTTCAGTTTCTCGGTTATAAAATTCAATATGATCGAGTCCAACCAGTAGCAAGAGTAATAGAATTTGCAGAAAAATTTCCAGATGAGATAAAAGATAAAACACAGTCGCAAAGATTTCTAGGGTGTTTAAACTATGTCTCCGATTTTTATAAAGATATTGCAAAAGACAGAAAGATTTTAATCGAGAGGTTGAAGAAAAAGCCTCCAGCTTGGACAGCTAAACATACTCAAGCTATTAAGAATATCAAAGGTAAGGTCAAAACTCTGCCCTGTCTTTTTATCCTAGATCAAGATGCCTTCAAAATTATCGAATCAGATGCCTCAGATCATGGTTATGGAGGAATTCTTAAACAAAAAAAGGATTCCAGAGAGCAGCTGGTCAGGTTCACCTCTGGGACCTGGAATGAGGCTCAAAAAAATTATTCAACCATCAAAAAAGAAATATTGGCCATAGTAAAGGTCATATCAAAATTCCAAGGAGAATTATTGAATCAAAGATTCTTACTGCGTATAGATTGTAAGGCAGCAAAAGATGTCCTCCAAAAGGATGTGGAGAACTTAGTCTCCAAACAAATTTTTGCCAGATGGCAAGCAATATTATCATGCTTTGACTTTGAAATAGAACATATCAAGGGAGAATTAAACTCCCTACCAGATTTCTTATCTCGTGAATTTTTACAGGGCTATGGCACCTAAAAGGGACTTATCAGCCCAAGGGAGAACTACAGAAAGTTCACCAAATAAGCTAGGAAATATTATTCCTAGAACCCCTACAGTTCAAGAAAAGTATGGGAATAATTCATCTTATATCCTCAATATAGAGGAAGTAATTCTGCCATTAGAATTTGGAGACTCTGATCTCAATATTATCAAGATTATGGGAAAGTATTTCCCACAACACCAATATTTTATCCCTGAATATCCAGGGAAAGATCAAAATTATTATGAGACCATATTATGCGAGACAAGAAGTGCACAGATATTCCATACAAGGAATGGGGATGAATTGGGATTCACAAAATTATTGATCCAAAAAATTATAAGTATCGATGATTGGGATAAATCATCAAATCCTTATGTAGCCAGGACTATATATTCTACATCCTCTGCAAATAAAAGATATAACTATTGGGATTATCAGAAGGCCTGGGAAAGAGTACTCCTCGTACAAAATTCCCAGATGAAGCATTCATGGTTTATTCGCTTCAAAGAAGGATGTGAGGAGATACCACTGTGGTTTTTCAGTAATTGGTGGCTGAAAGCAGGTGCCATTCCTGAAATCCTACCACAAGAAATCATCAAAGTTATTACACAAGAATCAAAAAAGGATCTCAAGGAATATCCTTTTATCCTTATGCAATTTTGTGCCGAAACAGGGATGCCTTGGATACTAAAATGGGACCTCAATATTCAAAGAATGGAGTTCCCAGCAACCTTAAAGCGAAACTATTATGCAAGATGGTGGGATAAGTTTGCAATCACACCAGTAATTGAAGGAAGAAAGTTTCGAGCCAAAAACAAGAAATCTCATGTGGCTCAATTAAAAGAAGATATAACAAGAGAATTATTAAAGGCAAGACCCGAGTTGACAAAGGGAGAATTGCAACTTCAAGTATATGAAACTATGTTTAAAAGATTGGAAGAATCACCAAAATCTAGTTCTACATGCAGAAGTTTAGACGAAGATATGGTACAATGCAGCCAAATCAAGCCATCTTCGCCAATACCTCCTTATTACTCAATTAAGCAAGATAATGATTCAGATGAAGGAATATCAGATTTCAATCCAACACACATTTAGTCGAGATATGACGACAGATCTTGTCACCAAGAAAATGAGTAAAGATCTTGTCATTCCCGACAAAGATCACTATTCAAGATAAGGAATCTACACTATTCCAGATAAGATAAGTCCATGGTCAAAAAGCGATATTATGACATCTTTATTGAAGGTCAAAAGCGTCATCACCAAAGATTCTCTCCATGAAGTCTAAAGGGGTATCATAAACTTTTTGAGGTCAAGAAGAGATATCATGAAGATTCTCTACCGAGCGCAATATAAGGGGCTCACCATCACATTTCAGAGCCATCGCATTTCACACACAACACATCTCACTCAACCATTCCTCTGACCTCTCCACCAGCCATCACACTCCACTCCACTCCATCTAAGTGTTAGTACTATAGTATAACCTAAATAAAAGACTCATGAGAGTCTAAGTGTGAGAGTCTATGTAAGAGTCCTTGTGAGAGTCCTGTACCTGTATAATTACGAACGTGTTGTACCAAGTCCTTGGTGTAATCTTCAGAAGGATCTACCTTCAACCTATCAAGGTATATGAATGAACACCTGGACCGTTCTATATAAACCTACTATGTTCTAAATATCTAATTTTATATCTTGTACATAATTCGTATTTACAGCTTGTCTTTATTTCCTGTACTGCATTTATGTTTGCATAATAATATAAAAAAAAAATTAACAACCTGGATTGCCATCCAATTGTCACATACTAATCTCACATCCAAGATTGCATATAGATACTGCATTCCTATCCTCATATCTGGTGACTAGACCCCTAGTCACTGCCCTGGGTGATATAAAAATAAAGGTTCGAGAATCTTTGGTGATGACACTTTAGACCTTTAATAAAGATGTCATAATATCGCCTTTTGACTATGGACTTATCTTATCTGGAATAGTATAGATTCCTTATCTTGAATAGTGATCTTTGTCGGGGATGACAAGATCTTTATTCATTATCTTCGTTGATTATCGTGGGTGCTGATTGCACCGTGTCGATCTCTGACAGCTTTGTTTTCTGAAACCACTGAGCCAGGCTTTTGTAGTAACTTTTCTTGGAGCATTCATTTCCAAAATCCGGTTTAATTATGCGCCCTGCTCCCTAGAAGTATTCATAACTTTGGTTGTAATATCAGCTCCTGAATCAATTAAAGTCTTATAGCTGAATTGGAATCCATCATTGAATTTGTACCTTACTTCTGCATACCATTTCTGCTTAACATAACTGTTGATGGAGTTGACAACCTCTTCATCTTGGCCCATGCAACTATTATTTTGTAATTCTAGACTTCGAATTTTACCCTTTAAGTCTCTTAATTCCTTTTTAGTATAATTTTGTTCTTGGAAGAGGTCATTAATCTTAAGTTTTCTTTTGGTCCTTTCTTCCTCAGGGTTAAAAGTGCCAAATTGATTTGTATAGAAATAACAAATATGTTTTCAAAAAGATCGTGCTTATGGACTAGGATTTCATTATTTGTGCATAAGGCTTCAGCCGAGATTTGGTTTTGAGATTTTCTTTCAAAGGAGTTTTTGGTTTGAGAATGGTAACAAAGTGTTTTATTTGGATTGGGTTGGATATAGATCTTGGAGAAGAGAACATTATGGAACAATCTAAATTTTGATCTGGTAATACCTTTAGGATCATTGATTATGTTGTACAAAGAGGTATTGATGATTCTGGTAATATAACTCTCGAGGTTTCTGTTTATCGAAGAGTCGATTTTGTTATAAAAGGAAGAAACTTCTTTTTGGAGCGTCAATTTATCGTAAGATGACGCTTGGATTCTTGTCAAGGAATTAGACATCTGGTCATTAGTATTAGGAAAATTGTTGGGAATACCAAAGAATTTGGCTACCTTATCTTTAGGAGTGGCAGTCGGAATAAGTATAGTTGATTGCATGTTAGCAAAGATCTTTGATTCAATAATTCTCTAATATCCCTAAGTTGCATGTTAGAATTACCCAGGGCATTCCTATCACCAATATTATCATAGCGAATCAAAAGTTAAGGTAACATTTCATGTTTAACATAAGAATATCCTGAAGATAATGACTAGAGAGAAAATCCCTCTATGTTTAACATATCAGGATGCATTTAAGATGGAGGTTGTTATTAAACCTCTTGTGGTATCAGAGCTGCCACAAGAGGTTTAATAACCCTTGTTGTAGCTCTGTTACTCTGAAATTGTGATTAAATCGTTCTCCATGGCCTCTGGGCTAGAGCTGGTATTAGAGCCAAGTGCTCGTAACCTCCCCAAGCCATCTTCTCCGAAAGGGGGGGAAGAGGGGTCGGGTAGCGTGCTGAAGTCGCGGTGATCCCGAACGGTGTGGTGGTGTTCTGAAGTCGCGGAGATCCCGAACCTTTGATCGGTTGCCTGAAGTCGCGTTGCCTTGTTGAGCCGCAGAAGGCGTTTGTCGGCGTAATTCGTTGACTGGGCACTTATCAAAGGCAAAGGTTGAACTTAATTATGGGAAATATTCCCTGCCGTTGACTGGAACACATCATATCCAAATAGGTTGATCATAATTGTGGGAGATTTCCCCGCCGTTGTCTGGTAACTACCTACCTATCTTCCTATCTTTCGTATAAGATGTCTTGGTTGGTTAGATCACGAAGAGCCACTGATCGATCTGTAGCCTCGTGCAGTAGCGAGAAGTCTGTTGGCACTATGTCGGTAAAGAATGCTTCATCTATATCTTTTGAGGATATTGAGAAAAGTATTTCCAACTGGAAGATTCCTAAGGTTAATATTAAGGAAATATACCATGTAGGTACTTTTTTGTTACTTAGTGACTACTATGTTAAAACAATTGAAAAAACTATTCCAATTAGTTCTTTGCATGAAACCCTGCATCTTCTTTCAGAAAGAGAAATCAATTCTATAAGAGCTAAACATCAATATCACTACCTTCACTTTGGTCTTATACAAGTTGCTATCAGACCCTTGACTAGAAAGGGTTTGAATGTCTTTGTTCTGGCTTGTCTAAGAGATTGCAGGAATAAAAGGTTCAAAGATTCCTTACTTGGCATGGTGGAAGCCAGCCTCAGTAATGGTCCTGTTTATTTTAACACCTTTCCTAATTTTTCTGTATCCCTCTCAGACAAAAATATCCATAAAGTTCTCACTTTCAACTTACAAACATCTGGTTATGAGCTAGAACCAGGGAGTGAAAACATCTCCGTTATCTACAGAGTTTACTACAAAGCCATGACAACTTTAGCACCTTGTGCCAAACATTATACACCAAAAGGCCTAACCACTTTCCTTCAAACCAATCCTAATAACAGATGTACTACCCCCAAAACCCTGAAATGGGATGAGATCACCCTGCCTGAGAAATGGGTTTTATCTCAAGCTGTTGAACCTAAGTCTATGGATCAATCAGAAGTCGAATCCTTGATTGAAACACCAGACGGAGATGTTGAGATAACATTTGCTTCAAAACAAAAAGCCTTTCTTCAGTCTAGACCTTCTGTCAGTCTAGATTCTAGGCCTAGGACAAAATCTCAAAATGTTGTCTATGCTACCTATGAAGATAACTCTGACGAACCTTCAATCTCAGACTTCGATATCAATGTTATCGAGCTTGATGTTGGCTTTGTTATTGCCATAGAAGAAGATGAGTTTGAAATTGATAAAGATTTGCTTAAAAAAGAACTCAGGCTTCAAAAGAACCGACCCAAGATGAAAAGATACTTTGAAAGGGTCGATGAACCATTTAGACTAAAGATAAGAGAACTTTGGCACAAAGAAATGAGAGAACAAAGGAAGAACATCTTTTTCTTTAATTGGTATGAAAGTAGCCAAGTCAGACACTTCGAAGAATTCTTCAAAGGAAAAAACATGATGAAAAAAGAGCAAAAATCCGAAGCAGAAGATTTAACTGTTATCAAGAAGGTTTCTATAGAATGGGAGACAACCAGTGGAAACAAGGTAGACTCTGTTCATCCTCCATTTGAATCCATTCAATTATCTCATAATGGAGGAAAAGCTTATCCACTAAAAAGTATTTCTAAAAATACATATGGAGAAACAGCAAAGGTTGAACACATAGGACATTTGGTAGAACAACAAAATTATGCAAACATATCTCTACGTTCTCTTGGTCAACAAACAGATCGAATAGAGACAATCCTTATGGAAGGCTACAAAACAGGAAGACCTGAGGTAAAGATAAATATTCCCTCTAATTCTCAGTCTTCTAGTTCTCAGTCTGTTAGTCCTATGTTTGTCCCAACAATTGATCCTAACATCAAACTTGGAAAACAAAAGGCTTTTGGAACCGCAATTTCTGAAGAACTAGTCAGTGAGCTAGCCTTAAAACTAAATAATTTAAAAGTAAATAAAAATATCAATGAGATTTCTGATAATGAAAAATATGATATGGTCAACAAGATTTTTAAACCTTCTACTCTTACTTCCACAACTAGGAATTATTACCCTCGACCAATTTATGCAGACCTACAGTTTGAGGAAATGCCTCAGATTCAAAATATGACTTACTACAATGGCAAAGATATTGTACAATGGAACTTAGATGGCTTTACTGAATATCAAATCTTTACTTTATGTCATCAAATGATTATGTATGCTAATGCCTGCATAGCTAATGGAAACAAAGAAAGAGAAGCTGCCAATATGATTGTCATTGGGTTTTCTGGTCAATTAAAAGGATGGTGGAATAATTATTTAAATGAAACTCAAAGACAGGAGATTCTTTGCGCAGTTAAAAGGGATGATCAAGGAAGGCCATTGCCCGATAGAGATGGTAATGGGAATCCAACCGGTAACATTTCTGATGCCTTAGCCACTTTAATCTATAACATAATTTATCACTTTGCCGGAAACTATCATGATATCTATGAAAAAAATAGAGAGCAATTGATAAATTTAAAATGTAAAACAATGTCAGATTTTAGATGGTATAAAGATACTTTCTTGTCAAAACTATATACCCTACCAGAACCTAATCAAGACTTTTGGAAAGAAAAATATATTTCTGGTTTACCTCCTTTATTTGCTGAAAAGGTTAGAAATTCCCTAAGAAAAGAAGGGGGAGGGAGTATAAATTATCACTATCTAGATATTGGAAAAATCACACAAAAGATACAATTAGTAGGGGCTGAGCTTTGCAATGACCTAAAAATCAAAGATCAACTCAAAAAACAAAGGATTCTTGGTAAAAGAGAAATGGGAGATTTTTGCTATCAGTTTGGTTTTCAAGATCCTTATGTCTATAGAAAAAGAAAAACCCATTCCAAACCTATGACAAAACCAAATGATAAAAGCAAGATGAGCTTTCAAGCTACCAAAAGAAAACCAAAAAGAATTTACAATAAGAATATAAGAACACAAGACACTGAAAGCAAAGAAACTATTTGTTACAAATGTGGCTTGAAAGGACACATAGCTAACAGATGTTTCAAATCCAAAGTTAAAAAAGAGATCCAAGCCTTGTTAGATTCAGAATCAGAAGATGTTAAAGAAAAACTTGAAGCAATACTAAATAATATAGACAATGACTCAAGTTCAGATGAAGAAAAAAATGCAGAGATTAATTGTTGCCAAGACAGTGATTGCTCTTGTTATGAGCCAGATAATTCAGAAGAAGAGTCTGATGAAAATATACTCGTTTTAACCAGTTTAGAAGAATTTGTTCTCGATACTTTTGAAACCATTCAAGATCCAGAAGAAAAAAGAAGAGTTCTCGAAAAATTCCTTTCAAGAGTCAAGACTGATAAGGATAAACTAAAAAAGGATATTCAAAAGAGCAAATTCCTCTCTATTGATGAAGTGTTCAAAAGATTAGATGAACAGAAAAAGAAGAATGAGAAACCAGATTTGATCAGCCTATTCGAAGACCAAAAAATTATGAAACAAGATTTAGAAGAAATAAGAAAGCGTCTATACATGTTAGAATTAAAAGAAGGATTCCATATGGAAGAAAAGGACGAACCAATTCAAGAAGATGATCAGGTTGTTGGAACCATTCAAAAATATATGAAGCAAAAATGGTACATAGAAGTTATGTATCGTTTTATAGACGGATCCTACTTTCAGCATATCACTTTAATTGATTCTAGTGATGATGTCAATTGCATTCGAGAAGGTATTATCCCTCATAAATATTTCTGTAAAGCCGCCCACAGAATTCATGGGGCAGATGGAGGACTTTTAACAGTAGAATATCAAATCCCTGAAATCTATATTTGCATATCTGAAGTTTGCATTAAAACATCTTTTCTACTCGTTAAAAATCTTAAGCAAGATGTTATTTTAGGAACACCGTTTTTATCACTCATTCGTCCCTTCCTTGTCACAAACGAAGATATTCAATTTGAGATAATGGGCAAACAGGTGAGCCTAAGATTTTCGTGTAACACAGATGAGATTCTTGACCAGCTTGTTCAGACCGAAAGAGAACAAGTTGTGAATACAATATATTTACATGACAATTCTTTCCCATCATATCTTCCAAAATCTATGGACTTGCCAGGTAAGACATCATGGGAAGATAGATATTTATTAAAAGCTACTAAAAATTTTGAATATATATGCAGGGAAATGGCTTCACAGAAGTCTGAATGGTTCACAAATATGAGTTCATGGAGACTGCCCTAACTGCCCAGAGGCCATGGAGAACGATTTAATCACAATTTCAGAGTAACAGAGCTACAACAAGGTTTATTAAACCTCTTGTGGCAGGCAAAAAACAAAAAAGAAAAACCTCATGCCTTAAATGGCCTGGCATATTATTTCAAAAATTTCGTGCCCTCAGATCAAAAGATAACAGAAAAAAGGGCTAAACTACAAGATATCCCTCATCATGAGGAGAGGTTACTAGATTATCGCGAGGAGAAATCCCGTGATGGCCAAGATAAACTTCCCATGGAAGTTGAACAATTTATGGCAACAGATAAGAATACCAAGGTATTCTCAGATAAGATTTTGATCTCAACAGATCCTGCTTCGAGCATGGTTGCTTTCCACATAAATATCAAAAACCTATTGCAATCTTTTCCACATAATAAACCATCATCATCCACAAAAAGGCATGATACCATTCCCCAAACACCATACATACTGCATAATCATCCCAATTCATTCCTTCCACAATATATACTCCGGACCCAACCAAAAGCACCATGTAGATCTTGTGCCTACAAAGATTCTTGCCAAAAGAAACTTAAAAACCAAAATCCCATGAGTACCACATACGAAAATCTCCAACTTAGATTAAGCTTCAAGACGGAGCAAACTTTATCTTGCTTTGGGCAAGACATTCTCGATCTTGTTTGGCAAAAGTTTTAGGAGAGACAAATGAAAATATTCCTTGGACTCCAAGATTATTTCTTTAATCTCTTAGAAGGAAGAGAAAGAAACCCAGCCATACGAGTAATCATATATATGCTCCCTCTCTTAAGGCTAGATGATCAGGCAATCTCTGACCCATCCTATAGATTCCTGGTTCTCATAGCTGAGATAAATCTCCAAAGATTCCGGAACCTACCCACATACAACCATGAAGAAATATCTCTCCAAACCATTATAGATCATGGTCTTGTGAATTCCATCTATGCAACCCTCGATCAGATCCTTCAATCTGATTTAGGAAGCGCTGTGAAAGATGTTTGCAGGAGACTTGGACATGGAAGATACAGGATTATCTTCTCCTCCATACCACCAAAATTCACACCACATGTTCGTCCGGCAATTCATTATATATATATCATGAATGAACAATTTAATTTTCAAGAAGACGGTCCTAGCAAACTATCGGATGAAGAGGAAGAAATATATACAACAATTGCTAATCATGAAAATTGGAGATTATTTTCTGAAGCTGCAGAAATTGAAGAAGCTATCACCACAGATTATGAATATCAGCTGGTTTTCCAAAACAAGATCACAAGGATTTTTATCAGCAAATATTACAACCAAAGTTATGAATACTTCAAGGGAGCAGGGCGCATAATTAAACCGGATTTTGGAAATGAATGCTCCAAGAAAAGTTATTATAGAAGCCTGGATCAGTGGTTTCAGAAAACAGAGCCGTCAGAGATCGACACGGTGCAATCAGCACCCATGATAATCAACGAAGATAATGAATAAAGATCTTGTCATCCCCGACAAAGATCACTATTCAAGATAAGGAATCTACACTATTCCAGATAAGATAAGTCCATAGTCAAAAGGCGATATTATGACATCTTTATTAAATGTCTAAAGCGTCATCACCAAAGATTCTCTCCATGAAGTCTAAAGGGGTATCATAAACTCTTTGAGGTCAAGAAGAGATATCATGAAGATTCTCTACCGAGCGCTATATAAGGGGCTCACCATCACATTTCACAGGCATCGCATTTCACACACAACACATCTCACTCAACCATTCCTTTCACCTCTCCACCAGCCATCACACTTCACTCCACTCCACTCTATCTAAGTGTTAGTACTATAGTATAACCTAAATAAAAGACTCATGAGAGTCTAAGTAGGAAAGTCTATGTAAGAGTCCTTGTGAGAGTCCTGTACCTTTATAATTACGAACATGTTGTACCAAGTCCTTGGTGTAATCTTCAGAAGGATCTACTTTCAACCTATCAAGGTATATGAATGAACACCTGGACTGTTCTATATAAACCTACTATGTTCTAAATATCTAATTTTATATCTTGTACATAATTCGTATTTACAGCTTGTCTTTATTCCCTGTACTGCATTTATGTTTGCATAATAATATATATAAAAAAAATTAACAACCTGGATTGCCATCCAATTGTCACATACTAATCTCACATCCAAGATTGCATATAGATACTGCATTCCTATCCTCATATCTAATGACTAGACCCCTAGTCACTGCCCTGGGTTAGAGCTATATATATATATATATATATATACATATATATACATATATACATATATATATGTATATATATATGTATATATATGTATACATATATATACATATATACATATATAGGTATATATGTATATGTATACATATATGTATACATATACATATATAAGTATATATGTATATGTATACATATATGTATACATATACATATATATGTATATATATACATATATGTATACATATACATATATATACGTATACATATATATACATATACATACATATACATATGTATATATACGTATACATATACATACATACATACATACATATATATATATACATACATACATACATATATATATATATATATATATATATATATATATATATATATATATATACATATATATATATATATACATATATATATATATATACATATATATATATATATATATATATATATATATATATATATATATATATATATATGCGGCAAGCATGATACGTTACTAATTAATGCCTCTCGCCATTTTGAGATGCCACTGGTAGCTTTGACATCTCCCCCTCTTCAGACCGCCCATAGTGTGTCATCACTTCTCCAAGTTGTAATTATTTTCAATGTATATATGCAAAGTACGACTACGATCACCATTTTGAAATAAACACAAACACAAACAAAAAAACATATCCTCCTTGCATTGCTTGAAGACTACTACTACTGAAATATACTTATATTGTCATATTTAATCGAGGTCTACTGAAATATACTCATATTGTCATATTTAATCGAGGTCTACTACATAAACAAAAGATTTTCCACCAATAATTCCAAGCATATGACATTCTCATTAATGCATGCATGATCACTGCTTCAAATATGACTTTTCCGGACAACCTTTTTAATTTTACGGGTGGACAAAAAGACGATCCGCCTATGAAAAAGATTTAGGGGGTATCCAGTAAAGACCCGTCTCTTAAGAGCAACGGGGCATTGGCGCACTTGCCCGGCCGGTGAGCTCGATGGGCTGACCAGCACCGCACACTGCAGCAAGGGGTGGGAGAAGAGAGAGAGGGGGTGGGGTTGAGGAAAGAGAGGGAGAGAGAGTTGGGAGGATAGAGATAGAGAGGGTAGAGACTAGAGTGTGATATGGGAATCTCACCTTGTTTTTTTTAAATAATGCTGACTGAAATGCTACATAGGATCAAAATCACTCCTGAATGAATCCGGGGGGGGGGGGGGGTTATTTAACCGATTTGAATAGTTGAGAGTGTAAAATATATGGTATTCGAGTTTAGGGGAGTAATTTGATTGACCGTCATAGTTTAGTGGGTAATTCATTTTTTCCCTTCTATTTGCACCAATTTCACAATTAGTTGACATGCATATCAATCCCATCAGCTAAGATTGATTAGCAGTGTGTTAGAAGGCCATTAGATAAATATTGTGCTAGCTAGTGGAGTACTAAGTACTAACGAGTTTCCCAACAGCACTAGCTACTTACTCTATGAATTAAAATTATTTGTACCGGCAACCCTTTTCCATTAGATAGGACAGTCCAGCTCATACCGCCCATAGTGTGCCAGCATATATTACTTCTACAAGTTGTAGTTATATATTTTGAAAACATAAGTACTACGATCACCATTTTGAAATGCACAAACACAAACAAAAATATATCATATAGGCCACCGATATGAATCGCTAAAAGATATCTCAATCTTAGATTCACAGAGGAAGGATAACTTACTGAGAACAACAGATAACTCAACTAGCTTTATACCTGACCATGGTTCGATATGACCCAACGATGGGGAGAGAGGCATCAGACCTTCAAGAGTTCGTCTCGATGTCTGAACGACGGCAAAAACACAATGCAGGACTAATGCACAGAAAAGACCGGAAAGCCAAGAGCACGAATTAGGGGATCCCAGAAGGATCTCTTCACCAGTTCACGAAGAACAATGAAGAACAAGGGTTAATTTGTAAGGCACTGAACAGCTCGGTTGTAAAATCATATAGATTTTTAATTCATCATACGATTCAAATGCTTTATACAGTAGCATATATAGATGATACTTATACTAGGAACAACCCTCCTAGATAGATATGAACTGAAATTAGGGGTGAAAAGGTATGGAAAGTTCCCGACCGTACTGATACTGTTTCCGCAAAACTAATATAATAATAATATTTTCACCGATGTTACCTTTTCAAAATTTAGTTTTTTTTAATTTCTGTCAACGTGGCATTGAAGTTGACACTAAATAGATGAATTCATAAATATGGAAATTTCCCAACCGTTTCTGTTCCTTTTCGAAAAAAAATAATAAAATAATATACCGTTTCCGACCATTTCCGACCGTTTTTATCCCTAACTGAAGTCACCACGTTGGGAGGAAAAAGGCCAACTGGTGAAGCATTTAAGAAGTGTCCTTCAGTTCTCGCACGTCTTCTCGCCTTCTGCGCGTCTTCAGTAATTGTGTCATAACTCCTTTTCGGAGGTCCAAATAATGCTTCGTTTGTTGCTTTGAAACTTGATAAGCTTTCCAACCATGTATATTTGAGGCTTGCGCTTGATAATTAAGCTTCTTTGTTTGCATCCTGGAATATGATAGATTGGTACAGACTTGCGCTTGACTTTGAGGCTCTTAAAGTGTAACCCCGAGTCTTAAGTGTGTAACTCTCCTCATTTTGAACAATAGTTTTGGTGTTCTTCGTGTAACCCTCCATGTCCTCCATCTGACCCAATGGAGTAGCCTCATGTGTAAACCTAAGAGTAGAGTACACGACTTAGGTAGTATATAATTCTCATCAATATTTGAAATGTGACCTAGAGAGGAAAGCATTCACCTCTTTTTGGAGTTTGTTAGCACGACTGCGCATAACCAATCCTTCATAAGCGTGTGCGCTTATCAGCTTGGGTACTTGTGGCTGGTCCTGCACTTGTTTTTTCATGTGTAAACGATATTGGACTTCTTATAATATGTGGCGTAACTGATGCATCCGGTTAACCAAGGACCGTGGATTACGTATGGTTGGGATGTCCTCATCAATATACTTGCATTACTTGAAGAGTACTACTGAAATATACTATATTGTCAGTTTAGTTGAGGTCTATTGGGTAAAGAAAAGTTGTTCCACAAATAATTCGAAGCGTGTGACATTCTTCTTGATGGTATCACTATTAGTACTTAATTAAGCACTAAAAACTTTGACCTTACCAAATGAACCTATTGACAATGTCCAGAATCTTTAACAAACAGGGGTTTCATATTCTCAAATCCAGATAGAGCTAGCCCTCTGATGTGTTAGGTGGAGTTAGAGGCGTGTCCTAGGCGGGAAACTATTTTAATCCCTCGAGGGGATATCCCCTCGTTCTTTGCATGTTACTCAAATGCTTATGAAAAAAAATTGAGAAGGCGTATTAACATGTGATATAACACTCCACAAGTTCAAATTCAACTTCTACATCTCGTAACGAAAAAAAATAAATTAAACCGCAACTAGTTAACGTATATTCAGAGTCAAATTTATTTTTTTCGTTGCGAGATATAGAAGTAGAATTTTTACTTGTATGTTTATGGACTGATATATTACATGTTAACACATCTTCTCAATTTTCTTCAAATTTTTTTGTAACTATTTGAGTGACACAACGAGAGAATATCCCCTCGAGGGATCAAAATCCTCTTCACAAGCGGCCTACCAGCGACCTCATCCACGTCGTCTTCACCTCCCCAATTCCATTTTCCAAATTGTAAAAGAAAAAGGTAGACATGGAAGTATGGATTCAGTCTTGTGTGCCCTATCAAGTTTAATTAGTAATAAAAAATCCAGTCACATGAGTTAATGGAAGGAAACATGGTTTTTTTTACCGTCACAATAGGTTTGACTCAGAATTTGTGCAATTAAAGTACTGACCTTGAGGAGGAGGTCTGGACAAATATTTAGTTTTCATGTTTGAGCAACTGAGAGTTATAAAAGATTTCTCTTCTATCCTCTCTCTCCCTTTCCCCTGTTATCGCACGTCCTCCCTGAGCTAGCATCCGAGCTCATCCATGGCTACCAAGATGAACAAATATATGAGCTACATCCATTTTCCACTGTACATCTGACCAGTGACCATCAACCTGAAAGAAAGAAAACAGTAGAGAGTAATATATATGTACAGTACATATATACTACCACCAGTACTACAGATAGATTTTCCTGGACGCCATACCCTTTTGTTTCCATGCGGTTCGTAAGTGGAACCGCATGGAAAAATAGGGGACAGGCTTCAGGCTATCGCCCGCACGGGAAAAAGCAATATCCCATGCGGGCGGCTTAAGCCAACCACAAACCCCGCACGGGCCAACCGCATTTAAGGTCCACCACCTCCCCCGCCCGGCCGCTCCACCTCCCTCTCTCCCGCTCCACTGCTCTCTTCTCCTCCCACTCTCCTCTCCTCTCCTCTCTCTCCCTCAATGCACGGCGCGCGGCGGCGGGCAAAGGGGGCGGCGGCGGGCGAGAGCGGCGGCGGTGGCCGCGGGCGACAGCGGCGGTGGCGCGCGCCCCCTCCCCTCCTTCCCCTAGCAGATCCGGCGGAGGGGTGGCGGATCTGGCGGCGCGTGGCGGGAGGAGAGCAGGCGGCGGCGGCCGCACGCGCCCCCTCCCCTCCCTCCCCGTGCAGATCCGGCGGAGGGGAGGCTTGGAGGCGGCGGATCCGGTGGCGCCCGCCCCCTCCCCTCCTTCCCCTTGCAAATCCGGGGGAGGGGGCGGCAGATCCGGCCGGTGGCGCGCGGCTCTCCTCCCCTCCCTTGCAGATCCGATGGAGGGGAGGGGGACTGGTGGAGCGGCGGCATGCGTCGGCGACCGGATCTATCTCTTCCCTCCTCTCTTTGTTATTTGTGATTCTTTGTGTGTGATTTGTTCATGTGAGATATGTTCTTGTTGATGCGAGATGTGTTCTTGTGATGTGTATTCTTGTGATGTGTTCTTGTGATGTGTTCGGCGGTGGCGGGCGACCGCGAGGGTGACGGCGGCGGGCCTCGGCTAGGCGGCGGCGAATTAGGGTTAGGGTTAGTGTTTCTTTTTTCTTTTTTTTTGTTTCTCCATGCGAGTGGCTTAAGCGCCTGCAAGCAAAAATCGGATTTCGCGTGTGGGCACGCCACCCGCACACGAAAATCACGAGTTTCCCAGACAACTAGGTGCGTGCGGGCCGCCCACCCGCACACGAAAATTTGCTAGCCCGCCCGGGAAAATCGGTGCTGTAGTAGTGTACTCCACTCAAGCTATCTGATTTTTATAGAGAAATATGGAAAAAATAGAATATTAGATGCTCGCGTTGTAGAGCAGGGGTAGAGTGAAAAGTTCGCTGGACTCGGCTGGAGCTGAGCTAGTCCTCCGGTGACCGGCATTGAGCTCGCTCATCTGGTGCGCTGCGGTTTAGTGGATGGAATCAATGACACCAAGATCATAACACCCTTAAACTCAACTGCTCAACCCAAACTCTGTGCACTCTTGGTCTCTCCTAGTCCTCCATGGGCATGGACAGATTTGGCATATATCCCTGACCTTCTCTCTCGTCGCCGCGCGGGGCAGGTCGCGTGGCCAAGCGTTAAGAGCCCCTCATCCTGTCGGCAAGAACAAATCATGTGTCTCCATGGCTGCTATTTTGCTTGGACTGAGGCAAGGAGGACAAAGGTTAGGCCCACAGCTCACGCACCTTGCATCGGGACGAGTATACGGCCCGGGGATAAATTAGTCGCTAGCTTTTCTCTCACCTTGCGTTCTCTCCATTTCACCTAAGCACTAATCTGACATGCAGACAACTATCATCTGTTAATATAGGTTTATTGTACTTGCTCTTACATCGGTTAACAAATAGGGAGAAAGATAGAACCATTATCCCATTGTGCCACACAATCCCAACAGGACAGATCAATGATTTGCTTAGATTTTTATAATTAAAATAATCAGTTTGTAATCTCACATCAGAGTTTTTTTCCCGCATGCCTCTGCCTCTCACGCATGTGGCCGCTGCAGCACCCACGTGCCGCCATTCCAGCTCCCGCGCTCCGTCTCTACCGAAGCCCTCTCCGCTTGCCGCTGTTGCAGCTCCCATCAATCGCCGTCGCGCGCCACGCGCCACCTCCACCGAACCCTAGACGTATTTTAGTCAGTTCAAATTATAAAATGATTTTTTTCGTTTCCTAAATAACCCCTACCAGTGCAGTGAAAATAGGGTTAGACGGCAATTCTAATTTTGAAAAGTAGGGTTAAATAAACAAAGTTGAAAACGTAGGGTCATATTAGTATAGTTAGCCACTATAACAGGGTCAAATGAGTAATTGTCCCTGATATTTACCTAGTGGCTATGGTGGAGTCATTTCACACACGAAGAAGCTGAACTTGCAAACACGGGCTGTATTCCGAGTATACGCAGGGAGATCCATCTCGAACTCCCGATTGTTCATCTTTGACTATGGCTTGTTGATTTCTCCACCTGACAGTGATAAAACTATACAGTACGTATTATCTCCCTTTGGCCTCTGCAATAGAGCTGAACATGTGTCAAATAAAATCGTTGTGTGTATCCAGTGCTTTTGAGCAGGGATGTATTCATTTGTATAGGTAATTCTGATAGGCTATCTGCTACTAAGTTCACTATGTTGACACACCGCATGTTGCGTCATAACTCTATCTGCAGTTTAACAACTTCGAGTGCAATTAACATGGTACGTATCTTCATGAGTTGATGCATGCTTGCATAGTTTTGCTATGAATTTTATACCACGAGCATGGTTGGGGTGAACTTGTTGCTTTGATCCTGTTTGTGAAATTACTTGTGTTTCCAACCATGTTGTTATTGTACGAATTAAACTATACAATTTTATCTGATCATCACTGGTCTCAAGCGAGCGGGTCTGGTGCCCAGTATTTATCTATTTGCTGGATGGAATGTTCTTACTCCAATATTGTGTGAAAAGGGGTTAGATCATTAGACAGATTGCTTCTGTTGGGCTTATGAGGAAATGTATAGGGTTATCGATCAGTTTCTTTAAGGCCCCTCGATCGATCCGCAGTGCTTTTAATAACTAATGATTAAATAAGTTGCTTATTATATATATATATTCCATAACATAACTTTCAGTAAACTGTGACAATACATTTATTGCCAGCTTGTAATGCTAGCTTGGTTCAAACCTCTTACCAATGCATGCAAATGTATACATATACGTACGTACTAGCAAGCAGAGCTTGACATGCGACATGTACTATTAGCTAGTATAGACCCTAGCTAACAATACTTTATTATTGGGCGAGCGAGCGATGTTGATCGTGTAGTACTACACGTAAATTATTAATGTGATGTGCGTAGTTTGATCATGAGCTCGATCTCTCTCTACATCACTTCAATTTGGGAGTTTTGAGGGCACCCAAGTCCGCCATAGTAGATGTAAGTGCCCCAGCTGGTGGTACTGGAGGAACCAGTCATGACGTTATAGCAATTGGGTAGCGGGGCTATCAAGCCCACACCATTTGGTGGTTTGAGATGGTTGGAGGAATCAACAACTTGGATTGCTCTGCTGTAGGTGGCCTTGCCGAACCCTTCCTCAGGGAAATGTCCACTGCCCATGGGTGTGGTAATTTGAGGAGAATACACCTCCCCACCCTATTCCACAGTATCGGCAACACCTGTCTGCAGGCGGGTGAAGATGGATGATGGCCAGTAGCCCACATAATTGCCTTGCAGTTGCAACCACCAGTTGCCCCCCGCTGGGTCCTGCAAATTGTATTCATTCATTCATCATTTACTAGAGGAAAGACAAGATCAGCGGCTAGATGACACAGATTCTCCATGCCTATTCTTGAAGAATTTGATTTTGTGTATATGCTTTGAATGTTAAAGAGTTTAATTTTTGTTTACGTTTTACCTTCCAAACTAAATAATCATACTCATATTGCGTGCCACCATAGATGGAGACAGGGGATATGCTGCCACCGATGACGAACTGCGGGTTTGTCTGGATGAACCCTGAGCACGCTAGATTGTAACATCCCGTTGTGTTATATGCATCACGCTACAATATATATTTCATTAGTACCTTTATGCCATCAATTAATTCCCCACCGTAATAGAACAGGGACGAAATATTAATTGTTACTAATAGTAAAGGAATATACATATATGTGTTATGTTCATATATCTTACAGTCCAATAGATGAAGAGCCTAGTTTTATCATCCCCGTACATAGCTGGGTACACCTGAAACATTAATATGGATAGCTCAGAGACATCACCGTAAGAGAATGCACAATCATTGCAAAATTAATGCTTAGGACTCGTACAACAAACTATGATGTTATTAGTAGATATATATCCATAAGACGGCCACTTTATCAAGATTACGTAGTTACATTAATTGTGGCATCCTTATATATATAAATTGAACATGGAATCCGTAGAAAATTATCTTCGATGCTATCTGTAGATAACATGGATATCAGGGCATGCACCAAGACAAGAGCTTGCATGAATGGATCGAGAACCTAGTGTAGTATATGTACCATGAATGAAAACTGCATGTCACCAAGACAAGAGCTTGCATGAATGGATCGAGAACCTAGTGTAGTATATGTACCATGAATGAAAACTGCAAGACATGCAGCTAGGATTTAATAGAACTACTAGAGCGAGTATAATATATAAGTGACATAAGCAGGCTTCAAAAATTACCACATCATATTTATACTTATGTGAAGGAGAGATGAGAGGAGAGAGAAGAAAAGAGAGCTACAATGCTACAATCAGTTGTAGCACAAACTTCAAGTTAGATATTATGTGTGTATAAGAGGTGAGTCATATATTAAGATGTAGTGTATGTTTATGTGTAACTATTGTAATAGTTGGCTCTATGTTAGCTCTTGATGGCATGGAAAGATTTTGAAGGTAACTAGCTCTTGTATCGATCTTGCTCTTTAGGTGTCGCGTACCTGCCATCCTGCTTCAATGGTATTAAGGTCCTTGTTTTCATAGGAGCCTGCTGTGATCCATAGCTGGGACAAGCTGAAATCACCGGATGTCACAATCGTTGGTTGCCACACATTGATGGTCACTTTGGTTCCATAGTAGTTGGCATCCCTAGTTGCATATGCTACACCATACTGCTCAATGGAATATTAAATAAGAAAATTTATTTTGATAATAATAATAATAATAATAACAATAACAACAACAACAATAATAATCATCCAAAATCGAGGAAGACAAGTTAATTGTAATATGAGCTGAGGGTGGTACTATACGTGGTGGCCGTCTGTGACACCACCCAAGTGAGAATGAGGGTGAGGGCTCCCGCCGTGCGTCTTCTTGCCAAACGTTGTAACAGAGGTGGCCCTCATGACATCCTCCTCCTTGGTCCTACGGATCGGTATAGTGTTGTCAGAGCACTTTTCGCCATTCTGATTCCATGTTTGAGTGAATGGACGTGTTGCTTCTCCATATAGGCCACTTGGCTGGATAGAAGGTCGCATCTGAAACCGCCACATATACATTATTTGTTCATAAAGATATCATGCATGTATTATATTATTCGTACATGAAGATATCATGCATGCAATATATTGATGGTGTAGAGTGGAATTATATATGAAGTTAATTCACCTGGATTGTATGGTCCTTGAGAAGAGGATGGTCGAATGCAGGTTGATTGGAGATGTGCACACAGTCTATGATATCTCCATCTAGGCTCTGTATGCCAGTTAATTTATGATCATATATGTAATAAGTAGTATATAATTAGCTAGTTTGCATGCAACTAGATGTGAAATGCGAAAGGTACGTACCTGAAAGGTTGCGAGGGGAGGCTTGTTGAGGCGCTTGAGGAGGCTCCGCACCTGCCGCCGCCGCAAAGAAGTAGACGAAGTAGCTTCCGATGGCGAGAAGAGAGCCACCAGGAGGAGGAGCGCCACCACCAACCACACCTTCGCTGCTGCCATTGCAAGCTAAGCTAGCTGCTGCTTAAAGCTAAGCTTCTTCGGCTCTCTGCAGTGCTTGCTTCTTTTCCATCTCAGATATATGCATGGCCCTTTTATAGGCCATGGGATATCGAGCGTACGTACAGGTACACTACAGGGTACAGTACATGCATGTTCACAATGCAAACATACGTAGCTAGCTAGCCAAAACGTACAAACTACTAGTAACTTGTTTACATAGAACTACGACCCATGCATGCACCGCATGACGCACGCGCGTGCAAAAATTAAGTCCATGTATGGACTAGCTTATTATTAGCTTAATTGTCTCCATCTAATAACAAACTTCGTCTAGTTTGCATATCCATATTCCATCACAACTGGAATTCTATTTGATTTGCACCTTAATTAATTTCGACAAGTAGTAATTGACCATGCATATCATATACGTATATAGATCAATCCCGTCCACTAGCTAAGATATGATTAGCAGAGTGTCAGCAGGCCATTACTATACATAGATTAATTAATTAATGTGCTAGCTAGCTAGTGTTTGTGGAGTAAGGACTAAGAGCAAGTTTAATAGTATAGTCAACTGCTAACTTCAAATTATCTGTAATCAACTTAATAGCTAATTTATACAATAGTTACCTATAAATATATACTGTATAATTAATAACTGGTTCCACTTGTCGTACACACATACACCTTGAAGCCTGTGCTGTAGCTGGCTACAAATCTATAGCTCGCTGCCCTTCTCTCTCTTTTTTTATCTCCTCGAAATATGTTTATAGCTGGCTTATAGCCTGCTACTATACCTGCTCTAAGGAGTTCCCAACATAAATAATCCAGGGACCCCTCATCTGTTAGAGTAGGTACAATAGCAGACTATTAGCCAGCTGTAAACATATTTTAATGAGATAAAAAATGAGAGAGAAGAGCAGCGGGCTACAGATCTGTAGCCAGCTGCAGCACGGACTTTAAGACGCGATATGTGTATGATAGGTGGGAAGCAACCATTGTATGAATTGGCTATTAGATTAGTTATAGATGAATTGGAGCCAGTAGTGAGTTATACAATTAAACTTGCTCTTAGCAGTTTATCTAGCACAGGTGGTTAGGTTCAAATTGCCATCTGCAGCATGTGTGAAGATAGCAGACACTGGTGGAGAAAGAGTTTGTAGTCCCGATTGGTAACCCTCTGTAGTCCCGGTTTTTCAACCGGGACTACGAATCTGGGACTAAAGATGTCCATCTTTAGTCCCGGTTGAAATAACCGGGACTAAAGATGTATCTTTAGTCCCGGTTCGTAACACCAACCAGGACTAAAGATTTAGTCCCGGTTGATGTAACTAACCGGGACTAAAGTTTTTTTTCTTTTTTTTCTTTTCTCATGTTCAATCTCTCCAAATCATTATAAAAATAACAAATAACAAATCACACCACAAATCACAAATAACATATAGCACGAATCACAGATACACGAACCATAGATAGTTCACATATCACATATCTCCTAATATCATTCACAAATCACAGATCGCATCACAAATCACAGATCGAACAAATCACACAGATCGCACAAATTACAGTCATCCACATCACATTAAGAAGGAAAAAAGAAAAAAAACAAAAAATTCCATGCCGGGCGGCCCGAGGCGCTGCCTGCCGCCGCCGAGGCGGCCCTCCGCAACTGCCGCGGGGCGGCCCTCCACAACTCCGCTGCCAGCCACCGCGGGGCGGCCCTCCTCGCCTCCGCCGCCTGCCCTCCAGACGGGCAGCCGCCGCCGCCGGGCCCTCCGCGCGGGGCAGCCGCCGCCGGGCCCTCCGCGCGAGGCAGCCGCCGCTGCCGGCCGCCAGCGCCTCCACCACCTGCCTCCGCGCCGACCGGCGCTTGCCGCCGCCGGCCCTCCGCGCCGGCCGCCGGCCGCCGCCGCCGCCAGGAAGACAGGGGAGAGAGGAAGGGGAGGAGGAGAAGGAGGAAGAGGAGAAGGAGTGAGGAGGAGAATGAGTGGAGGGGAAGAAAAGCTAAGGATAAGACTGAGGAGGAGGGTCAGACAATGGACACGCGAAGAGATAAACATCGCGCGTGGCTTGGGGTGATTTTTAGTCCCGGTTGGTATAAACAACCGGGACTAAAGATCCATCTTTAGTCCCGGTTGTTTATACCAACCGGGACTAAAAATAATTGGGGCCTGACACGACCTGACAACCTCTTCAACCGGGAGTAAAAATGATCTGTTACCAACCGGGACTAAAGATCAAAAAATACCTCTCAGCTTTTAAACCGGGACTAAAGATGCTTTTAGTCCCGGTTTTTATTGGAACCGGGACTATTATAAAATTAGGCCGACCGACCAAAGATGGTTTCTCCACCAGTGAGAGGGTCTCGCACTAGCTTACGTTACTAATTAATGCCTCTCGCCTCTTTCACATATGCCAGTACTGGTACCTTTGACACATATGCCACTGGTACCACCCATAGTGTGTCATCTCACTTATCCAAGTTGTAATTATTTTCAAGACGATATATACAAGTAGTACGATCGATCATCATTTTGAACTACACAAACCCCAAACAAAAAACATATCCTCCTTACTACTACTACTGAATTATACTACATTGTCAGATTTAATCGAGGTCTATTTTGTAAACATAAGTTTTTCCACCGATAATTCCAAGCATGTGACATTCTCCTTGATGTATACATGGTCATTACTACAAATATTATTTTTTTCAAACACCCCCTTTAATTTTGTAGGCGGATGTACTAAAAGACTATCCGCCTGCAAAAAAAAAGGTTTAGAGGCACCAATAAAGACCCGTTTACAAAAACAGGCGTATTTTATCAGGCGGGTTTCTTAAGAGGCCCGCCTACGATGTTCGATGTTCGAAAGGAGTAACCGTATATTTTCCATCGCACACCACTAAATACTTATCCTCACCTCTCTCCCACTTCGACTCCTCTCTCCCTCGATCTCCCACTCTTGGCCAGCCTTTTTGCCTCTCCGAATGACGATAACGGGCTTCAAGAGCAGCGGCAGCCACAGCAACAATGGAAAGTTCGACGGTGCAGCAGGCTCCGAGAGCAACGGCGACTACAGCAGTGGCGGAAGGGGCATTGAGCCACCGCCGACCTCATGGACGGTGGATCTGACTGTGGAGACAACTCCGGCGACAATGGATCCGGCGGCTTCAGGCAACGACGTTGCGGGGACCGTCGGCTCCACAACCACCTTCCTCAGGAGTGGTGAACCGTCATCGCCGGCCTCCGCTATTGATGATAGATCCGACGGCGAGGAGATCCAGGGCGGTGGATTCGGTGGCTTCTGGTGGGTGGCGGGGCTGGGAGGCAACGATGGACTACAGCGGTGACTTCAGGAGCGGCGGCGATGATTTTTTTTTTGTTGGGAATGGTGCTAGCTAGGGTTTCCAGATTATTTATGTTTGAATTTTTATTTTTTTCGCTATTTTTATTAGACAGGTGGTATAACATGCCCACGTGTAAAATTCCTATTTTTGCATGCGGTTGTTCTTCCCATTTGAAACAAAATACCGATTTTCATATACATATGTGGTTGCTCTAGTAGTGACACATGCATGCATGCATGTTCAATTATGTGGGCGCCAACTTATCCGAAAGCCCGCAGCGAGCCAATTTCATTCACAAACGTAGTGGCGAACCAGAAAAAACATTACTCGGGATCCTATAAGTACTATCTAATTTTTAACTGATATAAATTAGTTAGAATTAGATAATCTACTTAGGGTCCTAAGACCCTGCGAAGAACAACACAGCAACGCCACTGCACAAACGTGTAGCCAAAACGTACAAACTGTAGTAATTAACTTGTTTACAGAGAACACTTACAGGTGCAAAAATGAATGAAGTCCATGCATGGATGTCACGCCCAGAAATTTACGAACCAGAATTTCTAAGCTGAATGTGTATTAAACCCCTGTCTAGGACCAGCCAGGGTACACAAACGACAATTGTTGACATACAGATCCACGTCTTATAAAAATATAAAAGATTACAAATGCAGCGGAAAAGATAAAACGAGTTAGACTTGGAAACTTGACTTCTGCAGCGGGGCGACTCCACTCCACAGGCAATCCTTGACGGCAGCGACGAAACCAACTTCGACAAGACAGCTCCCACTAGAAAGATCTTCAGCTCTGGTGTGGGGGAAAGAGAGCAAGACTGAGTACTACCCACTGTACTTAGCAAGTCATACCGGAAGAGGAGGTATGATGCAGGATATATCCAAAGGAGGCTAAAGGCTCATTTGCATAAAGCTAGCATTTAAAAGCAGTAGTTGAAAGCAGAAAAACAGCTGTAGTGATTTATCAATATTAACCAATCACTGTCCAACGCTACACCACGTTGCAACAGGCCCAAACCCCTCCTGAACTAACCAGTTCCAATAGCTAACTAGGGGTGAGACTAATCACGGTGAATCTGGTCGACCGCCCATAACCGCGGGCACGGCTATTCGAATAGTTTTACTCTGATCAGAGGTGTACAACTGTACCCACAAGACACAGCCCCACGACACGTTCCCGTGCGTCGACATGCCACCACGACATACCGGAAAGAGGCCGTGACAGGACCCTTCGCATAACCCCCTCTAACCGATCGCACCACACCTTAGGGTTCGCCCCCGTCCCCAGCAGGCAACGGGCAGCCCCCCCTTTCGTGCCGCAGTGAATCCGGAAGCCGATCAACCGGACACCCCGGCCGACCCAACTCCATCACGCCCACCCTCGCCTGGGTACGTCGGCTGAGAAAAGCTACACTACAAGCCCAGTCGTTACCCACGCTGGCTTGTGGTAAGCACGATAAATTCTTCCAGGGTTTCCCGCGAACCGGTCCTTAATCGCCATGGGCACAACTAGCAAAACCATGCACCCACCGCCCACCGTGTAGTGTATTTTAATAAGCCAACACCATTACGGTGGTACTAATCCAAAACTATTGCCAATGATCAAAGTCTATGCTTTAATGAGATTCCCTTTTTGTGTACTAGTAGAACTAAGCATGGCTAAGCATTTCCTAAACCAACATCTAATCATTTTGATACCCAAGTTATCAATGGCATAAGGTAAACAATGTATGGCTGAGTAATAGGACCCATCCCACATGACATTATAAAAGAGTGCAACATTTGATAGAAATGCAGGGTGTTTGTAAATTGGGTACAATATGATCAAATGTAAAGCATGACTTGCCTTGCTCTCGCACTGATGAGACCACAGCAACTTCTTCGAGAAACTGTGGATCGACGAAACGGCCGAAATCTACGCGACAAACAAAGCACACAAGCAAAACAGGCTATAAGACTACTGAAACAGGAAACAAAACCATTTGTAATGGATTCTATGCATTTTTATGAATTTACTGAGACTTGAATGGACTTAATCGGAGCTCGGATGAATTAGTTATGATTTTTAGAAGATTCTCTGTGTTTTTACTATTAAAGAAAAGCTTTAATGTATTTACTGCGCAATATTGCCCCAGGGCTGACGTCAGCAAGGGGGGCGGCGCCGACATGCGGGACCCACGGGTCAGTGACTCAAGGGGGAAGGGAGGTGGCGCCGGCTGGTGGGCCCCACCGGGCAGCGGCTGCAAGGGAGGGGAGGTGGCGCCTGGCTCGGCTCGGCTCCAAGCCGGCTGGCCATGGAGGGGCGGCGACATGCGCGAAGCTGGCGGCGGCAAGCGGCCATCGACGGCGGCGACCGGCGAGAAGACGACGGAGGCCGGCGGCGCGACAGCGAAGCGCCGGACGGCGATGGCGGCGCGGCTCGGCGCTAGACGGGGGAGGAAGGGGTAAATCGGGGGAGGGGGTTCTCACCGAGGGGTTCGGCCGGCCGGAGGAAGGCGACGACGAACGGTGACGATGAGCGACCGAGAGACGGCGGCGAGGGGCGGACGAGCTCCGGAACCACCTAGGGAACACAATGGGAGGGATTAGAGGGAGAAGGGTGGTCCACGGCGAGCGGAAAACATGGCCGAAGGCGGCGGCAATGGTGGAACCTCAACGGAGCGCAGGGAGAAGCGGGCTCCGGCGGTGGAACTCGACGGAGGGGAGGTGGACGAGGTGGACCTCGGCCGTGCGAACCCGACGGTGGCGGTGGCACGGTGCAGCGGCGGCCCTAGCGGCGGCTAGAGGCGGCCGGAGTAGTGGAAGAGTCGGCGGCGGGTGGGTGCACGGTGCGGGAGCGGTGGAGAGCTCGGGAGAGGCCGGCGAGTGAGGAAAACAAGAGAGGGGGTTGCGGGGAAGCTTTATAGGGGCTCGGGTGGGGCGGACACGGCCGGGAAACCCCCCCGATTTGGCCGGCGACGTGGGGGAGTGGGGAGAGAGAGTTGGGGGGATTTAAATCGAATCCCGCCCTTTGTGGGCGCGCGGCGCGGGCGGGAAGGCGAGGGCGGTGTCGCGGCGACGTGGGCGCGGGAAAGGCGGGCGGCGGAGTAGGCGCGGAGAAACAGGGAAAGCGGCGGCGTGGGCGGCGGTTGCCGCCGGAGGAAGGGGACGACCCCGACAGGTGGGGCCCACCTGTCGGCGTCCCGGGGAGAGAGGGAAGGGCGGCTTGGGCCGGCCCACAAGGAGGAGGGCGCGCGCGGCGGCGGGGTGGACTGGGCCGATGGCCCAAGAAGAGGAAAAGGCGGGAAAAGAAAAAGAAAAGGAGGAAAAGATTTTCCCTGGGATTTAAAGATTGCATGTGCTCAATTTTAATTGGTTAAAATTATTTCGAGAGCTCTAAAAATTCCACTAAAAATCTCGTTAATGTATTGGAGCATGGGGAACTCTAGAAAAATTCCACCATGCCGAATTTGATTATTAAATGCATTTATTAATTAAGGATTCAACTCTAGGTTAATTCAACAATTTCTTTATACGATTTATTTAACAAATTTTAAAGCTGGAAAGGGGAACTTCAGGGCGTGACAATGGACTAGCTAGTCAGTCCCGATCTAAACTTCATTCGTCTAGTTAGCATCACAACCACTATTGCAAGCCCTGGAATCTTTATCGGTGCAGTCGATTTCGACGGATTTCGTGGGAATGATCTATTTGCACCAATTTCACAAGTAATTGACCATGCATATCAATCTCGTCAGCTAAGATTGATTAGCAGTGTGTTAGGCCAATAGATAGATATTGTGCTAGCTAGTGGAGTACAAACCACTAAGGAGTTCCCAACACGCACTTCTATGAATTAAAATTGTTTGTACCGGCCGGCAACCCTTCTCCATTAATTAGATAGGGCATCACTTCTACAAGTTTTTTCTTTTTTTTTGCGGGGATCACTTCTACAAGTTGTAATTATATGTTTTGAAAACACAAGTACTACGATCACGACTTTGAAATACACAAACACAAAAAAAAATTATATCAAATACATATATTAGGTACCACAAGAGGTATCTCGATCTCTATGACACTAGATTCACCGAGAAAGGATAACTTGCTGAGAACAATGGATAACTAGCTTAATGTCTAATCAAGGTTAGATGTGATCAAGTGATGGGGAGAGGGGGCACCGAAACCTTAAGGAGTTCATCTTGATCCCCGAACGACTGTAGAAACACAATCCGAGACTAATATACACAAAAGGCCCGGAAGCCAAGAGCACGAATTAGGGAATCCCAGATGGATCTTTTCACAAGTCCACGAAGAAAATGAAAGAACAAGGGTGTGCAGGCATTCGGCAGCTCACCTATAAAGTCATACATATTTTTAACTCATCATATGATTCAAATGCTTTGCACAGTAGCATGCATGTGATATTTATATTAGGAACAACACTACTATATGGGTATGAACTGAAGTGACCACGTTGAGAGGTAAAAGGCCAATTAATGAAGCATTCAAGAAGTGTCCTTTCAGTTCTTGGGCATCTTCTCGCCTTTTGCGCAGTCTTCAGTAATTGGATCATAATTCCTTACTGGCAAGTCCAAGTGATGCTCCGTTTATTGCGTTGGAAAATAAAACTTGATAAGCTTTTCAACCATGTATAATATGCACCCGAGAACGTGGTGGATTGGTACATACTTGCACTTGAATTTGAGGCTCTTGAAGTGTAACCTCGAGTCTTGCATGTGTGACTCTTCTCATCTTGGACAACAGTTTTGGTGCTCTTCATGTAACCCTCCGTGTCCTCCATGTAACCCAGTGGAGTAGCCTCATGTGTATACCTGAGTAAGAGTAGAGTACACGACTTGGGCAGTATATAATTTTCATCAATATTGAAATTAATGAGATTTAGAGAGGAAATTCACTTCTTGTTGGAGTTTCTTAGGATGACTGCGCATAACTGGTCAGAATCAATTTGGTTACATGCGATTTATCCTACACTTTTCTTTTCATGTGTAAACCAAGCTGGACTTGATATAACCTGTGGCATAACTGGCTTAACTGGTGCATCCGGTGTAACCAAGGGCCGCGGATTACATATGGCTGAGATGTCCTCATCATTATCCTTGCATTGCCTAAAGAGTACTCCCTCTATCCTATAATATAAGACGCGGTTAAAGTTAGCACGGTCTCAAAAACTAATCTTTAGCTTATATTTTTTTATATATTATAAGGTTTGTAACAACAAAATTATAATCATATGAAAGTAAATTTAAATCTCAATCTAATAATGTAACTTTTAACAAATAAAATTCATTTCATATTATACTAAGTGTTAGTCAAATATTTTAAATGTTAAACCTTGAAATGTGTGCCCGTCTTATATTATGAGATGGAAGGAGTACTACTGAAATATTTAATTGAGGTCTATTGGGTAAAGAAAAGTTTGTCCACCAATAATTCGAAGCGTGTAACATTCTTCTTGATGGTATCACTATTAGTACTTAATTAAGCACTGAAAGCTTTGACTTTCCCGGATGAACCTATTGATTATGTCTCAGAATCTTTAACAAACACAGGTTTCATATTCTCAAATCTAGCTAGTGCTCTGATGTGTTAGGTGAAGTTAAAATTCAGGATAACTAGGTGATACTCCGTGCTTTGTTGTATAGCGTACGGATGAATATACATTAAACATTATAGAAATGATAAATGTTGAAATATTGTAAAAATAATATGAGAAAGATGATTAACATATGTGTATGTTTTCTCTATAATATTATATTCTATATGATTATTCATCTTTGTATGAGATTTAAAATGCTTAGAATAATAATTGTTAGTGGGTGATGATGCGATATACTCGTATGTTAAGTTTTAGCTTATAATAATTGCTAATGAGTATCAGCTATATAGAATATATAGATGTGGTGCTCTGATCAAGTTTCGTTTTTTTTTCTCAATCTCAGGTTTTAATTTCCCATTAGAGGCGTGTCCTCGGCGGTGACTATCCCTCCCTCCACGAGCGGCCTACCGGCGACCTCATCCACGTCGTCTTCACCTCCCCAGTTCCAATTTCCAAATTGTAAATTAATGAAAAGGCGGACATGCATATGGAAGTATGGATTCAGTCTTGTGTGGCCTATCATGTTTAGTAATAAAAATCCAGTCACAGCAGTAAATGGAAGGAAACATGGTTTTTTATCGTCACATTAGGTTAATTTGATCCAGAATTTTGTGCAAATAAAGTCCTGACCATGAGCAACTGATTTAGTTTTCATGTTTTGAGCAAGTGAGAGTTATACTTCGATTTCTTCAGATATTTCAATATATTGTGTAAAAAAATTGAAGTTCCCTCTTGCTAAAAAATAAAACTATGATACGATGGCCATATGTTCCTTTTATTCTAATATTGAATGTAATGAGATCAACTGGTGTGTTTAATTTTCATTTTATCCATGAGATACTCAGCTCTTAATGCTATAATATTCTGGAAATATATTTAGTGTAACGTGATCATGCATCTATTGTACTATGCACTTGATAATTTTAAGGGTTAATTGGATCCATACCATCATAAATTTACTAGTTTTGAAAAATACCATTACTACTCATCTATTTATAACTTTACCACTACAACTTTTTTAAAATTGGATACATACCATCCTTTACACTTGACGCATGTTTTGAATCATTTTTTTGTATTCTGTATTTCTGCATGGACTAAAATACCCATACCAATCCTCTTTCAACCATAGCCCCAAATACCCACAAATCCCCCAATCCCAGCAACCCCTCGACAAGTATGGCGGAGCGCCGAGCAGCAACGCCGATGACAGGGTGCGACCGCGGGGACGGCAGGTCCGACGGTGACGCATGGCCCGGCGGCGGCAGGGCCGTGTCGTGGTGATCTACGGTGGGTCCACGCGCAGCCTTGGAGGCAGTGACAAGCTCAGCGGTGAGCAGACGGAAACGACGAGCGACAGTGAAACAGGTGGGCGTCGGCGACATCAAGCGAGGAACACGCTCAGGGACCCAATCCTGCCCACGCTCTGCTGCTAGATTCCGTTCGTCGTCCAACTGAACCAGGTATTGGGCCCGCTCCCGAGCGAACTCGCCAACTGCCAGTTCCTCAACTCGCTCATGCTCTCCGGGAAGTCCTTCTTCGACCAGGACTTTGAGTCCCTCTGCGCCCACACAGGGCCGAGCGCGGCGGGGTTGCACGCCAGCCAGTCCCTAATTAAGAAGGCCACCGTCGTCACTGGCAGTGGCGAGGAGGGAGGAGGGGGGCGGAAGGGTCCGTGCCCATCCATAGCTCGGCGTAGGGGCGCGTCGGATCGTGGTCATCGGTGGCGGCAACATCGTCGAAGAGGCGCGTGACGAGGAAGGCCTCCCCGCATCGACCCTATTGGGAGGGAGGAGGGCGGCGAACCCTAGCAGTGCGGGATTTGCGCTCGGTGCGGCAGGAGTGGTGACGACACCGTTGGAGGCGGCGGCGCCGCGGAGGGGGATGTGGGCGCAGACGGCTGTCGTGTGCGGCGGCGAGGATGGAAAGAAGAAAGAAGGAAGAAGATGGAAAAATGGAGGAGTTGATGGAAAACGGTTCTAAATTTGTAAAATTTTAATGGCATGACTAGGAATAGGCGAATTGTAATGGTGTTTTTCTGAATAAGTAAATTTGCAATTGCATAATCTAATTAACCCAATTTAGAAAATGATGTTATGGGGGAGGAAAGTAAAAGGAAGATGGGAGAAAGAGGAGATCGAGGGGGGTGATAAAAGAATTTAAGTGTGGTTGACATGCGGGCTAGGGGCATAGCTCTGAATTGTTTTCTAGCTAGGGGGTTTGAACTGTAATTTTTTTTCCTCAAAAGTATATATAGTATGAAACGAATAAGACAATGACCAACATACAAATTGTTTAGCACTCCTTCTGTCTCAAAATATAAAATATTTTAGATGAATGTGACATATCCTAATACTATATTTTAGATAAATATGACATATCCTAACACTATATAAGATATTACTGAAGAATCAGTTACAAGTGAAACTGTCAAAGTGTTCTTTTGCTTAGCCTAGCTTGGCTTATCTTGGTCACATTATTAGTGCTGAAGGGGTTCCAACTTATCTTGAGAAGATACAAGTTGTTAAAGAATGGCCAACTCATGTTTAAGTGAAAGAAGTTCGAAGTTTCTTGGGTTTGGTGGGTTATTACCGCAAATTTGTGCGTCATTTTAGTATTATCAGTAAACCTCTGACAACTCTGCTCAAAAAGGGCTAACAGTTTGTTTGGTCTGTTACTCATTAGGATGCTTTTGCAACACTAAAAGACGCTTTGATCTCTGTTCCTATTTTGGCAATGCCAAATTTTCAGAAACCGTTTGTGGTTGAGACAGACGCCTCTGATCAGGGAATTGGCGCTGTTTTGATGCAACATCATCATCCTTTAGCTTTTCTGAGCAAAGCTTTGAGGCCTAGAATGCAATCTCTGTTTACCTATGTGAAGGAAAGTTTAGCAATTATTCTGGTAGTGGAACACTGGCGCTCCTATCTCAGCATGATGAATTTGTGATTAGATCATATCATAGAAGTCTGTCTTTCTTGGAGAATCTAAGTTTGTCTACTTCTTGGCAACAAAAGGCATTGACCAAATTGTTGGAATTGTGTTATCGCATTGTTTATAAACGGGGTCTGGAAAATGGTGCAGCTGACGCTTTGTGTCGCTGAGTTCCTTGTGCTTTGTCGGTTTGTTTCCCTGCTTGGTTATAGGATGTACTCCAGGGTTATCCTGCGGATGCTAAAACACAAAAGATTTTTGACTTCCTTTGAGCCTAGTCATTCTCCTGTCACGCATTATGAATTGCAAGATGGAATTCTGTATTTCAAGAGCCGAGTTTGGGTGGGAAACAATACAGCGTTACAACGGCGTATTCTAGCCAATTTACATGCTTCTATTTTGGGTGGACACTCCAGAATTCAGGTCACTTATCAACGAGTGAAGGATGCAGATCGTCTGACGTTAGGCGCACAACGTCAGAGGGACGTCCAGCATCGATCCATCGTCCGATTGGCATCTCACGGTGCTGCTGCTTCCTTCGTTCCGCATCGCACGAGCGCAGCCAGGACAGCCCATTCAGCCCATTTACGAGCAACCGCGGAGGGACAAAAACGAACGAGACTGCTCGTCATTCGTCAATTTGCCATTGCACAAAAAAAAAAGAAAAGAAAAAGCAATCCCCGGCATGGCTGCCCGCCGCTCCGCTGCGGCTCGCCGCCTTCCTCGACGCGAGCGTGAGAGGAGCGGACTGCCGAGGAAGACTGCTTTGACGTCGCCCTCCTCTCCATCCCTCGGCCCCATGGCCTCCCCCACGTGAGAGCTTCCAGGCGTTGCCGTCCTCGACAACGACGGCTTCCACGGCGGCGGCGGCGGCGGTCACACGAGCGCAACGAATAAGGCGGTCAAACGGGCTCGCGGTCGGCCCATGCCAGTGAAAATTGCCCACAAACATCCTCATTGCCAGTCGCCGCCGTTCGTTGCTCTGTTTCTGGAGGGAAAAAAGGGCGCCATTATACTCGGACGGAGGGAAAAAAGGACCATTCGGCTGCTGTTCTTACAGCGATGAAGATGGTGAACGAGCAACAAGAAGCTTTTCTCCACTTGATCGTAAGTCTGCACTAGTTACCTATCTTCTTCTATATCCTTCATGAATAGCTTCTTAGAATTCATCAAACTCCCCTTATTAGGTTGCCCCCCTTGCCATCAATGAAACATCAGACTGAAGATACAAATCAAGTTCTGCCATCTAACTTGTTAGATGGAAGGAGATAGGTTTGTAATACATCTCCATGCTCGTGTATTCTTTTTCTTTTTGTCATATGTATGCACTAGTCTCATTTTTTTTATAGAGAAATGCTAGTACCATGTTCTGTACCTCACATTGGAATGGAATTCAAAAGTCCAGATGAGGCTTGGATATTTTGGCATCATTATGGAGGTCAAAAAGGCTTTGAGGTCAGGAAAAGGTACACAAACAAAAGACAATCTGATGATAAAGTTACATCATTTAGATATGTTTGTAGAAATGAGGGTCATCGAGGACAAGACAAGAGGGATCATCTAACAAAGTGTCCCCGAGCTGAAACCCGCACTGATTGTCAAGTCCGCATGGGTGTAGTATTGGACAAAAAGACGGAAAAGTATAAAGTGACTGACCTGGTTTTGGAACACAATCACTCCTTGCACTTGCCTGAAACCTTGCACTTGATGGTTTCACAAAGGAAAATTTCAGATTTACAAGCTTTTGAAATTGAAACAGCTGATGATGCAGGAATTGGGCCAAAGGCAGCACATGAGTTGGCTAGTCGCCAAGTCGGTGGATCACATAGTCTTTTAGCTATAGCCTTCGTGATCGCAAGAATTATTCGCGAAGCAAGCGGCAAAGAAAGATGGCATATGGTCAGGCAGGTAGCATGCTTATGTATTTCCAAGACAAAATTGCTGAGAACCCATCATTCCAATATGCATTGCAAATGGACAGTGAAGAACAGATAGCAAATATTTTCTGGGCTGATGCTAAGATGATAAGTGACTATGCATATTTTGGGGATGTTGTTAGTTTTGATACTAGTTTTGGAACAAACAATGAGAGCAGGCCTTTTGGTGTCTTTGTTGGATTCAATCATTTTAGAGAAACAGTAGTTTTTGGTGCTGCTCTCATGTATGATGAAACATTCGACTCCTTCAAGTGGCTCTTTGAGACTTTTCTAAAAGCACATAATGGGAAGCATCCCAAAACAATATATACAGATCAAGATATAGCAATGGGAAAGGCCATTGAGGAAGTATTTCCTGAAGCATGGCATGGATTGTGCACCTTCCATATTTCACAAAATGCTGCAAAACATCTATCGCAAGGGAATATTGGAGAATCAAGTATTCTTTCAGATTTTAGTGCATGCATGTATGAGTATGAGGATGTGACAAAATTTGAATATGAATTTAACATCATGAGGGAAAAGGTGAGCAAGCAAACTTGGCTAGATAGTATATACAAATTGAAAGAAAAATGGGCTGAATCTTATATGAGGAATGTTTTCACATTAGGAATGAGAAGTACACAATTGAGTGAGAGTTTCAACAATGACCTGAAAATTCATTTCAAATCTGATTTTGATATTATTCATTTTTTCAAGCATTTTGAAAGAGTGGTGCAAGGAAAAAGAAATACGGAACTAGCTTCCGAATTTGATTCAAGGAAAAAATTGCCTAGAATCAAAATGAGGACACCTATGCTGCTGCAAGCTAGCAAGGTGTACACCCCTATTATATTTGAAGCTTTTCAAGGTGAATATGAGAGATCAATGGCAGCATGCACTAAAGCATTGGATGGCGATAATGAATTTCTAGTATCAATTGGGAGTTTTGAGGGAGATATAACATTTGAGGAGGAGTACAGAGTTTTTGGTGATTCTTCAGAGCAGACATCTATTTGCAGCTGTGGGCAATTTAATAGGATTGGAATATTGTGTGGGCATGCTCTAAAGGTTCTTGATTTGATGAACATCAAGTCACTTCCAGCACAATATATATTAAACTGATGGACACGGGAAGCAAGGAGTGGAATAGTAACGGACAGCAAGGGAATAAATATAATTGAGAACCCAATGATGGAAGCTTCCCTCCGCTACAAATTTCTATCCCACAGGTTTCTCACTTTGGACCAACAAGCTGCTAGCTATCCTGAGTGCACATTGTTAGTAAATAATACACTTGACATTCTTAGCAAGCAAATTGAAGAGCACCTCAGTGGATGTGCTAGTACTTCAGATCAAAGTGCAACCCACACGGAGGTTATGCCCCCAAATAACTTGTTGAGTAATGCACGCCTAAAGAAAAAGGAGGTTCGTGTTAGAAGTTCAAAGCGAAAAAGAAATTGGCTTGATAAAAAACGAGACACTACACAAAAACGACAAAGTAAAAAGGGAAAAAGTCCGAAGGTATGTTCTAAAAAGATTTGGCAATACCATGTTACTATTCAGTCATGTGTTCACTTCATCCTTTTACATTATTTTGTTCTAAGGAACAAAAGACTAGGCAAAATGTACTCCATGTTGGTGCAGCAACACAAGTGGCAGAAGATAGTTTTGCTATGGACAAGGAGGAGCCTGGAGAATACATGCACCTAAATAGCTTCACTCAGCTTTTGACGGTAATACATGCACCTAAATAGCTATGAAAATATATAATAAAACAACCAATGATTAATCTTTTTCTTTGTAGGGGCAGATAAATGATGATCTTTTAGTTGACGATGCATTTTAGTGATGAAGTCATGTTCTGGAGAATAACCCAAGTTTGGTTGCAATACTGTGATAGTACAAGTGTGATGGAGCTGGGGAAAAAACATGAAAACTTTTGTGTCTATGGTTAATTTTGTTTTGGCAGATCCTAGTGAAGCACTTTTGTTCTGTTTTGGGGTTATCCTGTCCAAGACATACTCTTATATTGGTAGCACTCAATGATGTATATATGTCTAGCTTTCTTTTGCTATCTTGAAAGCAAAACTTCAGGGACAAAATATATTCAGTCATCAGATGTCCAATGCAGCAACAAGTATCACATTTTAATGTTCAGTGTTCACTGTCCAAGCCTTTCTGCCATTGCTATCTGAAACTCTCAATCTGATTTTGTCACAAATAAAATAAACCAATTAACTTCTTCATTTCTCAAATGCTCACAAAAATTAGAGTATCAAATTGACATTATTATCACATTCAATACTGAATCACAGTTTCAATTCACATCGATTTTCAATCTCAATTCAGATATTCCCAAATTCTAAAACAGAGGTTGTCGCCCTCTTCAGAAAGCTATGGTGGTGCTGCCATGCTGGTCGCCTCCTTCCCATGCCTATCCGGGCTTGGCAGCAATGGTTGCCCTTTCTCCCGTTTTTGTTCAGCTCTTGCGATTCCTCCGACGTGGGTGGTGGTGAAGAGCTTGGCGCTGCCGCCGCCACCGCAGCCGCCGTGGAAGCCGTCGTTGTCGAGGACGGCAATGCTTGGAAGCTCTCGCATGGGGGAGGCCATGGGGCCGAGGGAAGGAGAGGAGGGCGACGTCGAAGCAGTCTTCCTCGGCAGTCCGCTCCTCTCACGCTCGCGTCGAGGAAGGCGGCGAGCCACAGCGGAGCGACGGGCAGCCTTGCCGGGGATTGCTTTTTTCTTTTCTTTTTTTTTTGTGCGATGGCAGATTGACGAATGACGAGCAGTCTCGTTCGTTTTTGTCCCTCCGCGGTTGCTCGTAAATGGGCTGAATGGGCTGTCCTTGCCGCGCTCGTGCGATGCGGAACGAAGGAAGCAACAGCGCCGTGAGATGCCGATCGGACGATGGATCGACGCTGGACATCCCTCTGACGTTGTGCGCCTAAGGTCAGACGATCTGCTTCCACGAGTGAAGCAACCTTTTGCTTGGCCTGGTCTTTGCAAGACTGTACATGATTTTGTTCAGTGTTTGTGATGTCTGTTAGAGAGCGATCGTACCATGAAAATGAAGGTTGCTTCACATGTGCGTGGGTTGTGATTTTTTTCTACCTCCCTTGCACGAATTTTAAAGCAAATCGAACGGTTTAAAATTACATAGTAGTTATATGCAATTTATATGATAGTTACATGCAAGTTATAATGTAATTACACTATGATTATACTATATTTACATCTGTTAAATTTTTAGGAAACAAATTGTTTAGCGTATTAACCTCAATCACGAAATAGATAGGAGTGGAAAAAAAAGCTCGGGCTTGGCTCGAGCTTGGTTGGCTTGGCTCGGCTCGTAAGCCAAACTAGCCAAGCCCAAGCCACCTTTTCAGCTCATTGCTGAAATGCGCTAAGCACGAGCTGGCTCGCGAGCCACTTATTTGGCTCGTGAGCGTAGGCCATCATGTGTTTATATAGATTATTTTATTTTATGTAGTTATTATTTATCAACTTGAAATTTATCATTAAGATTTTGAGGAATTGAATGTATAAACTTATTTAAATTTTACATGTTGAAGTGATTTGTTCTTGCTTTTTTTAATGATTATAAAATATATACGAAGAAGTGTTTCAGTAGGAAGGCTTGCAAGCCCACTCAAGCTGGCTCGAGCCAGGAAAAAGCTGGGCTAGGCTCAAGTTTTAGCTTGTTTCCCTAACCTAACCGAGCCATGTCAAGTCTTGTTTGTTGTGAGCTACTGCAAGCCAAGCCTTGGCTCGGCTCGTTTCCACCCCTATAAATAGATATATAAATCATTTTTTCTTCTTGTGTGGCATTTGCCACAATATCTAATATCTAACAAGTCCCTTCGGCAGTGTTCACTGTCGTAGCCATTCGTCCACTCATTCAATTTCAGGTCGTTTAATTAAGGCCGTATTTACCACTGTAATTACAGGATCAGCAACTTCCTTTGGCTGGATTCAGCGATCTACTTCTGAGTTTAGATTCTGATCATTCTGTGATGCTCATGAAGCGTGAACAGTTACAAGCCGTCCACATTCTGAAGAGACAGAGACCTTTCTATATCAAAATGCCATTCAACTGTGGCCCAAAAGCACATGGCTGAATTCATTATTCTTGTTCTGGCGTAAGAACTTTTGGACCCTCAAAAATACCCTTTGGCCCATCTTGTTCAGTGTAACAGAAACTGGCTGCCCTCTTGGAGTCTTGGTGTTCTCCATCTTAAAGAAGCGAGATGGATTCTAATCACCTGAGTTAGGGAAAATTTCAACCATTTAGTTGCCGGCAAGTTCCTCGAGGACATAAATGGTATAGATTAGAAGAAATTATCATAGTTCTTGAGTTGTGAGTGCCTCAATTTATTGGACACCTCATTAGATACTTAAAAATAGATATGGTCAAAGGAAATTTGGGTCTAACTTTTTCTAGTACTTTAATCCGTTCGAAAATACAGCTACCTTTAGGACAGATTCGAGCTACATTCCATCCGTCCTAAAATAGCAATAGAGATAACTGTAGAAACTGTCGAGCTACATTCCTTAGGCTCGCGAGCTATTCGAGCTTAAGAGAAAAGCTCTATCTGAGCTCGAGTTGATAGGAAATCTTGATCGTAGTTTATTATACCCCTATGCAATTCAAGTGTACAGTCACAGTGTAACTCCCTTATAGTAAGAAGTTAAGTGTAGGCGTCCCATGTCAGAAGAATTTCAGAATTTTCAGAAGGTGGTGTGGAGGATGCCATGGAAGGTGAGCGTGCCCTCGAGGTCTCCGATGATCCTCGCGATCCGCACCTCCAGCCCCCTCTGCACGTCTCGCAGCAGCGCGCCCACCACGTCCATGAACCTCCCCATGTCCACGCCGTCGTCGCCGCCACCGCCATTGCCGGCGCCGGCGGCGCGTTCCAGGCTCGGCGCGATCCTGGACTGCATCTCCAGCAGCTTCTGCCCCGTCGCCACCATGTACCGCTGCAGCTGGAACGTCTCCTCCAAGAACCGCGCCAGCGCCGCGCTCTGCTCCCGGTCGCCGCTCCCGTCCTCCTCGCTCTCCCGCCGCCGCCGCCGCCGCCGATGATGCCACTCCCGCCCGCCGCCACGCTTGCTCTCCTCCTGCACGAGCACGATCAGCGCGTCAATGGCGATCGCCGCCGTCGCGAACACGATGTCCAAGAACTTGGATGCAATTACAAACACGTAGTACCATTCTTGTGCAGAGGTCGTCGATCTTGTCCTCGAGGGACTGGTACCTCTTGACGTGCTTGCTCAGGAAGGACACCATCATCTGGTAGCTCCTCGGATACTGCTGCCTGCCGCCGCCGCCGCCGCCGGCGGCTGTGGCGGCGGCGGTGTTGGTCGACGGATTTGCTATGGTGGTCACCGTGTCCTTGCCTCCGGCTGCCGCAGCGGCCAGATTCTCGAGGACGAGCAGCTGCTGCTTCAGCCTCTTGATCTTGTACGACACGGCGAGCGCTTGGATGTCCATCTTCGAAGCCGTGGTCCTCTGCTCCGGCGGCGCCGCGTCCACGAGCGCGAGCGAGGAGGAGGAGGAGGAGGCCACCTCCTTCTCCTCGTCTTCCTCCTCCTCGATCTCGCATGTGTACGAGTTTCGCGCCTGCGCGATCGGCCGGTGGTCGTCGTGTTCGGCCAGCTGAAGCTCGTCCGGCGACACGGCGGCGGACACGTCGTTCTGAACCGAGATCTCGACGTCGCGCGCCTCTGTTTCTTCCATATCGAACACCTTGTTCGTGTGCCCATCCGGCGAAACCGGCTCGAGCAATTTGATCTCCGCGACCGCGAGACGAGCATCCGCACCCTCAGCGCCCTCCGGCGAGCGCGGAGCGCGATGCTCGCAACCGCCGCCGCCGCCGTCGTCGACGACGACGTCGAGGGCACGCCCCTGATCCGACGCGGCGAGCCGCTCCCTGAGCGACCGGTTCTCGTCGTCCCTAGCGACGAGCAGCGCCTCCAGCGCGGCGCGGCGCTGCTCCTGCTCCGACAGCCGCGCCTCGAGCTCCTGGAGCCTGGACCGGAGCCGCGACGTCTCGGCGTCCATGCTCGCCGCGCGCCACCGGAACGCCTCCAGCTTCTCGTCCTTGAGCCGGAGCTGCTCCGTGAACGCCTCCACCTCCGCGCTGTGCCGGTGCCGGATCATGCTCGTGTACTTCTCCGTCTCCATCTTGAACCACTCCTGCAAATCCTGGTACTCCTCCACCACTGCAAAAAAATCATACAAACTCGTAAGAAAACGTCTAATGTTTCTGAAATTCTTGACGAATTTAACTCTCAAATTTGCGAACATGTTCATGGTGTTCATTTATTAGAAGGCAACGAAATCGAACTTTTGGAATTGAATTCTGACATCTTTGTGTACTTGATGCTGGAAAGAGCAAACGTACCAGGCTTGTCGTCGACATGGCTGGGATAGCGGTCGACGCATTCGACGGTGGTGGGATCCTTCGTCGGCGGCGCCGCCGCCGCCGCCGTGTGCCGGCATTTCCTGGCGGCGTCGGCGTCCTCGACGTGGTCCACGAAGAGTATCTTGGTGTCGTGCGCGCACGGCGCCACGGCGGCGTCGGGGGATGTCAGCTTGTCGGAGCAGCCAGGGTGGTCCGCCGCGGCGGCGGCGGCGGCGGCGGCGCACCTCGCCGATGACCTCGAGCCGCGGCGATGGCGGGACTCCCACATCTTCCGCCACCGGTCGGCCTCCAGCTCCGCCTGCTTCCGCCTGGCCTTGCACATCTTCACCTCGCGCACCAGCATCTCCCTGTCCTCCATGTCGATCTTGGACTTGCGCAGCATCGCGGAGAGGATCTTGTCCTTGTGCTCCGCGTCGCGCCGCAGGCGCGCGCACTCCGCGGAGAGCTCCGCCGCCGTCGCCGCGGCCTCGTCGCGGCGTTCGAGGGCCTCCCCGAGCTCCGCCTCCGCCGCGTCCCCGCGCCGCGCCGCGCGGGCAAGCTCCGCCTCCAGCTCCCGCCGCGCGTTCGCGAGCGCCGTCCTGTGCTTCCGCAGCTCGGCGGCGTGCTCCTGCGCCTCCTTCCCGGCGCGCTCCGCCGCCTCCTCCGCCGCACGCAGCTTCCCCTCGGCCTCCTCCCGCCGCCCGGCCTCCTGCTCCGCGGCCTCCGCCGCGCGCTGCTCCTGCTCCTCGAGCTGCCTCGTCAGCTCCGCCACGGCCTCGCCGTGCGCCGCCTCCCGCGCCCGCGCCGCCGCGACGACGGCGTGCACTTGCCGCCGCAGCCCCTTCTTCTCCGCGAACCACCGCTGCTCGTGCGCCGCGAATATGCCGGCCACCTTCTCGTTGGCCCTAGCATCCTCCCCCCTCCTCCGCCGGAGCTCCTCCACCTCCCTCTCCAGCTCCCCGACCCTCTCCCGCAGCGCCAGCTCTCTCCGCCGCGACCACCGGCACCGCCGCGGCCCGGCGCCAAGATCACACCCACCACCACCACCCGAGCGACGATGCAGCACGGCGAGAGCGCAAGAAAGACCAAAGTACGCAACGGCGTGGTGGTGGTGCTGCTGCTCCGTCGTCGCCGGCGGACAAGAAGACACCGGCATCGTCGCCGCGCACTCGGACATCGCCATGTCCGTCGACAGGCGGAGCACTGCTGGAGTGGTAGTAGCTGTGGACATGGACATGGACATCGATCGATCGCGGGTCACCACCAGAAAGCCAAGAAGTACAGTAGGAGTAGGAGACAACTCTTGTCAATACCTACTACTATCTGACTGGCAAACTGTCTACCTCAGGAGAGGGAGAGGGGAGAGGAGGAGAGCGGCGGCAATGGCGGCTTTCAGGTGGAATCATTGGCCGGAGTGCATGGCGCATGGCGGCGAGGTGGAGGAGAAAGGGGAGGCAGGCAGCTGCAGCTGTAGGGGAGAGTGTCAGTGTAGTACAGCACATGAGTGGAGTATACTCCTAGAGAGAAAGGAGAAAAGAAATGGAAGGGAAAAGCTGTCGCTGGTACGGGGCAGTCAGGGCGGTCAACCGGTCAATGGACAGCAGACGTGGGTACAAATGGAAGGAGCAGATGTGGGCTTGCTTGTGAAGCGGATAACAGCATGGGTATCACAACGGAACGGATGGATCCTCTGTAGTCTTTAGCTCTGTGCTTGTAGGGGTTGTTTGTTTTATATCTAACCTTATTATCATAGGGCATGTTTAGATCCATTTGCAATGGTAAATGTTAAATGGTAAAAGTTTTGGTGGTAAAAGTTTTAGCATTAAAAAAATACTAGTTGATGTTTAGGCCCTGTTTAGATCCTCCAAAATGGTAAAAGTTTTACCATTTTGTAGCACTTTTTGCCATTTTGGATCTAAACACTAGTAGCAAAAGTTGGCAATTTGGCATTTGGCATTTGCTAGTCCATAATAGTAAATTGTGACAAAAAGTGCTTTGGGACCACTCCCTCTCTCTCTCTCACACACTTTAGTGCTAGAATGGCAAAACTTTAACATGTATCTAAACACCAACTAGTACTTTTGCAATGCCAAAACTTTTGCCATTTGCCATTTGCCATTCCAAATGGATCTAAACAGGCCCTTAGATGCATCCTAAATATTTACCATTCTAGCACTTTTTGGTGGGGAGAGAGAGTGGTCCAAAAGCACTTTTTAGCAGAATTTGCTACTATGCACTAGCAAATAGCAAATTGCCAACTTTTGCTACTAGTGTTTAGATCCAACATGGCATAAAGTGCTCTAAAATGGAAAAACTTTTGCCATTTTGGAGGATCTAAACAGGGCCATATCTAAGAGCCCCTTTGAATCGCATGAATGGAAAAACAGAGGAATAGGAAAAACACAGGATTCTGACAGGAATGCATGTGTAAAACAGAGGATAGAAAAATACAAGAAAAACACAGGAATGATCGTTTGATTGGACCACAGGAAAAACTCAGGAATTAGATGAGAGAGATAGAATCAAAGGAATTTTTTCCAAGAGGTTGGACCTCTTGCTAAGGCCCCGTTTAGTTCTCCAAAATAATTTCCCAAAAGTATCACATCAAATCTTTGGATACATGCATAAAGTATTAAATATAGATAAATAAAAAAAGTAATTGCACAGTTAGGGGGGAAATCACGAGACAAATCTTTTGAGCCTAATTAGTCCATGATTAGCTATAAAGTGCTACAGTAACCCACATGTGCTAATGACGGATTAATTAGTCTCAAAAAATTCGTCTCTCGGTTTACAGGCGAGTTATGAAATTATTTTTTTCATTCGTGTCCGAAAAGCCCTTCCGACATCCGGTCAAACATCCGATGTGACACTCAAAAATTTTCTTTTCGCGAACTAAACAGGCCCTAACTTTCCTACAAAATCTCTATATGATTATCCATTCTATAGGAATTTTGAAGGACAGTATAGGATTCAATCCTTTGTTTCAAAGGCTTTTATAGGAATTTTTTCCGTAGGATTGAAATCCTTCAAATTCCTATAATTTTTCTACAAATTAAAGGGGCCCTAAGCTTAGGCAAGTTATGGTATGGTTGCTAGAAGTGTGACTAAGAAATATTTGAATCAAGTAAACAGTAGTGATTTGATTTATCGTGTAAAATCATACAAATTGTTAGTATCTCACCAAATTTTAGGCCCCCTTTGAATCAAAGGAAAAACCATAGAAATTCTAGAGGATTTTGAAAAACCCTAAACCCTAATCCTATAGAGTCCTATGAAATAAAAGATTGTTTCCTATCAATTCCTTTGAAATTCCTATGGAATGGACCTTACTAGGTCAATTTTAGAGGAAAATTAGCATGAGGTCTCACTTCATGTTTTCCTCTTCATGTGTCTAAGATTCATGCTTTTTCCAGTGTGCTAATCAAACGATAGTCTGAAGACTTTCCTGTGTTTCAAAATCCCATAGGAATCTAATAGTGTGACATTCTATTTCTATGTTTTTTCTGTTCCTCTGTTTTCTCAATCCTGCGATTCAAAGGAGCCCTTAGGTAGAATATGACTTGTACTAATTTATGTTGTAGTAACCTTCCCTTTATTTGTTTTGAGCTCGATAAAACTCTAGCGAATGTGACTTATACAAGCTAGGGCACGACGGGAGAGGATTGGGGAGAAGAGGATGGGGAAGTTGTAGGTTTAGATGGTCAGGTTGTTATATTGGAGATGGGTGATGACGATGACGACATTGTTATGTTAGAGAAGGGAAATGAGATTATTGTAGTAGCGTACTGTTATCGGATCATGAGACAGGCATAGATAGGATAGGTGTAAATCATAGGTGAATTTAAGAACTAACTTTGTCAGGAGAAGTATTGTTTATCCATTTTATTACTAGCTTGTATTGTAAATCTATGCCCTCTCTATCAGAAGACATTATTGGTGTAGTGGTGAAGTTTGGATCCATTCGCTAGACTTCAAATTCTGGTATCTGTAAATATGACTACAAGTTATAGGATGCTATAGAGCACAACATTAAGGACTACTGAAATTTTAACAATTAAATCCTTTTAGAAAAATTATTTGAAGAATAGACATCATCAAAAACTTATTGTAGAAATAGATCAAAACCTCGTGCTATGGGCCTTGGCAATGACCTCTCATCCTTAGCACCAAGGCTCGTAACGTTGAATTCTATACTTGTTAAAAACTTTCAAAGCTACTTCTTCTCATCAAGAATCAAGTAGCCGACTGGAAAATGGACTCCTCTCCCAATCCAAAGATATTGTGTTTCGATTCCACTCTCACCACCCTTTCTTTTTTTTTTTCGTTCGAGCGCACGCATAGCCTTCTAAGAGAAAAAGAAAGGATGTAACAGTGGGTTCAAACCCGGGTCTCTAGCTTAGGTTTGCATATATTTACCACAACACTAATTGTGTTCCATACTAGATGGCTCTATTACCATTTTAATTTATTTCATCATATGGTCGGTGCCATGGGCACCAATGGCCATGGCGTTGAGGTTATGGTCTACTTTTGGTTATAGTGTTTAATTATCATTATTTATTTATAAAATAAGTTTTAAAAGGATTAAATTATCGGGATTGACTATGGACATAAGGAGGCAAGTAACGGGCATAATACTACTGGTACTCCCTCGCCTTATTCTAATTGCAGTTTTGAGTTTCTGCGTCTCAAGTTTAAATTTTCATATTATTTAAACAATTTTATTATCATTACTTTTGTTGTTATTAAACTAGTATTATTCAAGCTTTGCTTTCAACCTCATTTTGCTACCATATAATTTCCTCTCACGGTAAGCTTGTAAAAAAATTTAGGAACACCAGATTATGTTCATATTAAAAAGGTAAATTTGATCGATTATGTGCTTAACAAAAAGAATAATCAATAAAATTGATATTTACCTTCCTTTTATTTTTCTCATGGGTACGCGAGGCTGTCAATCCAGAATCACATATGCATATCATGATATCCATGCATGCCCAAGTGAGCTGATGGATATCCTAGCGAATGCAGCTTTTTTTTTCCCTAGCTATGAAGCGTGAGGTTCCGCGCTGCCGGCCGTGCATGTTGAGGATGTATTATGTGCGTGTATTTTTGTTTAGAATAGATTATTAATCTATGGATGTTCTTAGAGTCTAGCCATATGTCATATGATCTATGTATGTGAAAGAGTTATGTTCTATTTCCAAATAGTATAAGAGCTTTCCATTAACATTTCCTATTCTGGTTTGGTATTTAATTTTTCCTGCTTACGTAACTCGGATACCAAATCTGCTGTTGTATTATTATTGGATAATAGTTTCCAAAACCTAGAACATATCTCAGATAGATCTCAACCGTTATAATCTAGGCCTATTACGATTTAACGGTCTAGATTTTTCTCTTTTTCTCCAATTAACATGGGAATTTCTAGCCTCCACAACGAACGTGGTACCTCCTTTCAATGCTATTGAGTTGATTTGTTGTTCGCTTGGCTGTGGGATTGCTTGGTATTTATTGGATGTGAATCCGATCAGCATAGGAATCAGCCGGTTCGGTGAATAGTAGTAGTAATCTGTAAAAGTTTTGGCCATAGGAATCTCTAGGAGTAGTAGTCTGTAAAAGCTCCCGATTCCATAAAAGCTATAGGAATCTGTGTAATACACCCTTTCGACTCCTGAACTTCTAAACCGGTTCTGACTTGATATTACCTTTTGTCCGGTTTCTATTATTGTGCATATACTCTGTGAAACTCCGATTAAATCTTACCGTTAAAATCAGATCTATTATGATCCAATGGTTCAGATATTTTTCTTTTTTTTCGATTAATGTGGGAATTTTTAGCCTCCACAATAAATATGGTGCCTTCTTTCATGGTTGTTTTAATAATTTAATAGATTATAAAATATAAATAGTATTTTACAACTTGTTTTTTAAAATAAAACGGATGGTCAATTATTCCATTCAGAAATCTAAGACTATATTTAAAATGAGACGGAGGGAATACTTGTTGTTCTGTAATCTCTTTTCATATCCCTTTCCTTGCAGTTGGGACTTGCGAGGCTCTGTTGCCCCTCTCTGTCACAGGTCAAAACCGCGCTGTATCTACCACTGCCACTGCCATGGAAGGACCTCCTCCTTTCTGCCTCCTGCTGCTGCCGTAGTTTCCTTTCATGCTTTGCTGCATGTGGTGATGATGTACTAGCAGCCATGTAGGGCCTCCCAAAAGGGAACAACCCTTTTTGATCCTTTCTCCGGTAAAAAGTGGTAAAGGATGCGGTCACCGATCCATTCGCAACGGCAACGATATCAACGATATCCTCTCCATGACTGGTAGTACTACTTTCTCAAGAGCACCGGTAGCATGTACCATCCACGTTCAGATTGCTCCCAAAATCATACTCCACTACTGTATTAGCGATTTTCAGACATTTGTCTCCTATGCAATTTCAGTAGTATATATTAATATACATATAAACTCTCCCTCTATTCTCTATTGAAAAAAATGTAGGACATATTTTGTTTGTTTAGAATAGGGTTTTGACCAACAATTAGTAGAGTGGGACATAATTTTTCTGACTCAAAATTTGGTGTGAGATTCATATCCAAAAGTACTTCATCTGTTTCAAAATGTAAGTCATTCTAGCATTTCTCATATTTATATTAATGTTAATGAATCTAGACATATAACTTACATTGTGAAACGGAGGGAGTATTTCACTTATGTAATACTTGTACTATATGGTGATAAGTAGTAAAGCAATGGTTGGCTTATCATAACGACATAGAATACACTTATATTTGTCAACAAAGGGAGTATATGCATATTCAACATGTAATATATATGATTTTTATTGCTAGGGTTCTTTTTTAGAAAATAGAAGTGAGGGAGGTATATCCTTTTATTTTTAGGGTAAAAAAGGATTAGGATAGTTAGAAATGGGTACAACGAAATTACAAATGTATGAACAACTTTATAACTATAAGAAACATGTAGCAACTCGATCATGTGGGATGTTTGGTTAAACATCGCATATTGCCTCACCTACATGTGCTAATTAAATTTATTTTAGCCAACATGATGTTCTGAGTGGCGGTCGGTCACGCTGAGCGGCGGCCGATCCGGTGCTAGCCTTCTCCTGGGCGTGTGTGTTGGCGATGTCGGCGTGTGGATGGTGGTATATTTTTTCCTTTTCCTGGTTACGACTCTCCAGGGTTGTAATCTTGTAATTTTTTCCTGCTCTATCAATAGAACTTCGCACCGTCTCGTGTGAGTCGTTAAAAAAAAAAGAACAACCTATCTTCATTTCTTTATCTCCTCACTGGTAGCTCCCTCCCCAGCACTGCCACCAATGCTTCCCTTCCCTCCATAGCATCGTTCCCTCCCTTGCGCCTATGCTCCCCACCTCCCACCGTTGCAGTACCATTCCCCTTGCTTCTTCCCAAATATCGTTCCCTTCCCAACGCCATTGCCGAAGCTTCCCCTCCCTCTGTAGCACTGTCGTAGACATTCCAATACCTCTTCCCTTAGGCTGCGTTCGTTAGGAGTAGTTCCCAACTCCCGCACGCACGCTTTTCAAACTGAAACAGTATGTTTTTTAAAAAAGTTTATATACGAAAGTTACTTTAAAAAATCATATTGATCCATTTTTGAAAAAAAAAAGCTAAAACTTAATTAATCACATGCCCGCCGCCGCCATCGCCCCGCGCCCGGCCGCCGGCCGCCGGCGTCCCTCCTCCCTCCTCCGGCCAGATCTGGAGGGGAGGAAGGGAGGGAGGGGAGCCGCCGCCGGCCGCCCCGCGCCGTCCGCCCCTTCCGCCGGCGGGGAGAGTGAGGGGAGAGGAGAGGTGAAGGGGAGGGGAGGGGAGAAGAGAGGAGAGTGAGGGGAGAGGGAAGTACTTAGAAAAATTTCAGCCCATGTGCCACATATATATACCACGCTAATTTTCGCAGGTGCACCTCATGTGGTCCGCCTGATTTTCGCAGGCGCCGCTTAAGTGGTCCGCCTACGAAAATCCATTTTCGCAGGTGGACATCAAATTTCACCCTGACTTATATTTTTGTAGGCGGTTATTTGGCTCTAAGCGTCATGTCCACCTGCGAAAATAAGACCCCTATATTGAAAAAAATGCTTTTTCTACTGGTGCTAGATAACACCAACACTGACAACCTCGGCCTGGAGGGCGTCGTCTCCCCTCGCTGCATGGCTGGCCGCATCTAGCCTTCCACCAGAAGCCGTTGGGTAAGCTGAGGATGCCGAGACCAAGGAATGGGAATACCACGTTACTGCATTGTTGGTAGCGTACGTGACGACGGCTGCAGCAACACCGGCCAGCTTCATCGAGCGTATAGCTACTAATGTTTTTTTGCTTTTTTTGTTTTTGGATTTCCCCTATCAAGCTCGAAACTACGAGCTGTTATAAATGTGTAAGACATTTGTATCGGGTGGAAAACCATTATGAATTAATCCCCACATTAGTTGTTAGAGTATATGGATATTATCGTATTGTATCCGGTTTGTTATGATAGGATAGGACTAGTTTCCATCTCTGTCTCTCTGAGTATACTTAAGATCCAACCCATGTAACCTATATATACCGACCCTCTAAGACTCAATACAACATGATCAATATTCGCAGTATCTTCCCTCTCCTCTACCATCTAACATTAGTGACTAAAAACTCTATAACAGCTGGCTAAGCTGTTACAGGTGATAGTTTTGAGTTCTTACAGATAAGATGGTCTGTGCTAATGAAGCGGAAAGGCAATTGATTGTTATCACGTGCCAAATGATTCAAGGCTTCTAGTTCCCCATCTTGTTCTCAAAATTTAACCCAAATTTGTAAGTTATTTGGGAAGATAGTTATTGCTCTAATGCTTCATGTTTTTGTGATTCTTTTTTACGATTGTTATCACTTTGCAAGTTGGCTTGGCTCCTACTCCTCACATATAACGGCCAGCACGATCGGAGGCTTCTTTTTCCAAAAAAAAAAATAATAATAATGGATTTTTTTCATTAATATTTCAGCCTCCATATGTACAAAGGATATAAAAAAACCTTTACGGTACATTCTATTACAAGTATATACTTACAGTATATAGAAGGATAAGTTTGATATCTGTTAAAAATATATAAAGGGTTGCAGTATATAGAAGGGTAAGCTTGATATTTATTAAAAAATATAGAAAGGGTTGTTTAGTAATTTTAAGTTGAGATTTATTTGTACCGGGAGTTAATCTCGAAAGGGTTGTTTAGTTGGTACTATTTGTTTTGGATCTCGTAGTCCGTTCGGCCAGGGCAGCAGCGCTTCTTCGAATACATTGCGAGTGGCGACGGATCGATTGTCCACGGACGGGCACGCTTGGAGGCAGAGCGACTCCTTCCAATCGAAACAGTATTCAGTACATAGTACTTTAGATGCAGTAAACCAGTAACGACACACATTTGCCTGAACTCGGAAGAATCACCAACACTCGTTCAACTATCTCTCGGATTGGGATCAGACACAGACAGCAACTGCAGAGCCGACGCTGCTGCTCCAGTGCTATGTGCTGCTTCCCCTTCCTCTCTCCCCATACGTGACAGCATGCGAGCGTGGCGGCGCTTGATCATGATGGCTGTCAGCGGCGAGCCGGGGGCGCGACGCGGTGGCTATCGGGCGGCGGCGGTAGCGCATGGGACGAGTCCCTTTCTGGCAAAAATATCCCCCACAAAAAAAGGAAAGACAAATATACCCTTCACAATTTATACTGTAAAAAAAATCAGATGAATCCACACCGTTAGATTGTTTATAATGCAAGTATAGTGTACCCTAAGAGTTCTCAACAACTAAAGCATATACTAGTTTTTAGACTAATTTCAATCTTTATCGATGATTTATTCTTTCCATCGCAGTATGAGAGAACGAAAGGAGAGAATCGAAACTAGCCCGTGCTGCCATAGGCTAACTTATTTATAGCTAGCGGTGCACAACAAATCATACTCAAGGGTTTTATTCCTGTGTCCATGCACATAGTATTGCTCGCACATTGAATTCCAGACATGGCTGTGTCTACCGTTAGCTTGGCCGGGTCCGATCACTATCCGATCTACCCTCGTTTTAATCATTTGCTCTTGAGAAAGTGAGAAACACACAGCCATAATGTTTTGATCCCCTTTCAAGCCCTCAAACTAGTGTTCCAGTGATTGGATCTTGGACTATGCCCTGCAATATATATGTATGCAGCTTCTTTGTTGCTAGCTAGCTAGCTAGATCGGCAGCATATGCATATCCTATGACTATAAATTTGAACCGTCTTAGGTGGTGTTTGAATCTCCTGAAGATGAAGATAAAGATTAAGTGTTTCACGCAAAACGGGGTGGTAATAACGTGTGATTAATTGAGTTTTCATTATTATAAACTTGAAAAATAAATTAATCTGACATTTTAGAGCAACTTTCGTATAGAAAGTTTTCACACAAAACGCACCATTTAATAGTTTAAAAAACATACCACGAGTATCCAAAATTTCACCTCCATCTTGTTGGAGAAACGAACAAGACCTTACTATATGAAAATAGGTCAAATGATCCAATCATTTAAGAGCAAATGAATCTCAACAAATGCTTGGTTTTTGGGTTTGCCCCCCTCCCCCGGGGGGTACCTGTGCGGTACAGTTCAGCGCCGGAGCTGACTTCCGTCCCTATGGCTCCACATGTAAGAAAAGTTGTCATCAGTACAAAATGTTAGTATTTGTTGTTTGGGCTTGAAGGCACAAAATTGCTCCGCCACTACCCTAGGTGGTGAAGGTCAAAGAGAAATATTAGGGAAAACATCTTGGAGGTGCTCTCTATATTATTCAGTATGGAGTTTACTACTTACAGAAATGGTTTTCGCAAGCGACCAAATAGATATTACACTATATTATTTTTGTAATGCACTATATAAGAGAACTAGTATAAAAAATCAATTGATTATACCTATTTGAAAGAGGAGATAGAAGAGATGGCAGTATATTTATATATAAAAGAGATGTAGCAATCATATAAGGAAAAAATGAGTAGTATTAAGTAAAAAAATACGGTGCTATATTTCTAGCAAAACTGTAGTAGAATACTAGATAATATAGTAAAGGTAACCATCTTAAAATGTTCACTGTTACCCTTTTTTTAAAAAAAATATTTCTCTGTTCTGTTTAGCTGCTCCAAAACACACATTCGTACGTGAGACATGCATAAAGCAAGTTTATAATAAACAAATTAGCTTTTTTTTAGCAAAGGGCGCCGTAGCCTTCCATTTCCATTAAAAAAAACAAATTAGCTATTGGACATGGCCCCATCAAAATTAGATCCTCCGTTTAAATTAATGCATTTGCAAACTCTATTAGTGCAAGGATAATAGTAGAGCTCACTTTCTACTATTTGCCCATCTTAAAGTCTAACATATATAATAGATTAGTTATAAGGTTGGCTATAATTTTCTTCTTCTCTCTATCTCTCACTTATACATTTAATTAATGTATTTGTCTTGTAACTTGTGATAAGCTAACTCTTACATGAAAGTCAACATTCTTAATTTTTTACTACCTCTCTCCTCCACCTAATTTTATAATAGGCTTATAGCTTATACTTGCTCTTACCGTTAGTTGTGCATGCAGACCGAGAGGCCTCGAAACAATGCTTTCATTAATTAACCGGACATGCATATAATTAATTAGTCTGTACATATTTATATACTCGTGAATATAATTACTCGATCTATACTAAAAATAAATGCATTCCTCCTGTGATAAAGTGCGTGTTTGCTCGAGTGTGAACGACGCAATTGAGATCCCAACACAATGGACGTATCTGTCGGCCATCCCCAACCCTCTATGTCATCTAGTTTTTATAGCATTAAATACAATGACACATAAGCAAAAATCCTATGTGGCAAAAGAGTTAATGATGAGAGAGGTAAAAAGATGAAGAAACTATTTCTCATGCAAGAAAATATTTCTACACAAGAACCAAGAATAAAATTAAGGGCATAGGTGGATAAAAGAAGAGAGAAGAGAGGGGATTGGACGAGAATTTAATTTAAAGACACCATCCATTGAAAACATAATTTCTACACATAATGTCTATATGATATGGTAAGTATGGAAACTACTATATAGTTTCTAGGTTGGGGATGGCCTCACATCTCTCTTGCATAAATAAAATTAAACAATTAGCAGTACGTTTGATTGATCGAGGAGCACAAACCGACCGGTGATATGGGCCACGGCCATTGTTTTTTTCTTTTTCTCTCTTACAGCTCTTTCGAGTTCTTGAAGCAGCTGTAGTTCGTTGGAAAAAAGGTGAGGGGCACATGCATATATCGATCGTCCCCAGCTGCATCAACTTTACAGCGTTGCCAGGACGAACAAGCTTTTAGTTTTAGAGCTCATCATCGGCTGCATTTGTCAGTTGTTCATTGCTCCAGCATTGCCAATATGTAGTTTAATTAGTTTTGACAATTGATCAATCTTTTCTCCAGGAGCCCTAAAAGTTATATATATACAGGTGCTTCAATCTTTTTGAGGAGGCACCTATATATGCTTCTAAGGCGGAGACAGTGATTTAGCAAGAGTAGTACTGAATTGAACCATGTAGGCTTAAGATGTTATTTACATTTCTACTTAAAATTTAGCGTTTTGCATATTAAAATTTTTCGGCACATACAGCACTCAAGCCTAGACTGCCCCCACACATATGGCTCTGCCTTGGCTAGTGTTAGTATTTCCTATGTCCCAAATATATTTACCTCTTACGTTTAAAATGTGTTTCAAAATATATTTATTTATGGAGTGCTATTTTCCCCCCACCAACCAACCCTCATTTAAACTTTTACCTAATATTATATTGAACCACTTTACACTTATCAACGACCTCTCATTTAATGAGTAACATCGTAGAATTTATTTTTATCTTTAAAATCTTAAAAATAATGTTAGAAGTGTTTATATCTTAGAACGAAATAAGTTACAAAGAAAGACATGGATATCAAAGTGCTATATATCAACAAAGATTTCATAGGTATTCAGTGCTATACACCAACCAATTCAAACCCAAATCTTAAGTTGAAGAGAGATGATAAAAAAAATAATGTATTACTCTAATGATAAGATGACAATGTATCAATCTACCAAAATAAAAGTAGGTATATCAACAGTAGTTTGTTGCCAATCTAGTATGGGTATTTCGTGATATGAAATCCCTATATATATTTACGAGCTACTGGATGACACCGAAAGTTGCAAATTGATCTGTTGATTCTTTACCAGGTTTGTGGGCATATATATTTATACCATCAGTCTAACTAAGTCCTGCTCAAATACGATTTGATCGGCAGTAGATTTATTTCCTAAAAAGAAAGAGAAAATTACACACCTGCCTAATTACAAAAATTACTTCCAAAATTAAATCTAAAACAAGCCTAATCAGCCCGATTCACTTCCCAACTAAACCCACTCTTCTTGTGGCGTCAATTCCTCCTGTTGGCCCGTTTTCACCAATGGTTATATCTAAATATTACTGTTAATACATACATCGTGGTAGGAACATAGATTGGTATATCTATACGTCACTCGCGTGATTTCTCTCCCCCTCCTCCCCCTCCCTCCCTTAACCTTATCACGCGATTCTTGCATCGCCCTCCACTTGGTCGGCGTTGCCCCTACGCTGACAAGGCCCACCTGACCATATTGTCGCACTCCTCCATCTTCGGCTCCGGTGCCATCGCATCATTGGCCCTGTTTGGAAAATTAACCCAGGGCTAATTTTGAGAGCTAATGTTTAGTCATAAATTGGTAGGCTAAACATTAGTTTAGGGTGGTATGTTTGGATCCATGGGCTAATTCAAGGCTAAAAGATTGAGAGAGAGTAGAAAGAGAGGAGAGAGAGGGAGAGAGAGCTACTTTTTAATGGTCCCCACACAAAATTAGCCCCATTAGCACCCCTTGAAGGGGCTAATGTTTTGAGGGAGGCTAATTCACTTTAGCCTCAAATTAACCCACCTGTTTGGATCCTTGAAGGCTAATTCAGAGCTAAAAATTAGGGGCTAATAATTAACCCATGAAACCAAACAGGGCCATTGTCAGCTTTCGTCTTCGGGAGTTCCAGCCATTGGATGCACCACCTCCTAACCACTCCAACAATGACAATCTCCTGCGGCCGAGGAGACTCCATGGCCACTAGCCCACTGCCAAGCGGCCGCCACCATTCCGATCATCCTTTTAAGCTAGGAAGCACCACCTTTCATCTTTCCTACCATTAATGATAAGTCATATAATTTATGCCAAGCCAAAACATGAATCACGGAGCAAATCATAAAGTTAGAAATTCGTGTAATTTTCCTCCCAAAATAGGTCGAGTGAGATGTATAGTTTTTTTTCTCTTTTTTTGAAAAAAAAAAGACAAAGAGCCATGTAGCCGTCCATATTGGTTGTTTCCTAACCCATACACTGGGAGGCTAGGTGCATGCTTCCTGCTTGCCATTGACCCGGCCTAGCTTCATCATTTGAATGCACGGCAAACCAGAGACAAATATAATTAAGCCGCTCGATCAGCGTATTACGAGAGGATTTGTGCGTTGTAGAAGCTTTCAGAGCAAGCATGATGGCACATTCTGAGAAGCAACTGCGATTAGATAATAGAGTTTGCAAGTTTCGAAAGATTTGTGGGGCAACTCAGCTTGTTCTGCATCCGAGCTAGCTGTTGCAACTAGCGAGACAACTAGCTGGCCGGCCTAGCTACTAGACAGTGTCAACTGTCAAAGTAGTGTAAATTAGATTTCGTTGTTTTATTTTATATGGAAAATAAATGGTCCCAGCTTGCTTAGGATGATATAATTATTCGAAATGATCGCATATGTTCAGCTTTTGAACAGCACCATCCGCGTTATTCTTACTCGCTCATCACCAGCTTTCGCCGGCCAAAAAAGGGGGAAATGTGCAAGTTAATTAGTACATGAGCATATCTGAAATAATTAAGTATATTTTCCGTTTCGTATTATAAATCGTTTTTATATTTTCCAAAGTTAAACTTTTATAAGTTTAAGTAAGTTTAAAGAGAAATATAGCAACTTAACACCAAATTAACCCACTAAACCTAAAGTTGAATATATTTTAAAAATATATTTGTTTGGTGTTAAAAATATTTGTCTTTCTATAAACTAATTTTAAAAAAATCAAAATGTTTTATAACATGAAACGGGATAATAGAAAATTAATGTTTTCTCGAACATAATTGCTTGTGGTGGAAAATGATTACAAACAAGTTTACAACCATGGATCATTAAAAAGAACAATCTTAATAATCCATTAAGATAAATAAAAAATTTCATATATCCCCCCCAAGCAAAAGTTTGAACAAAAGTCCGTCTAGCACCCTAAATTTTAAAACCAGGCATCCAACCCCCTAAATCTTGCAAAACCATTCATACTACTCCTAACTTCCAAGGGTGTGTTCAGAACTCCAAGTTCCCAACTCTCTTGCTTCGTTTTCCGCACGCACACTTTTCAAAGTGTTAAACGGTGTGTTTTTGTAAAAAGTTTCTATATAAAAGTTGCTTAAAAATTATATTGATCCATTTTTGAAAAAAGAATAGCAAATACTTAATTAATCACGTGCTAATGGACCGCTCTGTTTTCCGTGCAGACTGTTTGGATGGGAACCGGCATATGCGAACACAGCCTAAGTTGGTTTTGTATGGTAGTATTATTATGTTGGTATTTATTTATAAGTGAGAGCTAACACAAGTGGTAAAAAGAAAGATTTAAGTGGAGATTTTAATATATATATATATATATATATATATATATATATATATATATATGTCCAATGTGTATGTCACGAGATCAAACTTGTCTAATTTATATACAAATTAGATAAAAACCACTATACAAAACTACCTTTTTGGGCTATATAAACGGTATATAAAGTTTAGAGTGATCAATGTTGGGTTTCAAAGTTCAGGGTGCTAGAAGCACTTTCATTTGATGTTTGGAGGGGTATTTGGACTTCTTCCTAAGATAAATCTAGTCGGAAATTAAGATTTCTAGTTGGTTCCATTTTTAATTTACATCAAATTAATCAAATGATAATAATAACCGCATAAATATAAATTTAGCAGTTAAATATGACATTCAACTAGACTAGGCTGAGTTTGAATTTTGCTTATCTCTCGTTTATCGTGAACACGCTTCCCAACCAAAATGCTAAACGTATATTGTTTTGAAAAAAAATATATAAAAGTGTTTTCTAAATGAAATAGAATATATTTCTAAAATTTATAATAATTATTGTTTAATTAATTAGATGCTAATAATCCATCCCCCCCCGCCTCCCTTTTTTTTGAAGACACCACCAGCTCCAACCGAAATGCCCTGACCAAACTGGCCACCCAAGCCAGTAATTCTCACAGAAAAAGCCCAGCTAATAAGCGCGGCCTGCTAATTGTTCATGGCCAGCTAATCCGCTAAGGAAAAAGTACACCGAAGGTCCCTCGACTTATCATCGAGTTACAAAATCATCCCCCAACCGCAAAACCGGATACATCGCATCCTCCAACTTACAAAACCAATACAAACTAGATCTCTCAGCGGTTTTGACCCCGGTTTTGTCTGACGTTGCAGCTGAGTCAGCGTGGGACCCCTGTGGGCCCCACATGTCAGGATGCCACGTCAGCAGGCCGGCTGCCTCTCCTTTCCTCCCCTCTCTCTCTCTCACACACACACACACTCTTCTCTCTGGACTCGGGGCAGGCCGGCCGACGGTGGGAAGGATGTCGCCGGCGCGAGGAGGTCCGATGGCCGGCCGGCGATGCGGCGGCGGCGACGCGGCGGCGGAGACACGGCAGAAGATGAAGACGGTGGCAGGGCAAGGCGGCATCGGCGCGCAGTGGTGGAGAGACGGCGGCGGCGGCGCACTCGTAGTAGTCGTGCCCGGCGCCCATGAGCCCGCCCCACTGCTCCAGGTCCCCAACGGTGAAGCCGCTGCCGTCCGCCGCCGCGAGCTCCACGTCGACCGCCGCGTCCGTGCCGGCCTTCCAGATCCACCCGGTCTCCACGTACAGGTGTACACGCGCTCGTTCTTGTCGTTGTCCCCACCGGCAACCAGCTGGCCACAGCACAGCAGCGCCGCCACGGCAGTTTACACTAGTTTTGTAAGTTGGAGATGCGTTATATCCGGTTCTGCGGTTGGGGAATGACAAGTTAAGGGACCTTCGGTGTACTTTTTCCAATCCGCTAATTAACTCACCCAAGTGCGTGGCCCTTTTTTAATTCACGGGCGAACCAGCTGAAGGTTCAGCCCATGCGCGCGCGCGTAACTCGCTCCAGCCTGCACAACGCACGATGTCCCACGAAGGAGGGCCAAGGCGGATTCTTGATGCCTGGCCCATTCCCCCCACTCGATAGCGCTCCCTTACTCCTGGGCCAAAATACAGTGAACTCGAATAATGTACGGGCTCAACTATCATCACATATCTCATCATCCTATTAAGGCCCCGTTCGATGCTTCGAAAAGAAGGTAAAGTTTTTCGCGAACGTAAAACGGAAAACCACATAAGCACATGATTAAATAAGTATTAACTATTATAAATTTAAAAAACAGATTTATTTGATTTTTATAAAACAACTTATATATATAAACTTTCATAACTGTTTGAAAATTGTGCTAACGGAAAACAGAAAGTTAAACCCGTTACAAATGTTAAATGTTAAAGGAACTCTATTTCAAATTTATATGAGCCGTCACAAATGTTATATGTGGTACATGTCAAACTATATGGACCATGAACATATTATGATGAGAATCATGGTCATTGTCACACTTGTACAATTTACCATGAATCTCATATGTCGATAGTGCTATTGACGAGGTAGTACGCAGTGTGAACAACCAGACATGCCCATAATTGTTTACATTTTAATCCATGCCAATATGTACCAATGTATTTAAAGGCCTCTAGCTCCATTTTTTTAAAAAAAATACTCGCTCATTTATTGATTTGGCTGGAGCGTGTTTCTTCTACTTTCTTTTTCTTTTCGCACATATAAGTGTTCGATAATTTTAATGGCCATCTTAAAGAGCTATGGCTCATGACGATAATATGGACATGTGTTTCAAATATTAAAGATTTTGTTTTTCTGCTTATCAACAAATAAATGACATAATTATTTTTTACACCTTCATTTAAAAATTATTCTTCCGACTTACGTAGAGTACCACCACTAATTTATTGTTTTGTTTCTTGGCATCTTATAAATATTGGACATCAATTTGTTTTTTCATAGGGGCCTCAAATTCTTAAGGATAGCCATGTATGTCAATGTTAAAGCAGATTTACAAAATTTACTATGTCCATGCCACATTTTTTTTTTTCACGACTCGCACGAGACGGTGCGAAGTTCTATTGATATAGCAGGAAAAAATTACAAGATTATAACCCTGGAGAGTCGTAACCAGGAAAAGGAAAAAATATACCACCACCCACACGCTGACATCGCCAACACACACGACCAGGAGAAGGCTAGCACCAGATCGGCCACCGCCAAGCGTGACCGACCGCCACTAGACCAACAAAAGGCACAGACGAGATCGCCCCAGCGAAACCACGGCTGATGCACCGATGCTCCACCACCACACAAGCTTTGCCGACATGTGGGACCCCTGCACCGGCGTCCCCCGCCGGCCAGCCTTCGTGCGCCGAAGACCGCGCCACACCCACCGGCAGCTCCTCCTCACACCTAGGTCGCCTCCTCCACCGCCGGCCGCGCCTTTCTGCGCCAAGCCGGCCTCCTCTACCGGACGCGCCTCTCGCGCCAATCCGGCCTCCCTCCATCAGCCGTGCCTCTCGCGCCAAGCCGGCCTCCATCTCCGCCGCCCGCGCCTCTCGCGCCGAGCCGGTCTCCGCTGCCATCAGTTGCTCTTCTCTGCGCCAAGCCGGTCTCCGACCCCTCCACCGAACGGTGCCGCGCCGGCCAGATGTGGCCGTCTCCCACGCCCTCGGCTAGTCAACCGAGGCCGCCATGCCTCCGGTGACCGCGAACACGGTCACCACCACCAAAGCCGTTGCTGCCGAACACCCAGCCACCTCGCCGTCATCATCCCCACCTTGCATCCGACTCCTTCCCTGCCGCCGACGTCGCCACCGCCTCCAGAGTCACAGCCGCCGTCGCCGCTGCCACTGACGCCAACCACCGCCTTCGCAAAACCGCCGCTGTGCCGTCGCCCTCCACCACCGAGAAGCTAGCAGCCCAACGCCATGGCTTCCACCGCCGTCGCCAGTTGACATGGCAGCCACCACGTTGCCGCCGGCCCACTGCTGCCATTACCACACCGCCGCCGTCGTCACCAACTGCCGCCGGCATCCAGATCCGGCCGAGGCCGTCGACAACTGCCGCCGGCCGTCGTCGTCGTCGTCACCAACTGCCGTCGCCGCCGTCGCCAACTGCCGCCACCCTCCAGATCCGGTCAAGAGGCGCGAATTTGGGGGGCACCGCCGCCGCCATCGCCATCCCCGCCGCCTTCAGCCACCACTGCCCAGCGTCGCGCGCCCTTGGCATTGTCGTCACCCTCCTCGCCGCCGTTGCCGCCACCCTCGCCGCCGCCAGTCGCCGCCCTGCCAGATCCGGCCGGAGCGGGCCGGATCTGGCGGTCACCGCCGCTCTGCCTAGGGCGGCCCCCTGCCCGCCCGGAAGAGAGGACGCGAGAGGCCCTGCTACAGCCGTCCTTGCGGCCGGCCGGCTTTGCCGGCGGCCGCTCGGGCGGCGGCGAGGCGGAGGGGGAGGAAGGGAGGGAGAGGGACAGCCGGGCCCCCAGGGGAGGACGACGCGAGAGCTTGAGCTTTTAGTGCACTAATCTCCGTGCTCCATGCCACATATAAATCTTAGCAAATTTACTATATCCATGTTGTTAGAGTAAATTGCTATGCCAATGAAGTAGGAAATTGAAGGTTTTTGTTATTCAAATGTACTATGTCTTGCTTTTGTTCTCTAACTCCTCAGCCAACAGCTAGGTGAGGTCGGAGGACCGGATAGTAAAGAGGAGGTTTTTGTTATTCAAAAGTACTATGCGTCTATGCCTTACTTTTTTTTACAGGGCATAGAAAGATCTTTCTGCAATAGATGTTTCACGATGGGAATGATATGATATTTTGCGTAGATGATATAACTTTGAACGGCTAGATCAAACGACCCAGGTTTTGCCACCAACGTGGATACATAGCTATGTTATACTAAGATGAAACCAAACGTAAACTACAAGGGCTGCAACAGGTCTCTACTTCATTTGGTCCTACACAACATATGCATGCACATTAGTTGTATCGTTAACCATCTCATTTTTATCGATGCTCTTCTGTTTGGGAAGATCACATCAAGAAACTCTGCATCACTCGCAAGAGTGAAAACATCACGGCAGCGACCCGATCGTCTCTGTTTGTGACGATCTTCTAGCGATATTCTTTTCGTTCGCACTTTATTCTTCTCCTGTTTGATTTTGACAAGGGTCTTTTTGTTTAGCCGGTTAGCCCACACAGGCAAAGTGATATCGTGGACATGATCGTGAGCACGGTTAGTTGGGGGTTGGGGTGCTTCGGTCACCGACTACCGCCCGTGCTTTGCCGCCGCGTGTCACCCGGTCAATAGCGACGGGGCTTCTAGAAACGCCAAAAGAAAAATCTAACGTGAAGGATAGGAAAAGGTCACCAAAACGTTGGTGCTCAACAGTCGTGTGTGTGATAAGCAGAGGAAGCGAGTCTAATAAATTACTCCTATCTATAGCTTTATTACTGGTAGCTAATTGATTTTGTCCCTTTTGAACAATCGTGATAGGCTAATTGATTGACTAGTTGCACGGTGAAGTTTGGCTTGAGATACCAGCAAGATCGGCTGCTCCGATTCTTTTATCAGCCAAGTTGTGAGTCTTGTGACACACAGGTCAGAATTCAGAGTTTGGGCCACTTTAGAAATATAGGAATTCCTTGTGAATAAGACACTAATATGTTCTCATGCGGGTCATTTTTTCTGTATTTTAGTGGAGCTTCCTCCGTTCCGTTCTTTTTGTCCGGGTATGGCTCAACTCATCGCTTATAAAACTCTTTTCAATTTACTCCCAAGAATGTTTTTTTTCCAGACCAACTTTGTATTTGGACTTGTCGTACTCCACAGGAAACCAACCAAAAGAAATTAAATTACAAACCAAATCAACGCATCCCCACCCGACCACTGGCCACTCTCTCCCTCCCTCCACGCGAGCCATATGCCCCCGTCCACGCGAGTACGCCCACGGCCCACCACTCTGCCGACTCGACTCCCTTCCCATACGACAGCACAGTAGTGTCACGCCATTCCGCGCCACAAGCCCCGCCAGTGTGTGTGACCCCCTCACCCCCACCACGACAAGTGAATATGCGATGCACCACCGTTTGCGTTTGCGCTTGCACCCACCACAACCCGCGTAGTACGCGCGGGCAGCGGCTTCTTCGCGGCTTGGCGGTTCGGTCGATCGATCGGGTGAGGTCCACCGGATCAGCGGATCAGAGGAAAGGCAGGCGGGCGGGCGCGCGCGGCGCGCTGCCGGGTGAGCGATCGCGACGCGGGGTGGGGTGTGGGACGCGCGACACGTACGCGTGCGCACGCGGGGCTTTGCCGCGAGGCAACAGCCAACGGACGGACGGGGTCACGCGGATCCGGCGATTTCACACTCGAGAGCTAGCTAGCACCGGAGTAAATGCGAGTCATGGAGGAGATGCCTTCCCCGGTTAGGCACGCGCGTTCGCTCGAGGAGTAATTACGGGGGCTATAATCGATCTGTGTATTGCTACTACTGTACTGTATTTTGAAAATGGAATTCGCGGACAAAAATCGTCGTGACGACGATAACAGGTTGTCGTTTGTGTGGAGAGCGCGAAATTCCCCAAGTCAATAAAGATCCACCAAGCAGGAGGAGTTGAACAAATGATTCGGGTCGTTCGAATGCAGTTGTGTTGGATCGTCCCAACCGGAAGGGATAAGAATCAGCCACAGGAATGCAAACATCCAACAGGAGACAAAGAGCACAGGACAGGACAGGGCGCAGCGCGACGTGCGTCGCGATCGCACTTGCCTCCCCCGTCGTGTCCCCGTTCACCACACGTCCGTCCGATAGTAGCAGAGAGAGCGGAGTCCCCTCTCACTCGCTTTCGCCTCCCACGGCACGGATGACGCGCCGCACACGCACTTCTACGCACGCAGCGCAGCCGATGGTGCGCTCCGTTGCGAGACAGCGTGAGACGTGCCCGCTTGCCACTTGTGCTGCTCCATCTGAGTGACCATCGTACGTGTCAATCACTCTGGCGTTCGTTGCAAAAAGAACAAGGTGGTTTGCAGACTACGAGCATCCGGAATTCCGGATCAGTCGTGCATGTACGGCCCGTCCAGTTGGATCGCAGCGAGTGTACTACACCACGCCGGGGACTCGACCACTGATTTTTTGACACTAAAAAAGGAGCTTAGAATAATACTAGGGTTTTCTTTGGACAGTTTAAGAAACAGCTAGCGAAAATTTATGAACCTCGATTTCTGGTTTTTAGTTTACTTTATGGATATGGATTGTACTGCTACAACTTTTCAGAATCCAAGTAAAAATTAGGATTGTTTGTTTGGCAGCTGCAGCTTCTAAAAGATTCTCCAGTTGCTACAAGCTCTTCAAACATGTCCTAGTACATGTGTGCAAGCTTAGCTCAGGCGTAGGAGCTTGAGAGTTACAGCTGCGTTTAGTTCCACCGGTAAAAAAAAATTATTGGGTCACATCATATATACAGTATATATTTAAAGTATTAAGCGTAGACTAATAACAAAACAAATTATATAATCCGCATGTAAACTGCGAGACGGATTCATTAAGCCTAATTAATCCATCGTTAGTAATGTTTACTGTAGCACCATATTGTCAGATCATGGCGTAAATTAGGCTTAAAAGATTCGTCTCGCAATTTACACGCAAACTGTGTAGTTAGTGTCAGGCTTATGGATACCACATACCTAATAGTAGTCGACTACATCTCGGCAGGACCCAGCACATACTATGTCTTATACAGAAACTGACTTCGGATATTGAGGGAGTTCCGGATAAGGAAAAACAACCAGAATTCTACATGGAAACGACAAGGACCACTCAGATTGTATTCATATTGGTTTCCCTAGTTCTCCTTGGACAAGGGGACACCTATGGATATAAATACAAGGCCCCCTAGGAGGAGAGGTGACACACCCACCACAATCTACGGAACAACAGAAGCCATAATATACAAGCCAACATACGCTAAGACAAGACGCCGGATATCGACTTCAGGGATAAGCACGGCTAGTCCCCTACGATGTCTCTGGATACTGTCAGGAGAGACGAAAGCGCTATCTCTGATCTCGCCAGGCACAGATTCGAGGAGGAAGACTACCCTGTTGTCGACTACGAGTCAGAACTACAGATCGCTATGTTGACAACAGTTAGATAGGCTACCCCAAATATTGTACTGGTGTGATTATGATGAATAAGAGCAACGACCGGCTTCGGCCAACAGGATGTAGGGTTATTACCTGACAAGTCAAGGGCCCGAACCTGTATAAAAATCCCTGTCTCTGTTTCTTTTGTCTCAGTCTCGCATATATCCTAGTACTAACGTTCCCCATACTATGCAAATACCGGAATCGCGATATCAAACGTCGACGGTTAGTTTTTTTAAAAAAATATTTAATAATCTGTACATGTGTTCAACTGTTCGATATGACGGGGAAAAAAATTGCCACCCCCGTCAAATCCATGTAAAAAAGAAAGGAGCGTGATTTTATTCTCTATCTTTTTCTTTAGCTCGAAAAAAAGGAGATTAGTTTCAGCTACCTTACCCTTTTCTTTTCAGACGGTAACACCAAGCATATAGTACTCTCCACTCGTACCCCCGCATCCTTTCGTTATCTGTACGGCAGTGACGTCCACGACTCGATGCATCACAGCTGGCTCTTGCTGATCGGTCGTGTTCCAAAGCGGCCCAACAATGAACACGTCACTAGTATTCACTAACACAATCTCTCATTAGACTAGACTAGTGTAAGTAATCCTATCCCATCTTCCAGAAGAAGACGCCGTTGAACTGAAGTGAACAATCAGCAGCAGCACGGACGCGTTTTCGCCACCTTCGCCGAAGCTTCCCTCGTCACGCTTTGCTTTGCGCACGGTGATTTCGCCCTTGTCCCGGTCGAAATTACGACCAAAACTCGTATCCACCCGAGACCACCACTCACCAACCAACCAACCGAGCCAAGCCGAGCCGCGTCGCACCGCGCGACGGACACCGTCTCCTCCCCGATAAAACCACTCGCCTCCCGCCCCGTCTCCTTTCCCATTCCGCGTCCCCTAGCCAAGCAGCACGAGCACACGAGAAAACAAGAGAAAAAGCAGCAGCGGCCATGGAGGGATACGACCGCGAGTTCTACCAGTTCAGCGACCAGCTGCGGCTGCAGACGGCGAGCTTCTCCGGCCTCTCCCTCGGCGACTCCATCTGGTCCTCCCCCTCCGACCGCCGCAACGAGCCGGCCTTCGACGGCGAGTACCACCACTTCTCCTCCCCCTCCCCCTCCCCCGCCAAGAACGCCATCGCCAACATCAACGGCGTCGCCGGAAACCTGGACGGCCCGGGCCTCATCGGCTCCGGCAAGCTCGCCTTCGGCGCCACCAAGGCCGACCGCTACAACAGCGTCAACCTCCCCGTCGACAACAACAACATCAAGGCCTACGGCGGCGGCGCCGCCAAGATCAACAACAACAACAACGTCAACGCCTTCGGGTTCAACAAGATGGGGGGTTACAACAACAACAGCAACGGCGGCGGCAGCTACGGCGGCAACGGCGGCGACGTGAAGAGCTACTTCAACAAGTCGGTCGGGAGGCCGGCGAGCAACAACAACAACAACGGCAGCAACGGCAGCGGCGGGTACTACGGCAAGAAGGGCGGCGACGGCGCCGGCGGGAAGAAGAAGCACGCCAAGAACAGCGACAACGGCGCGCAGGCGTCGGACAAGAGGTTCAAGACGCTGCCGGCGTCGGAGGCGCTCCCCCGGGACGAGGCCATCGGCGGCTACATCTTCGTCTGCAACAACGACACCATGGAGGAGAACCTCAAGAGGCAGCTCTTCGGTAAGCATAACCAACCTATAATAATTTGATGATAAGACCACCCAAGAATTGGTTCTCGAACCCTAATGATTCTTAAACCAAGAAATTATGTTCCATAAAATTAAGTTTCTCATCAACAAATTGTGTTCTTGATGCAGGGCTTCCATCAAGATACAGGGATTCAGTGAGGGCGATCAGGCCAGGGCTGCCCCTCTTCCTCTACAACTACTCCACCCACCAGCTCCACGGCATCTTCGAGGTAATAATTTTTACTACTCGCTAATTACGAGTTTATTTTGTGAATAATTGCCTAATTACATACTTATTTCTTTTTCATTCAGGCTGCGAGCTTTGGCGGAACAAACATCGATCCGACGGCGTGGGAGGACAAGAAGTGCCCCGGCGAGTCGCGCTTCCCTGCACAGGTACCATTGATCTTCAACTTCCCATGAATCAGATTATTATCGCTCAAATTTCTGCACTTCCACATGTTTTAATATGTAATTAAGTGTATTTAGGAATTAGTACTACTAGATTTATTATCCATGCTTAAAGAATCCTCACCCAACTTAATTAAGTTGTGCTACCACCATAGTCTAGAATCAATCAATATGAGTTATGAAGATGGGGACGTGATATGCATCAGTTGCAAGGTTTGATGGGGAAGAAGAATTGGTCCTTGCCAAGTAGAAATGGTTAATCAATAATAAAATAAATAAACAAATAAATGCCGGTCTAGATCGTCGGCAAAGATTGCTAGCGACTGCCGAACCACCGCACCTAAGAAAGGTTGGATGGACAGTAAGAGACCGACAACACGACCACATCAGACAATAGAGTAATCACAAACACTAAAAACCTTCTCGGTTGGTTGCTTCCGTGTCGTCTCATAGTACGATGGATCATGGGATGGATGCAAATTTCCACCACTGTCGCAATCAATTCACACCAAAGGCTAAACCCAAAGTGAAAGTGGAGAGTGATCTCACAAGGATCCGACCATCCTTGGGAACTTTAGTTTAGACTGAATTATCAAACCTACCTCTCTGAAGCTGGTTACCAACCTCATAAACTTGATTTGGATGGATGACCCTATGTCCTTAATCTGCTTCTTTTTTTCTTGTTTGATGCCATCAGGTGAAGGTTGCGACGAGGAAGATCTATGACCCGCTGGAGGAGGACGCCTTCCGGCCGATCCTCCATCACTACGACGGCCCCAAGTTCAGGCTGGAGCTCAGCGTCGCCGAGGTAACTTTTGTTCATCCAAACATAACAACAGACAACATCTCCTTGAAGAATTCACTGCAAATTAACACAGTGAGATCACGAGACACCATGAAGTATGAATGATGCCAGCAAGCTGAGATTTTCGTTGCCGTGTGTTGTTGCAGGCGCTCTCCCTTCTTGACATCTTTGCAGACAAGGATGACGCCTGAGGCTACTGCTTCCCTGCTGCTGCTTGCTGAAGAATATCAGGGGACTGCCGGTGAAGGACACAAGTAATAAAGATTCGACGTGTATCCGTTGTGAGATATACATACATAAATACATAAATACAAGTAGTAAGTAATTAACGGTGTGTGCTGATGAATTTGGAACGATTAGTACAATTTCTGAGGGGGTTTCCCATCTCGCGGGCTAAGAGATGATGCGTCCCATTGTATTTTTTTTAATCATGTGCGATGATGATGACTTCAGTCTGCAGAGGATTAGCCCCTTTGTTGTTGTAATATTTATACACACGTTATTTGCTTCTGGACGGCCGGCCATGTATAAATCTCTTGAGACCTCTTTCTGTTTCTCCTGTTGTAAAATCTTTTGACAGAATAAACAAACAGCCATAGTCTCTCCAGAGGCGAGTACTTCACTTTTACGTATGAGACTGTCTTGAACGGAATTTGTCTTGGTATCATCAATCAATAACTCCCCTAGCCCCACCGTTTTTCTCATTTTTTTTGAATTATTTTTGGCTATCTCGTTGTTTTACAAATCGCTGCTAACTCCTATTCCTCTCGCGCGCGGGGGCAACCGCCCATAAGAGTATCATCAAAATGTTGGCACTTTCTATGGAAAGGCTCTTCTTTCACAGGCTTGATGAATTATTCTAACTCCATGAAACTGAAATATACTTGCAGCTTATATGTTATCAACGGTCTGGCCCAACTTTCTGAAGTGAAAATAACCGCACACAAACTGACCTGCTACAACAGAAATTATTGCTTCTCCACAGAATTTTAGGCATCACCTACTGGCGTCTCATAATGCTTTACTTCAAATCCTTCCCAAAAACTAAAGTTAAAACTTCAAATCAAGATGCTCGAAATGATAAATTTGCAAGTGTAACAGCAGGTACAGAACAAGCGGTTAAACAGCGGTAACACAAACATTCAGGATTGCCCAGATATGTCAGTCACAGCCGCATGGAGCACCATAATTTTTCATTAACCAATTTAGTTCACTCCTAGGACACATTTATACAAAAACTGAAGGGATATCAACAACCAGGAGATTCAGGATAAAGGAATAAACGGAGAAAACTGCGAAATAAAGCTCTCCCCAAATATGTTCATAATCTATCACCAGTCTAAACTGCAAAAGAAGCATGCAACATAAAAAATGTGTCATGAAGTTTTGCTGCGAATGATTCTGTGCTCAACTTCAAGCAAACAGATTATGTGGAGCAGGGTCAGCCATGAGCGAGCTATGGTGATGAACCATATACCACCTGCCATTATGGAACTCATATACGTTGGTAACATGGAAAGGCCCAGGGTCAACATCAACATGCGCCTTCATGTTAACCCATGCCACCTCACCGAGAACACGAGCTCGGACATCCCGTAGCTGGAAAGCAATGCCCTGCCCTCCATCCTGGCCCCAGTTGAATAACAGGCCCCAGCTGTCCATCACTGCGTTGTATCTGTCAAAAACAGACTAGTTAGATATGACCAACTTCAGCAATTTACAGGACAGTCGGAAAGAAAACCTGTGCAAATGACATGTTCATCCCAAAAGATGGGCAAAAAGAAGACTAAAGAAAAGAAATTGCATTAAACAACAACAGAAAAGACTGGGGATGCCTCCAGAAACTTAAGCTGTTGAGCAACAACAGAAAAAGCACGTAACAGAAGATGTCCTTCTGGTGATAACACTAAATCGAAGTCAAAAAATGGATTTACTTCTATACTCTGACAATAAAGTGGTCAATGGTCCTGTTCTACAGTAACCGATGAATGGTCATGAACAACCCAATACAATATGGTAAATAAAGGTTCTCCATGCTGGTAAAAGCATGAGTAAAAGACCAACAACTTTTTAATAAAAAATATAGAAGAAAATAATTGCTTTGAATATTCTTCCTAACTAACATTTACTTGTATGCGACGTTCAAAAATCGCATGCCAAAAATAAGCAGGGGAACAGTGACAACATGTGAACACACATGCATTCATGACAAAAAAGAATCCTTCTACAGATGAAAATCACACACATTTCTTGTTAACATTCAATAGGCCTGTCAGCTTAAATAACTAGGCTGAAAAGGTTGAATTCTTAACAGATATTAAAAGGAAGATGTGAATAAATGAAAAGTTTCTGCCAGGAAGATAATAAAAACAGAGTGAAGGAAATCTGGAATAAGTTGTCCGCCATATTAGATCTTGTTTTTGATTGTAGTTGTCAATACAATTTGCTACATATTGAAAGCATACACAAATGAGGCAACACAACAACAGGATAGTGACGATGCAAAGAAATGAATGTTGTATGTGAGTAAAGTGATAAGCTTCATAAATATGCAAAATGTGTTTTGATATTTTATACAAAATAGCAATCAATATAACATGGTCATGTGATACTTTACTCTCTTTATTTTGCTTTTAGAAAGTATTTCTAGGATATGAATTCGCACAGAAACAAAATAATCGTGTGATAGCTTATTAAAAATATTTTACCTGCATCTGTATAACTAATTTAAATCCTGATTTTTTTAAAAAATATATTGTTCCAAACATGCAAGACATATTTTTATCTCTTAAAACAGCAATTGAATTAACTTTTCAGATTACTGTGTATTGATCATTTCAAAATTTTCAGCAAAAAAAGTTAACACCATATTGTAAAACATGTGAATTGGTCCAAAACAATATGGGCAACAAGCAGAAGATACATTCCTCAGAAGAGAGATGCTACAGATCTAGCTCAATCACATTAAAGATTAATCACATACCCTGTGAAAAGCTCTCCGGTAGCATGAATGCATTTGACATAGTCTGCGTTAAGCCAGAAGTGACTCATTGCTGGCAAGGACCCTTCCCTGATGATATTATAGAACTCAGTGTTCACGTTCATGATGGCTTTTGTAGCTGCATAATATGCCTTCCATCCATTTGGTGGTGTTATGTTGTGCTGCTCCACTGTAAAATCCTACAAGGAAATGAAGAGTCAATTTATATTGTGAAACCAATTCACAAAATGTAAAAGGCCCTTTTAATATATAAAAACCACAAAAGCTGTTATCCATATTTATAAATTGACATAGTTGCAGCGAGAAACAAGGGGAATATAAATTCTGTAACTTTATAGATTATATTACTATAAAATTGTTATATGAAGTTTGCAAATCCAAGGACCATTCCAGCTTATCATCTTATAAGCTGGAAGCCTGGTACATTATAAGATGAAACATATTCTGTGGTATTTAAAAAGAGTAACTTTTGTGCATTGCATAGGTCGACCATGTGGCTGGACTGCAAAACAGGCAGGAAAATTTGGAAAGAAAAACAGTTTATATGCATTTCTGTCATATCATATGGCAACCGGAGTTGCATTTCCGCCCATTTAGGGAAATAAATTGTCTAGATTTGCTTGATTAATTCAGAAATGACCCAACACCTATGTTGTTTGAGCATGGCACAAAGGCTTATGATGCATGTTATTTGTTAATCATATCGGTATGCCCATGTAATTCAGTCATAAAACAAGAAGTTTTTTAATCAGCTAAGTACATTATCTTTGAACGAGAATTATAGGGCAGTTATCGCAATGTAACGCAGATGGTTCCGTGCGGGCACAGAATCTAAACATAAATGACCTAACGCTGCTGATGGTCCGCTTGAGCGGAAAGAAAGCATGGCATTCCCAATCCAAGGGCACATCGATCGATCGACCAACGAACACGCGGACAAAAAGAAGAGGCACTGCAGAGCAGAGGCGCACCTTGTGGTAGAGCGCCTTCCAGGCGCCGTCGTCGTTGGCGGCGCGGCGCATCGCGGAGTTTGTCATGGAGAGGCGGCAGAGGCTGGTGTAGTCGAGGTAGCTGAGCGCGTGGGTGGTGATCTCCGGCACGAGCTGCTCCATCATGGACGCCCCCGCGGCCGCGGCGGCGGCGGCGGCGGCGGGCGACGGCCCCGGCGCCTTCTTCTGCTCCCCGCCCACGGCCATCTCGCCGTTGACGGCCGCGGCGCGGCACCCGCAGCGGGCGCAGCCGCAGCACCCCGGGGACAGCGGACGCTGCTGACGCTGATGCTGATGCTTCTTGGAGGAGGAGGAGGAGGAGGAGAAGGCCCAGACGGCGCAGACGAGGCAGCAGACGGCGGTGGCCCCGGCGGCGATCAGGGCCCGGTAGCCGTCCATGCGGACATCCAGGCGGCGGCGGCGGCGGCGGTGGCGCTCAGGCGGTGGGGGGACGGCATCCCATCCCACGGCGGGGGGGTTGGGGAAGCTAGGGTTTTGGCGGTGGTGGGGATTGGAACGAAATCGGAGGTGGTTTCGGTGTGTTTCCGCTTGGAGAGTTGGAGTGGGGCGACGCGACCGGAGCAGCCGGGATGGGAATGCGGATCGGAAATGGATGCGCTTCCCATTTATGATGATTGCGGGCTGGGCTGGGCTGGGCTGGGCTGGGCCTGGGTAGAGTTGGGCTCGGATGGCCGACCTGAGTGTTTTGTGTGATATTGTCTACTGTCTGATTCCGACGCCCATAGGGAACACGTGCAATGGGTGATGAATCTTTGATGATGGTGACCGATGTGATTTTCCTCTTTGTCACCGATGAGTAGGATGGGACCCTTCCTACTAATTTAGCAAATTTTATGATTTTTCTTTACTTGTTATTTTGACGGCAAAATATCGACGTAGTCTTTTGACTTTTTAAAATAAACTAGAAAAAATATCCATCCGTTGCAACGGTAAAGATGTTTTTTCAATGATATATTAAGAGCTGAGCAACAAATTAAAATATTGTGATCACTATACATTATAATTGAAAAAATTAATGAAAATCCTAATATTGGGATCGTTATATATTATAATTAAAAAAATTAATGTAAATCTTGCTTGGGTTTTGAGCCGAAAGCCTTCCTTACTTTTTAGCCCTAGCCAGTCCGCTACCTCCCCTATTTGGCCTGCTTGCTTCGCCCCAGCCACGAGTGAAGCCTTTCAGCTCTAGGTCGGTCCACTACCTCTCTCCGTTTGGCCTGCTTCCTTCGACCCATCAAATCCGGCCGAATCTTTCTCGATCATCCAAAATTAGTTGAGGGTTTTTTTATCCACTCGCCTCTTTTCGTTTTAACCAAAATTAGAGCATAAAACTCGGGATAAAAGCAATCGGAGAATATCGCCATCATCATTGGCAACCGTTATATTAAATCCGGCGAAATAAAGCAAGGAAAATCAAGGAGAAAATGATGAGGGAGGAGTGGGAATTGATTTTTTTTCAATCAAATTGGAGTGAAAACGCACTATCGATATGACGCTGGCACGGTGCCAGAGTTCAACTCGGTAGACGTGCCATGAATAGATTAGATTAAAAAACCAGACGAGAAAAACCAAAAGCGCACGAGATAAAAAAACGGTGACAAAAAAATTGACCAAAAAACAAAAAGCGCCCGGGAGGCGCACGTTGATTTAGAAAACCGGACAAAAAAACCAATAGCGCGTGCGCAGAAAAAAAACTCTTTCGCATGAAAAAAAAAGTAGCTGGTGAAAAAAACCAAACGGACGTTTTTTTTTGGTTTTTTTACTTGCGAGTCTTCTTTTTCTTTTTTTCCTTGAGTCGGACGATTTTTTTTCTCTTTTTACTGACGACAACGACAGAAGTTTTTTATCCTTTTTTTGAGTCGGACGTTTCTTTTACCTTTTTAGTCGGACTTTTTTTACCGACTTTAGAAATTTCTTATTCTTTTTAAGTATAAATAGAGATATAGAGATTATAAAACTGAAACATAAAATTAAAATCGATTTAAACACGGATGACGTACCAAAGTACTGGTAAAAACATATTTAATTTTTATAATAGTAGAGATAAAAGTCTATCTAAACTTCGACATGATTTTTAACCTCCCAAAGTTAGTATAGTACTACGGATCTAAACCATTATAATAGTTTTATGTGTGGTTTTACCTATGCCAAAGTTAAAACGAGCGATTTTTCTGAGTAAGAAAATGGCATCATCACTCCACTGATCCTTGGTTCTAATTATATGGAGTACTCTACTATGGCGATATGTTAGCATCATGTTTATGGTTGTTGATGGGGAGAACATGGAATGAAGACAAAAAATATAAGGTAAGATTTCGATGTACTCCCTCCATCCCAAAATAATTAAACCTATAATAGGATGTGATATATACTAGAAGAACATTTGTCCAGATTCGTCGGTATAAAATATGTCACATTCTATCCTAGGTTGAATTATTTTAGGGCGGAGGGAGTATGTGTCTAACATGTATGCGGCGTCAGCAGAATATCCAATGAATTGTCATTTTAACAAAACTGCTATGAAAAATACTTTAGATGTTAAAATAGTATTGCAAACTTTACATAGCCATGATAAACATTATGACTAGGATACTTGTAGCATCAAACAAACCCTCAATCTAGTCAAACATGTAGTGTGTGCTGATATCCCAAATGAAGAAGGGGCCAACTAAAACTTTTAGATAATTGTGCTTTAAATATAGAAAATATTGTGTCTGAGATCACTAGGCCAGGTTAATATATAGTATATGTAAGTGACAAACTCATGCTTTTTAGGATCAATATGCAAGGCTATTTTTCTGAATGCATAAAAATTAATCAAATCATGACACAAATATATATAATTAACAATTAGAATACTTCTTTTAGAACTCAAATAGAAGAGTTTTGAAGTATGTTTTTAACACTAGAGAAAATATATTGCAGTTTAAAGAAAAGTATGGTCAAGAGAACTATTTTTAGGAAAAACATAACATATCATATAAAAGGTTAGCTAGAGTGGAGTGTATTAAATATTAACATTTTACAGGTTCACTTGGAGTCGAAACGACGAAACCTATTGGTCAAAACCATCCAGTACTAACAAACAATCCAAAGAAGCTTAATGATTAGGAAAGAGTAGTAACCACTTCTAACCGTATATGACTTTGGGGCAAGATCTAGCTTGCTCTCTACTAAGCTCTGCCACCGTGTGCATAGTTGTATGTATTCTATTTTGAAATAGCGCAATGCAATGTAAAAGGATTAAGGTGGTGTTTGGATCTAGGGTCTTAACTTTAGTCTCTGTATTTAGATATTAATTTAGAGTATTAAATATAGACTACTTACAAAACTAATTACATAAATGAAAGCTAATTTGCGTGACAATTTTTTAAAGTCTAATTAATCCATAATTAGAGAATGTTTACTGTAGCATCACATAGGCTAATAATGGATTAATTAGGCTCAATAGATTCATCTTGCGAATTAGTCCAAGATTATGGATGGGTTTTATTAATAGTATACGTTTAATATTTATAATTAGTGTCCAAACATCTGATATGATAGGGATTTAAAAGTTTTAGTCCCATCTAAACAGTATCTAATAGTTGTCAATGGTAAGCTCGAGGATATTAAAAGCAACTTCAATTTATTGATTGCTTCTTACATGGGTCCATATGTGCTAAGAATATCAGTAAATATCTATAAAATCTTCCAACAACATTGAGTCTACATGTTGAGACATGCCTATGAGATTTACCCAATGGAAAGAAGAGACTAAATGATCCATACATCAACAATCTTGAGAACTGACTCAAGAGTACATTAAAATGGTCAAATAGAAAAATTGTTGTGTCTATGTCCTCCACATCGCCTAAAAACTAATATTGGCTTAACTCTCTCAGCTCAGACGCTATTAATTCAAACAGCTCATCTCCCTACCTTCTCTTTGAGCTAACTAATTTAATAATACCACATTTATCTCATCTTGTCTTGGATATTATATAGAACCTAGTTTCCTCTTATCTTCACATCTAATAGGGTGCCACAACATCATTAATCCTAGATGAGCATGCTATTTACTTGTTGGGCATGGACACTGTTAGTATTTCTTACGATCACAGACAAAATCCGCAAGCGCACGGATATACCGATGTAGTACTTCCCCTATGGAGTATTTCAAGGGTATCGAATCCAAGGAAACGTGTGTGGTCAAATCTTCCTCCGGTTCATCCAAGGACACCAAGCAAATGATAGGCCAGGATAGAGAAGATTTACTAGTGAGAAACAGTGTCTAGAGAAAGTTTAACTTTAATCCTAATGCAATACTTCAGGCACTGGCAACCCGTTGTTCCTAGATGTCGCTCTACTACGTACCCGGACAGGGAGGACTTAAGTGATCTCGAGGGCTGTCACCACCTCTACACCTGCCTCAAACGTACTGTGGGATACGCAGCAATTACTGGATAACAATTACCTAAACACCACGTCTAAGCAATTAATATCTACTTTAGTGTTTATAACTCAACAAAGCAATTAGTATATTTTAATTGATTATAGTGAACAATAATCCCGTATGCTATTTAGGAACTAACAAAGAGATAATTCTCACAAGATAAATCTAAATTACTCAGGAAGAATATTATATTGTATTCAGAGTAATAAACAGAATAAAAAAATATGAGAAGATTACCGACAACTCCGGAATTCTTCCGACTTCTTCTACTCTACTCTCTTCCTATTCTAGTATACAATATAGTATAATAGAGCCTCTTATAATTCAGCTCAAGCTTGGAAGTGTGTGTGAGAGTGAATGAAGTGAGGTCCTTTTATAGGGCAGTTATGACGGTTGTGAGAAGGGGAAATGTCCGAACTGCCCCGCAACCGTCATTAGAAGAACATCTGGAGCGTCCACCCCAAACCCCAGGATCAACGGCGATCAGGAGGGTGGTTCGGCCGAACCTGGGCTGGGCCCTCCTGGCCTGGCCTTCGGTCGGTGGACTCTCTGGACCTTCCTCTATCCATTTCCCGGAGTTTTGGGTTGATTTACTGATATTTCGATGAAGTACACAACCCCTCCTTGTATGGATACATAATTTTCCTCACTTTAGTCTGATTTTCCTCCCAACTTCAGGGTTTATTATCTGCATACAAATATACACCAACACTTGTGGAATATGTGAGTTTAAGCACCTATCACTATGTTGGATGTTTTATTATCTAAACTTTATGCAGATGTTGGCGGTATGGGATCGGCATTTAACAGCCGCCAACAGACACCATCCCAAGTAAAGCACTAGGACTACTTTCAATATAAGTTCATTTAATGGGTGTTCACTCCTTCACAAATAGGCGAACACTGGCTTAAAAATCGAAGTAGGAACTGACTTGAGAAGGTTTTGTGCTAGAAGGCTAGCTCCATTTCATAGAAAATAAGAGGTTCTAACTAAGAATGTTAAGCTACCTTGGCCTTAATGACATATACTGCATTTATTTCTAATTGTGTTTCGATGCTTTGATAATTTTGTTTCAGTTTGTTTTATTGAATGTTCCATCTTTGGTCAACTGAAATTCACAACAGTAAAATAAAATGCAAATACTTTTATTAAACTATCGTAAAACTATTGATTTAGTGCAGTGTCATAAAACTATAGATTTAGGATCAATTTTATCACAAAACTACGTGCTTATAACTTGAGTATAAAAGTAGTATTATGGATCTAAACTCTAAACTATGTAATTTTGTGATAACCTCATTACTTAGTCTTTAGACTCCACCTTAAATATGTAATTCCGTGATACAATTAGTGCTAAATTTGTAGTTTCGTGATACACCATCTTAAATTTATAGTTTTGCAATAGTTTGATCAAAGTAAACGTAGTTTTGCTAAATTTACTCTAATTAGCAAAGCGTCATTACGTTGCAATTGGACCCAAGGAAGGATGGAGTTCAGGTTGTCCTGTTTAAATCTTTTAGCAATTTTTATATGGGTCCACCTTTTTTTAACATATTATCCTTCTACACCGGGGAAATAAACTTTACGCACCATGAGGGTGAGTGAATGGTCCAAACTCCCCTTTCAAGTACTCGTATGTAGCAATGAAATGGAGATTAATGCTCCTTCGTTCTCAAATAAAAGGATTGATGATGAACCCTGAGCTCCACTTGACACTCAAGGCTGTTGTTTGGCCCGATCTTTCGGTGAGTTGTGATAACTACGATTTGGAAGAAACGTTGACGATCTGACTACAACTGTACAAGACGTTACGTTGCGCCTTAGCGATCGATACACCTCTCCGTGGGTTGTTGATCTTGCCGGTGCAGATCAACCTTATTCCTGCAAGCAATTAAGAACAAGTAAGAACAAGATATAAAGCAACTGAATTGCTAGATAGACAAGACACACAAAGATGAATTGATACACGATAAAGTGGGGTTCCGAACAAGCAGACGGACGGTCTAGCCGACAAGCGCGCTGCAAGCGAAGTAGCAATGGCTAAACTTACAATTAATCAAAACCCGCGAAACTCTAAAGGGGTATCTAGCTATTTATAATGATGGGAGGACGACCAAAGGGACCCTAGGGTCGTGATCCACCTGGTTGGGGCGCACCCCACATGGGCCCCACATGGGCCGGGGTCCCAGACGAAGTTACAAGCCCATAGGCCCATTACATGTGTCGCAGCACCTTGTTTCTTCAGTTGCTGCCGACTGAGAAGGAGTTTGCCAATGAGGCTGGATCCATTGGAAAGAGGACTCCGAGAGCTTTCCATCAAGTACTCACGGGCCGAAAACGGAGGTCGTATGCAGATTCGGCGGCCATTTGAAGTTAGCAGTGTAGTAGGTGGCCGAATCGGATTCCAGCACTTGGAGAACTTGATTTTGATGTCTTCATGTTGGTCCATGATGTGAGTAATGGTTGTATCCGTAGTAGCCATGGTCACATCAATTGAGTTCATTTTCAATAGTGAGTTTTAGTTTGGGCCTCCTTTAGTATTTATTTTCAATCACCTTGGGTCCCCCTACTTATTTTGTTTCACTTTGCACCTCTTTTCCTTAACAACTGTGCTAACATAGCCCTCTCTGCCCTGAAAGGATGTTGATGTTACGACATGGAGAACATTCTTTCTATACCACAAATATTTTATTGGTACCAAATAATACCATAAGATTTTTTTCACCCCACAAACACCAAAACTTAACTAGGAACCAACAGAGTTTGTTAATGGACAAAATTGTCCATGCGTCTACATCTTCTCATCTCTTTGACAGTTCGACCGCAATAGGTGCAATGGGTCGGTCTCCCTCCATCTCATCATTGAGATGTGCTCCCGCCCTCGCTTCTCTGCTCGGCTTCTACGTCGTTGGCTCGTTGCTTCTGAAAAGGCAGCCACACCCACTATTCGGGTCACATGAATATGCTTTTATGCTCCTCTAATGTGTAATCGCATCCAAAGATGAGGCTAGGACCAATGTATAGGAGGCAATATGCAGGATGCCACCATGGCACCAATTGCTACAGTTCATCTCCCTGAGCATGCTCATGTCTTCCTATATGGCAAGTCTATCCCCTACAGTGAAGCTCCTACACCCCTCATTTTCCACCTGTAACGATGGAGAACCCGTCCAATCTCGGCCACAATTACATAGTATCTTAGTTATCTTGCCATACCTAGGTAATGGATTGAATATTGTCTGTTAAAGTTTGTGGTATTGTTTTAAGAAATGCTAATATACTATAGTATTGAGTGGCGGTGGAAAAAATGTGTGTTATTTGGTACCAATATAATCTTTATTGTATAGATGAAATTATCCCTACTAAATGGGGGTGAACAGGTGTTTCCTAAAATTCAACTCTACTGTGAATTAGTTCCAGCTGGAATGTCTAAATCTGGAATTTCGAGTTTGAACTTGAAAATTCCGGTCTCAACTTGGATGCTATGGTCAACACAAACAGAAAACACATCAACATGTGATACAAAACATCAAACTCAAAATCCAGAACTAAGAGGTAACAAATAGAACATACGAGTAGGAAACAAGGTTGCTAACTAACTCAACCAAGCACACACATAGATCGGGTGAAACATCACAAAAAATGGTAAAGAGGGAAAGGAGATCGGAACTTCCCTTTTACTGAAGTGGTAAAGACCTGTATAACAATGTTTAAATCCACGTATTTTACGTCTTCTTTTAGGGATTCCAAGAGCTGTCTCTCTTTTAACCCTAATCATCACCAAGCGAACATCAAAGTTAAGTTGGGCCAATTTCCGCCTTATTACCTTTTTCTTGTGGAGGCAAGGTAAAATTCTCAGTAGAAATTTAGTGAAATCATGAATTTGTTTATGTTTGGACATGTGTTAAAGTGATGTATCCACGGATGTACACATATGTAGTGGTTGAAAGCGGTTCCTCTGATGTAACATATCGTGACATGGTCACTGACATGTTCGGCCATCCATACAAGCCCACGTGTGGATCACCACGTCATGATCCACACGTAAGAGGACCCTGATCGGTTGTGGTTTATGCGTGTGCATTTTCCGTAAAATAAAATTTAAAAGGCAAAGGGCCAAAAAAAACCCCTAAAAATTGGCCCTTGGAAGTTGGAAAGAACTCGGGTCGGACAAACTCTACAGCGGCCTATCCAGAGCCCGGCCCGATTGAATGCGTCTACTAAAATTAATTAGAAAATAAAAAAAAAAATCGTCGCCCTCGTAGTACTATTTCGCTTCGCCTCTCCTCTCTACCTCCGTCGCCGTCCGGTTCCTTTCTCTTCCTCCAAGTAAACTCGGTTTCCGCCGCCTCCGCCGCCGCGCCGCCGATTCGCAGCCATGCCGACCGGTGAGCTCCCTCCCCTCCCTCGCTTCCCTCTCTCGTAGCGGCGGTGATCTGATCGCCGCGGCGGGGACTCGCCTCTGAGTGCGGCGGCGGAGCCCCCCTCTACTTTCTCTCTGAGGCTTGGGGGTTTGGGGGATTTTTGGTTCGATCTGCATCTGCCTCCCGGTGGGGAGGGTGGAAGGGGGTTGGCGCCGGAGGGGTTGGTGGGGGTTAGCTGGGTTTCCGGTGCGGTAGAGGATTGGCGGGGGGGTTTCCCCGTCTGTGAATGTAGGGCTTAATTCTCTGGCCTAGCAGATTCGGACTCGCGTTCTCGGTTCACTTGACGCATTCGCACCTGCGTGTGCAGCGGGGCTGCTTGCAGATGTATGTAGCAGTGCGACGTGCTTGATGAATTCGAGCGCCGGCTGCGTGTTACTGTGAAACATTGGACAGGAGATGTGTGTGTGTATGTGCGCGCGCGTGCACTATGGCACGGTGTTGTTTAAGAAATTATTTCTGGATGTCTGCATCTGGTCTAGGGCTATGTTTAGTTGTAGACTTGATAGTCAGTGGATGCTAGCGCGTCTTTTTTAACAGTCTGTTAAGTACTCGGTTGTGTTATTGTGTTGCATCTTGATTGCATGGATTCTTTTTCTTTTTTTGTCTAACCTCCAAACAAACCAGCCAGTCCTCTGTGCTATGTTGTTGAGAAGTTCCAAGCCATGAATTTAGGTCTTTGGCTATTGCAGTGAGCTCGTGAAGTGCTGAAATACGAATGAATTGTATGTTACATCATGTCTAAGTGTGAATTTAGTCAGCTTTTTCAGCGTGATATTTTCACCTTGCACCTTGGTGTGGAATATGTCTACCCTATCATATGTTGAGAATTATACTTTCAGTAGCTTCTGCATTTTGCATTTCCTTTGCCCTTTGGCAATCTCTGGGTCTGTTTGGCACGGCTCGAGCTCCTGGAGCTGGAGCCCATCCAAACAGTTTCAGTTTTACATAAAATGGAGTGGAGCTGGCTAGAACGCTCTCACAAAATGAACTAGAGAGGTGGAACTGGGTTTAGGCTACTCCACAACTCCATTCCAGACTCAACTCCTGAAATTAAATTTAGGAGTTGGAGCTCTACCTAATGGACCCTCTATTTGCTCACTTGCTCCTAGTTGGGTATTGAATTACTTTATAGTTTGTATGTTCAGATGTTCTCTTAACATGGAATCTCCCCTCAAAAATAGGAGTTAGTGGTGGTGTCAGTGTGCCCTATGCCTATATCTTTTATTGACGAATTTCTGTATTCACTTGTGCGTTGTATTTTATTGTATTGTTTGCTTGTGTTTATATGTACCATCAGCTGATGATATAATTGCATGTGAGTTTTTTATTAGAAATTTGTAGAATATAATTGTTTAAACTCAGAACACATATTCTTTTTCTTTTGAGATATGTCGCAATGCATGGGTTGATGCTAGTATGAACCATAAAAATGAACTAGTTCTGTTAGTTCCATTTAACTTTATCCAGCTATAGATAATGAATGCCCTGCCAATATCAAAACTTTGATACGAAGATTTGGTTTTATCTATAAAGATAATATTATTGGGTTGAGTGTTTTAAGTCAAATGGGGATTTTTCTTTTGTGCTGCATGATTTGATCCATACTGTTTAGAACATGCAAGGTGTAGGGTGCTAGGGTGGTTTGCTTCCTCCATGGCTACACAATAATCTCATGTATTTCTTGAGATCTGAGATTAGTGGATTTGGCTCTTATGAAATCCAAATTTGTTCCACTAGTCAAAGCAGTTTATGTGTTGTTTCTTCACCCTTCCTTCGTACTCAATTTCTTACCATGATTGCTGCTTTTGGAATGCTTTCCAGTAAGCGTGAAATGGCAGAAGGAGACCTTCCCGGGCATAGAGATAGACACCAGCCAGCCGCCTGTTGTCTTTAAGACCCAGCTATACACTCTGACTGGTGTACCACCTGAAAGGCAAAAAATTATGGTGAAGGGTGGAATATTGAAGGTAATACATACTCACGTGCTTATGGACACAACTGATTTTCATGTACTTTTATATTTAATCTGGCTTTGTAACAACGTGGTCAATTTTCTGTATTTGTAATGCAGGATGATGCAGATTGGTCTACTTTGGGAGTGAAAGATGTGAGATTATCAACCTGTCTTCCATTCACATTTTTATTCTACCAGACCCTTAATACATTCAAGTATTCAACTACATGTACTGTTTGTATTGGTTTCCATAATATAAAAATATATAATGTTAAGGATTGGAAATGCACTCTGCAGGGTCAAAAATTGATGATGATAGGTACAGCTGATGAGATTGTGAAAGCTCCAGAGAAAGGACCAGTATTTGTAGAGGATCTACCAGAAGAAGAGCAAGTGGTTGCACTGGTGCGTTTGACCTCTCAAGTTATGCTTATCTCTACTATAATAAAAGAAGCTAGTAGTTTAACTGGTGGCGGCGAGTTCGCCAACCCACTACTAGTCTACTACTATGGGATCTTCCATGCATAGCTATATGCATACATGTTTTTATTAGTTGCATATGCATACATATTTTTATTAGTTGAATCTTCTCTGTATAATTATGTCATTTGGGGATTGATGTACAATTGGAAAGTACTCCCTCCGTCCCAAAATGGCTGCACTTATATTGGGACGGTGGGAGTATATAGTTTCTTTTGAGTTCAGAATTTATAATATACTTGCTCTCGATTGTTGCAATGCATGGGTATTTGGTTAATGTGTTCTGAAAATTATTAGGAGTGGCAACTTGGCATGGGCGCATGGCCTCTCAGAATAACAACTCAATAAATTTGTCTAATATCATATGTCCGTATGAACCATAACACTTTTGTCTGCAAACTAAGATAAATGACTGGAGACAACAAATACCCAGTACACTTGCAGTGTTATCTGTTAATATAGATGTGTTAAGAACATATGCTATTGTCTTTCCATTGCCATTCGACAGCTCATCATGCATAATTCCTGAAACAACCTGTTTAATGTATCTTATATGCTTAAATTAATCAAGAATCAATATAATCATGGTATCTAGAGTGGAAATTGTGATTGCGGATAAGCTAAAGTGATATTGTTGTTATAGATATCTTATGTTGTAATAAATTGGCAATGCCAAAAAATTCAAATTGCTTAAGAGCACTATTATATTTGGCATAAGCATGTTGGTCTTATTTTGGTGTTCTTAATCTGTGCTGCAAGTGAGATTTCTCTTTGGAATTTCAGGGACACAGTGCTGGTCTTTATAACTTGGGGAATACATGTTACATGAATTCCACTTTGCAGTGCCTGCATTCTGTTCCAGAGCTGAAGTCAGCTTTATTGAGGTTCCACTGAAAATTGCTTTGAAGTAAGTTTTGAAGAAAGGAATTTCTTCTTGGCTAACTCATATGTTTTACTTGTGCAGTTATTCAGATAATGTGAGGGGTAATGGTGTTGACCAAGCCTCCCATAATTTGACTGTTGCAACTCGTAATACTTTCGGAGAGCTTGATCAAAGTGTTCGGCCTGTTGCACCTCTACTCTTCTTACAGGTCAGCATTCAGCTTACCGCATTTGGCCATTACATCTAAAGCTAGAGAATCTTCAATTCGTTTCTGTGATTAGGAGAGCTCCAGAGCTCCTTTTATGTTACTGTTCTATTTATGACATCTTCACAAATTAGATAAGAAATATTCTTTTTTATATGTAGGCTGTTGTTGCATGCGTCAGGTCAAAAAAATAGAACAATACTTCTATTATATGTTCTAAGTATCTAGAGTAGACTAACTACATGAAAATGATATCAGTAGATTTCTGATGTAAAAGAAGATTTCTGATGCAAAGGAGTTCCATGGTACTACATTTTTGCTGGCATATCATTATAGAAAATGATGCTTGTAGTTTCCTATTAAGTTGGAGACCATGAACTGCTGTATGAAATGAAAAGTCCATCATAACAACTATGTGTATTTCTAATACAAAATTTGATACTATTTTCCTATGTGTATGCTCGAGTGGAACTTGAGTTGTAATTATTTGAGTGCTTACAAGGAATGACATGTTTATATGAAATTACTTGAACTGAACTTCGTGACATCCCTTTGGTAGAAAGGTGATTGTAGCCCTTTTTTTTTCTAGTGGGGCCACATGAACACAATGAAATTTTGGCATGAAATATCTATTTTGAGATAGCAATCTACTTAAGTTAACAAAAAAAATTCAAAATTTATAATTCAGGGCTTGACAGTTCTATGTGGACCCCAATGAAGTTTGACATTGTTTTAACATTTTTGGTTAGATTAGAAAAACAACTGCCATTCTTCCAAGTCCCAATGGACTTCCATGTCAAGCTGTTTTTGGTGGCTCTAAATGCCAGTTTCTTTACTGTTTTGGTTTTATGTTTTGCCACATTGTAGCATATAGATCGAGGATATCTTGATGAGTTTGTCTACAAGGTTTAAATGTTTTGGGAAAAACTATAATTTATAATGCTTGGATTTTTTGTACTAACTTTTTGTTTGATCTACACTTGAGCAGACGCTGCGTAAAAAGTATCCCCAGTTTGCGCAACAACAAAATAATGTTTATATGCAACAGGTTTGTTTGGTTCACCTATGATTAAATTTTAAGTTTTTCTACTGTTTATCTGTATGATTAAATATTGTTCACTTGAACAAATTGCAGGATGCAGAAGAATGCTGGACCCAATTGGTGTATACACTTTCTCAAACTCTTACATCAGAAACAAGGTAATTTATTGCAGTTATTCACCTAACAGCTCATATGCAATTGTGGAGCGATGTTCGTTTTCCTGGGGATGCTCCCCCCCCCCCTTCCCTTTTTCCTCCCTCTCTCTCTGAGTACACAGTAGTGTTTGGCTGCTTCGCTTACCATTTCGTCTTTTTTGATAGTGAACCTCCTGCTGGTCAAATGAAGGAACTTTTTGGGATTGATCTCGTGAGCAGGTTCTCTCTCTCTCTCTCTCTCACACACACACACACACACACACACTCACACTCATCTGTTTTAATTGGGGGGATGTGTTCTTTTCTGTTGTACAAAGGTACTGTACTGTATCATACAGTTCACTATGAGTTAACAATTCTGTTGTGGTTTCTTCTGTTTATGGATCTTTGCTGATTGTGCTAGTTTGTCAGTGCATTTCCAAAATGGTACTAGTAATATAGAGCTTGGATCCCTGCTTAAAACTTTTAGCATATCCACCACAAGTAGACCTGATGGTTTTTTCCATCTTTTTTATGCACAATTTTTGTGCGTCTTCTGATGTCATGTCAGATGAGGACACATTTGACATTTTATTCCCGAGGCAGCAGAACTAGTTACCTGTATTGAATTAAAAAAAAAACTATTTGTTCATAAGCACGATGACAGTGCTCCAGTGTGCTTCTATTTATTAATGTTGGCTTCTATTTGCAGGGTCCATTGTGCAGAAAGTGGTGAAGAGAGTTTAGAGAGAGAATCAGTTTATTCTTTGAAGTGTCATATATCTCATGATGTAAACCACCTTCATGAAGGACTTAAGCATGTAAGTTATGTTACCATTATTAAATTCATAATTTCTATTTTATATCGAGTAGCTCATTGCTGATTCTGACAGGATAGGCTTTTATGTGTACATTATTTTTATACTATGCTTGCATAAAACCTCAGAATTTGTATGAGAAAAGGCCCATGTAATTATTCTTGTATTCTTTCCTGCAGGGTTTGAAGTCAGAACTTGAGAAGGCTTCACCTTCACTGGGTCGCACTGCTCTTTATACAAGAGAGTCAAGAATAAATGAGTTGCCTAGGCAAGAACCTAAATATTTTCTTGATTATATTATCTCTTATTTTATTCAGAAATTATAAGTATGCCAATTCTGTGTTCAGGTACTTGACTGTGCAGTTTGTTCGTTTCTTTTGGAAAAGGGAATCAAACCAGAAGGCAAAGATTTTACGGGTATGTTTATTTCTCGATTAAAAAACGTACTCCCTTTGGTAAAACTATAGAACAACACTTTTAAGCAAGAACTACACTTCTTTACAGTAACTTTTGAGAAATATAGACCTTTTTTTGCTTGCATCTCATCCAATGAGCCAGGCCTCTTGGGCCCACTCATCACTCAGAAACGTACCCTGTTTCCTTTTCCTTATTGGATAGGCTTGTGAGATTTACAAGTTGTTGTGATCTGTCAAGGAGGCAATACTTAAAAAGTATTTCTTGCAAAAAGAAAATCGTGGTTCTCTGAAATTGCTGCTTGGAGGTGTAATTATGGAATAATTTTACATAGTATGGTTTTCTAAAAGTTCTCTGATTTCTTTGTTTTTTTTCCTTTCATAACCACAAATGCCTTCCTATAATATCATTGCATGATCTTGTGAGGAAGCTTGATTGATTCTTCTCGATACTGTCCGCTCAGAGTTTTGTTCTACCTCTTTTGTTTGAAAACAAGTTGTAATATTCTTTCTTCTTTTACTTCCAGAAAGTTGATTACCCGCTGGAACTGGATGTTTATGACTTTTGCTCAGATGAACTGAAACAAAAACTCCAAGCTCCCCGACAGGTAGTACTACTACTCTTTTCATTTCCATGTTTGAGCTCTGTTGTGCCATTGATGATCACCACATTTAATTTGCATGTGAAGATGCTGAGAGATGCAGAAAATGCTAAGTTTGGATTAAAAGCACAAGGAAAGGCCAGCAGCTCAAAAGAAAATGAGGTAATTGTCTTTAGGAATATATGGTTGATTCATCAGTTAGAGTTGTTGAGACATGCGCTTATCATTCTTTTGTTGAACACGCATGTTAACCGCTCCAAAATGCCTTTTGTATTTGAACCCATATCCTTACGGAGTTGCATTTCATTTCAGGGTTCATCAAGTAATGCTGGGGAATCATCCAGCATGGATATTGACAAAGGCAAGTAGTTGTGGCTTCTGTTCTTATTTAGAGAAATAGCTCAGATACTTGTACTCTTTGTTTGTCAAATGGTGGGGTTTTTCTGCCTCTTATTATGTTAGGGTTCTAGTGTCTCTATTCAAGTAGCATGCTGCAACCCATACTTCAATACTTTCAATCTGGTTAGCTTTATGCTTAGCTGTGTTGTGTGTTTACTGCAGCCGATTCTTCTGTGCCAAAGAAACAGTTGACTGGCATCTATGATTTAATTGCTGTTTTGACGCACAAAGGGAGAAGTGCAGACTCAGGCCATTATGTTGGCTGGGTTAAACAAGATGACGGTAGGGCCAGCTACTCATGCAGTTACTTATTGGAGTCAACTGTTTATTTACGATCTCACTGATGATTATGAGCTTTTTAGGGAAATGGATTGAATTTGATGATGACAACCCTAGCATACGCAAGGAGGAAGAGATTTTAAAGTTATCTGGTGGAGGTGAGCAATATACATAACTAAACATTAGCTTGAACATGTTATGGTTCATGAACATCTCTAAGCTGTTGCTTCTCTAAACAGGCGACTGGCACATGGCTTACATTTGCCTGTACAAAGCTCGTGTTATCTGAATTGGAATGCCAGACAGGCTGATGAGCTGATTTGTTTACATTTCTCAAGTTGCCAGTAGTTTGCTTGCCTTTTGTAATGCATGAGCGAACATATTGTTGATTTTTCCAGTTTGGTTCAAACTGAGAAGTCAGCATGCGACTTGCATTGCTGCTGGTGTTTGGTCGGTGTTCACTGGGACTTTAGATGTGTAATTTTCAGATGTTGAACTAGAATATTTTTACAGTAGTAAACAAATATATACTGCAAAGAAACTGAGCGGAAAATATAATTTATTTCATGGAACATATGTTTATTCGTATATTTCTTTAGAACGTATGCCTTTTTTTCCCCGATCAACATGACTAGGTTCGTTCTAAGGTGCTCATAGATGATGTAAAAGTGAATAGTAGTATATGATAATTATTAGAGGGCACGAATGAATTGAATATTACAAACTTGAAAAAGTTAATTTACAAAAGTTTTTAAAGAGATGCTAAAGAAAGTTATTTTTTAACTTCCCCCACCCCACTTTATAACATTTTGATATCTCCATTTGTTGCATAGATTTACTAACATCTTGTGTTACTTTGGACAGTATCGGTATTGGATACGGATACATAATGATACGTATCCCGAATACATGATTTTCGTGATTTTCAGATAACCAAAAAAATCCGGGTACTTCCTGGATACGCCTCGATGTATCCCGCATATGTAGTTCGATCTTTTGAAATCGCGTATAAGTACATATCCAAGCCAACCACCGTTTGAGCTGCTTGATCTTGTTAACCATTTGATGCCCCTACAAGCCACGCAGGCTCCCCGTACTGTCGATATTGGATACCGCGGTTCCACTTCCGCTGTCGGGCGCGGCACTGTTGGACATGGCGCTTCCCCCTCCGCCGTCGATTGTGTGTGGTCGTCAGTAGACATAACATCTCCACCGTCGGGTGTAGCTGGGTGCAGGGTTTGAAATTTTGTTTCGAAATTTCTAATATTTTGGTAATTTCCTTCCTCACCGGCAAGCTCATCTCGCTCGAAAGTTTCGGTTTTTTGCGAATTTGGTCAAATTTTATTCAAATTCATTAAAAAATAGTCAAAATTCAAATAATTTTGGCCAAAAAAATTCGAAATTTCTGAAATTTTGGTAATTTCATCCCCCACCAGCAAAAAAAACCAATTTCGAAATTGAAAACTCTGGCTGGGCATGGCATTGTTGCTGTTTTCATTGGACGTGGCGCTTCCCCCTCCGCCGTCGATTGTGTGGTCGTCACTAGACATAACACCTCCACCATCGGGTGTAGCTGCTGACGCAGTGCCTCCGCCTCTGTCTTCAGGTGCAGTGCCACAGCTGGACACAGCCCAAACACCGAGAGGTTGTTTACTTTGTTACCAAAATTAACCCTACCAAGTCTCTTTGCTAAAATTTAGCAAGATAACAATCTAAACATTGCTAAAACTTGCCTCCATTACCATGATAATTTTAGAATCTTCCTCTCACAAAAACTTAGCAATGGTAATATACTTCACCTCTCAACCTTACCAAATATTAACAATGCTAAAATTTTACACTCCAAAATTTGATAAGGTTGATTTAGGCGTCAAAATAGAAGTCCCTGATGGACACTTTTGTTGTTGCTTATTTTATTTCCATAGAGTACATGTGCATTCTTTTTTATGTAGGGTTTACTAGCAGTAAACTACGACTGATAATGTTGTTAGGGAAAATGTACGGTGCATACTACATATGTAGGGGAAAGTTGGAAACTACCGTTGGATAAAAAAATGGACATCTGAGATTCATCCACGTCATCATTAGTAAAATTTTTCCTTACAGGTTTACTCATGAGTAAGTAAAATTTTTACTCATTGTAATATGGACCAATCTCAGATATCCATTTTTTGATCCAACGGTAGTTTTCAAGTTTCCACTACATATGTGGTTTGCACTGCATATTTCCAATGTTGCTGCAGGCTCATGAATAGCAATTTATGGAGCAGTCAAGCTTCGTCCCATTTCATGGACATATGTGGGTGTATCTGTCTGTAAATGGGCATACCTCCAATTTTACAAGAGTTCAGTAAGTATTTATTTGTACTTTCATTAACATATATATCTTTATCTTTACCAACTTAAAAAAAGTAAAATCTACTTCCAACCAAAATTTCGTTCGCCCGTCAAAATTCCGTTCGTCAAAATCCGATTCCAACCAAAATTTTGTTTGTCCGTGCGTTGCTGATGTCATCCACACGTTCGTCCATCGCTGACGTCATCCGCAGGCTTCGTGTGTCCGCCGCACCCCTGCGTGTTTCGTCCGAGTCATCCAAACGCATCCGTTTCCATCTACCGTCTAGATTCCGAGCCTCGGGCGCATTGTTGCATGAATCCAAGTACTCCACGATCATTAGCATCACCGGTCTCCACGCCACCAACGATGCATGTAGGCACCACCACATACCCTATAGCAAGCACAAGCGATATGATTGGTTAATGCTCGTATTTTCTTGCTGAATTTTGCCATCAAGCATTCAAAAATGATCTGCCATATGCCCGAGGCATCGTTTTATCGCATATATTCAACTGGTAAAATCCCTGTGTGTTGTATTATTAATCACTGGTGAAATCCCCGTGTGTTCCTCAACTCCATGTTTTCCTTTTAACTGAAAATGAATTGCCATTATTTCTTTTATCCTAGATTCATGGAAATGCAGTTGGAAGGCCTATAACCCTTATGTGACCTACAAGCACCCTTATGCAGGTATTGCTTTCTTGCCTCATAATTAGAATGTAACTGCCCTTTCATGACCATGCAAGTAAATAAGTAATGACTTAGAATTATACAGACCAATGTGGATGCTCCTTTTATGTGCAGTAATTGATATCCTTCTTTGCACCTCACTATAATCAATTGAATATGCATAATCGAAACTGATTTTGATGTGACCATGGCTACTACGGATACATCCGTTGCTCACATCATAGATGAACAACAAGATATCAAGTTCAAGTCCTCCAAGTGTTGGAATCCGATTCGGCCACCTACTACACTGCTGACTTCAAATGGCCGCCAAATCTGCATACGACATCCGTTTTCGACCCATGAGAACTTGACGGAAAGCTCTCGAAATCCTCTTTCCAAAGGATCCAGCTTCATCACCAAACTCTTTCTCAGTCATGCGCAATTGAGGGAACAAGGTGTTGCGTCTTCTGTAATGGGCCTATGGGCTTGTAATTTCGTCTGGGACCCCGGCTCAAGTGGAGCCCATGTGAGGTGCGCCCCAACCAGGTGGAGGACGACCTAGGGTCCTCCCATCTCTATTAATAGCTTGGTACCCCTTCAGAGTTTATTGGGTTTTGTTTAGATTAAAGTTAGCTTTGCTACTTTGCTGTGTAATCCCGTGATCGGTTAGATCGCCGGTTTACTCGTTACGGAACCCCAACTTATCATTTGTGTTCAATTCCTATATGTAATTCAGATTGCTTTTATCTTGTTCTTGCTTGTTTTTTCGATTTGCTTGCAGGAATAAGGTTGATCTGCATCAGCAAGATCAACAACCCACGGAGAGGTGTATCGATCGCTAATGCGCTACACAACAACGTCTAGTACAATTGTAGTCGGGTCGTCAACGTTTCTCCCAAATCGTAGTTATCTACAACTCACCGAAAGATCGGACCAACAACAATCTTGAGTGTCTCGAGTGGAGCTCAAGGGTTCATCAGATTTATTATAATTTTAAAGGTCAAGCCAACAAATTTAATATTTGTTTAAAATTACAGGACGTGTCAACTTATTTCTTAAGCAACGTATATCTTGGATTCTAGATGAACATATGCTTCACCATATTCGCTCCAATTAAAGCAAGTAGAATGTGGGATATTTGTGTGAGAAACAAACTTTGAATGTTTACAGAACTTAGCTTTCATTGAATTTAACTTTATTGAGTTTGGCCTTGTCAGGTCAATATTTTACATTTCAATGTCCTTGTCTTGTCTTGCATTTATCTGTACTTGGTCTTATAATGCTTTTGAATGAATGTCTGGATGTAATCCTGCAATGTGTCTTCATTTTTTTTTACCCACCACGTGTGGACATATATTGTCCTCGTACATGTGTTATGGTCTCAGACAATATCATATTTTTGCCCCTTGTCTTAAATATATTTGATATATGACTTGAAATGAACTAAATTGAGAGTAATTCTAGAAAATGTGATTTGAGTAACATGAAATTTAATAATATAATTTATTAACCAAAATATTATTACGCCGTAGCTTTAAGTTAGCACGAGTAAATTACTGGTTAAAGAGGTTTTAAAAACTTAGTTTACTTTGTTTCCACAACTCAATATGAATTCATGCAGCCAACAATAATTACCTTGTTTAGATACTAGCGAAATCAAGATAAGGAAAGGGACATCACCCCGAATCTAATTTCCTTGTTTAGATTGTTTGTGATAATCCTGATTAAATCCTTGTATGCTTTACTTGTTTAGATAGTTTGTGAATCTTTTCCTTGTAGAGTTTCCTCTATTTACCTAATATATAAAATGACCAATAAGTGAAGCGCATGCATCTAGAACTGACTTTTTTTCGTTAAGTCCCCAAAGATTCAGAAAAAATGTCTGTAAGCGCCTAATTTGTAATTAGCTGCTATCTGGGCAGCAAAGAACGCCACCATCTTCCCACGTTACTAACCTTGAACCCACTGTTCAGAATCGTACCCATGCTGTTCAGAATCGTATGAGCATTGCGGTTGCCATGAGAACGGAAGCAGAATAAACCGTTAAGTAAATATAAAAAATAGGATAATGGAACAAATTGTACGGTAAGAAACTCGGGTGAAATCCTCAAAAGTACCATTAACAAAGTATACGTTAGCATCTGCGGAGTAGCAAAATTAACACAAACACATCCTAATAAAATTCTCGGAAGTACCATGAACGACAGCAATTCAAATACGTGCATGCCCAATTGCCCAGATACATCTTTTCAAGTATTATTACGGGCCATTCAGCACTTAGCAGCAGACCTAAACTGCCGTCTAAGTGAGGGCAGCATTTCTCACACTAAGTTTCTAGTTATCCGATAGATTCTTAATATGCCGTATCTCAAGGATACTCCTGTTTCCGGTTCGAATGTAAGCTTTAAGCAGTCCACCCGGATCTTTACGAAGGCACTGGGAAACACAAATCAAAATACAACAAATCAGTTCTTTGAAATCATATGATACGGTATTAGTACAACTAAATCTGGAATAACAAGGTAGCAACACTTACTATATGTCGAAGTATCAATCTGCTCAGGAAGCTCCTTTATGTCAACCTCGAATCTTTCTTGCACCTTAAAACATCATGCATGTGAAATTACAGTGAGGCTTTGTGACACCAGTTAAGCAACAAAATTAAAATGATCAATTATACTAACTTGATTAAGAACATCAGAGTCTGAGGCAGAGGAAACAAATGTTATTGCAAGTCCTTTGGTTCCAAAACGTCCAGCCCTTCCAACCTGGAGGATAGAATGTCAGCAAGAGAAAAAAGAACTTAACGAGAAGCAGTGAAGTGATGTTAAAATTACCCTGTGCAAATACGAGTCGGCAGAATCGGGCATGTCATAGTTTATGACAATGTTGACACGTTCAATATCAATTCCCCTGCCAACTAAATCAGTAGCCACAAGAATCCTCTTGTGTCCTTCCTTGAAGTTCTTATACCGGGTCAGCCTACAAAAGAAAGCTCCATCATTAGACGATCAAGCATTAAGGATTCTTGGCAGGGATCAAACCGCCACAACTGGTTAGGCAGTAAATTTCAGAACTACTAACAATCATTTAATCAAATTTTCATTAGGAATGTTGCTTGCATAAGATCATCACTGTATATGAATGGCTGCTATAAAACCCATCATGTCTATTTCATAGCCAGCAATAAAGTGGTGAGTGGTGGCTGAGTAGGTCACAAGATGGCAGACAGACCATCACCACCAACAACAATATTCATATATTCATATAGTAGTATAAAAGGTCTAGAGAATAACAATGAGTACATAAACCAAACATAGGCGAATCCTGCTTCATGGCATGCTGTTACTGTCAACAAGATTTCGTATATGTGCTTCCCAAAGATATGCTAAATTTATTAGGCATAACTATTGAAATAATATAAAGTAAATACGAACGTAAGAATAATAAGTCAACTCCATCCATGCTTACATCATAACACTCACATGGATAATATGCATTATGGTTGACCATTGCCCAAAACATATATAGGCACCAGAAAAATGTACATATTATAGAATATACATTTGAACTAGGTTGATGAAATATCTGGCATCATCTAAAGCATTACAGTAAAAAAGAAAATGATAACTAAAATAAGACAACCACCATCAACATCAGCATAGATTATTGTTATTTTAATAAGGAACTGATAAAACAAGCATGAAAAACAAGAACCTAAAAGACCAGGCTGCAAAGGAATTCAAGATAACAAACCTCTCCTCCTGTGTCATTCCAGAATGTATGGAGATCGCAGGAAAGTTGCATTCACAAAGCAGCTTGTTCAGTTCTGCAGCTCTACTAACACTTTTAACAAATATCACAACTTGATTGAAGTCAAGTGCATCTAAGAGATCATTCAATTTCCGGTTCTTCTCCGCCTCACTTAGTTTTATATAGTGCTGGAATCAGGGAAAGGGAGTTGGTACAAAATAATCAGGAAAGTGGTACAGATGACAGATTGATAATTAAATAGTACCTGAACAAGCCCGTGAAGGGTCAGTTTAGCCTCATCATCAACATAAATTTCCATAGGCTGTAAGATAACAAATGGTAGATAAAGGTATTAGAATTTCTGTGTGCCAATGTTCTAGGCACTCCAATAAGAACAGCATATCAATTCTTCTTGCATCAGAATTTTGAGCCTCCTAAGGAACTTCAGCTATGACAATGGGCACTGGTATTTGAACTTCAGCTATGACAATGGACACTGATATTTGACCAAATCATAGACAAGTTCTGGAGCAGTGCTTGCTATAAGAATTAGCATCAAGAGGAAGCTGCTTTGTCCACACTGACCATGAGAAGGGTAGGAGAAACAGAAGCAGTTTACTCTGATAAAGCGGAGTCCAGTACAAGCATGCAGACAATTGGAGAAAAGCTGCACTGGCCTTGTACAATCTACAATAATGGTGCCCTCCCAACCCCAACACCCGCATTCTCCCCAGATGGTTCACATTGACAGAAGACTTCACTTGCAGCCAATAGGAACACTCAGGTAGTAATTGATGAACTACGACCAATGCAGAAGTGTACGGAAATCAGAAATCCCTTTGACCTACTGACACCAGAACTGCCACCGCTCCTATCAAGGTATGTGTATGCCAGAGTAAGAAGAAGCACTATTGAAATGAGGTAGGCCACATGACATTACATCTTGCATGAATTTCTTGCAAACTGGGCGGATCTCCTTGCTAAGGGTCGCTGAAAACATCATCACTTGCTTATCATGGGGTGTCATTTTGAAGATCTCCTGCACATCTCTACGCATATCTGAAGAAACAAATAGATTAATAAGAATATAACAGAGCCATGTATGATATATTGATATGATACAAATAGGGGTATGAATGTGAACATATTCTGCGTGTAGAATGATGATCACTCGATCAAGGAACAGCAGCCTACCAAGCGAATCGAGCATCTTGTCACATTCATCAAGAATGAAATGCCTCACATTCTTCAAGGAAAGATCCTTTTCTCTAGCTAGAGCAAGTATCCTTCCAGGTGTTCCAACCACAATATGAGGGCAGTCATTCTTCAACAGATCCTTGTGTTTTTTTATGTGAACGCCACCATAGAAGACAGCAACTTTTACCTCAGGAAGGTACTTGCTAAACCTCTCAAATTCATGGCAAATCTACAACATTGTATTAAGTAAAGAGACAGTTAGTATATGCAGACATACTGGACATAATTAAACTAAGACATAAATATATACCTGGTAAGCTAGCTCCCTTGTGTGACATAGCACAAGTGCACCAACTTGACCAGCAACAGGATCAATTTGCTGAAGACTTGAGAGAACAAAAACAGCAGTCTTCCCCATCCCAGATTTTGCTTGGCAGATGACATCCATTCCAAGAATGGCTTGTGGGATGCATTCGTGTTGCACTGGTGTAGAGCCAAACAAAATTGGAGCAGTACCCCAGTGAGAAACTATTTAACCTCCTGTCGCCGTTAATTGAAAGTTTTTACCACATTTTCCTCCAACTAAAATTGTCAGATAAAATTGTACCTGCAAAATGATATTTTTCATTAACACACTTCGAAAGAATATAAAAATGTACGCTAGAATGTATTTAATCTGATTTGGTATTAGAAACAAGCACTAGGACGAGCAAATGTTCATGCACAATCAATTCGTTTATTGTTTTCTATTTGAGTTAACACTTAGTTTACTTCTGGATAAACTATCCTAGAAACGGAAGAGCTGGCTGCAAAAGTTGAGTGGGTAAGTGCATCAATGCCTAGGGCATGCATTCAAAGTTCAAATATATGGCATATGCCCATGTGAGCTAACAGAGAAAATAGCACATGTAAAAACAACAAATTGCTTGCCTTTTCAGTAATCATATCTTGCATTCACTCCGTCTAAATACAGTATCATAGTATGAAAGGTTGAACCAGTGAGTGGCCCGACCAAATTCTTGGTTTACCAGTCGAGTGGTCCACAGTTCAATAAAGTTTATTGTTGCATGTATGTTTCAATACAACGACAAGTGACGAGGTGGTGGGATGGCTCAGCCGGTTCAACCAGTGCTGGTTTAACACCGGCTCAACATAATCTAACTGCATGGATAGTACTAACGCACAAGCAGCTTAGCACTGGTTCCCTTTTTCCCAGCAAAAGCACCTAGTGCACAACCAGAGTGATACCAATCTGAGCACTCTGTTTTTTTCCAATTAAAGTAGTCTAAATGTATGTCTTAGTGCACAACCAGACCAATCTTAAGCACCACTTGCCCTTTTTCCAGTAAAACCATCAGTCTAGTCAAGCTTTCCAACTATGTATCGTGTCTAGTCAAAACAATTCGAACTCAGTTAACTATGCTACTTAAAGAATTCCAATCAAGCCTTTTTATTCATCATATGGGCTCAAAGTTTGAAGATTCAGATAACGTAAGAGGCAGTAGCAAGCGAGGTCGATTAAGGTATTGCAGGAAATAAATAAGAGTAAGAAGCTATTATAGGAAATAAATAACACGGTCCTGACAAACGTGACTTTCGAATTTTCAGTTACCACTTAGATAATGCCATCCTAGTAGTTTCAGCCCATTTTCATTAACACACTTGGAAAGAACAGAAAAATAATATATGCTAGAATGTGTTTAATCTTATTTGGAACTAGAAACAAGCACTAGCACGAGCAAATGTTCATGCACTATCAATTCATTTATTGTTTTCTGTTTGAGTTAATACTTAGTTACTTCTGGATGAACTGTCCCAGAAACAGGAGAGCTGGCTGCAAAAGTGGAGTGGGCAAGTGCATCAATGCCTAGGGAATGCATTCAAAGTTTAAATATATGGCATATGCCCATGTTAGCTAACGGAGAAAATAGCACCTCAAAAACAACCAATTGCTTGCCTTTGCAGTAATTATATATTGCATTCACTCCGAGGCATCTAAATACAGTATCATAGTATGAAAGGTTGAACCGGTCAGTGACCCGGCCAAATTCTTGGTTCACCAGTCCAGTGGTCCACAGCTCAAGAAAGTTTATGTTGTATGTATGTTTCAATACAAACACACGTGACGAGGTGGTGGGATGGCAACAGGACCTGGCATCCACCGTCGTAGAGCAGTGTTCGAATCCTCCACCCGCAAGCTATTTTCACTAATTTTTACAGTAAAATGAAGTTGGAGCCCTTGAGGAGACATTGGGCCTTCCTTCTGGGCGAATAGTGCCTGGGTCTGCCGGTTCAACCAGTGCTGATTTGACACCGGGGTTCACCACAAAACCACCTAGTCCACCAAGTTCAAAGCGGTCTAAATGCATGGACCATCCTAACACACAAGCAGCTTAGCACCGGTTCCCTCATCCCAGCAAAAGCAGTCTAAATGAAAGGATGATCCTAGTGCACAACCAGAGTGATACCAATCTCAGCATGCTGTTTTTTTCCAATTAAAGAAGTCTAAATGTATCGACAGTCATAGCTCACAGCGAGACCAATCTAAGCACTACTTCCCCCTTTTTTTTCCAGTAAAACCATCAGTTTAGTCAAGCTTTTCAACTATGTATTGTGTCTGGTCAGAACAATTCGAACTCAGTTAACTATGCTACTTAAAGAATTCCAATCAAGCCTTTTTATTCATCATATGGGCTCAAAATTTGAAGGCTCGTTCAGATAACGTAACGAGGCAGTAGCAAGAGTGAAGGTTGATTAAGGTATTACAGGAAATAAATAAGTTTAAGAAGCTATTATAGGAAATAAATAAGACTAATTAGAAATTAACATGAAAGAAACGGAGGGGCACGCACCCGACACACATGACTTTCGAATTTTCAGTTGCCACTTAGATAACGCCATCCTAGTAGTTTTAGCACATTTATAGATCTATAAAGTCCTTGAACCAAATTAATATACACCTGGGTTAGTGTTGGTTTTTAAGTGACTACTCAGACTATATCGAAGTCGGAATCAAATGATTGCCACTCCACCCATCATTTATTTAGATTTCAATAAATCCAAATAAGGAACACTAGCAGCAGTAGCAGCAACAAGGGGGGAAAAAAAGAAGAGCATATGAGCTTGCCTTCGGAAGGGTGCTCAAACCCGCAGTCCTGGATGGCGCGAAGCAGCTCCGGCTTGAGCAGGAAGTCTCTGAACCCCGAGCTGTGGATCCCCACGTACCCCCTGTCCAACAGAGAAGGAGGTCAGATCAGGGCCCCTCCCACCGACTCAACCACGAAACCCTAGCAAGCAAGCAAACCCTAGCGAGAGAAAAACAAAGCAAAACCCTTCGGGTGGGAGGCACGCACTTCTTGACGACGTCGGCGGAGGCGTTGGCGGCGGCGGCGCCACCGTCGGCGCCGTTCTCGACCTCCTCCTCGTAGTCGACGAGATCCTCCTCGTACACCTCGTTGTCCTTGACCTCGGCTTCGCCCATGGTGCCTGCGCGCTGCGGGGAGATAACCTGGCGGCGGGACTCGAAGCGGACGAGGCGGCGGCGGCGGCGGCGGCGGCTGCAAAGAGAGAGAGAGAAACCAAAGCGGGGGAGGGGGGGAGCTAGGGTTCCTTGGGAGATTGGATTCGGGGGAGACGTGGTCCGTGGGATGGGAAGGGATGCGAGGATTTTTGGAGCGGATTAGATCGACTCGAGTGTTGGTGGTGCATATCCCGTCCACCACATATTATGGGCCTTTTACGGCCCAGGTTCCGCATTTGATCCGCGTAAGGCCTAGTTCTTTTTCTTCGTCAATTCAAAAGTTCACCTTCTATTAGCACGGTTTTTAAAATTATTTTCTATAAAAGTTGTTTTAAAAATTAAATAAATTTATTTTTTAAATTTATTATAATTAATACTTAATTAATCATATAGCAATAAGCTTTTTTTTTTTGATTGCGCTAAACTTCTCTCTCCAAACGGAGAGAAGGGACGTAGCATTAGATTGAGTTTTAAAAAAAGTTTGGACGACCTACTCCCTCCGTCCTAAAAAATACCAAACTAGACACCAATAGAACATTACATAGTACAACGAATCTGGACATATGAATCTGGACATGAGCATGTCCAGAATCATTCTACTATGTAATGTCTGCTAATGTCCAGATTCATTCTACTATGTAATGTCATATCGGTATCTAGGTTGGTTTTTTTATGGAGGGAGCACTCCATTGTTTTCTAAGTTATTACTCCCTCGGTTTCTAAGTAATCGTCGTATTCCACCAAGGCAACAAAACCAAGGAGCAGCAATCTCATTGCTTATTGCTTTTTTTTTCCGTGAACGCGCATAAGAATTGTACGTCAATATATTATCCCATTGCTCCATTGCTCCATTACTTTTGTATGCGCATCGAACAAGCTGTGTTGCGCCGACGCTTCGTTATCCCGTGCATGGCCCCACAGCACCGTCGCTTCGAGTTGCTCGTGCCATCGTTCGCGCCCTCACGCCATCCAATTCATTTGCTCCATCCACACAAATCACATCGTGCCATCCCAGCTGCCCAACGACACTACGTGGTCATCCGGGCGTGAACCAACCTGCATAATCCATCTCGCCCATGGTCGATCCACGCTGCTGACCAATCTCCATTGATCGATCTCTTCCAAACAACACATATTCCCTTTACGTATCACCACCTCTTTCATTCATGGCAGCATATGATTTCGACCTAAACATCGAGCCACCAGACTGAGGGACTATTTGAATCGTAGGATTAAAAAACGGAGGAATAGAAAAAATATAGGATTCTGATGGAAACGCAAGTATAAAACTAAGGATTGTAAAACATAGAAATGACTGTTTGATTTGGACCGCAGGAAAAATGCCGGAATCAAATGAGATAGATAGACTCAAGGGAAGTTTTCCAAGAGGTTAGAGTGGATGTTAAATTTTCTATGTTTTTCCTCTAAAATCGTATGAATAGGATAGTTTCCTACGTTTTTCCTTTTCTCATTCCTATGAATCAAAGACATTAATAATTGTAGGATTTCAATCCTCTGTTTTTCCTCCAATTCAAACGGGCCCTGAGATCTAAACAATCCGATTGGTTGGGATGCAAAGAATCTGACTGCATTCCGTCAATTGGAATGTCACTAGCTTGCTTTCGTTTTTTTTCCTAGATGGAGAAGATGAGTTTCACCGTGCACATTCAGGAGGAGCTGCTAATTCTGCCGGAATTGATCATGATGGAAAGCCTTTTTAAGTTCTGTCGGAGTACCTCTGAAATCTCTTTTGTTCTGAAACTTGAATTTGACTAGTTAACTAAGTTTATATGGCAAGTTTTGAAATCTGATTTTCCTCTGGTTGAAAGGTGGCTGTTTTTGAGCTCTATAGTTGAGAATCAATGATTCTAATAAATGTCAAAACCAATAAGTGAAAGTCAGAATTAATCTTTATGTAGATATTTGTTCAGTTACAGAATACAGATTGCCTGAGACCTACATTATGTGTTACTTATAGATCCATAACTGGCTATTTTTACAAGTACATGAACGAACTAGCTTGCTTTTGTTTTATAGAAGCATTTGATTAGGGTGGGTTTGGAGCAATGCAATATGGTGGTGGAATTGAGACTAAGCTTTGTTTGTTGCCTCTGGTTCCCAACTCCTCTCTCTTATTTTCCGCGCACACGCTTTTTAAACAACTAAACAGTATTTTTTTCAAAAAGTTTCTATACAAAAGTTGCTTAAAAAATTATATTGATCTATTTTTGAAAAAAAATAGCTAATACTTAATTAATTATGTGCATGGACCGCTCCGTTTCCATACGGGGACATGGGTTCCTACAGTACATTTATTTTATTTGTATGATTGACACAATAATCAATTTTGCTAGTTAAATTGATACTCCCTCCGTCCAACAAAGACTCTATTTTTTAGTTTTTGATACAACGTGACTCTTCGTCTTATTTCAAAACTTTTTATGATTAGTATTTTATTCTTGTTTGATTATAAAACATTAATACTACTTTATGCGTTACTATATTCTTTTATTTTTTCATAAATTTTTCAGATAGGACAAACGGTCAAACGTTGGACAAAAAACCCAAAAATGAAGTCTTTGTGGGACGGAGGGAGTAGTTTGTTAATTTTTCAAATTTGTATATCATTTAGTTCTTTGTTTTTATTTTTCCAAATACCAAAACAACTTTTTTTATGAGTTTGCCAATGTGTTCATCAAGGTGGATATTGTAAAATCAAAGTGTATTTGATTATTATTTTGTGATGAACAATGGGAATGTGAGATAATTGGTTTTGATATTTGGAGATTATTTGGCGAAGTGATTTTGGAGATATGTGACCAGCCGGCTCTATGTCGGTTTTGGATTATTTTTCTTTCAATATCCGTGATTTGATATTTATAGCTTCTAGATGAATATTATGTGTATGTAATACTGTTGTGTGCTAATATTGATTCAAGTTGAAGAGAACTTGCTCGGATATGATTTACGTGTAGGGCATATAGTTTACGTGTAGGTGAGTCTTGATACTTCGCGAGAGCTATACCCGTGATGGATCGGGTAGTCAATTAGGGAGAAGATAACATCCCAAATGATCAGAATATCATATGAAATACTTAGGCTGATCAATGCATGTAACTAGGGAAGATATTATGTGTTTCAGGTACGGAGCCAAATTTGAAAGGAGTCACGTATCCCGAGAAATTTAAAAATATGCCACTCCATAGAGGTGGTTTTAACAGGATGCCACCCTATAGAATGTCCTTATAAAAACGTCACTCTATAGATGTGTCGACGTTTGATGTCACGACTACGGTATTTGCATAGTATGGGTATTGTTGGTATTAGGATATATGCGAGATTGAGGTAAAAAAGATGGGGACGAGGATTTTTATACAGGTTCGGGCCCCTGAATTGTCAGGTAATAACCCTACTCCTGTTGGCCGAAGCCGGTCGTTGCTCTTTTTCACCATAATCACACCAGTACAATATTTGGGGAGCCTATCTAACTGTTGTCGACTTGGCGGTCTAAAGTGCTGACTCGTAGTCGACAACAGGGTAGCCTTCCTCCTCGAATCCGCATCCGGCGAGATCAAAGATAGCGCTATGTCTCTCCTGATAGTATCTGTAGACACCGTAGAGGACTAGCCATGCTTATCTCTGCAGTCGATATCCGGCGTCTTGTCTTGGCGCATGTTGTCTTGTATGTTGATCTTGTGTCTTAATCTATTGTTCCGTCCCCCCTCTTCTCCTAGGGGGCCTTGTATTTATACCCAAAGGTATCCCCTTGTCCAAGTAGAACTAGGGAAACCAATATGGATACAATCCGATTAGTCTTTGTCGTTTCCATGTAGAACTCTAGTTGTCTTTCCTTATCCGGAACTCCTTCTATATCCGAAGGTTGTTTCTGTATAAGACATGGTATGTGGCGGGTCCTACCGAGATTTAGTCAACTACTATTAGGTATGTGGTATCCATAACCCTGACAATAGCCCCCGACTTCAATGCAAATGAACGAGTTCATATTCTCAATCCGAAGACCTCGGAATAACTGTTAGCGAGCTCACGTGACCGTTCTCGGTGAGTTTAGAGATAACGTTAGACTTCCCTTATCAGCCTCGTGCGAGCACGGTATATGGTTTGTCTGAGTCAATCTCCGACGTCAACCAAGAAAGTACAGAGCATACGACTAAGTCTCCCGTCTTGCTGTAATCGAGAATTTGGATTGAAGTCAAGAAATTTTATCTCTGCAGGTATACCATCTCTTCACTCTGTATTCCTTGTCGAGATCCACCAACCGTTCTTGAGTGATTGAGAAGGCGCAGAGTCCGCGACAGAGCCTTGTCAACATTTGTCATACTCGCCTTAGTCGATCTTGGCATAGAACCATAGAGACATGGAGTCTTCGACAATGTCGAATAGAATTTTCCTGAAATCAATACATAGAAAAGAATATTAGATAGAAAAAGCCACCGAGTGAATGCTCAAAGGGTGACATGTTATAATATGTATGGAAAACTAAAAATGAATTAAATTTACAGACCAATGTTTTGTATATGAGTGTCTTCTCTTTTACCGACTTCGATCAGTCAGTTTGTTGAGTCATACACTCTCCCTAGCCCCTTGTAGACCCCCGATTTTGGAAATCGGAAATCTTCTGTATTTATCTGTACCAATCCCTGGATCAGTAGTTGGTACACACATACATAGTTGGATCACAACATATCACGAATGAATTCAGGCTAAAAGAGTTAAATACTTACATTAGGGCCAGGTAGGCCAACAACTATCAGAGAACAACAGCGGAAGACAAAATAATATAAGGGCTCGGTTAACATGCCACAGGCAGTCGACTGGGGAACGAGAGCTAGAACAAGACCGCACTCCGATCATCTTGTTGGATACACAAGCGTACCGACAAGGGCTTCTCTTCAACACTCTCCTAAAAGATATATAAATAGCAAGGGTGAGTACCAACTGTACTCAGCAAGCCACCACAGCAACGATGCATATGATAGAGGGTATTTCAAGGAATGGCTTCAGGTTCTTTTGCATAAACCTAGTTTTGCAATTCTTTTCACAAGCCTAAGACCTAGCATAGACTGATCAAGTTTTAATACCAGTGTTCACGTTAAACAATGACGATTCTGTCCACCATCCATTGTAATCCCAAGGATAGCTTCCCGCCATTGAGTCGTCATGGCTTTCTGAGGACGTCCACCTTCCCGCCTCTCAGGAAGTGGCTCCAACAGCATAAAATCATCATGCAATATCCCATCCCACACAAGTTAAGAATTTTGAGTCTAGCCAAGTGTAATACATGTCCCGGTGCTCAATAACCACGAGCACGGCTATTCGAATAGATTTGGTTTACTCACATTGCAGTGGATGTACACTTTACCCGCACTCCGCGACTGCCCAACACATGAGCCTCGTCCCAACACATGAGACGCGTCACGGCAAAGCCTTTTGATAACCTCGCATTGGCAGTACCCGCTCCATGAACTTAAATCCTCATGCACTCTAGGCGTCCATGTTTCTAGCAGTGAGAGGAGTTCTGGCGCTCCCAGGAAAGAGAAGTCTCACACACATATTAAATTATGGTTCAAGTTAAGTTCTCTCTCTCACACACTCATGGCAGTCCTACCAATGGCGACACCGATGTAGGGCACGCCTCTCGCCCCTACCTCAACGGCTGTCCCACCGTAGCGCACCTGCCTCGCTCAGGGGTGAACCATCTATGCAGGGATACTGCCTCCGCTCGGCTATCTAATCCGCTAGGTCTATACCCATACGAGAAGTGCGGTTGTACGGGGGTCGTTTCATGCTTAACTTCATGGCTCGGTCCTTAATTGACCGGGGACGGTACTAGCCTTTTCCAGATACCACCCAAATCCTCCGTCCGCCCCAGTCAAAAACAGTTGTTTAATTTCATTTCTCCTTTCACAAATCATGTCATCAATATCATGGCAATGTGGTGCTCATGTCTCCACATGTCGTATCTCAATTACCTTCCCAAAGGTAATTGCCCAAGCATATAGCATTTGATAAATATGAGTATGCGTGATTCTAGAATAGCATTTCTAAGCAATTGTCATAATTGACTAGGGACTCATACATAATCATGGTTACAAGGATTTTAAGGGTAAACAATAATTAAGGCATGGCATAATCACAAGTAGGATGTTCATCATTGCATGCAATTTTATTTGTAAACAAAACAATTTCGCAATTGGGATCAACATGTTCAAGGAATAGTGATGACTTGCCTGCTCAGAATAGTCCTTATTCTTGATACAATCTTGATCAACCTTCACCTCCTGGAAGTTGCAGACGTTGCCTCACGACTAACCGATATACAAAGTCTATAATATGCGAGAAAAACCAATATTCAAGCAACAATCAAATATGCACAAACAAAATATAGTTGTTGGGGTCGAACTTAGGGTTGCTCATACTACTCGTGTTTGCTAATGGATTCTAATCAAGCTAAGAGCTAAGGTTTCTTAGTCTTTCTGTTGTCATGGTGGTTCAGTATAGCTAATGGCTAAGGAAGAATTATGGTTACACATGCAGCTATCTAAATAGAACGGTTATACACTAGAGGTTCTGTTGCCGGATGGATTTCGGATCGGTCAAATAATTACTGTGAATCATTTGTATTATTATTTTATTGATGGAGGCTTTATTTTAATTATGTACATATTTTACTTGTCAAAATAAATTATAAAAGGTTAACAATTACCCATACTTTGTATGTTAGAATTGTTTAGGTTAATCATATTATGGTTACGGATTATCCCATCACATAATTTTACAATGAATAATCCTAATTTACAATTGAACTTAGATTATATTAGGTCAAGATTTATAACTAGTATTTATCTAATATACATGTATGTCATATACTCCCTCTAATTTAATATATGCAACAAGCAAATTAATATTGAACAGTATAGCTATAACGGGATGTACATTATGTGTGTGCACAATGTCTTAATATTGGATCATTTATTAATTAATTGTTATTTACTACAAGATATACCGTATATGTGATCAAAGTGGGTCCATGAGTGATTTACTCTTCGGGCAATAGTTGGATGCTAACCAAGTCAACTATATGCTATTCCCTATGCTATTAATCAACTTCATTCTAGTGGTTTATTTATAATTGGTCTGTTATTATTCCTCACAAATAAGCTAAGGACTGATCTATGCGTGTTCTTATTTTAGTCACAGAATATGAGGCTAAACATTATCTATATATTTTGGACGTCATGGGTATAATTATATATGGACATATATTAATAAATGGCACTAGCATTTCCTATGCTTTAATTAATTTGAAACAATGCTTCTAATTAGTTTACATGGGTTTTACAGTGATAAAGCATGTTAAGGACAATTATTTGACATCTACTTTACAGTACAATATCAATTTTATTTATTAGCACATTTTTAAGTTGACTATTATGCATCATCTTGGTATTAATTATTTAATAATTATAAATATATTTTATTAAATAGTGAACTATATACCATTGGAAAGCTTATGAATTTAGATGAATTTAGGTTCAAGTTTCACTCAAATTGGAGCTAAAATGAATAAGTTATGCTAGTGTAAAGATTCAAATTTGAATTAACCCGAGAAATTGTAAAAAGCTACTGTTCATAAATGATTTATTTTTAGTTCGAAATCTAATCCATAACCCTAGTGACCAACAGGTGGGACCCAGGATTCCTTTTCTTTTTCTACCGAATTGTTTTTGTTAGAGATAATAGGATGTGGGTCCGGCTTGTCAGTGGCTCGGCTGGGAGTCGTCTTCAACCTCCAGCCGGGCAGAGGCAGCGCGCATGGCGCGGCTGGACGCAGCCGAGACAGCGCGAGACCGGCACGGCGGCGGCCGGGAAGGGTGCGGCGAGGCTCCGGCGAGCTTCCGTCGGCGACCACGGCGCGTGGTGACGCGGAGGCGAGCGGCGCGGCATGGCCGCCATGGCTGAGCTCGGGCTGCAAGTGGCTAGGGCAATAGCGAGGGTTTCCGACCAAATCGACGAGGGCGCGAGAATCTACGGCGTACAAGGGTTCCATTTTACACATGAAATGGCTATGAGGAGCTCCGGGATGGCTTGTCCACGGCGAGCTCACCGGCGGTGGAACGGTAGCCGAACCGGCACGGCTTCGGTTGCTAATTGGCGAAATTAAATAGGGATCTAGCTTCTACGGAATTAGGAGAGTCCAGAGGAGCGAGGACTTACCGAGGGATGGAGGAACGACGAAGTTCGATGTCGCGGGAGTGGAGTAGAGAAGAAGATGCAGCACGCCCACAAGGTGTTCGACGAAATGTGTAGAAGGGAGGAGAAGAGGCTGAGAGGGGAGGACGAGCTCGGGGGCTCTTGGGAGGTCTTTTATAGGCGAGGCGGAGGGGATAAGCTCGCCAGCCGGGCTAGGGCCTAGGCACGGCGGGGCTAAGGCGTGGTCGAGCTGGCGATGGGACGCTAGCGCGGCGCGATGGCGATGGCGGCACGACAGCCACGGCGACGCGACGTTCACACAGCGCGCGCGCGCGACTTGGTGGTGTGGGGGCGCGGGGCTCGAGGGCGAGGGCGACGTGATGGGACGGCGGGCGCGACGGCGACGGTGCGCGGCGCGGGCGGGGCTCGAGGCGGTGACAGCGATGGCGGCGCGGCAGTAGAGCCGACGCAGCGGCGATGGCGACGGCGCGTGGCACAGTGATGATGACGACGCGACGGCGACGGCAACGGCGCGTGGCGCGGTGATGATGACGACGCGACGGCGACGGCGACGACGCCCGGCGCGACGGGACGCGAGGGGGCATGGCAGCGGCGAGCGCAGGGCGAAGTGATGGCGCGCGGCGCAAGGCAGCGGTGCGGCAGGCAGGGGCAGGGCTAGGGAACGCACTCGAACACCTAGCGGGCAATGAATAGTGATTTTTTTCTATTTTACCTATTTGGTTGATTTCCTATTCAAATCTTGTCCCATAAATTCTAAATTTCACACAATTGATGTTTACCCAATAGATGTGTTAATTTAGATGAAAGTTTACTCAATTTTTAATATTACCCATATTTTATTTTTATATATATTTTTCTATTGCATTATTTAAATGAGGTCTAATTCCAAAATTAACCTAGATAATTTTGGAGGCTTTGAGGGTTCCAAAATTAATTAAAATATCCTAATGTGGCCATTATTATTACAATAGCACATTGAATGAACTTATTTGTATAACAATGTATTTTACGTGGATCTAGTCATTCTATAAATATAAATTGAGACTCGGTACAACATTAATCTAATTGTTTAATTAAACACTCACATATTCTTATTTATATATAAAGCTTAATTTATTTATATGACCATTATTTTATATGAGTGATTTTCATGTCATGAGGAACTCGGTGAAATGTTCTAACTATCAATCTATATATTCCGGTGAATTACTTATTTATAAACACGATCATTATAGTGGTGATCATCATTTCATGTGTTCTTATATTTCATGTGAGATTGGATTCAAATGAATTAGATTTGATTTTACTATTTCTTTTAGCTAATCATGGCATCAAGCTATCAGCATGGTTCGAATATTTAATATTTGATCTATAAATTAAATTAGTAATTAACCTTCCCTTTGTTTGGATTTGCTTTCTTTGTGATTATTTACATTTTGGCAAGCAATATCAACCATAATAACCAGCATGATGCAAAAGTTTTAAAAAGTTCAAAATTTTAGTGATTTTTATTGTCGGGAATTTTCAGGATGTTACACCCCCAGCCTTGTCGTCAGAGAATTGTTCTCGGAGGATAGGGCTCTTGGACCCTTGACCTGCCTTGGTTGAAAAAGTGCTTACCCTAGCCCCCAGCCGTGAAGTTGGAAAACTCAATTTCCGATTATACGGCTTGGTTAATACGCACGGTGAGAACTCTTACATGACCAGATCTTACATGGTCGTTCGTCTCTGCATTACCTGACAAGGCCTTATCCGCTCTGGGCGTCCCCAGCCGAAGTTCCCTTAGGTTCCTCGGAGGCCTTGCCAGGGCGGCGTAAAGGGACAGTAAGATTAGTTTCAACTCTAGGTGTCATCGTGGTAAGGGATCTCTAGGTAAAGCACTTGGCAATATTGTGTACCTGATATCAACTTTGTTGGAGTAGAGGTAGTGGGAGAATCGCTACACCTCTGGTCGAGGACCAGGTAGTAGTCGTAACTCGACCACTTGAAGTAGAAATAGTGGGAGAATCGCTACACCGCTGGTCGAGGACCAGGTAGTAGTCGTAACTTGACCACTTAAAGTGGAAATAGTGGGAGAATGGCTACACCGCTGGTCGAGGACCAGGTAGTAGTCGTAACTCGACCACTTAAAGTGGAAATGGTGGGAGAATGGCTACACCGCTGGTCGAGGACCAGGTAGTAGTCGTAACTCGACCACCTAAAGTGGAAATAGTGGGAGAATCGCTACAACGCTGGTTGAGAACAAAGTGTAGCCTTAACTCGACCACTTGAAGTGAAAATAGTGGGAGAATCGCTACACCGCTGGTCAAGGACCAGGTAGTAGTCTTAACTCGACCACCTAAAGTGGAAGTAGTGGGAGAATCGCTACACCGTTGGTCGAGAACCAAGTGTAGCCTTAACTCAACCACTTGAAGTGGAAATAGTGGGAGAATCACTACACCGCTGGTCGAGAACCAGGTGTAGTCTTAACTCGACCATTTGAAGTGGAAATAGTGGGAGAATCGCTACACCGCTGGTCGAGGACCAGGTAGTAGTCTTCACTCGACCACCTAAAGTGGAAGTAGTGGGAGAATCGCTACACCGCTGGTTGAGAACCAAGTGTAGCTTTAACTCGACCACTTGAAGTGGAAATAGTGGGAGAATCGCTACACCGCTGGTCGAGGACCAGATAATAGTCGTAACTCGACCGCTTAAAGTAGAAATAGCGGTAGAATCTCTACGCCTCTAGTCGAGAACCAGGTGTAGCCTTAACTCGACCACTATAAGTAAAGGTAGTGGGAGTATCGCTACGCCTCTGGTCGAGAACCAGGTGTAGCCTTAACTCGACCACTAGAAGTGGATGTAGTGGGAGAATCGCTACGCTGCTGGTCGAGAACCAGGTGTAGCCTTAACTCGACCACTTGAAGTGGAAATGGTGGGAGAATCGCTACACCGCTGGTCGAGAACCAGGTGTAGCCTTAACTCGACCACTTGAAGTAAATGTACGAGAGATCGCTACGATTGACTGGTTGAGAACCAGTGAGTAGGTGTCTCTCGACCATTTGGAGTCATGGTACGAGGACCGCTACGCTACCAGTCGAAGACCAGTCGTAGCTGTCCCTCAACCATCTGAAGTCATCTGAAGTCGTGGTGCGAGGGTCGCTACGCTATTGCTGTAGTCGTACCTCGACCATCAGAAGTCATGGTGCGAGGGTCGCTACGCTATTGCCGTAGTCGTACCTCGACCATCAGAAGTCATGGTGCGAGGGTCGCTACGCTATTGCCGTAGTCGTACCTCGACCATCAGAAGTCATGGTGCAAAGACCGCTACGCTATTGCTGTAGTCATACCTCGACCACTGGAAGTTAAGGCGCGAGAGATCGCTACGTCCTACTGGTTCAAGAACCAGGAGTAGAGGTCTCTCAATCACCTGTAGGGGCGCTAAAGTTGGTTTATTACATGTGCATCTCATGTGGCCAGCATGACTCACATACCCAACTTATAGCGTATCCGGATGTCCATTCACAATCATATCGGGTGATCAAGCCGACAACGTTCACGAGGAATTATCCGTTAACAACCTTTTCTCGAATAGCCCAACCATGGCCGGTGCTATGAGATAGGTCGTCGGTCTTCGTTGGTAGGTTGGGCACGACGACTGTGCATTTGTCGTGATCGTTCTCAATAATGGGGTGTACTCGACCACAACCTACTCGAGTGCTCAATTGTTCCTGAAAAATATTTCCTAGAAGGCAAGATATATAGCAGAGAATATCGAGTATGTACTCAAAAAACTGCATGGACCTTCTAGTATTATCAGGATATAACGAGCAGATTAAATATCAGGGATTATGTAAACCGTAAATAAGCATAATTTATACAGAAGAAAATAGAGCGAGCCTCTAGCGTTAGACTATAGTTGACCTAACATCGGAAACGCTCGCACAATAGATATTGTATAAAAAACATGCTCTAGGTAAACATAATAATTATTGATCTGACAATATTGTATGATCTGAAAAGTAGGTACGATAAATTGCATATATAATATTGCATACCTTTGTAGATATATGCCAGATGTATCTACGAAATTAGTAGATTAATTTAAAAAACCAATCTACCAATTACCTTGTTGCGTACTCGTTCGATATCATACGGTCTGACATCTTTTGGTAGGCCGCGTATCTTAAGGCTTGGTCGATCTCGAGATATCGAATTGTTGATGACGATGGTTCCGACCTTGTCGGGGCACGTACTCTGGCCAGGTTACACTTCCCAGACCCAAAGTAGTTGAAGTATCCCTCGTCAAAAAATCCATAGTGACGATGACTTGGCGAAGCTTGACGATGATCCCGATCCACCGAAGAACGTACTTCCTTCGGGTCATATCACCCAACATACGAAGTCGTTGAGTAGTTTGTTGTTGAAGAATCCATCTCTTGAACCCATCTTGTCAAAATCGTGAAGCACCAAAATCCCCCTACCTGGCGCGCCACCGTCGACGTTTGATGTCACGACTACGGTATTTGCATAGTATAGGGATCGTTGGTACTAGGATATATGTGAGATTGAGGTAAAAAGATGGGGACACTGATTTTTATACAGGTTCAGGCCTCTGAATTGTCAGGTAATAACCCTACTCCTGTTGGCCGAAGCTGGTCGTTGCTCTTATTCACCATAATCACACCAGTACAATATTTAGGGTAGCCTATCTAACTATTGTCGACTTGGCGGTCTGAAGTGCTGACTCGTAGTCGACAACAGGGTAGCCTTCCTCCTCGAATCCGCATCCGGCGAGATCAAAGATAGCGCTATGTCTCTCCTGATAGTATCTGTAGACACCGTAGGGGACTAGCCATGCTTATCTCTGCAGTCGATATCCGGCGTCTTGTCTTGGCGCATGTTGTCTTGTATGTTGATCTTGTGTCTTAATCTATTGTTCCGTCCCCTCTCTCCTCCTAGAGGGCCTTGTATTTATACCCATAGGTATCCCCTTGTCCAAGTAGAACTAGGGAAACCAATATGGATACAATCCGATTAGTCCTTGTCGTTTCCATGTAGAACTCTAGTTGTCTTTCCTTATCCGGAACTCCTTCTATATCTGAAGGTTGTTTCTGTATAAGACATGGTATGTGGTGGGTCCTGCCGAGATTTATTCAACTACTATTAGGTATGTGGTATCTATAACCCTGACAAGATGATACCTTTTAATGAAATGCCACTTTTTGGTGATTAGAGGCTTTTAATCACACTTTGGGGTGATTAGAGGCCTTTTTTATCGTGACTTCTCTCGGCCACGCGATCGTCGCCGCTGCTCCCCCGCTCGGCAGAGACCTCACAATTTCCCACTCGAACGACATCGTCTCCGACGGCTCGTCGTTGTAGTCCTCTTCGAGCACCTCCTCGCCGTTGTCGTCGTTGTCCATGTCACACCACCCGATGCAGCAGCTGTCGTGGTAGTACGCCGTGTACTTCTCCTTCGACGACGGCGACGAGGCCGGCTCGGGCTGCCTCTCCGACGACCTCGCTTGCCCACCGCCGCCTTCGCCGATGATGTCTCCGGTTCCAAACCATCCTCGCCAGAAGAAGCACCACCCATGGCGATGACGGGCGCGGCGGCGGCCGCGGCGAGGACAGCAGCAAGGCAGGTCCACGCGGCGGTGCCAGGGGCCTGTAACACCTAGAAAAAGAAAAGAAAAAAAGAGCTAGCTAGCTGTGCAGCCCAGTAGCAGCTAGGCCTTGGGCCCTTGGCCCACGCGTGCAGCAGCCCAGCAAGCTAGCAGCAGCCAGTGTGGTACTGTAGCGTCGTGGTACTGTAGCAAAAATAGTACCACCTCGCTAGTTCTGGCTAAGGAGCAGCTGCTTATAAGGATGGTTGTATGGTCACCGTTAACTCCGGTTAGAATATTTTGCATGAAGCGAGGATGAAAACGCAAGAGAGTTAATAGTGGTTCCTGGCCGTTTCCAGGCTGGCACAAGTGGTATCAGAGCCGAGAAGGGGGAGTGGAGGCGGAACGTGACGGGCCTCGAGCGGCTGCTCGAGGAGGTCCATCGATCTCGCCAGCGACGGCGTGGCTTTGCTTCTCGGAATCTTGGCGCGCGTGCTCTGCTCGTGTCACGTCAGGCCCCGCTTACTTCGCCCATTCACGCGCTCGCCGGCGTCGGCTGCCGATGCCCATCCGCGCGCATCGCCGGACTGGCTCAGGGCCTCCAGCGATCGAGAGGACGAGCAGGCGGAGGGACGCTGACTCGGCTCGACTCGGTGTGCTGGCTCGAGCTGGCTTGTTGAGCTTGTTTAGCTCGTTAACGTTCAATGAACCAGGCTTCCAGCATCAGACACATCACATCAGACCATCAGTGCATGTGCATCACAGTCACGTAATAAGAAAACAAAACTACAGAATAAGATAATAAGATCATAGTCTCACAGATTCACATCGAATAACAGATCGAATAAGATAATAAGAAATAAGATAATAAGATCATAGTCTCACAGATTCACATCGAATAACAGATCGAATAAGATAATAAGAAAACAAAACTACAGAATAAGATAATAAGATCATAGTCTCACAGATTCACATCGAATAACAGATCGAATAAGATAATAATCACAATAAGATAATAAGATCATAGTCTCACAGATTCACATCGAATAACAGATCGAATAAGATAATAATCACAGATTCACAGATCGTTAGAATTCAGAGAACTCTATAAATAATAATTAGATCGTTAGAATTCAGAGAACTCTATAAATAATAATTAAAATAGCATCACAGATTCACAATCACAGTCTCACTCTCATACATAACATACTCAACAAATAGTATAGTAGCAGCAAGTACTTAGCAAATTAGTATAATAGCAAGATCTAGTATTAGTCTGCTACATTCACTAATCCACATTTCCTAGATCCAGTCATACATGAGCATAATCGATAAATAATATCCATTGATCCATAATAGCATCACTGTTAAGAAAAGTAAAAACCCTTTAAAGTTGCAACTATTTTGTCTTCAAAGCCACCTAAAAGATCTTGTCAGCCTCACAAAATGTCTAGACAGCCATCCAAGCATCTAGCAGTCCTACAAAATTAGATAATCTTACATGAGCATTCTCGTCTTCAAGTCTACATAGTATAGATATTTTTGCAAACATAAACACCCTTGGACCTCACCACACCATACATTTGAACAAATCAGAAGCACCATACTTGTCTACATAAATCAGAAGCACTATCATACATTTGAACAAATCATCAAAAGACAGGACTCTTACAAAATGTCTTACCTCTACTATCCTAATTGCTAGCAACAACACTCTCTGGAAATGGTATGGACTCAACATCATCTTCATCATCTTCCGCCTAAAAAGAAAATTGCAAGTTCAACTTAAAATATAATGCAATTATAAACTGGTAAAGAAAAATGCATGTGGTTGATATGGGAGATCATACCACAGCCATTGAAGGTGTCTTGTTATATTGAGAACCACGTATCCAACTAGAAGCACATATTAGTGCTTGAACCATTGATGGGCGCAAGGAATTTCGGTAATCATCAAGCACTCTTCCACCGGCACTAAAAGTTGTTTCAGATGATACACTAGACGCTGGAACAGTCAAGAATCTCTTTGCCAACCTTGACACAACAGGGAACCTGTGAGTATTCAACCTCCACCAATCAAGCAAAGTGAAATCCTTGTTCGTTAAAGGATGATTTGGTTCATCTAGATAGATTAGCCATTCTGACTTAGATGCATTTGCAGAGCTAGATTATAAAAATGTCTAGAACTCACTTGAAGATTTAACTGAAGCTAATGAGTTACTTGTGTTAATGGTTGAGGTTTCATCCCTTCCCCTGTTTCTTGCAGCCTTCTCGAGGCGATGCGTCGTTTCAATCGTGGCAAAGAGTTCATCAACTTCTTTCCTAACACTGATTTCCTCAACTTGACCAGCTTCCTCACCATACATTTGAACAAAACACCAACTCACATACCTCATCTTAAACCTAGGATCAAGGATAGTGGCAAATGATCATAAGGTTGTTCTTCTCTTTCCAATATTTATCAAACTTTTCCAACATAGCTTCACCCATATTCTTCAAAACATTGTCCCTATCAGTAGACTTAGATGCAGCAAGCAATGACCTCTTCACATTCACAATGCTTGGATAAAAAACATTTGCTGCGGGGTATGTAGATCCAGAAAATACAGTAGTTACTTCAGCAAGTGCCTTCAATATTGGATGAATTTTGGAAAAGACTAACCAATCAGCAAGCAAAGGTTGCCATTGGTATTTAACATCTACATAAGCATATTGAACAAAAGCATCCTTGTAAAACTCACAAGCACAAAGCATCTTATAGGTTGAACTCCACCTTGTTGGCACATCAAAACACAAACCTTTTCCAATAGGCAATGCAATTTGTTTACATACCTCTCTAAATCTATGCATACGAGAAGGAGACTTCTTAAAGTACTTGCAAGTCTCTCGAAGGTTTACTAGCAAAGGTCCCAATGGTGCCAAGCCATCATTCACTATCAAATTCACTATATGCGAACAGCAACGGACATGAAAATACTGAGGCATGAACTGTGATGAACCCCTAGCAATGAACTTGTCCTTTAATTTGCCAACAACACTATCATTATTAGAAGCATTGTCAAGGGTAATTGAGATAACCTTATCCTCTATATTCCATTCAGTTATGCACTCAAAGATTGCTTGAGCTATCTCAACTCCAGTGTGTGGTGGATCCAATTCAATAAAGTTCAGTACACGATACTGCATTTTCCAATTTGCATCTATATAATGAGTTACCAATGCCATATAGCAAATATTTTGGTTTCAAGTCCGTAAATCAGTTGTCCAGCTTACATGATCAACACTTTTAAGAGCTTTCCTAAGAACCTCTTTCTCTGTATTGTAAACATCCACACACTCTTTTCTAATAGTTTCCCTACCAATAAATTGGTATGCTGCATTCATGTATTTCATCAAAATATTAAACCAGAGGTGCTCTACCATCCTAAATGGATATTCATGGACAATTATCATCTTAGCAATGATTTTACGAGTGGCCGCATGATCATAATCAGAAGGAGTAGCAATGAGAGAGGCACCCGCCATGTCGGGATTAAAGCCAAGCAAAGCTTGAGCCTTATGCCTGCCCAATTTGTTCAAATATGTCGTGCACTTCTTTATATGGCGATTGAGAGTTGAAGTAGCACCACCTTTCTTATAGGCAAAGAGCCTATAGCAAAACCTGCATTTGGCCTTCGTCTCAGTGACCCCTTTCTCCGTTTTTGATGGAACATCCACAATCTTGAAAAGCTTCCAACAATCTGAACGTTTAACCCTTGCCACACTCTTTGTAGGGGATACAGAAATACTCTTCTTTCGTTTCCCTTTCCTCTTTGATCCTGGAGATCCAGAGTTGCCCTCATCCGTAGATTCCCCATCCACTTCCTTATCTTGACTTGAGGAATGAACTAACAAATGTGAGGGTGTGCTGTTCAGACGAAACAACCGGCATAGAAAATTCTTCATTTTCCGAGTCTGATCCCTGCAAGTTCAATTAAACAGTCAGATTGTTATGCTATTGCTTACCACATAATCAGTACAGGAGGATATAACATAGCTAAGGTTGTGTTCGGAGGAGGAGGTTGGGAACCCTTCCTCCCCGACACGCAAAACGAAGTTTATTTTATTGTATGATTAATTAAGTTTTAACTTTTTTTAAAAAAATGGATTAATATGATTTTTTAAACAACTTTCATATAGAAAGTTTTTGCATAAATTACACCGTTTAGCAGTTTGAAGCGTGCACGTAGAAAACGAAAGAGGTAGGTTGGGAAAATGGGGAAAGAACACAGCCTAAGCCTACAGGATATCTCAGTACAGGCCGATATGGTTTTTATTGGAAATCTTAGCTTAATAACCAAATGAGTTGTATGGTTCAATCAGTGATAAAATGAGGAAACAAAATTGCTACAGATTGTGAAAAAAAATGATGCAGCACTTACTTGATGTGAGGTTGGTGGATTTGATTTAGGTCTTTGTCTTGGTGGCTTCTGAACAGAGGCGAGAAGCTTCTGACGATTTCTTCCCCTTGCTGCGGTTCTTGGACTCCATGCTTGTCAACCGGCGCTCCCTATCCATGAAGGCCCTGCAGCGGGAGGAGTGGTGTGGTCGATGTCGTCGGCGCGGCACTGCAGCTGCGGGAGGAGCGACCGGAGTCATCGCCTCGTCGGTGTGGCCTTGTGGCTGCAGCCTGCGGGAGGAGGAGCCGGTGGGCAGGGCAGCGCTGCGGCCTGTGGCAGGCCGGCGGCTCAAGAAAAAGGGCGAGTTAGCGCTACGTCGGCGCAAGAGAAGTGCCTCGGCTGACTGTGCGATGGCAACACGGGCGCCGCGAGAAACTACGAAGAAGGGAGGATTCTCTAATCACCCCAAAGTGGTATTTCATTAAGAAGAATCCTATATGAAGTGGCATTTTGGCATTTTTATAAGTACATTATATGGGATGGCATCCTGTAAAGCCACCTCTTTGGAGAGGCGTATTGTTAAATTTTTCCACGTATCCCATGTACTAACCTTGTACGGTTGTACCTGCTACTCAGAATCAAACTCACGTGTCCATCCATGAGAATTGCGGTTGCCAGGAGAACGGAAGCAGCATAAACCGTGAAATAAATATTAAAAAAAGGGCAAAATTAACACAAACAAATCCTAATAAAATTCCACGTTACCATCAAAGGAGTATAAACTATCCCACGTTACCATCTGCGGTGTAGCAAAATTAACACAAACAAATCCTAATAAAATTCTTGGAAGTACAATGAACGACAGCAATTCAAATACGTACATGCACAATTGCCCAGATACATCATTCTAGTATTATTACGGGGCATTCAGCACTTAGCAACAGATCTAAACTGCTGTCTAAGTATAGATAGGGCAGCATTTCTCACACTAAGTTCTTAGTTATCCGATAGATTCTTAATATGCCGTATCTCAAGGAGATACTCCTGTTTCCGTTCGAATGTAAGCTTTAAGCAATCCACCCGGATCTTTAAGAAGGCACTGGAAAACACAAATCAAATACAACAAATCAGTTTTTTGAACAAATCGTATGATATGGTTTTACAAATTAATCTGGAATAACAAGGTAACAGTACTTACTATATGTCGAAGTATCAATCTGCTCAGGAAGCTCCTTTATGTCAACCTCGAATCTTTCTTGCACCTTAAAACATCATGCATGTGAAATTACAGTGAGGCTTTGTCATCACACCAGTTAAGCAACAAAATTAAAATGATCAGTTGTACTAACTTGATTAAGAACATCAGAGTCAGAGGCAGAGGAAACAAATGTTATTGCAAGTCCTTTGGTTCCAAAACGTCCAGCCCTTCCAACCTGGAGGTTAGAATGTCAGAAAGAGAAAAAAGAACTTAACAAGAAGCAGTGAAGTGATGTTAAAATTACCCTGTGCAAATACGAGTCAGCAGAATCGGGCATGTCATAGTTTATAACAATGTTGACACGTTCAATATCAATTCCCCTGCCAACTAAATCAGTAGCCACAAGAATCCTCTTGTGCCCTTCCTTGAAGTTCTTGTACCGGGTCAGCCTACAAAAGCTCCATCATTAGATCTCAAGCATTAAAGATTCTTGGTAGGGATCAAACCGCCACAACTGGTCAGGCAGTAAATATCAGAACTACTCACAATCATTTAATCAAATTTTCATCAGGAATGTTGCTTGCATTAAGATCATCACTGTATCAATATGAATGGCTATAGGGGCATGATCTAAAACCCATCATGTCTATTTCATAGCCAGCAATGAAGTGGTGAGTGGTGGCTGAGGGTAGGAGGTCACAAGATGGCAGGCTGACCATCACCACCAACAACAATATTCATATAATAGTATAAAAGGTCTAGAGAACAACAATGAGTGCATAAACAAAACACAGGTGAATCCTGCTTCGTGGCAAGCTGTTAATTTCAACAAGTTTTCGCATATGTGCTTCTCAAAGATATGCTAACTTTATTAGGCATAACTAGTGAAATAATATAAAGGAATTCAAGAGAACAAACCTCTCCTCCTGTGTCATTCCAGAATGTATGGAGATCGCAGGAAAGTTGCATTCACAAAGCAACTTGTTCAGTTCTGCAGCTCTACTAACACTTTTAACAAATATCACAACTTGATTGAAGTCCAGTGCATCTAAGAGATCATTCAATTTCCGGTTCTTCTCCGCCTCACTTAGTTTTATATAGTGCTGGAATCAGAAAAGGGGGGGGGGGGGGGGGGGGTTGGTACAAAATAAACAGAAAAGTAGTTCAAAAGACAAATTGATAATTAAATAGTACCTGAACTAGCCCATGAAGGGTCAGTTTAGCCTCATCATCAACATAAATTTCCATAGGCTGTAAGATAACAAATGGTAGATAAAGGTATTAGAATTTCTGTGTGCCAATGTTCTAGCCACTCCAATAAGAACAGCATATCATTTCTTCTTGCATCAGAATTTTCAGCCTCCTAATGGAACTTCAGCTATGACAATGGACATTGCCATTTGACCAAATCATAGACAAGAAGTTCTGGGTCAGTGCTTGCTATAAGAACTAGCCTCAAGAGGAAGCTGCTTTGTCCACACTGACCATGAGAAGGGTAGGAGAAACAGAAGCAGTTTACTCTGATAAAGCAGAGTCCAGTACAAGCATGCAGACAATTGGAGAAAAGCAGCACTGGCCTTGTACAAATCTACAATAATGGTGCCTCCCAACACCAACACCCACATTCTCCCCAGATGGTTCACATTGACAGAAGACTTCACTTGCAGCCAATAGGAACACTGAGATAGTAATTGATGAACTACGATCAATGCAGAAGTAACCATAGAATTCACAATCCAATATGTAGTGCACAGAAATCAGAAATCCCTTTGACCTACTGACAACAGAACTGCCACCTCTCCTATCAAGGTAAGTATGCCAGAGTAAGAAGAAGCGCTATTGAAATGAGATAGGCCACATGACATTACATCTTGCATGAATTTCTTGCAAACTGGGCGAATCTCCTTGCTAAGGGTCGCTGAAAACATCATCACTTGCTTATCATGGGGTGTCATTTTGAAGATCTCCTGCACATCTCTACGCATGTCTGAAGAAACAAATAGATTAATAAGAATATAACAGAGCCACGTATAATATCTGATATGATACAAATAGGGGTAGCAAAATTATCGCAAAGTAAACATATTCTGGGTGTAGAGTGATGATCACTTGATCAAGGAACAGCAGCCTACCAAGTGAATCGAGCATCTTGTCACATTCATCAAGAATGAAATGCCTCACATTCTTCAAGGAAAGATCCTTCTCTCTAGCTAGAGCTAGTATCCTTCCAGGTGTTCCAACCACAATATGAGGGCAGTCATTCTTCAACAGATCCTTGTGTTTTTTTATGTGAACGCCACCATAGAAGACAGCAACTTTTACCTCAGGAAGGTACTTGCTAAACCTCTCAAATTCATGGCAAATCTACAACATTATATTAAGTAAAGAGACAGTTAGTATATGCAGACATATTGGACATAATTAAACTAAGACATAAAAATATATACCTGGTAAGCTAGCTCCCTTGTGTGACATAGCACAAGTGCACCAACTTGACCAGCAACAGGATCAATTTGCTGAAGACTTGAGAGAACAAAAACAGCTGTCTTCCCCATCCCAGATTTTGCTTGGCAGATGACATCCATTCCAAGAATGGCTTGTGGGATGCATTCATGTTGCACTGGTGTAGAGCCAAACAAAATTGGAGCAGTACCCCAGTGAGAAACTATTTAACCTCCTGTCGCCGTTAATTGAAAGTTTTTACCACATTCTCCTCCCAACTAAAATTGTCAGATAAAATTGTACCTGCACATTAGCAAAATGACATTTTCATTAACACACTTGGAAAGAACAGAAAAATAATATATGCTAGAATGTGTTTAATCTTATTTGGAACTAGAAACAAGCACTAGCACGAGCAAATGTTCATGCACTATCAATTCATTTATTGTTTTCTGTTTGAGTTAATACTTAGTTACTTCTGGATGAACTGTCCCAGAAACAGGAGAGCTGGCTGCAAAAGTGGAGTGGGCAAGTGCATCAATGCCTAGGGAATGCATTCAAAGTTTAAATATATGGCATATGCCCATGTTAGCTAACGGAGAAAATAGCACCTCAAAAACAACCAATTGCTTGCCTTTGCAGTAATTATATATTGCATTCACTCCGAGGCATCTAAATACAGTATCATAGTATGAAAGGTTGAACCGGTCAGTGACCCGGCCAAATTCTTGGTTCACCAGTCCAGTGGTCCACAGCTCAAGAAAGTTTATGTTGTATGTATGTTTCAATACAAACACACGTGACGAGGTGGTGGGATGGCAACAGGACCTGGCATCCACCGTCGTAGAGCAGTGTTCGAATCCTCCACCCGCAAGCTATTTTCACTAATTTTTACAGTAAAATGAAGTTGGAGCCCTTGAGGAGACATTGGGCCTTCCATTCTGGGCGAATAGTGCCTGGGTCTGCCGGTTCAACCAGTGCTGATTTGACACCGGGGTTCACCACAAAACCACCTAGTCCACCAAGTTCAAAGCGGTCTAAATGCATGGACCATCCTAACACACAAGCAGCTTAGCACCGGTTCCCTCATCCCAGCAAAAGCAGTCTAAATGAAAGGATGATCCTAGTGCACAACCAGAGTGATACCAATCTCAGCATGCTGTTTTTTTCCAATTAAAGAAGTCTAAATGTATCGACAGTCATAGCTCACAGCGAGACCAATCTAAGCACTACTTCCCCCTTTTTTTTCCAGTAAAACCATCAGTTTAGTCAAGCTTTTCAACTATGTATTGTGTCTGGTCAGAACAATTCGAACTCAGTTAACTATGCTACTTAAAGAATTCCAATCAAGCCTTTTTATTCATCATATGGGCTCAAAATTTGAAGGCTCGTTCAGATAACGTAACGAGGCAGTAGCAAGAGTGAAGGTTGATTAAGGTATTACAGGAAATAAATAAGTTTAAGAAGCTATTATAGGAAATAAATAAGACTAATTAGAAATTAACATGAAAGAAACGGAGGGGCACGCACCCGACACACATGACTTTCGAATTTTCAGTTGCCACTTAGATAACGCCATCCTAGTAGTTTTAGCACATTTATAGATCTATAAAGTCCTTGAACCAAATTAATATACACCTGGGTTAGTGTTGGTTTTTAAGTGACTACTCAGACTATATCGAAGTCGGAATCAAATGATTGCCACTCCACCCATCATTTATTTAGATTTCAATAAATCCAAATAAGGAACACTAGCAGCAGTAGCAGCAACAAGGGGGGAAAAAAAGAAGAGCATATGAGCTTGCCTTCGGAAGGGTGCTCAAACCCGCAGTCCTGGATGGCGCGAAGCAGCTCCGGCTTGAGCAGGAAGTCTCTGAACCCCGAGCTGTGGATCCCCACGTACCCCCTGTCCAACAGAGAAAGAGGTCAGATCAGGGCCCTCCAACCGACTCAACCACGAAACCCTAACCCTAGCGAGAGAAAACAAGAAAGAAAAAAAACGAGCGGATCCATCTCTCTCGAGGGCACGCACTTCTTGACGACGTCGGCGGAGGCGTTGGCGGCGTTGGCGCCACCGTCGGCGCCGTTCTCGACCTCCTCCTCGTAGTCGACGAGATCCTCCTCGTAAACCTCGTTGTCCTTGACCTCGGCTTCGGCCATGGTGCCTGCGCGCTGGAGAGAGAGAACCTGGCGGCGGGACTCGAAGCGGACGCGGCGGCGGCGGCGGCGGCTGCAAAGAGAGAGAGAGAGAGGGGAAGGAGGGAGCTAGGGTTCTTGGGGGAGGTAGGGATTTGGAATTTGGGGTGTGGATGCGAGATGCGAGCGTCTCTTTCTCCTCAAATAACGGGGGGAGGAAACGGCGGGATTGGATTTGGGGAGACGTGATCCGTCGGATTATGGGCCTTTTACGGCCCAGGTCATCGGAGGTATCTCAGTGAACGAATCTGATTTTCATCCTTCGATTGAAAAACCAGATAATATGTACTCCATTTAAAAATGGATAGGACATATCCTAGTCTAATGAATATGGACAAGGGTTGTCCAGATTTATTGTACTAGAATATATCACATCCAGTTCTAGGTTGCTATATTTAGGACGAAGGTAGTATCTATCAGCGGTTAAAAGTGCAATATAGGTGAGGTGGCACCTACGTGGCTAATTTGACTTGGTTTTCATCTGACGTGGCATATTAAGCAAAAATTAATAAATTTAAAAAATAAAATGAAATATGTGGACCACATATCGGTAAAAAATAAAATTAAAAAATAGTAGGACCCACATATTAATAGCCCACTTCCTCCACCTCATCTCCTCTCTTCTCTCTCTACTCCCCTCCTCCAGTTCTGCTTCTACCCTTCTTTCATTGTGGAGTACACGGTGGCGTGGCCCGCGATGACGGAGGAGGACGGCTGCGTGGCCCACGACAGCAGAGAAGGATGACAGCGGCATGTCCCGTGGCGTCGGAGGAGGACGGCGACGTGGCCCATAACGGCGTGTTCGAGACGGTGCTGCCTCGAGATGAAGTAGGCGCCCTCAACACCTTGTACAACACAGGGACACAAGGGCGAGGCCATCAGGCCGCTCGAGATCCTGGTGGTGCTAGCCCAGCACGCTCGAAGAGGTGATGGACTACACCATATCTCACGGCGCTAACCTCTACATGGTTTAAAAGGTACGTGGGCTATTAGATTCACTCCATGGGAAGCTAGCTTGGTGGTAGGTCCTTTTTTTCAACTAGGGAAAACCTCTTTTTTAGGCTTTTTATTTCTTATCCTCCTTGAATCTTGTTCCTTTTTTCCAAACAATCACATATTTGGTTTGTAGATTTTGTGTATGTTATTTTTTATGGGATTATTTTATGTTCAATTTGGAATAAACAATTTTGGAAACATCAACTAAAATGTTAATCTCAATAAAATACTTAGCTCCATGAATAATTTTGTACTTTTAAATTTATGTTTTATAGTTCAGGTTATCAGATTTGTTCCTACCATATTTAAAAGTAAAATGAGTTTTAGAAAGCATGTGAGGAAGTTCAATGAGCAAGGAAATACGAAAAACAGTTAAATTGAATGGAACTAAACCAGATCATCACTAAGCTTTAATTTACGATGCTTGTAGTCGCACACCATTTTAAACCCATTAAGAGGTCAGCGTCATGTATAGTTACGCTGAGTTTTTTTACCTGGTTAATTTCTGCCACATCGGACATGTTCTTAACACCAACTAAAGTGGTGCTGAGATATTTTAGCTCGCGCCATCGAGGTTGATGGTTACGGTTTACTTTTGAGATTAGTTTTTGACGCGGTTTTTTATTGAAATAAGTTTTATAGGAAAGTCAAATTATCAAAATTACGGTATATTCTACTACTATATGAGATACATCATACAATCTAACTCTTATACATCTAAAGTTGAACATCCAAATGTGTACTACATCTCAGATCTAACCTGTCAAACGATACATAAAACAAAAAAATAGTCACAAAACACAGGTACCATACTGCAAATCCTACTCCTCTCCCACCACCAAGAACCAAGAAACGACACCACCAATCCCTAGCAGCAGCAGCCGCAGCAGCGGCGGCGGGGGATCCAGCATGGAGCCAGCCCGACGATCTACCGCCGCGTCGGACGGCGGCTCCGGCTCGTCGGCGGCCGGATCGGACGGCGAGGACGACAGGTACCTCAGCGCCAGCTCCGCGCTCGGCACGCCCAGCTCCCTCGCCACCCTCCTCCCCTCCTCCGACCTCTGGGATCACCAGATGGACCTCCTCCTCCTCGACGACCCCGTCGCCGGCTTCCCCAAGGCCCACCAGCTGACCCGCCTCCATCCGCCGCCGGAGCCGCCGCGGCCCGATCCTCCCGCCGCCGACGACGCCGTTCTCCCGCGGCCGCCGGAGCCGGATCCCACCCAGGTCGGTTCTTCTCCCGTGTCTCTTGACATCCAAGAACTTGTTCCTGTGTAGTAGGTAGTCTTACTAGGAGGTTAATCTGCACGGTTTTACTGGTCAATTTGTACTTGTCGCATGCAATTCAGCTTTAGGTGGGCGGATTACTAGCAGCAGTGGCTTATATGCAGTTAGTTGCTTATCTATATCTGTAGTATGTATGCTTCGAATGTATGATCTCTTAGTTTGTTTTTTTTTGTTCATGTAAAATGCATTGGGCGACTTGGGCAAGGTTTCTTGGCAAGAAACGGAACATATATACTGCAAGCAGTGCAGAATTGCGCTGGCGGTAGCTTCCGTGCTTTGCGGATATCTTTCATCTTTGCTCGTGGAGTCATTTAACTTTTAGGCATCAAAATCATAGTACCCATCTGTTTCTCATCTCGACTACGCTTCAGTTTCTTTTAACTTCGAATTTACTGAGATAACACATCGAAATAGCCTTTGTCTGTTAAAGTAGATGGCTTACTAGTTCTACTTGTACAAATCGAAAACCTTTCACGTAGTGGTGAAAGCATTAATCAATACGAATTATACCATCTTTTGAAGATTTCTTCCAGTTGACAGTTGACCTGTACATAAAGGAGATAAAGATTGTTGTTGCTCCATTGCCTGATCAAATTGATGTATTTAATCTAGCACCAACCAGCAGTTTTCTGTCACATTCTTGAATTGACATGTATACTCCCAATGTAGGTGGACAACCTTGATGACAATCATTTATTTGATGATATGGTTCAAGAGATGGAACATATTCTTCTCAATTCAGGGGAACCCCATGAAAGTGCATCTTTTACAGATTATCGCGCAAATAATTCTTCCCAAGCTCATCATTTCAGAGATGGAAGCACCACTGCCTCTACTTCTGGTACAGATGATGCTTATGTATATCCCCTTCCTCACCATCCTTCAAAAATTGATTGGGTGGAGGTTGTGGGAGCAAAGCAAAGAACAGGAGATGTTTCTTTTGGTGAGCGAATGGTTGGGGTCAGAGAATATACTGTTTATTTGTTAAAAGTCAAGAGCGGAGAAGATGACTGGGAAATTGAGAGGCGGTACCGTGAATTTTATGCTCTATACCAACAACTCAAGCTCTTGTTTGCTGAGAAAGGTTTCAGTCTGCCTCCTGCATGGAGAAATGTTGAAAAAGAATCAAGTAAATTATTTGGGAATGCATCCCCAGACGTCGTCAATGAGAGAAGTAGTCTAATTCAAGACTGTTTGTGTTCTTTGCTTGTCTCTAGTTATCCATTTGGAACACCCACTCCTCTGGTTAGTTTTTTGTCACCAGGGAGTCCTGCTTATGAGTATAGCTTGTTAAAAACTCTTATCCCAAGATCTTTGCAAAGGCTAAGCAGTGATTCACATTCCAAAGGCTCAAGCTGCAATGGAACTTCACACAAAGATTCTGCCTCAATGGGCAAGACTATATCACTTGTTGTGGAGGATAGGCCTCGGAAGTCCACTAGACAGTTGTTGGAGTTACAACACTACAATTGTGCTGGATGCCATAGGCATTTGGATGCTGGGCGAACAATGCTGCAAGAAATTGTCCAAACAATCGGATGGAACAAGCCTCGGTTTTGTGCTTACACTGGCCAATTGTTTTGTGCTTCTTGTCACACAAATGATACTGTAGTTCTGCCAGCAAAAGTGCTACACCACTGGGATTTCTCTTTATATCCAATTTCCCAGTTAGCAAAAGCATATTTGGATTCCATCTATGACCAGGTAATGATATATTAACTGCATAGGTTTCTTTATGTACACGGTTTTCTTGGATTGCATCATAAAATAGAGTTTTGACACTCATATTTCACACTGCAACCTTATAGTAATTGGTTATTCATTTTTCAGCCTATGCTCTGTGTAAGTGCTGTCAATCCTTTCCTCTTTGCAAAAGTGCCAGCTCTGCTTAATATTATGAGTATTCGGAAGAAAATAGCAGCTATGCTTCCATGTGTCCAATGTCCTTTCCGGAATTCCATATTTAGAGGACTAGGAGCTCGAAGATACCTTCTTGATGGGAATGACTTCTTTGCGCTCCGTGACCTTGTTGATCTTTCGAAAGGGGCTTTTGCAGGTACGCTCATTTAGGAATTTGTGCATGTTTTATAAATAATTAAATACATTATCAATGATCATAGTGTCAAATGCTCTTGCTGTTGTACAATTTTCTGTTGTTAACGCTAATTGAAATGCATCAGCTTGTGTTTCCAGTCTTCTGTTCTTTGCATGCTAGGCATCAAAATCCCATTAATATCTGCTTTTAAATTACAAACATGTCTGATGACCAAAGCATATTTGGAAAAGTATGTCCCTTCATGTTTATTGCAGAACAAATAGATCCCTTCATGTTTTTTTATCTATGGAACACTAGTAGCGATGATACTGCACCACTATTAAGTGGAAACTGCAGTCTATTTTGAATCATCAAAGTGAGGAGACTGATGTATCTGCTTTTCTCTTCCACATCTGCTTTCACAAACATGCATGTATTTCCTCTCTAGGAATAATAAAAAAAAGAGAGAATCTATTCTATAACAAAGGATAGTGAATGCTCATGCTTCAGCTCCCACCAAAACATGCCTGCAGTTTCCTCCACAGAAGGAAAATGATAGTTCATTAGGATTCTAGATGCCCTTTTTTCCCATTTGCTGGCCCTGTGTTTGTTCAGGAATGAGTAGTGTCTTGTGACTGAAAAAGATGTACTGAAATTATAAGCCATTAAATGAGGATTTGAGCAGCTGATACAAGTTTTCTCTGCTTGAAACAGCGCTTCCCGTTAAGGTGCAAACAATATCAAATCGGATCCTTGTACACATCACAGAACAATGCCTTGTGTGCTACGACTCTGGCGTTCCTTGTGCTGCTCGGCAAGCTTGTGATGATCCGCTAGCACTCATATTTCCGTTTCAGGTGCGCTGCCAAGTCTTTGTTTTCTAATTTCTATGCATCTTTATCTTCGTCACTGAGGATATTAATTTTATGGTAATTGCAGGAGGATGAAGCTACAAAGTGTGGTTCGTGTGGATCAATCTTCCATAAACAATGCTTCAGGAAAATTAGCGTATGTCCTTGCGGTAAGGGTGCTGCCAGCAAAGGCAGGAAAATCGTTGCGCTTGAACAAGCTGTGCGTGACGATGCAAGCAGACCATCAACTCAGTTGATCCAACCCCCATCGTTCTCCTCATCATCTGGTTTTTTCTCCGATATCATCTCAAAGGCTAGGCCAGATAAACTTTGGAAACCAAGAAATAGCAGCCCTGTAATTCTTATGGGTTCTTTGCCAGATACGTCTACATGAGCTCAGTTGTATGTTCATGTTCCATTTATATTGTTGTGTTTTTCGCCACATAAAGTGTGTGCCTTTGAGATTGTAAGAGATGCCGTGGAGCATTTTTAATTCATATTGTTTTGTACGTAATAAAATGTAGCATTTTTGTGCGTTTGTTTGCATCAAACGCTTCAAAGGATTCAGTGCTTTTTTTTTAATCTAGAGAATTACTTAACACAACCTTCAACTTTACACTAGGACCCAGGAAAGTGACTCGGAGGCGACGTGCAGGTGGTAAACTGCGGCGGCGCAATTCAAAAGGCGGTGACGACGATGACGCAGTGATCTCCCCTCTGGTGGTCACCCTATCACTGGTTAGTTCTCTCTTCCATTACCTCTCCTCTCCTGTGTGGCCGCACCCTAGGGTTTCTTGGGCCGTCTCCTGTGCTTGCGGCGACGGCAATGGTGGGCGTCGGTGCACGAATCCATGGCGTGGCAGCCGTGCTGCACCGGTATTGCGCCTCCTAGGTCGCAGCACCTGCGCTGGCTAAGCCCTGCTTGTGCTATGTGTTGTGCTGGAAACAGAAGGGGCAGTACAGTATGGTACCTGCAATTGGTTCTAGAAGTGATAGCTTGCCAGGTTTTGCTGATCGAAGTTCTTGCCATTCTCAAAATCTTAAAACTGTTGATGTATCAATGTTTGTCTTGTAGAATCTATATGCAACTTAGTCGAGATTTAACTAGACTGGGTGTTCAACTATATAGGCATTAGTGACATGTTTGTTGATCCTGATGTTTTGAGATCGTACCCTATTCATTCTTTACTTGTTGGGAAAGCGAATGGTAATGATCTGAAACAGTGCAGATCATCAGTTTCTGCAAAGGAGTTTGCATTAATTGTATTTACCTAATTATCTCTACTGAAGGCAGTAAAAGGTTTACTTCATTCGTTTGCTTATGCCAAAAATGTACTCCACATGAGTTGGATTGAGTTCAAACTCTCAAGTCTGAAATTCTGAATTCAGAAAAGTTCGGACTTGAGTTGGTTGTTTCTTGGTGAATGTGAAGAGTATGCAGAACATGGGTTCTTTTCGATGGATGGAGCAAGCCCGAGTACTAGGGCCTTTACTGTCCAGTAACTGTCTTGGCTAGGGTAGAGTCTAACTGTTACTGTTTTTCTAAACCTATGTAATTGCTGCTGCCCTGGTTGAATCCAATCAGCCGGCGACTGAGGGATGGGAAACTTATATATAGCTTATCAAAACATGCTAATTTTAGCTTCCACTGGCAATATATGATATTTTCTGTTGCCCAGGTAAATTACGCACTCTGTTTATCATCTATAATAGTTGAATTTATCTGTGATTTGGATGCATAGCTATGATTGGCACCTTCTAAAAACAAACATATTAGTAGCCCATTTTCTTTATCTGACCCTTTTTACAGGGGTACTACTGTTGCGGTACACATTTTTGTTTTTGTGGCATAACAAAAGGCTATTTATTAGCCTACATAAGTTCCTCAAAGTACACCTGTGGATTCAAGTTTTATGGCATTTTGTAGACTAATGCCACCATGGAGCTTTTTTTTTTTTCACTTAGTTAAGCATTCATGTTTAAGAATGTTCATGCCATTTGTTTATCTCTGGTTCTAGCAGGAACCTTATGTTAGCATGTCAATCAAAATCTAGGGTGTACCATATCAGAAGATTGTATTTGTCAGTACATATGGTAGCTTAGGGAGAAAAATATCTAGGGTATACCATGTTAAGAAATGGTATTGCCAGTACATATTCTGCTTATTTAGCTATTTGATTACCTGCAATTTATAGACTTTGCACTTTGTTATCATGATTTATGGTCGTGCAATCACCAAAGCTATTTTTTCTTCACGTGCTTTGATCAATAAGGTGTTAGCTCATCTATTTCAAAATGTATAGTCTGGACAAAAACTTCAACTCATGAAATTTGTTTAACACGATGACATTCCGCCCGCGGCAACGCACGAGATCTCGTCTAGTTACGCATAATCTTCCATGATTGAATCTTATCGTGGATCCGTTCTAATTTGCGGTACTATTTGTGTAACAACAATAAAAAAATCACGTCCTATTTGCTGCTAGCAATAATTTTCTTTCATGATTTATGTTAACCTGTGCTACCTCCGTTGCAAGTGGTAGCTTTAACTTTTTACTCGTAATGTTTGACCATTCGTCTTATTTAAAAAAAATAATATAAATATAAAAAAATAAGTCATACTTAAAGTACTTTTGATAATAAAGCAAGTCACAAACAAAATAAATAATAATTCCATAATTTTTTAAATAAGACGAATGATCAAACTCTACAAACAAAAACTCAAAGCGACAAGTCTTTTAGGACGGAGGGAGTAGCACTTTAGGTTGCCGCACTGGCTGCAACTACGACTCTACGAGTTGTGGCGCCATGCGTTCAATACTTATATTCAACTACCTCCGTCCCATAATATAAGTGATTTTTGATAGATGTGACACATCTTAGGACTATGTATTACAGACACATCCTACGAGTATATATTCGTGATATATAGTCCAAGGATGTGTCACATCCTTTCAAAACCCCTTATATTATGGGATGGAGGGAGTAGTTTGGTGAAATATGCTTGACCAGGCAAAATCTTAGTTGAAGTGGCGCTCGATACTTCCTAGTTTGGTGAAATATACCTGACTAGGCAAACTAGTTTGGTGAAATATGCATGTCATCCATTTTACACTAAACTTGAACTGTACGAAGGGAGAGTAGATATGTGGACAACTTTGTGATGATTTGCTAAAGAAAATTGACATTGTGTCACTTTGAAGAGTGGGTTTCACTGTAATGCCACTCCGCATAGTGGCTTCGTTAAAATGCCATCGCCAACGACTGCCAACACGCTGCTTCACATTTTTCCATTTTCACCGGATTAAGGCACGAATTCGCTAATGTTGTGACCAATGTGCCCCTGGCTCATTTGTATGATAACTCAAGCAGGCGGCGGCAGTGACCATTCTGCAAGCTGACTGGGGTGGCCGTGCTGCTCTGGTGCTGGCAGTAGATCCACGTTGCTGACACCCTCATCCCTCTCGTCCTCGTTGCCGACACCAAGAGCAGCCTCCCGAAGCCGTCGTCATCCGCCTTAGCCGGATTTGTGCAGATGAGAGGAAACTCTAACCCTAGAGGAGCTATGTAGCGAAGATTTGCAACCAGAAGCGAGGATTTGGGAATGTAACAAGGTTGCTCATATCCTGCTCGGTTGACTGTAGGATTTAGCGGCCTCCCTCTCGTTTCGTTGCCCTAGGTGCGGCACTGCAATAGTAGAGTGCAGATCGATGAGGCATGGTGGAAAGGTTTTCTTCAAATGTGAGGAAAATGAACAAGTTGTGAGTATTCCATTTGTTGCATTTGGTGTCTTGATCTTTGGTACTAATTTGGTACGAATATATGACTAGGTGCCAAATTTTTGCATGTTTTTCAAGTGGATCGAAAGTGGAAAAAATGCAATATTGTTGGCGATGGCATTGGTCTAGGGCGGTCAAAAATGCTCAAGGCTCGTGAGCTGTTTGAGCTCGGCTCGCTACAGACTTGGCTTGAGCTCGATTTGTCATTAATTCGAACCGAGCTCAAGCCTAGCTTCAAGCTCGCAAGCTTGACGAGCCGAGCTCGAATGGCTCGTCGAGCCTAGAGTTCTCTCCGTTTCATTTGAGCTAGCATTACTCTTCCTCCAGTTCTTTCAAATTTTCCATACAACAACTTGTAGTAGTACTAGTCTCCTACCAGTAGAGTAGTAGTACTTAACTCATCTCACAATAAAAGGCTGAATAAAAGCAAAGCATGGCGTGGACGTGGAGGCAGGTCCTAGCCTCTACTAGTACAAGCATGCATGCACCCTCAGCTTCATGCCTCCATTTAATAATACTACTACTACTATTGGTTATATAATGTTTAAAAACGATAGTACAAGTCTAATACTGCCGTTTGCCACACTAGTTAAGCTCGACAAAGCTCGAGGCTCGAATGAGCCGAGCTCGAGCCCATTTCAAAGCTCGTATCTAAACCAATTGTTCCGAACTCGAGTCTAGATAGGTAAGCTCGCTCGAGCTCGGCTCATCGACAGCCCTCACAACACAAGCGAATTCGTGCCTTGATCCGGTGAAAATGAAAAAAACTGTGGAGAAGCGTGTTGAAGCCACTTTGCGGATTGGCGTTACAACAAAATCCACTCTTCAAAGTGGCATCCGAGCCTGAGCCCGAGCGCATAATTGAGACAATCGTGAGTTGCGGAGTTACAACGAAATCCACTCTTCAAAGTGGCATCCTCGCCCTCGCGCATAATTGAGACAATCGTGAGTTGTAAGCAACACATTCCAAGTAAAGGCAATCTTAGATCAGTAGCCAAATAGGGCATGAAGCCATGAACCGCCGTGAGACATTTGCATAATCTTGCATGATTTGCACCTCCGGTATTGGTTCACAAATAACAGAGCTACCAACTTCACTTCACATGATCTACTTCGACAGGGTCGACAAAGTATATAATGTTATAAGATAAGAAAAGACAACTCAGGCACATAACAATCTCCAGTTCTCTACGACACGTACAGTTTCATAACTTAAGTTTTGACTACGAAAAGACAGCTTCAGACAATTTTTAACATTTTGAGCTTTGTCACGTAGATCATCTGTATTGGCTGCTCAGCAGTTGTTAAATTCTTTTGGGACCAAAGAGTCAATTATCACCGCCATTCTGCACGGTTGCATTTGCCCGAGGATCATCAGCTATCTCTCCATCTTCATCTATCATACCTTCCTCTTCGTCCTCCCTGGTCTTACCATGCTGGGGTGGCGATGAAGGATCAGGATTCTTAGAAACTTCCGCAGCTTTGTTGTTTCCTTCCACCTGATTACCAGGGCTCACTGAGCGACTGGTTTTTCCATTGTAAGCAGGACTATATGGGCCAGACTTGTCTTGTGGAGTAGGCGACCGATCGAGATCAACCTTTCCCACCTTCCCATCCTCTGGGTGTCGGTCATCTTTCTGGTCTGAGTGGTTTGTATGGTTTCTTGATGGGTCAGCTTCTGGTGTTCTTTTGCGCTCACCGTGCCCAGAGTCTGGCCGTGCAGACCCAGAGCCAGTAGCGCTCCTTTCATGCCTACGGCTAGCACCAGGGCTACGGCTCCTGCTGTGGCTAGCACGACGGTTCCTAGTGTAGCTCCTGCTCCTGCTTCGGCTCCGACTCCTGGTCCTGCTACGGCTATGACGGCGTGACCTCTTAGGACTTCGGCTATACCTATCACTGTCACTTCTGCTACGGCTCCTACTGCGACCTCTCCCAGACCTGCGAGACCGTCCATCATCACCATAGTCATGCCTGTCAAAAGCAGAAAAACTCAATAATAAGATTCAGGCGCAATACTGCAGTCAACTAAAGAAAGTAAATCCACAGATCAAGGTCTTCTAATAAACTAATGAGACCTAGATCCTTAAAGTGTTTCATCAACAATTTCGTCAAACTTGTTTCGAATCTGTCAAAAAAGAAACTAATGTCTTCATATAATATGTACAAAAGATACTGATAATTAGTGTTCAAAAAGAAAGAGGTGAAAGCGAAAATACCTGCGACTACTGCGACTACTATCCAATCTGCCAGAAGACCCTGACAGACCATCTCTTCCACCATACCTAGAATCCAGTTCAGAACGCGAACCACCCCTATCAGAGCGGGTTGCCCACCGGTTACGCTTCCTACCACCACGCCCACCCCGAGAGGCCATGTCCGCCAAGTCACGAGGCACACGTTGGTTTGCGCCTTCCAGAATTTTAATAAGATCAGCAGCATATTTTGAATCCTGGTCACAGAAAAACGTATAGGCCACACCAGTGGCACCAGCCCTTCCAGTCCTGCCAATCCTGTGAACATAATCTTCAATGCCAGTGGGGAAATCATAATTGATCACAACCCTGTGCCAATGAAACAGAAGTCAATTCAATTAAAATGTAAACATTAACACGTGATGCACATAGGTACAAATGTAAATGTGCAATTACCAAAACTTGTAAGGTAACAAACCAAACATTCTATTGCCATTGACACCCTACCAAATTTTGGTATTTCCCAAAACTTCCTCTCAAAAAAACACTATCAAATTTTGGTAAGGCTACAAACTAAACGCATCCAACGCTACCAAAATTTGGTAACGTCAATATATGCCAACATTTGGCGATGCCAAATTTTGGTAGGCTGATTTTGGCACCAAACTGAACAAGCCCTAGAATACCAAAACAAAGCTAAAAACTATGTTGATCAAAATGCTATGCTCCCAAGATTACATATACACTTGCATCAGCATACAGTGGATGCGGAAAAACTTCAATCAGTATATTTTCCCAGATACTCCCTCCATACAAAAGTCTAAGACCTATTTCTTTTTGCACCAAGACCAAGGAGCAATTAACTCACTCACCATGTGACAAAACCAATAAACATGCAACTAATAATGACTACAAATAGGACTTAGATTTTTGGAAAAAACCAAAGAATGGAATAGGTCTTAGACTTTTGGATTGGGTATAATACAACCAATAGTGAGCACTTCAATTATATTTAAAACCTTACTGTACAGACAACTTTGCCCTATTAATTGACTGAAGGAGTTTTAAATACTCTCCAAGTTTGGTGTGTCAATGTGCTTTGGTCTTATAAGCACATGACAGAACCAAAGGAATCTGCTTCCACTTTTTAATGAAAATAGTAGAATATCATATCAGCAAAACTTTGAAATGATGCTCCCTTCATTCAGAATTACACATCATTTAGGCTAAAGCACAATGACCAAGGAATAATTAACCTTTTTTTATCACTATATCATCTCTAATTAATAGCAGTATAAAGTACTTGTCCAATCCTGTCATCGGTCGATTTCATAGACATAGCACAGACAACCAGTACCTCGCTGCACAGCCAAGCAAAGGGCTATGCTAGCTGCTGTTTTTTTTTTGGTTGGAGCAAATACCATATTAATTAATCTTGCAAACATGCATGTAGTGGCAATAGTTGAGTTGAATAAGGATAATTCCATTTATTGAACCAGCGCTTCTACTAGGGGGTAAGTTAGGAAACACTGCCTATAAAGGCTAAAAAGGACATCTATTTGAGAACAAAAACATCCAGAAAAGAACGGATGGAGTACCTGATATCTTTGATGTCTAAGCCTCGTGCAGCAACATCTGTTGCAACCAAAATAGGAGATCGCCCAGATCTAAAATGGCTCAGGACCTTCTCTCTTTCACTTTGGGACTTATCACCATGAATGGCAGAAGCTCCAAATTGCCTAGTAAGTGTCCTTGCAAGTTGGTCGCACATTCTCTTAGTGGTACAGAATATTAGTACCTTCGAACCTGAATCCTGGGATCGCAAAATTTGCTCCAGACGGCGAAGTTTTTCGGACGGTGTGATCAGCTCCACATTCTGCCAAGAAAAAGAGAATTATAGTAACTTCTTTAGGATGGGATTTTTTTGGTGAAACCGTACATCCAAATAGTACCAACTTTTTTTCTTATCCAAAGGAACTGATGAGAGGAAACAAAAGGATCTTGAAGTATCATTAATGGAGCCCATCAGTTAAGGAACAAACCTGAGTAATAGCACTATTAGCAACAAGCTCATCAACACTTCCAATGGTCACCTGGACAGGGTGAACAAGAAGATCCTCTGCAATTCGTCGGACTTCCTTAGGCCAAGTAGCAGTGTACATGAGGGTTTGCCGACGAGGAGGAATTTCTTTCACTATCTTCCGTATTTGTGGTTCAAATCCCATGTCCAACATACGGTCAGCTTCATCTAGAACAAGGTACGACACTTGCTTAAGGCTTATCCTTCGCATTTCTAGGATGTCATTCAACCTTCCTGGTGTAGCAACAACGACATCGACCCCTCTATCCAAATCTCTTAGCTGGGGGCCTTTTGGAGCACCACCATATAGACACTAAAAACAGATAAACAAACATCATATAATAATCCAAAACAAGGCAAGATAAAGACAAAGATCAAACTAAAAAACCGATTAATTGAAAAACAAGCTTTGGAAACTAGGTAGCACATCTGCATTTGTATGATGTTTGAAAATCCTTTTAAGATGGTCAATAGGGTTTATCAAAGTAACAAAACATAAAGCCAATTAAACCTGTGTATCTATTATCTAATACTGTTTTATGCCAGTAGCCCAACAATAACATATGTATCATAGTAGAATGAACTGACCGTGGAAGAAATTCTTGATGATCTGCCAAATTTCACAGCTTCTTCCAAAATCTGAGTTGCAAGCTCCCTTGTCGGTGCCAAAACTAGCACTGTTGGACCAGACCTTGGGTTGTTTTGCAAGCGTTTAATATGCATAAATCCAGGAAGTAGATACCCAAGAGTTTTTCCAGATCCTGTCTTTGCAATAGCTACAACATCTTGACACTGCAAGGCAATTGGCCATGACTGAGCTTGGATTGGCGTCGGACTTGAGAATCCAGCACGCTGTATCTGAAAACAAGGGGAAATGGCAAAAGCAGACACAATAAGGATAAGGATAATGATATCGTAAATATGTAGCTATAATTTCCCTCCAAAACTTTAGTAGTAGAAACAAAGAATCAACAGTGCATGAGTCCAACTTAAGATATCGTACAAAAGAAAGTGCATCCAAGATGTGTTGACTTGCATGCGCAAGGTGAAGTAGAAAAGGCTCTAACAGCAGCCTCGCTCAACCATGGATCGTTCATCCACAGGACCCCTTCAGCAGCTGCCCGCAGGTCCAGGTCCTATGTATGGACATTGACAGCCTGGGTGCGAAGCCCCTCCAGCAGCTGCCCGCAGGTCCTATGGACGGTGCGACCTCCATGGCCAGGCCCCAGAAGAGGCCCACCATCCATGTGAGGAGCCTTCTCCAGGGATTGGATGCAGAGCAACAAATCAGCCGCCATGGGTGCCCCTTTGCGCCATGGGCAATCCCTCGGCGGGAAGCGCGAGCAAGCCAAGGTTGAGCCGCCGCATGGGGTGCCCCTTTGCGCCATGGGCAGTCCCTCGGTAGGGAGTGAGAGTGAGCCAGGGGTGAGCCGCCTCGGGTGTTCACCCACCCTTAGCAACTCTATCAACTCCATCAACGACATCTTCCCTCAGCCCGCCGCTCTTATTTGGCCGAGGGGTGCACGAGGCAGCGTACGACATTCGCTCCACCTTTGGAGCAAATATCGCATCTGCCACAGAGATGTAGATAAATAATTGAAACCCGCAGCCGGCTCTGATTTAGCACAGTCAAGGATCAAGCAAGCAAATAAGGAGAAACAAGTCTGTGTAATCACGCTCGCCGAACTAGTAAGTATAGGCGACTCCGTTTTTGTGTTAGTGGTTAGACCATGTGTTAGGATTCATCACCCAAGCAGATGGTGCATACCTCCTTGAGGATTTCCGGTGGGAATCCACCAGTCTCAAACGACGTTATCGGAGCTGGCACGTTGTCCCCCTGCACCATGGACGCCAACCAACCAATAAATTAGGTACTTAGTAAGTAAGTAAACAATAAACAAACATCGGGATGTAACGAACAGCTGTTAGATCCTTACTACAACGGTGATCTCGTGGCGGTGGCGATACGCCTCGGTGGAGGGATCATCGGCGGCGGCGGCGGCGGGGGCGGCGGCCGGAAGAGGATGGTGGTGGGACGGCGCCGCCCTGTGGTCGTCGTGGCGCCTGTCGCGGTCCCGGTCGCGGTCCCGGTGGTCGCGCCGCGGCGGGGTGCGGGAGCGGGAGCGGGATCGGGAGCGGTCGCGGCGGTCGCGGTCGCGGTCGCCTCGGCCGGAGCGGGGAGGCGGCGGGGGGAGCGGCGGCGGCGGCGGGAGATGGTCCTCGGGCGGCAGGGGCTTCTCGTACTGGGTGATGTTGGTCTCCGGGTTCCAGTAGTAGAGATAGCCGGTGGTGCCGTCGACGAGCCCGCGCCACGGCTTGGGGAGCGAGGGGTCGTCCGGCGCGTACCGCGGCGCGGCCGGGGCGGTCCCTGCCGACATCTCCACCGGCGGATCTGTCCCGATCTCCCGGTCTCCGGCGGATTAGCTGGCGGCGGCGGCGGCGGCGGCGCCGGGGAGGGAGAAAGCGAGGGTTTCGGGTTTTCTTCTGTAGCCCTAATTTTTTTTCAGCTTTCCTCACCTTTTATTGCGAGAGGAGTTTCCAACCTCTGGGCCCAGATAGAATAGAGAGAGCGAGAGAGAGAGAGAGAGAGCCCAAGTTGGCCTATTCCGATTCCGACTTCCACCCTTTCGTTTTGGTAGTAGTTTGTTTGAACAATTTTCAACCCACAAACGTACCTATTTTGAATTTTTTTTCGTCTAATTATATCTCTCTCTGTATTATTATATATCTTTTCGAATAATTGGCACGAAGCATTATTTGTTTTTAAACTTTGACAACTCATACTTTTTTTGCAAAAAGGAAATCACAATGCTTAAAAACATACCATGTTACGAAAGTGCATGCTGTCTTAGTTTTCAAGAGCTTCAACTTGCAAAACAATTTTGTACTTGGAATCTCGAAAGTTGAATTTCAGAAAAAAAATTGAATATTTAATATAACAATAAATACTTTAAACTTTGAATTCCCAAAGGCCAAAGTTCACCATTCAACATTGAAAATCTAAAATAAATAAAAGAACTAACATGGAAGGTTCCTTTGGCATGGAGATCTAGGGTGTCTTATGCATGAAAAGCTCTTTGCATTGTCGTCTTCTGTTAAAGAAAATGAGAAAATTCTTTCTATTTCACTAAAGTTCACTGAGTTTCTTATATGACATCGTAAATCAGCTATTTCCTTATATGCCATCAAACGGAATTTATGTTCCCTTATATGCCATCCACCTCACATAAGAGTAGAAACAATGTCCTCTTTCTAAAAATGGCATGATTACCCTTAGACTTCCTTTCCTGTATATAAAGCAGGAACAGGATGAGTAGTACTCCCTCCATTCCAAAATATAATGCACAATCACTCTTAACCCAAAAATAATAGTTTGGATTATCCTAATAAATAGAATGCATACACCCAATAAAATCAAATATCTTAATGGTGGGGGATTTAAATAATAATATTTGAGTAGAGAATATATGATACTTAATGACATGCATGCATGCATGCCTTATATTATGAAACAACTTTAAAAAGTAGTTGTGCCTTATATTATGGAATGGAGGGAGTACTTGTAACTATGACTACAACTTTAGCGGACACTACTAATTCAAAAAATTCAATACACACAATCAATGGTTGGATGAAAAGTTTTCATTTTTTGTAATTATTAGTTTGCAAACTATGTATAGAAATAATTCAATATCTTTTGTACATCGAATTAAGAAGGATTGGTTCGGTTTAGAAAAATAAACAATTTTTCAACTTAAGAAATTGATCGAACATTTAATTTAATCATACAAAATTGATTGCTAAGGGTAATTTTGGCAAAGAAAAAATAGGGGGATAGTATATGAAGAGAAGGAGGAGGAAGCTAAGGGTAGTTTTGTACTTTTCATGCTAACTAAAATGGTTAGATGACATGGATGGCACACGAGGGAAGGAAATATCTGTTTAGTGGTATATATAGGAATAGAAAATTTTTAGTGACATATAAGAAATTTGGTGAACTTTTAATGGCACATAAGGAATTTTCTCTAAAAATAGCTTGGCCCTACAATAGATGGCTTGTTTGGTTGGTGGATTAATCTAAGGATTATAATCACATTTGATTGCTTATTTTCGGTAAGACAATAAGATATATGACATTAGTAAATCCAAAACTATATTAGTTCTTGAACTGCCATCAATCCAAAATTAAAACTAGTTGTTGAACTACCGCCAATCCCTAGAGTGTGTTTCCAATGGAAAAATTGCCTATCAGTGATCTCCACACCAAAGGACTCTTTTATATTGCATTGTTTTTACTTTTTTAAAATTTTGCAACTGAATTTTAAACTTTTAGAATTGAAAATTCAAATATACATCAATTCATATTGAATATTCAAATACCAGGTTTCAAGAAACTAACATGAACACAAATTTTCCAAACTCAAATATTTAAAGACTATTTAGGAATTTCATGGTCTTTTCCCAATAAATATTATCGATCCGTCGAATTGTCAGTGTACTAGATATGGTATAGCCCGTATACATGCGCTTACCATCATCAGGAATACCATATATCCAATACTATACATAAGATATATTCAAATATGGCTAAATATACAAGGAAAAGAATGAATCACGCCCCAATAAGGACTATCTAGTTTGACTTGGGGAACGACAAGGCATTGCCTGCCCATTTCCTATTTGAGATCCGTTAAGTTCTACTTGAATAGGGGTTATATTCTAGTATAGATACAAGACCTCGCATAATGGGATGGGATCTAATCGTGTTCACATCGAACCTGCGCCAAAGAAGGAGCCTATAGCTAGTCACCAACTATTTTGCGCCGCATATTCCATAGAGATTAGTTTGGTAGGTTAGATTAGATAGCTCGCTTGCTTCCCATCGGGGTGATATATCGTCATTGAGTAGTACTATTACTCCACATTAGTGGTCTGAACCTGTATAAAAATCTCCATCTCCTACTCTTTGTTCCATACTCACGTATACCTTTGTACTAGCCGAACCCTAAGTCCACAAATACTGCTATCGGTATCGTACGTGTCGACACAATTAAACATCTTACTGAATATAATAGTGTAGTAAATACAAAAAACTAAATGTCTTGTGCTTTGCATTTATTTAATAAAATATGATATGAAGCTTGAATAGTGATTTGAATAATTTTGAACTACGAGTCATTATACTTGTATTGTATCCTAAGAGTAAACTAGTGTTGGCTACATGTATTCAAATATTAATTGGCAACCGATGAGATTAACATATTGAGAATGAACTGTGAATATATATTGTAATTAGTGGAATACTACACTAATAGCTTTGTTATAGATTGGGTGCAAAATATGAAATTCTATGATTTTGTCGCTCAAATTTATATTTTTGTTGAATTAGCTATGGTTTTGCAAAAGATACTTGAAAATATAAGTGAATAAACAATAATAGATCTTTAGAATCTTTTCCTTCTAGTTCGATAGTCCTTTACCTTACACATACTGCGTGGCAAGCAGGCTGGTAACTATGCAAAAATTAAAGTCCCACTTCATTCATATAAATCAATCCATGTTATGGAGTCAACCATATGTTAGTAGGCAATAAGGATCGATATGTAGAAACCTTCACTTAAAAAAAGTTATTAGTACCATTTAGGAACGTTTTAGTACATTCTAATTGAAAATGACAGTTAATGATATTAGTAGATAACAGGATTTGAGTTAAGCCATACTAATAATGATGTGACACTTCCTTACAAAGGTGAAACAGTACGTATGCAATGCAACACCATTTGCTTCAATAGAACATATATAAAAATACAAAAATCATTAAACATAAAAGGAAATGCCACATAAAGAATTAATAATGACAAAAAATTCTTATTAGGAACTTTGAGGACTTGTACATTTCCATGTCCTCCACTATAAGGCTGTGTTTGGCTCTTCTAGTTCCCATCCTCTTCTCTCTCGTTTTCCGTGCGCATGCTTCCTAAATCGTTAAACGGTGTATTTTTTTTTGCAAAATAATTCTGTAGGAAAGTTGTTTTAAAAAATCATACTAACCCATTTTTAAAGTTTTTTAAGCTAATATTTAATTAATCATGCACTAATCCATCGCTCCGTTTTCCGTGCTGGAGAACCCTTCTTTCTCCTTGAATTTTTTACCTCATTGGCAACAAGATAGAGTAAAGGCTCTTCTACTTAAGTAGATCTAGTGCCTCACTACTTCCTTACCAGCTTACCGCCACAAATCGAGATGGTGGGCCACTAAGCTTAAAAAAATATCTATAGCTACATATAAATATTAATCTTTTTTTTGGAAAACTGACTAGATCCATTCCAAGTTTGGATCTATAGCCATGTTTTGAGCCTTTAAATATTGCTTTGTTGATGTTGGACTGATGGTTTCATGCCTCAATCCATTCCCCTTGTTGACATTCACTTAGGTTGTAATTAAATATAACTTACCTATTTTCATCTTGCAAGATTGCTCATAATAATGGGGATAAGGTCATGAATAATCTAGACAACTACTTAGGCACCATGTGGTCAAGCTAGGGGAAATGAATAAATAGGTGGTGGAGAGAGAGATAGAGATATGAGTAACCGCCCAAAACCTGTCGAAATCACAGGCGCCACTTGTTTGTAATTCTAAATCTTCATTGTTTATTGATCCTAAGTAATGGAAGGAGGAACATAAAACAAGAACGTCAGGATGGATAACTGCGGCGCAACAGGGGAAAGAGAAGAAATTAAGTAGGGGGCATATGGGCACAGTGAGCTAGAAGAGACATATATACCTAGGGTTATGTTGTTGGGCTAGATGGGCTGGGTTGGGCTGGTTCATCTCTTAATTTATGCACACCATTTGTTTGTTTTTTTATTTACTTTCATATTTTTTTTGGGGGAAGATTTACTTTCATGTTTATGTTTTAATACTTTTACACAGTTGTCCTTTTGTAAAATTACCGCAATTGCCTTTAGTGCTTTGCCATTTCATAGGGAAAAATAGAGGTTGTAGTGCAAATTTGACTATTATAGTATTTGTATATCTGGGTCATTGAATAACAACCAACAAACACTAGACATATTTCTCAACATGTTATTTTAGCTATCCATGACACATGTCCAACGACCTTATTTCTTAACCCTAATCAATGTATTTTTTGTGAGTGAATTTCTTGCAGATAAAGTCCATTTTACTCCCCTTTCTATTTAATTGGAACATTTAACACTCTAAAATAGTTTTTAACTCTTTTTTTTTACCCCATTGAACTAATAAAATGACTCACTTTGGTCCCTAATAACTTTTTTTATTTTCTTTTCATATAGGTCATGTTTTAAGTTGAAAACTTATTGCGCCACATAAGAACCCATGGTACAAATATTTTAATTTTTTTTACAAGTTTGCATGCAGTGCTAAACCTTGATATATAAATATTAGTCTTGCCACGCTTTTGCTTGGTAGTAAAGTGAGACATTTCAATAATTTAGCGTTTGTGTGTTAAAATGAAAAAAGTTTAGAGGGTTGAATGCTCTAATGAAATGGCATATACAATTTTTTCCATGCTTGCATGCTCATCTATATTTAAAGGAAGCGACAACGAAAGGATATATTTTTACAATTTATTAGTGGTGAAAAATGAATTATATGCAACTGGGAAGTGGAGAGACAGGAACAGTGGCATATAAGGGAAGAGAAAGAGGGTAGGGTACTAGGGTGTGAGGGATTTTGCACTTACTATTTTGTTTTTTTAATTGATATTGCCAATTGTTTTTTTATTTTGTGCAATACCACATATGGACCACTGCGTAAGAAGTAAACTTTGCAAACCACCACATTTTTTTTGAAAGGAACATAGAAATTTACCACATATTATGGTCCAAGTTGTAAAAAAACATAGAAGTTTTTGCATGTAGTGTGTAACCCAATATATGTAGTCCTAGAATTTTGGGGAACCACACAATTAACCAACCTTAGCCAGTACTATAGCAATTTTTTTTTAAAAAAAACTAATTGAAATGGGCACGTCCCTTATATGGTAAATTAAGGAGGTTTTTGGCAAGGCTCTACATCCTAAATCCTCATTGAGAGTAGCTAGAGTCCAACCAAACGCCATTATATATGAAAAATATATGGAGCGGAGCAACCCTAGCCAAAATAATTTATAAATATGTGATATTATCTTAAAACAAAGGTCACAATATACTTGGTTTTGTTAGGATCTAAAATCATAATATACTTGGTTTATGTGTCACTTGCTAACACCATAGTGTTTTTGTGCTACGTAAAATGTACTACTATTTAATGAATGTTCGGAATGCTTAAAAGGGATGGGATTTTTGTCGTGATCTTATCCATTGATGACACCTCTAATGAAAATATTGTATAATTATGATTCACTTGACCTACCACCATCCATGCCACCGGATGAGGACATTTCCGTTGCGAAACCGGCGACCCAAGAAGGCCTTTCCCGGTTACTCAATAAATGGGCCCATCACTAAATATGGAAACAATCCATGGTTTTGGCTATAAATAGAGTGGTGGAGGAGAGGATGAAACGATGAAACGATGATTGAGAATACTGCCCTCCACTATCTTGTGTCCTCACTTTTCTAGAAATTATTCAATCCCTCTTGAACTATTGTGTAGTAGGAGGGGTTGCATAATAATTTCTACCATGGGCACAACTACGCCTATCTCAATTAGACCATTAGCTGAACTTGTGATACAAGGACCAATCGCTTTAGCTTTACACGCTAGCTTAATTATTTGGTGACTATGTTCTTAGATTGGCAAAAAGATGAATCTATAAAATCTAGTGTTGTTTAATGCTTGTGATGATTAATGAGGTAGTGACACTCAAGTGGAAAAGTGGGTCCACTATGACAAGTGGACCACCGCCTACAGGCGGGTCCACATCACGTTTTATTAACATTCATGATAGAAATTAATCATGTTTTATGACAAAATGAGTAAGTTTGTCACAAATCTTTAGGCCCTTGTTGGAATATGATACGATCACAGGTAAATCCGCAAGCGCACAATTACTGTTGTAGCACTTCACCTCAGAGTATTCCAAGTGTATCGAATCACAGGGAACATGTGTGTATATCTAGGAACATAATTCTATTCAAGGACAACAACTAATGGTATGTGTTAACGCCAAAATTTGGTAAGACCTGAAGTCATCATCGGCTTAGAGTCACTATCGGCTTCAGTGTCTTGGAACCGGCCGATGGGCACTATCAGCCACCAGTAGTCGGATTCTTGATGGGTTCAGTTAAGGAAATTAATTAATTAAAGGAAGTTTATCCAGAAGAGACCGAGTTCAAGGAGGATGCGGCATAGCAGTTTATCTATTAATTAGGAAGAGTCTATTAGTTTCATTCTATCTTTAGGAAAGTGTGTTTAGTGTCCGATAAGGACTTTATGTTTTCCTTTTATTTTTAGGAAAGTTTCTTTCCTATCCAAGAAGGACTAGTATCTACCCATGGGATAAATATGTACATCCGGGGTCATTGTAAACTATCTCTCGATCAATAAAACTACTCTCGGCGCATCGCCGCCCTCTTTTTTGAGGTTTTTACTTATCACCGGCGGAACTTGGCACCTAACGCGGGGCTGCATCGGCTTTCGATCTCCAGCGAAGGGGTAAGTCCTATGTTCCGCCTGCCTTGGCAATTGAAGTGGCTACATTGGTGTTGTTTAAGGCTGTATCGCTTCGACCTCTTGGATCGCTCTGGTTCGGTTGATATATCTACCCACCTACCTATCATATATCTTAGTTAATCTAGTTTGGTTGCTCGATTTACTTGTATCGGATGGGATCTGCTTTAGGGTTTTTGCCGGTATCGGCTAAATCACTTTGCCAGATTAGATTAGCTAAGGTATCCACCACTCTTAAAATCAATCAAAGGCTTGATTGTTTAGACTTTATGTTTCTTTGCATACTTCGAGTTGCATCGACCTTAGTCGTGCACTCGTGCTTAGAACCATAAAAACTAACCTGCCTTTGATTGCCAATAAGTGTTTTATCGGGGTTTCAGCCGATGAGTTATATGGATGTTGTATCGGTTTATAAGGATTACATATGTCGGTGATATGGGCCCGGGGGTATGCGAAGTATGGGAAAGTCTCCTTCCCGTCCAGCCACGCGGCCCTACATCCTGGCTTGCCCCCACACCTCGGACGACGCAGAGACAGCCAGGGGGCCTCGGGGTGCCACGTCACACCCCTCAGGTCCTCGCGCTGCCTCGCCCCAAGGCCCTCGCCCGACCGCCACGTGGCGGGGGGAGTGAGTGGGGCGGAGACCCAGGCTGGACCGCCATCAATGCGCAGCGCCCCAACCGTCCCTCGCCGCATTAAAGGGCGGACGTGTGGCGCTGCTCGATTGACCCACGTCAATCGGGCGTGACCGGATTGTGATCGGCCTGTCGCCGGTCACGTCCGATCGGACGGGCAGCGGTGCCCCCACGTCCCTCCCTGTGCTCGACGGAGTGGGGGCAGTATGCCCCGTCCCATCAAAGCATCATCTGGAGCCCCCTCCACGTGAGATGAACCGCCAAAAGTCTCCATTCATTTAAAGGGGAATGACAAGGGTGTCCCCCATGTCAGGCGGGGGGCGGCGCTGGGCCCCACTCGACGACGGACAACTGCTTAGCTTTCGGGCGAAGGCACGAACGATGGTCCGATCCAGGCGGAGTGGGGCCCCCTCCCGTGAAAGAGTTGGTAGAGGCGGTGCATGTGGTATCCCCTTGAACTATAAAAAGATGACCTTACCCACCGAAAAAGGGGACGACTCTCAGTTAGCCTGAACCCTAGGGGAAGAAGAGCGAGAGCGCTCCCTGGAGTTTAGGAACCTTTGTAACACTCAACCTTAAATCCCACGCACAGGAGTAGGGTGTTACGCTCCATAGCGGCCCGAACCTGTATAATCCCGGCTCTTGCGCGCGGTCTCGGAAGATTCTAGGCGGATACACGATCTTGACCAGCGCGCCCTTTCCCCGGGTCGAACTCACAAAAAGGGGATCTCTCGATCACCCGCTAGAGAGAATCACTCCTCGACAACATACAAGTTGTATTTAGCTGATGACAATAAAGGTTTCATTGTTTATCTAATCATTTGGATTTAATGACATCGAACCTCCAGCAGATATATGCTTTAACCATCGGATCACTTATTGTATCATATCATTGTTAGCCGAGTGGTTTTTACTGGATTATATTGTTTTTTTATTATCACCAACTGATTGTCTCTATATCGTTATCTACATTGGACATATAACCGATTGCTCAAAACCTATCGACATTGGCTAGTATTGGCATCAGCTGGTATCGGCATTGGCTGGAAGTACTCCATCAGCTTGTCAGCCGATTTAGCTATTTGATCTGTGGTTTTCATGTCTTGTCAGTTGCATGATCAAACTGACTAGCACGCCCGCATCTCATCAATTTTTGACCTGCACTAGAGCTAAGCAGATTTCCCAGGCCATTACTGTTGTCGATTTAGTTCGCGCCAACACAATTTCAGCACTATCGGCTGAGCGCAGATTTTTCATCAATAGTAGGCTAAGGTTAAAGAGGATTCTTATGGGTTAATTTACTATACTTGAGTTAAAGGTAAAACCCGATCGATTGCTTCGGGCACTGACTCTCCCCTAGTCTGTCAAGCTGAGTCCAGCCTACGGCTCTATGATATACTTGGACGTGGAGGGATACAAAGGACGGACAAGACTGTTACCACCTGCCGCCTACCTCACTTTCCGTGGGGATCACATCAAACGAAGGTAACCACTAACCTAAACACCATGCCTAAGTTATTGATTACTACTCTAGCCTCACGCATGAACTTCCTTCTTTATCCAGAATCCTAGTACTAGAGCACTTAATAATTCAACTAAGCGACGAACCCGCAATGATGGGAATATGTCTCACTCAATCAAATAAATTACATACCATTAGGAGATCTCGAATACTTACTTTATTAAAAGAAGCATCCGCCGAGATACAAGCGAGAGAAGAAGGCCGACAACCCCGGTGCTTCTTGTTGGTATTTCTTAACGACATTACTAGAAATATAATTCCTAGCAATGACGCAGAAATACTCCTGGTATATTATGGTTACAGAGTTCATCCGCAAGCGCATGGATATACCATTGTAGCATTTCACCCGAGAGTATTCCAAGGTTATTGTATTTATTTAATCCCGTGGGAATATCATATTAGAGAGAACCATACTAATAATTTATGTGTTACTTATAATAATCATAGTCTAAGCAGGGGCTAAGATAAATCAAAGGGTAGAGTGACGCACAAGCATGGAGCTACTCATTCTCATACTAAAATATCTAAGCTAAGTGGAAAGAAAATAGAAAGAGAATCTATTCATATACTTCTAGTATACATAGTATACATGCATTCTAGTTATATGATTAACTAGCTAATACCCTCTATCCGATGCCCTCCTGGTACTTCGAGAAGCCACCCCTGACTGCCGAATTCCTTACGACAGCCCATCATGACCATACAACCGGGGCTAAATACGGAGGAGTACCCTCCACAGGAAATTAACTTAGGACTATATACATGCGCGGAGGAATACCCGTACTGAGCTGTCACCATCAGCGGCCCACCTCTCATCCGCATCATATAACCCGAAATAATGATATCCCATAATCTAGACACCATGCCTAAGCTACCAGATACTACTCTAATATCATCGTCACGACATAGAGTAATTGCATAAGCAAACATTATAACCGTACCGATGCATCTCCCACATAAGCTAGCAGTATAATCAATATAATATGAACATAATATAAAGTTGCCATTCATATACTCGGAAAGTATTTCTATACCAGAAATGTATAAAGAAGAGTATTCTAAATAAAGTACAATGATGTGCACTAGGGTTCCCGATCTTCCGAAAGGTTCTGATAAACAACGATTTGGGCGGAGTCGCGACACAAATCGATCTGGCTTCTTGAACGCGCACGCTCTTGAGCCCCGCAATTGCAGCACCACGTCTCCTCTGGTTATCACCCATGTCGAAACGTGGATGACCTCGTCGAGAAGGCTAATCCCTGTTTGCCAATCGAAGAACACAAACAAGAACGAGATAGAATACAACCAAAATTGCAGATGAATGATTAAGCTCACAAGTTGGGGTCTCACAAACCGATCTAGCGGCGAAACTGTTCTCGACAGAATAATCTAAGCAAAACCCAAACCCTAAAGGTGACGGCGGCTACTGATATATAGAGTTTAGGGTCATGCAACCCCCTCTTGATGCAACCCTAATGGTTTCCAACACGATACAGGGCCAAAAGCCCAAATACGGTGACGCAACACCGGGACAAATTCTGGACGTCAACTTATTCGGTCGATTCCCATTGACTCGGAAAGATCTTGGACGTGGGACCAAAACCATTGGAAAGGTTATCTTCGTAGCTTTCCATCCATATAAAGAACGCCTCAATCCGAGCACGTATGCGACCTATGCGCCCGTTTTAGTGTAGACTGGTCCTGGAATCTGAGTTGCACTCGAGGTCGACTTGGTTTGGGCCTCCACCTTGACTTGGACGTCCTCGATGATCCTCCATGACTCTAAATCCTTCTCCAAGTGCCTCCTTGTCCCCTCCATTGTTCTTAATCACAATATAATCATTAGGTAGCAATCTATTCTCAAATTCGTACAAAGAAGAACATAGGAACGAGCTCACCTCTAAATTCAATTGTTGCGCGCGAGCTCTTGTTATCGGTCATTGAATGATCGTTGGAGGATTGTTGTGTGTATCCGAAGGAGTGATGTCCGCATCATACAAAGCTTACAAAAGAGGAAATGAGAGCTACTAGAGCCATACTCGAACTCTTCCGAAGGCTTCTGGACTCCGATTTCTATTCTATTCCTACTCCACTAGCTTAAGAACACTAAACTAAACTTGAGAGAATATGAGAGAGCTTTGCTTGGAGTGTGTGTTGAAATGGAGAGAGTGAGGGGTATAGCCTCCCAATGACAGTTGGAATGGTCGGAAATACCCTCGAACCGTCATTGGGGGACATCTATACTGTCCAGGAGAAACCCTGCATCCAACGGCGATGAGAGGGGTTCGGCCGAACTAGGGGCTGGCCCAACCAGCCCATAATTTGGCTGGTGGCCTCTTGGACTTCTCCCCTCCGCAGACTTCTGAACTTTGGCCAATTAGTTGTGTCATTTCTGAGTTCTTGGCCCGTTCATTGATAAGTTTGATTCTCGACATTGTTCGATTGATTGATCGTTTGATTTGATGTCGATTCTCCTCCATTTTGTGTTAATTCTCTGCAATAGGTTAGTAAACCTAATACTAGTGGAATATTATTATTCTAACACAAATATACATTACAAGCATAACTAGTTCTCCTCTATTTTGGTAATATTGACGGTCGAAACTAATCGCTAACGACCGTCAACACTTCTCCGGAACTCCAGTGGAAGAATGTCGACAAACCCAACACTCCTCTCGAACTTCTTGGAGAAAACTCCGATGTTTGAGATTCCGGAGCTTCCCCTCACTCTCTACCTAATTCCACTTAATGAAGTGATGCCTAAAATATGAAAGTGAGTTGTACTCCCTTGAGTTGTGTGTTTTGGAAGTGAGTTGAGCTCCTCCTTTATAGCCTCCATACGACGGTTGCAATGATAGTTGTGGAGGTCGGTGTACCTACAACTGCCATCCCCAACCAATAGGGGTCGCCACGTGCAAGGAGGTGGCTGGGGGTGCCAGGCGTGGTTCGGTCGAACCAGGCACACCGCCTCTGGCTACCGACATTCTCCAGTGTATCATATGTGGGCCTCTATAGCGGTTGACAGTGGATTAGCTTAAATTCAATTAGTTTTGACTGACATGTGGGTCCTTTGATCCTTGTGCTTGCACATGATTGGTTGGAGGTACATTTAGTCACATGGCGAGTATGTTTTCCTTCAGAAATCACCTGCATATCAATATGTACCAAGACTAGTGAAAATTGTTAGTAATAAACCCCTACCACTAAGTTTGATATTATATTTTGTATTCTTTTATGTAGGAGTTGACAGGGAAAGTTTGCACTTAACGACCGTTACCAATTCTTGACTCGACAATCTTACATGTATGACGGTCCTATAATTTTGTCACTGTTGAACATCGACCATGACAATAAATAGTAATGTCAACATGAAAGCATCATGGATCAACAAAGACCATGACAATAAATAGTAATGTCAACATGAAAGCATCATGGATCAACAAATTTTTAGTAGTGTGATGTTGTTTTATTTAGGAATGAACATATTCACATAAGCAAAAGATAGAACCGGTTAACTAGCTGGGTTAGTGTAACGTCCCGCCTTCCCCAGGCCGGGCCCACTTACATCTGATCAGGCCAAGCATTCTGCACACTTTGTCCTCACTCGTGTGCACCGGGAAGAATTTCCCGGTCGGTCACCCATCCCTAATTGCTCCAGGCCAAGCACGCTTAACCCTGGAGTTCTTTGGAGATTGGCTTCCGGAAAAGAAGTTGCAACTTGTTGATATGAGTATTCTATTAATCCTATTAAGCCCTTAGCTTAAGCCTGGAGTTCTTTGGAGATTGGCTTCCGGAAAAGAAGTTGCAACTTGTTGATATGAGTATTCTATTGGTCTACACCAGCCATGCGCACCATGCCTGCGCAACTGCGACACACGCGCCCGTGAAACCGCGAGAGTCGATCTGATAGCTTTCATAGGTCATAGACTGCCCTCACAGACCAACACATGTCTTTTCTGCACACTTTGTCCTCACTCGTGTGCACCGGGAAGAATTTCCCGGTCGGTCACCCATCCCTAATTGCTCCAGGCCAAGCACGCTTAACCCTGGAGTTCTTTGGAGATTGGCTTCCGGAAAAGAAGTTGCAACTTGTTGATATGAGTATTCTATTAATCCTATTAAGCCCTAGGACGGGATGTTACAGTTAGAGGAGGAGAAAAACCCAACTTGTGGACTTAAGATTAAATGCCACCACTTATGTCAGCATACCATTGAGGTCATTGTATATGTCATCATTAGTGATGATGTTTGCGCTTACATCAGCACTACAAAAGAACAAGTTGCTTTTAATTTTACTTGTTGCTTGTCAACTACTTTATTCATTCATAAAAAGAAATAACTTTTAAGTACTACTACTTTGAGCCAACCACCCCTAATTTATCCCACCTAACGTTATCCCCAACTACCATCCCACCTCTTATTTAATAAGGATAACCATATTTTTTTTTACTCCTTATTATCCTGCTTAACAATCCCAAAAGCCATAATATTTGTAGACAAAAGAAGATATAGATATATATCCTATATAGTTGTTCGAGTATACCACATTATCCATAATTATGTAGTTATTACTCTTTATCGTTAGTTACTATACAACTAAGCATTCAACGATTCACTTAATGTAACATATTCTTTCTATTTGGTACCCACTAAGAGACATTAACTCAATATATGCATAAAACCGTATCATTATCATTTTTTGTCATTATATCACATTAGTACAAAAATAGCGACTGTTAGATCAAGAAGTTACTTATTATCCATCTAATCCAATCATTAGTTATCTATCTTTTCACTTTTCCACTCCTAGCAACATAGCACATATTCATGTGCCTAAATATGTATTACCTTTCCAGCCTATATATAACCATTCTTCATATTAATTCTCAAGTACTAACTGTAATTTATCTTATATATTTTGCATAGCATCTCTAAGTTTATTAGCATGGAGTGACGAATGCCAATCCCTTTCTTTTCAATTGACCGACTGAAACGAAACAAGCAACTAAAGATGCATCATTCCATCTAAAATTGATCTTCTCAAATGACCAAAACTACTTTTCACACCCACCAGCCTGGAAGCAAGTACATGTGAACAATGAAATTTTCTCAGGTGGCTGGCTGACCCACACATGAAAATAGATTTTCATAGACCGCTTATGAAATTATTTTTTACAGGTGAAGAGACTTGCTTTGTGTGGATTAACACGATTGGATAGCATTGTGCAACCACGCAAAGAACTTTTGGCGAATATTGATTAGATTCACAAAATTAAGCCTCTAACCGAATCTAGTAGCCGCTAGTGAGATTCTCAATTACATAAACTCCAAATCCACAATCTCGAATTCCACAATACAATTAAAAATCCACAAGTTATAATTTTTATCACATTTTTTTTTGACGAGAAACAACAGGAGAGGCTCCTACTGTGGTAATAATATTAAATAAAGGAAAGTTATTTACATGGAAACAAAAGAAAAGAAAGTATGTTACAAGATTAAAGCACCAATGTGTCTAGCCATGATTGAAACTTTTGTTTGTCTCTCTCCTTCACTCTATGCATAAGAAGAGTGAAATCTTCCTTGAAATCTAATTTCTATCACATTCAAATCCACAAATCGATAAAATGCAACAGTAGGGGAGAGGGATGGTCTTATGGGCGCTATCGGCAGGAGGCCTGGTGTCGATCTGCAGCCTCCCGGGGACCATGACCACCCGATCCGCCGCTCCTTGAACCCACGGCCAACGGATCTACCTCTTCTGCCCTCAGAGAGGGAGGGGAAGGGAGGGGAGCCGTCAACCTTCATCGCCACTGCAGATGTTCTCTTTAACTCCATCGAATTCACCTCTTTAGCCGCCGCCGCCGCTCCACCGCCTTGTGCGGACATGAGAAAGAGAGGTGAGGAGAGGAAATAAAGAGTGAGGCCAGGGTGAAGGCCACATGCGTATCGACATGCCTATTTATTCAGGCTTCGTCTTTTCCCATACACAATGTTTACGTTTTTTTTTATAATTTTAATATATGTTATTATTTTTATCCTATCTTCTCTTCAAAATTATTTTTATCCTATCGAAATTATACCGTCTCGTAAAAAGATCCGAGACACCCCGGATAGCATCGGCACCACCTTCGCAGAGCGCTGGAGCAGGAACAAATACATACATGGATCTCTTCCTCTTTACAAGAGGGGCAAGCCTGCAACACAACACAATTTTTTTTGTTCGGCCCCCAGAGTTTCTAGCGCGCGGGGGGCGAATTTTCGGTGTTTGGAGCGCCAACCGAAAAGGCTAAAAGGCCAAAAAAAGCTCGGCGCACGGCACAAATCAGCGTGCACACACGATGGATGACACGACGCACGCCGGCACGCGAATCGAACTTGCCAACGCACCCAAATCTTAACGCTTCCCAGTTCCGTTTCCCACACACACACTAGAGAGAGATTAGCCCTAACAAACTCACCCTTCGCCGGCGATGCGGTCCACCGCCGCCGCCGCCGCCGATGTGATCGATCTCTCCAGCGACGACGACGACGAGGTGCCCGTCCCCAGCACCAGCGCCGCCGCAGCCGCAGCCGCGCGCCGCGTCGTGCCCTCCACGTCCCCGCGTGACGTCACGCCGTACGCGCTCGTCGATGTGAAGCCCGCGCTGCTGTACCCGCTCCAGCCACCGGGCGTCGTCGTCGGCGTCGGTGGCAGTGGCGCGCTCGTGCCCGTGAAGGAGGAGCTCCCGGTGCTGACGCCGGTGCCCCTGCTGGCCGCGGGCTATTCCCCGTCCACCCCATCCACCAAGGTCGCCCTCCCGGCGCCGCGCCTCTGCCGCCAGTTCTGGAAGTCGGGCGACTACGTCGTCGCCCAGCGCAACCCCGACGCCGGTGCACCCGGTAAGCTAAGGCTAGCTAAGCACCTAGGGTTCTCCCATTTCGCTTCGCTTCTTAGCTTTCCGTTTGGATTTCGGTGGAGGCAAGTTTGACGGTTTGAAGAGGCTGACTGATATGGGGTTGCGATTCGGTGCTGGTGTATGTGCAGGTGGGCGGAACCGGCTTCGGATTAATCCCAGGTTCCTGCACTCGAATGCTACTTCCCACAAGTGGGCTTTTGGTGGTATGAGAATTGACAAATCTTATTAGTGGAAACAACTCCATTTTAGGCAATGACTTGATTCTAATACCTTTAATTCGTTCATTCGTTTGCATAATTGCAACCAAGTTTCTACTAACGGTATTTCCTTTAGTAAGAAGTTGTGATGTGTAGTGTGTATTTAGTTGCATTGGATCATATTTCTTGTTTGCTGAACAGCACCAATCAATTTCTAGTTGTAAACATGTAATTTGGCTAAAGTAAATAAAACTTTTACTTCTTAAGGAAGTATTAACTTCAGTATAAACAAATTGAATATTGTACATGTTTTGATTATTTTTGAGGATTTAAAATCGTCTTTGCCATGTAAAACGCTGTGAAGCCCATCTTTGCTGGCACGGCTCTACTTTTTGAGCTCAGGATCTGGTACCGTAACAAACAAGTGGACTACTCTATATGCGGCCGTTATATACCCACTTATATTATTGCGTATCTATAAAAACGTGTTAGCATTTTTATAACCTAACCCGTCATGCAGGTATTTGCGGTTCCATTATATTATTCTCTTAAAGCAATCAATCATATAAGGACATTGCATTGCATTATATGGCACTATTTTCCCACTGATTTATGTTCAATATTATGCTTATCATTTTTTCAGCCATTGCCGAGCTTCTTGATAATGCAATTGATGAGGTAATTAACAAGCGCACCCAGTTCCAAACTTCCAATGGCTAAAATATATTGATATTATGTATGATTTATTATCCCACTATCTCTATCAGGTTAACACTGGGGCAACATTTGTTCGTGTTAATGAATTTACAAACCCACGAGATGGGAGTTCCTCATTGTTAATTCAAGGTTGGCAGATTCAGTAATATAAATATATGCAGATCCTCTAAGTTCATGGAAAATCTTAATTGGATAAGTGAGAAAGACCTGTGTTTTTTTCACATGTGCTAGATGATGGAGGGGGAATGGATCCAGAGGCACTGAGACGCTGCATGAGCTTTGGATTTTCAGATAAGCAGTCCGATGCTTTAATCGGGCAATGTATAGCCTTGTGTACTTTTTCTGCAGTTCTTTGGAAAATTGATATCTAGAACCCTTCTTTTGGATTTACTGCTGTTTGTTGTATCAGATGGAAATGGATTCAAAACTAGCACAATGAGGCTTGGAGCAGATGTGATTGTTTTTACACAAAACCAAAATAACTGGTATACCTCTTTTTCTAATTCTGGAAGTTTGGTTGTTCAATGTTACACCAGAAAAAGCATTCTGTGATGTCACCATGGTATTTTGTAATGTAATAAACTCTGAGGGACTACCTGGAAATCTAACAACACAGCTTAGGGATAGAAGAGAAGCAAAATCAAACAGCAGTTATCACTTATAAGTGCTTAAACATTATGTCAAAAGAAATAAGTGGCCGTGCAACCTTTTGCAACGTTTTCATTCTGTGGGTTCTAGAAGAAATTGTTTGCATACAGTTGCTTTAACTTTTCTTATTGTGTATCTGGAAACAACTGTAAGTGAAAACTAATAGGAGAATTATGCATTTTATATGTTACTTTCTGCATGCTGCTGGCCAGTCAAACATTTATCATCCGATCCCACTAAGCCTTTTTGCCCAGTCTGGTTTATTATGTAAAATTTCTGTCCACCCTGGTTCATATATCTATTTAATTATCTTTTTTGTGTCTGTAGGGTGCCAACAAGAAGTATCGGTCTTCTTTCATACACATTTTTGATGGAAACTGGCTGCGATGATGTTTTGGTTCCAACAGTAGGTTCACAAATGCTTTGACATTTTAAAGATGAGTGATCATTGGTCAATATGTGTAGTTTTATTTCACCCTTGTGACACCCTCTTTCTCATGCAGGTTGATTATCAGTACGATATATCAACAGCTTCGTATACTCAGATGCTGCGTCATGATCAGAAGCTCTTCTCTTCAAATTTAGCGATCCTCTTGAAATGGTCCCCTTTTGCTAGTGAAGCTGAGTTGCTCAAACAAGTATGTTACTAAAGTTTCATTACTTTGTTACATAATGTCATATACTGATATTTATATAAATAACGTGTTGAAGAAGTTATGGAAGGAGAGAATTCCTTGTATTCCCTTGAAATTACAGCCAATTCCTTCCATACCCCTGAGTTTTGGTCATTTCATTATATACCCCTGAATTTTGGTTTTGATCCCTCCCATATCCATTCTGTCAATTGACCATTAGTTGTCCATTTAATGGCAGTGGAAAAGCCCGTTTTACGCTTGGACACAGAAAGAATGTAGAAATTTGTGAAGTGTATTTTGGAAATATAGAAGTTTGTTGTGTGACTATAATATCATAACTTTGCTGTATGTTGCTGTGTTTCACAAATTTATTTCAATATATATAGTTTTTAAAAATATGTGTAGCATTTTTTTTTAAAAAGTACAAAACAGTGATACTGGTATTGCATTTCTTGTACATAATGTAAATAATAGACGCTAAATCTATTATATATAGCATAAAAATTAGCTGTACATATACTCTTTTTAGAAAGACAAATATTAAATTTTCTTAGTCGTTATCTAAAAAGTAAACTTTGCTGTGAATAATAGTTCTCACAACAAACTTATAGTTTTGTACATCAAACTCCAACACTTCGAACAATATGCTCCACGAATTTATACATTTCTTCTTTCTTAAGGGCAAAATGGACTTCTTCATAGCTATTAATCGGTCAACTGATGTAATGGGTATGGAAGGGATCAAAATCAAAATTCAGAGGTATAGAAGAGAGTGAGAAAGGGCATGGAAGGAAAGGGCTGGAATTTCAGGGGCACGCAAAAAATTCTCTTATGGAAGATACATCGATACATCAGGCTGATACAAAAGAGGATGTATATTTTAGTGCATGCAGGAAACTCCATATGTTGAGTTTCCTGTATAGTAGTCTTTAGCCCCTAAATGACTTATAAAAAAGATTTTGCTAATTCTTTAAGTCATTGGAAGTTTTGGTAAATAAAATATTGAAATGGTTGAAGATCATTTTTTCAATGCAATATACATACACCAGAACTGAAACACGGTATGAATTTATGTTATGCTGAAAATTATGACTATTATTTGTGGCAAAAGATTTATTGATGCATTACGGGTCATTTCTTTAAAATTGAACCAAACACTTCTCTTTGTTCATATAAATTCCTTTTCCCCTTCTATAGCATATATTATATATATTTTGGTAGATTTCCATTGTTTAAAACAATCTTATCATCCTACTTGAGATTTTTTTTCAAGTTTGTTCAAGTGATTTTTACTTGATACAGTTTGATGATATCGGAGAGCATGGAACAAAAATAATTGTATTCAACCTCTGGTTCAATGATGATGGGGATATGGAGCTTGATTTCAACTCCGATAAGAAGGTAAGTAATGCTGGCATATTTTAGGGCTCTATTGGGCGCTGTCCAATGATATGTATTTAGGAGCTTCTATGCTTCAGTATGTGGGAATTTGAAAAGTTGTAATGCACAAATAAATGGTGAGTTCCACTCATTGAGTGTTTCAAGTCGTGCAAAACTTATCGAAGGGGGTGAAGTATGGAAGCACTTCCCCAACCCCCACCCCACCCCCCACCCCACCCCCACCAAATCACATGGCACATTTGTGGGCACGTTTCAGATACACCATCCTCCTTCCAACTTTCTCATATAGTTATATGACTGGTTTATACATAAGCTGTATGTATTACGCTAAGTTGTAATTGATCAATTCGTATTTAATATTTTAGGATATCCTCATTACTGGGGCACACAGGAAGGTGAATACCAACAAGGCAGATAAGGTCGCAACACAGAACTACGTTTCAACTCGACTCCGTTATTCTCTTAGAGTTAAGTATTGATCCCCATTTACTAGTTTGCTAAAATCAGTTTTACTATTTCATTGTGCTGATATGTTTATTTTTGTTTCTATCTGAATTTGAACAGGCATACACATCTGTCTTGTACCTTCACATTCCTGATAATTTCAGAATAGTCTTGCGTGGACATGATGTGGAATCACATAATGTAATAAATGATTTGATGTATCCTGAATGCGTGTTGTATAAACCACAAATTGCTGGGCTTGCAGAGGTACGTGCAACTCACATTTGTGAAGCAATACTATGCATTTTCACCCATTTTGATCAATGGGATACCCATCTTACAGGCTTGTTTTTCTGAACTTGTTTCATCTCATTAACTACTTTCTGGCTGGTCAATTGTTTTTTTTTTGACTTAAGTCTGGTCAACTGTTTAATTAGCTCTATGTTGTTGACTGGCTGCTCTTATGACTAAGCATCATGGTCTATTTTAGTTGGTGACTTGTACTACTGACTTCCTGTTGGCGTCCTTGTTTTACGATACTTGCATTTGACAACTGATAGCAAATTATTGCTTCAAAAAAGATAGCAAATTAAGGGTACTTGATCTTGATAGACTTGTGGTTTATCTAGTTCTTCGCTGATCAGTCATATCCAAAAAGTGTGAAATATAATATTCTTTTGAAGTGTGGGCTAGGCAGGCTGTGTCTTTTCTTTCTTTAGCTTTTGAATAGTGTTTACAGTTTATTTTTACACATCTCTAGGAAGTGGGAGGTATTTCTTGTAGCTACCTTGCTTGGGATTATAGTAGATTTAAGAATTGGACATGGCCATGCATCATAATTCATGAGGAAATCCCACCATAACTCTCGCTTTACGCCTACTCTAAAATGCTTGTCACACATTTCTAGTTTAGCCTGAATGCTTGTCCTAAAGGGCCTAGTTTAGCTCTATGTTTTGCAAGTTTTTTTAACACAATCTTTTTAGCTGCTAGGTAAAACAAGATTTTGATTATTTGATATATTTGTACCTGACATGCTACCTTCTGGATAAGGCTATAGCATGGACCAACCAAATCCTTGAGCAGTTCTTGTGTTTTTACTCAACCAAAAGGAACCTTTTTTTTTTTTTCCTCTTGATGTACTACACAATGCTCTACTTTGGCAATATCTTCAATGTACTGAATGATTTTATTTTCCTTACCAGCAAATGTTTGAATTTGCCATGATTCTTCTGTGATTAACTTCCTCATATTGTTTGTATTAGCTATCTGCAATAACCACCATTGGATTTGTCAAAGGCGCCCCAGAAATTGATGTACAAGGCTTTAATGTATACCACAAGAATCGTTTAATAGCGGTGAGGACTTTCTTCTTAGCATGACTCATGATAGATACTGTTTAATTTGCTTTTCTTTCTATTGCTCTCCCAGCATGTCACTAAGAGTTCATGTGCTACTTTTCCATTTGAAAGGATGAAATGAGTGAGTGCAACAAATTGTTTCCATTAAAAAAATGCTTCCATGGCTGAAATACGAAAATATTGCCTTGAATTCCATATAGCTCAACAAATGTCATGTTGATATGCAAAGGATTGCTAAGTATATTCTCTCTGTAATTTCTGGTATTATTGCCTTAATGATTGAGAAGCGCTTGCCTTAAGTCAAATATCAGCAGATGTCCATCCTAAGCAATATGTAATGGCATGTCTAATTGTCTGTCATGCAGCAAAGTGCCTTTTCTTTTTGCCCGAAAGCTTGTGCATTCACGGCGCACTTAACTGTTATGTTACACCAATATATATGTAATGTAGCGGTAGATCCATCACTACCTTGACAATTACCGCCATTTGGAACAGTGGTATTCATCAGTATATGGACTTTATCTTAATTCCTGATATAACTATTAGATGAAATTGCAGGGGATTCAACGAATTGAACTCTGCCAAAATTGATCCATTTAATATCGACGATTTCCCTTCAGTTGGTTGATAACTCTAGGCTATGTTCTACTGATTGCATTTTTAAATCAATGGATGCTCATTTTCCTCATTGCCTACATCTTAATGTTCTTAGTTCTTACCACCTGTGGTTCCACCCTATTTTCTTATGCTCTATTTTAAGTAAAATGTGATGTCCTGATTACCTTGTGTTTTTATTTCTTCTGACATTGCCTTCTCTCCAATTATATAATAGTAGTACACTAGTGAAAACTCTTTCAATGCTGTTACCGGACTATTTCTAGATATTTGACAAAATCAAATTACCTGTTTGGCTCAACTTTGATACAAATTTCCGTAGGACGTCATTAACTAGATATGATTTTCACAATGGTATTTTCTTGGTATATTTATATTGTTTCCATTTACTGAGTAAAAATCACTTGCAATTTTTCGGCAGCCATTTTGGAAAGTTGCGAACAACTCATATGGCAAAGGGCGAGGAGTTGTGGGTAAGAGATGTTCTGCTATCCAAAACAGGGTGGTTAATGTAAGTTATAGAAGAATGGCAGTGGATACTTTTTAATTTTTGTCGGCATTTTCAGGCATTCTGGAGGCAAACTTCATCAAACCTACCCATGACAAGCAAGATTTTGAAAAGTCGGTCCTTTATCAAAGGCTGGAGAGCCGCTTGAAAGAAATGACATATGAATACTGGTAAAGTTTTTGTTCTTTTAACTATTTCAACAGAACTTTGTCATGTTTCTAATTGTTGCGTACTTCTTTGGGGTTTGATAAGTTGTCTTGAAAAGCCGCAAGAGATAAAATAATACATGAGCAGTGGTAGTGGTGTGCAGCAGTGCATGCAATGCCACAAAGATGCATGAGTGAATACTGAATATGCAGTTTGTGCCCTTTAGGAGTTCGATTATGTCAGGATTATTTAGAAAAAAGAAATAGTTTACTTATTGATTGAGTACATGCTCATCTCAGAGTCCATGTGAAATTCGAGTTAGCTTTTAACTTCTGTTAGGTATTTCTCTCAAATATATAGTTGATGCTTACATGGCAATATAGGTGATGCTTCCACAGCAATGCACTTCACATACGTGTTCACGACACAGGCAAGTGTGCACTGTACATGGCATGCTCGCAACACACATGTGCAGGTGCATGATTTCATGAATAAAAAACCTACCAGCGCACACATCTGCATTCTCACTCAATTCATACTGGGCATTTGTGACCCAAAAAGATTGAGGTCTTACCATTTCCTCGATCAGAGGTATAATTCCTTTTTTGAGATGCAAGCTCACATTTGACTCTGCTAATTCATGATTTTGAATCCTCAACCCACAGCTGCAAAATTGCTTTCTTGTCATACTTAACCCAGTGGGATTTCGACCATCATATGGTTGCTGAAAAAGTTGCATAGATGGTCGCCCTTGCCTTGTCCAGAGGCTGGCTAGTTACTCTTGTACTTAATTATACCAGTAGTATTTGTTGATGCATAGTAACATTTACGTGATAAAGTGGAAATAGCCACAACCAAAAAGTAGAGAAAATGTATGGTTGGCAAGGTTTCAGCATATTTGTCTGACAGTAAATAGGTAACTGGACTAATCTAGACTGGTAGGCACAGCAATATATTTTTCACCTAATTATCACGTCAAAAATAATCAGCAGTCTATCATGTCTATTTTTAGCTCTCCAATATTGAACAAAGCCAAATACTACTTCATTTGAGATGCAATAGCCACTATCTGTCAACATCGTCTTCTGGTATTTCTATACAACTTGTGCAACAAAAAAAAAACTGCTATGACAATCTCTGAATTTTTATTAATCTATTGGTTTTTGCTGCGTCATTGTCATGTTGTAGTGCTTTATTTGGAATGATGACTTTGTGTCATTCATACTTTCATGCTAACTGATTATATTTGTAGGGACCTGCATTGCCATCGTATTGGTTATGACAACAAAAAATTACCTAAATCTTCCCGTGCACTTAATCGTGCTAATCAGATGAATGCTGGCAGTTCCCCGCCAATTGTTCCACGTCAGCTATTGGCTGCTGATATTCCGACAAGCAGCTGTGCTGTCCCTACATTTATGGCCCCTGCATTAAGGCAAAAACGTAATAATTTTTATATGATGTCAAAGAGTGAATACTTTTTTTTTTCAGGTCCAGTTTTCTAATTATCGATTGTGGTGTTAATATTTTTCTGACATTTAACAGAGATGGGATTGAAGAGAAATATTGATGCCCTTGGATCCAAGACAGACAGTGCTGACCAAGATGGATCTGTAAGTATCAGCAGACAGGCGGTGGAAACTAGTAGCTGATGGTTTATTGAAAATCTAAACCTTATTCTATTAACTATTGTTACATATGAAAACTTTTCCCTTATCTGAAAAAACTATGATGACATATGAGGGGTAACTCATGCTTGGGGTGTAATCATGCTTCTTGCTTGTATGAGTTGAAAAGTAACATCAAAGATTTTCAAAATACTTCTCAGTCCTATGTGTAAAATTTCAAGTTCAAATCCATTAACGTGAGAAAATTATGATAAATGGTTCTAATAGAAAAGTAAAATGGATGACGCTATTAACATATTTTGTTTTATTTAACACTGGAGTTTGAAGTTGAGACCACAACACTCCATGGACTATGCCTATGCTTACCATCTTTTCCACCATCACAGAAGCAAGTTTTGTTTTAAGATTAAATTTCACAAAACCCAATGTTTTGGTGCTTGTAATGCTAAACCACAGATTTTGAATCTCCCAAGTGCATAAAAAAAATCTGGTAGGCCAAAGAAGAGAAGAAGAATAACAGGATATATGGGCCATCCCAGCCAAAGTGGGAGAAGCCCCAAACCTGTAGTATTGTGAAATTTTCTCTTTTAATCATACGTAGTGTGCGATAAGAAATGCCTATAAATTACTGAATATTGTTACATGACTATTTTTTTTCCTCTTTTGACAGCACTTGGACGTTTCTCAACGGAGACGGTTTAACGAATACAGGACTTTGACACTAGAGAATGACAAATTGCGTGGCGAGTAAGTAAAATATCCCCAACTTGCACATTTCAGTGCTTTCTTTTTGTGTATTATAATCTTGTCACTCTCTAAGGAACAAGTACTGCATTAAAGCAATTTAGTTCAGGCCTTCTCCTGCATGTGATTGCCTGTTATAGATGATGTAGTTACTAGTTAGTGAGGAATATGGACCCATTTTACCGATAAGAGAATTATAAAATAAAAAAGAAAATGGAAAGCTGTCAGAAGTGTTTGGAATAATCTTGTCACATTTGGTTAAGTCGGTGCATGATCCTCGGCAAAATTGGTTTTGGATCACTGAAAGTTCATGTTTTTTGGTTCACAGGAAATAACCGGTTCACTTTAATAGCACCCAAAGTTCCCTCTGTTCCTGTTTTTAGCACTATGCACACGGTCATATGCTAAATTTGTTCTTGTATGCATGATGTGCTTGAGTTACATGCAGATATAGGGATTGCTCTGAGTTATTTGAGTCTCTGTCTTGCATGCATGCGAGGACATGGCATACATAGGATAGAATCGAGTAAGGCAGTTTACCGGAGCACTTCATGTTGCATGTATAGCATTGATGGCATAGAATGACAATCAAAGTAGCAGTTCTCTGCATGCATTTGATATTATTTAAGTGATTAACTCTGCACTTGTTTAGTTGTTGGCCTGTATGCAAGGGAGTAACAGAGGAAATGATATATTACTCTATCCCTTGTGCTTCTTCCTTCTGTACCAGTGCATGCGTGCACCGTGCTCTAGAGTGAGGAAACAATGTGTGAATGTACTCTTCGAGAGATACTAATAGAGCGAAGAGTTGAGCATTGACTCCCAACAGGGAGAAAAAAAGCATTAGGCTTCTTCAAAGTTCAAACTATCTCCTAAAGAAAGGCTTCAAAGTAAAATCTGCTAATGTAGCCTTCTTTATGTGTAGGCACAGTCAGTTGATTACCTATTGATAATACCAGCTTAATTAGTGCCTTAACTGCATTGTGCCTTATTTGGCTAGCTGTAAAGTCCAGTTCTTTACCACTGTTCTTCTATGTAATAGAAGTTCAAATACTTACCATAATGACAAAGCTGCAAATTCTGCTTGCATATTTTGTTGTTTAACTTGCATTTTTTTCTCAGATGCTTGCAATACGAGGAGTCAGCAAAACAACTTGCTCTGAAGGTATTTTATCTTTTGTTCAACTAGTATCTCATTGGTTCAATATATTATTTAGGATGCATAATTTCTCCCACAATGTTTTATCAGAGCTTCTGAATTAATTATTGTTGGTGTGGGGAAGAGGGATTCACGGTAGAGTAGGCAGAATTTCTACCTTCCTTTTATTTCCTCTCGAAGGCACCGGAGAGCTGTGCATCATTATATTAAGGGCACGAGTCTAAGAAAACTCAAACAAGCTCATTAGGGCAAGGTCTAGTACAAAAGGGCTTGCCAAAGAAATCGAAAGGACTACGACCATTGACCCAAACAACATCTATGGGAAAAAGCTACTAAGGCCTTTGACCCCCGCCATAAACCATAATATGGCCTCATCCCTAGTGTCCTACTATCTCCGTTTCATATTATAATACTTTCTAGCATTGCACATATTCATATAGATGTCAATTAATCTAGACACATATACATACCTAGATTCATTGACATATATATGAATGTGGACAATGCTAGAAAGTCTTATAATATGAAACGGAGTAATACATGATAACTCCCTCTCAAAGACAACCATTCCTATGCTTCCATAACCACTAAGCTACCAACACAACCAAGGAATTGAAACCTTTGTGGTGTTGCTTCTCACTTTCTGCGACGCTTTTCACCACCAATTACTGAAGTTGAGATCATCTGGACCTGATGTTTGCTGTTGCAACCCCACCAATGACAAGACTGAGAACCATACACTTCTTAGAAACACACATGTAGTAAGCAAATGTTGCATGTTTTCCTCCTGGTCACATAGTGGGCGTTGGTCAGGATGATTAAGCAACACCAGACCTCCTTGTAAAAAAAAAGCCAAGAAAAGCAAAATTGCTGTTTGCTCTTCTGCAAATTAGTGACATAACTATGCGAGGTCACTATTTCCCAATCACAGAAATAAATATTCATTAGTATTTATTGAAAAAAAGAAGCCACGAAACACAGCGTTTACAGCTTATAGAAACATAGAAACACCAAAACTTACAACATGCACAGTGCCTGAAACACATCTAAACAAACTCAGGCCCCAGACAAGCTCTCAAATTTCTAAACCTCAAAGGCATCTAAACACGATTCTGAAACATTGTCATTTATTATTTTGGACTCTGTTTGATGCCCCTTTTACATATTTCTTCAGTGTTCTTTTTGTAACTCATTGTTGTTGAGAAATGGCCCCTCATGTTCTTTAGGAACAAAAGCTCCGATCTCAAATTGCTTTGGAAAGAAAGAAATATGAGGAATTATTACAAGAGCTCAGGTCGTTGGATGTGAAGACAGAGAAATAGCAAACTGTTTCTGCTTTTCTCCGCCATGATGCTTCTCAGCTTGCTTCCTGCCTGACTGTTCATGTGAGGATTACAATTAACTTGCTGTTGGAGTTCTGCAGTCGTGATTATGGAAGAATTGGACCTTGGACAACTGAGGTCGTCAGCTTAACTTTCATTTGGTAGAGATGTACAATTTTGGTTTGGAGTTGAGCGTGTACAACTGTTGTAACATTATCTGTATGTACAGCAGTGATATCATGACATTGACCTGCTGATTCACATTTTTTTACAGTTAATACACATCTGTTACTTATGTCCAGTGTAAAACGAATGTTAGATTTTGATCTGCTAGTTGCATCTTAGTGTTTCGAGCAAACTATTACATTTATATTGTTATGCAGTAGATCGGTTGCCCAACCTTTGTAGTGCCAAAGTTTGTGGAGTGGCACGTCATTATTCTTTCCATAAATCAGAGGGTATCAATGTAGATGCACTGCATTGTAATTTCAGATATAGCCGAAAGTATCCATCCTTTTTATAGCCTTTGTATTCTGTAATTTTGTTGGTGCTGTGATTAATTGGTAATCTGCTTTTACAAGCTTCAATTGCAATCTCTGCTAATTTGAAGATGGAAGTGCTGCTCATTAGCTCATGTTGAGGAGGAGCCTGTCTGGCCTCAATGGTGAGTTGTTTATTATCCTTCATTTCGAGTTGGGACCTTCATGCAATCATGCCCCTTGTTTTTCCGCATGGCTACAATAAACAGTGGCTTGTCTATTGGCTATCAATGTGATTTGAAGTATGATAGTAAAGTCACAATTCATATAATGCTACATAGGATCATTATCAATGATTCCTTACAAATTCAGTGCCACATTGTGGCTGTCAAAGCTGGTTGTCATGGTAGCAACAAAACTGTGATTGGTTCTTGCTGGAAACAACTTTGGTCAGAGAAGCTTCCAAGCTTATACAGAGATTCAGCAGGTGTAGTTAAATGGCTTGGTTAAAGGCATCACGAATCCATTGCTCCTCTGCAGGCAGGCGATGCCCGTCGGCTCGATCATCCCCACCGCCTCGCCGTACGACTTCCAGCAGAGCGGCTGCCGCAGGCCGCCGGCGCCGGCGGCGCTCGCCGGCGACAGGCGGACGTCGACCATGCTGACGCCGGTGCACGGCCGGGCGTCGCTGCACGCCAGGCGCACCGGCTGGTACGTGTACGTACCCACGACGCGCCGGTACGCCACGCCGGTGATCCCCACGGCGTCGCTCCTATTCCCGCACCGCGCGCCGCCGTCGTCGCAGTAGAACTGGTCGATGGCGATCGGCGTCGCCACGTTCGCCACCCTCACGTTGGAGAAGGTGACGTTCCTCACCGTGCCTTTGCCTCCCTGCACGGTGAATGGCCATTTCATTTTGCTGAATCTTTTTTTTCATGCTGAATTGAGGACAATATGTATCTGAATTTGTAGATCTTATTTTTGTTAAAAAAAAGAAATTGTAGACTTTTTTTACCTGCCATGTCTTGATCCTGACACCATACAAGGCGTTCTCCACGTTGATGTGCTCGGCGAACACATCAGAGACGCAAGCCAAGCTGTTATCCTTCCCTAATCCCCCTAAGCTGTAAAACATTCAGACAAAGAAAAGTTTCAAACCAAGATTTCATCACATCAACAACACAACAGAAAACCACAGAGAACATCCCATTACTTACCTGATTCCATGTCCGGGATTGCAGTGGATGTTCTTCATGTGAACATTGGAGCATCCCGTCTGTATCGATATGCAGTCATCACCTGCAGAACGACCGTACGTGCGGTTCAGACAATCAGATATCGCCAATTCTTGACTGAATTTGAGAATTTTTTTTTGTAAGTTCAGTCATGAAAGTTTAATTACCGCAGCCGATGCTGGAGCTCCTGATGTCAACATCCCTGGTGTTCTGGAGATGGATGCCGTCTGTGTTGAGGCTGTCACCGGGGGATGAAATGGTGATGTTCTTCACCTTGATGCCACCGGAGCTGTCGAATTTCAGGTGGCACTGTGGGCTGTTGGTGATCCTGATATTGCGCACGCTGACATTGAAGCTGCTGTAAAACCTTATGAGCTGCAAAAGAACAAAAAAAAGAGAAAAAATGCAGTAGATGTGCCATGCTGTTCTAGTCTATTTCGCTTCAGAAAATTGGTAAGAGAGACAATTTGTAGCTTATTCTCTTGTCATACCGTAGGCTTCACTCCTGATACATACCAGTGCTACAGAAGGTAAAAAGAGAACTCATCAGGAGAGATGTCAAATATTCTCTTTTAGTATCTTAATGCTTACAAGTTTTCTTTTTGCCAGTATACATGTACTATTCGAGATGTTGAAAACATCCAGGTTCTTTACTCGCCATTAATCCAACCAACCTGAGAAACATTAGCAGGTGAAACACTTCTCAGCAAAGTACTCTGTCCATCAACAGTGCCAGTGCCTTGGATGGTGAAGCCATCCAGCCACTTGAAGTTGAGCCACTGCAGAGGCCTCCTGGCCTTTGGCCAGTACCCCATCCCTGGAGGAGCCAACACATCACCATCTATCTGCAAAGGATTTTTTTTTTAAAAAAACACCATTTCCCAATTAACACTTAACCACAAGATAACAGAATCTTTCCAAGTTGAAAATCAAGAGTAAAAATGCAGGATTTTGAGGGGGGGGGGGGGGGGGGGGGAGAGAGAGAGAGAGAGAGAGAGAGAGAGAGAGAGAGAGCGCTACCTGAAGTGTGAGCTTTGTGTTGCAGGGGCCCTGGAGAGTGACCGGCGAGATCAGAAACCTGTGTCCTGATGGGAGCAGCACGGTTGAACGAGGGATTCGGCATGCGAATTTCCATGCTTTTACAAGCGCCTGCGTATGCAGGCAACCGAATTGCCAGAAAGAAAAAAATAATATAAATCTAGTGTAATTACATATGTAATTAGTGTAATTACATATGTAATAATTTAGGGACTTACGTATCTAATAATTTTGAAACTTACATATGTAATTTAGGAACTTACATTGTAAATACAAATGTAATTTAGGGACATAAAATATATAAATATATGTGGACTATTTTTTCATGAAAAATATGATGGACACATTTATAGCAAATCCGAAAAAAAATACGAGTCAAGAATTGATCAAGATCATGAATATGACAGTGTCCATGCAAAGAGCTCTGCCGGTAGTTCTGTTTACCTCTGAATCATCGGCGATCCCATTCCCGGCGGCTCCGAACGACGACACGCTAAACGTCGTCGTGCCGGCCGACCTCGCCGGCGCCGCCGCCGTCGACGCCACCAGGCACAGGATTGCGACGGCGATCAACATGCCAACCGGTGAGAAGCAACGACGACGCATCTGCACAAGCTACGCGTCGCGACCGTATTCACATACTTATATATATATATACTACTCCTAATGTAACAGCAGGCATGGCTTGATGCAAAAGTTCAGAGAAAAGAAATTAGAAAGCTTTTCTCTGAACTTTTGCAAGATTATAAAGGATCAAACTTTGCAATGGTGTCGCATTCTCTCGATCTGGCCTTCCATATACAAATACTAGGCACCATACCGCGATCAGCTTTGGCAACTGCAGTAGCAAATGGAATTAACAGCCTAAGTGATTTGCTTGATTAGTTAATTGATTGATGATTAGGCGTGACAGGGAGTGCAGTGTCCGCGTAGCAGTGATGGGCCTCATCATGCGTGAGATCAAATAGATTTTGACATGATGGCCTGATGAATGAACAAAAGTGGATTAAATGGATTGAGAGAAAAATATATGGCCGCGCTTTGTTTGCATCGGGAGTTGTAAAAGGGCGTGGAATAAAAAATATATATATACACGTTTGATCATGCATCACAGAGGAAGGCTGGTAATAACTAATACTCCCGTTTTACACTTTGATTTTTTTTAAAATTAAATGTTGTTAATAAAAATAAAGTAATATTTTCAAATGGAAATATATTTAATATTTGGTTTAATTAAACTGATTTGGTGTTATAAATGTTACTATATTTTTCTATAAACTTAATCAAATTTCAAAAAGTTTGATTTAAAATACAAATCAAAGTATGTTACATGAAACGGATGGATTAATGTCAGGGATTAATATTTAGTGTAATTTGCTAGTAGGTGTTAATTAGGTATTAATTGGTTCCTGTGCTCACTCCTCAGTGGCATATTCCAATTTCAGCCCAGTATTAGCCACAATTTGGTCTGCAGATGTTTCAGAAACTGCTTGCCACACATCGTCATGTTGCGGGCGGCTTTGTGTTCTCTCTATAGCTCCTAATAATGAAAACAAACTGGTTTGCCAAGACAACCTCTGAAGATAATGCTATTTGTATTAGTTTCGGCTGTCAAATAGCTCAACATCTGTCCCTGGGCCATTATAAAATATCATTGATCAGTATAATTGGAGCACGCAGTGAAGCTAGAAAAACATTAACTATACTAGTTTTTGTAATAGCATAACTAGTACATAATCTGATCTAATGGTTTCCAAATTCAGATTCTGTACTTCTTCAGTGACATATAACAAAAGATCTTAACTAAAGGTTTTTGAACCCGAATTCCTGCAGTAAAATTGTGCAAGTATGATAGAAGATCTGGAAGAACAACAAATCCATTTGCTGGAGTACAGGGTGCGCTAAACTGCATACTAAAACAGTTGTTGGGCCAGACTGCTTCGCTAGAATAAGATATTATGATACAGCAGGCTAGGAATTAATATAATTGTATAGGCGTCAATTAAAAGCCCAAGGTCGTTCTGCCCGGTTGAGTTCCTTTTTCTTAAGCTACAGAGATTGAGTATTAAATGTTTGTAGGTATGGAGTCAAAGGAAAGTGGGTAACATCAAGGTGCATCTGACTATAGCTAAGGAAATCCTTCACCGGAGTGAGATTGCAAGGGGCTTGCGGGGGCCCTCTCTAGTGCGGAGGACTTGCTGAGGATGAAGCTCAAGCTCCACTGTCTTGGTCTGGCTTCTCTTGAGAGCACCATTGCTTGCTTACAGTCTCGAGTTGCCTATCTTCATGATGGTGATGCCAATACTGCCTTTTCTACCAGTAGTCCCGTTATGGCAAGAAGAAGAATTTTATTGCTAATCTCAGGGTGAGGGAATGAGGGATCTGGTGGTTACTAGCCAGGATGAGTCGACAAGTTATCTATAGGATCTATATGGTGTTTGAATCTTCTGAAGATGAAGATAAAGATGAAGATTAAGTGTTTCATGCAAAACAAGGTGGTAATAGCGTATGATTAATTGAGTTTTAATTATTACAAACTTGGAAAATAGATTAATCTGATATTTTAGAATAACTTTCATATAGAAAGTTTTCACACGAAACACACCGTTTAGTAGTTTTAAATGCTACTTCCTCCGTTTTAGGTTATAAGACGTTTTGACTTTAGTCAAAATCAAACTACTTTAATTTTGACCAAGTTTATAGAAAAATGTAGTAACATTTTTAACCCAAAACAAATTTATTATGAAAATATATTCAATTATTGATTTGATGAAACTAATTTAGTATTATAAATGTTATCCCTCCATTTCTAAATATTTGACGCCGTTGACTTTTTAAAACATATTTGACCGTTCGTCTTATTAAAAATTTTTTAAATAATTATTAATTCTTTTCTTATCATTTGATTCATTGTTAAATATACTTTTATGTATAGATATAGTTTTACATATTTCACAAAAGTTTTTAAATAAGACAAACGGTCAAACATATGCTAAAAAGTCAACGGTGTCAAATATTTAGAAACGGAGGGAGTAGTAAACTTAGTCAAACTTTAAATATTTAGAAACGGAGAGAGTAGTAAACTTAGTCAAACTTTAAATAGGTTGACTTTGACTAAAGTCAAAACGTCTTATAACCTGAAATAGTGAAATAGATGATGCATATGTCAATTGATCAGGCTTCCTCAGCTGCCATGACGGCCTCGCGCTCCTCGTCAATCGACTGCGACTCAACCTTCCACCGTCAAGTAGCGGCGAGTGGAAGAAAGCGGGGAGGCCTTGGGAGCATGGCATCGCCTTTCCCTCGCCTCGCCTCGCCTAGCCACCACGAGTCGTCTTCCTTCATGTCCACCTTAGTGACACGGTCGTTGAGGTCCGTGGGGGCGAACGCCAAGGGCTTGTTCGGTTGGCCCGGGAACGGTCGGGATCGGGGCCCAATCCCCGTGGATAATCCCGGCGTGGAAAGGATACCGGCCCACAGAAAAATATGTCAGTTCGGTTAAGCCCAGTCTGGATTTTAACCCGGCCCATCCCGGCGTTTTCCCTGCGCCCCGGCCCAAAAAACCCTTGAGAGGAGGCGAATTTTTTTTATTTTTAATTTTTTTTATTAAAAGTTTTACAAAAATAATTTTTCATTTTGAAAATTGACAGAAGTAGTCGCCTACCGCCCTCTGGGAGGGCGATTTTTAAAAATCGCCATCCTAGAGGGCGGCGAAAGTGACGTGGCAGACGGCCGTTCGCTCTCGGGCGACGGCCGTCAACGAAATTTGCAGGCGGCCCCCTTGCCGCCCTCCGCTAGGGCGATTTTGAACTGTGCGGGGGGCCGCCTGCAAATGGGCGGCGGGGGGCCTGGAATTTTGCAGGCGGCCCCCTTGCCGCCCTGGGGGAGGGCGATTTTTGCCACCCCCCTATAAAGCCCAGCCCTCTCTCTGAAATTTCATTATATTCAGTAAAAATCCAAAAAAAACGAAAGAGAGAGAGGGGAGGGCAGCAGAAGGAGAGCGGCGAAGCCCTGCTGGTTCGCTCACTTCATCACTGGTTTGCTCCCATACATCTTTTGCATTTGTACTAATATGTTATGTTTGAGTATATATGTTGCGTTTTAGTTTTAGTTCCATATATTTTAGCAGATCTGTAGCACACAGCACATATGTGTAGATCCAGAGCATAGAATATAATAGTATGAATTGAGACATAGACAGTAGTGTTAATTGTAAGATGTAGTTTAGTTTGATCTGGAGAATGTAACCTACTTTTAGAATTTTGGAGAACAATATTGTAGAGAATGTAACTTAGGGCGTAGTACAGAAATGCGAGGTTAACGTAGTTATTGTTTTCATCAGGCACAATGTCAAATAAGGTCACATTTCAGTTAGTTCACGGTGAAGGAAATATTAGATTTGGTCCAGATGGTGTTGATCTGTCAGATTTTGTAATGACATCTAAGGGCATCGATAGGCCTGCGGAGAGAACATTTCAGTCAATTTATAGTTGGTTGTTGAGAGGATTTAGAATAGACCAAGAAGTCTACACAATGTCAGTATCAGTTGTAGTGAGTCGTGCAACAGAAGGTTATTTTTGGGAACTAATGCCGATGGACAGCACTGCTGCTTGGAGACGGTATGTGGAAATGGCTTTTGAACGGTCATGGCCCCTTGTTATATTTGTGTCGGTACAAGAGAAAGATATAAATGTTTCAATGCAAACCGAAGATGTAGAGGGTCCTATCAATGCAGGGGATGTTGTTGGACCATCGATGCAAAATGAGGAAAATCAACCAAGGGAGGAGCAGGCCATGGGCATGGCGGATGAGGGGGAGAGAGTCGGTATAATTGTTGATGAAATGGAGAGGGAAGATTCGGATAATGAGGAAGCGGACGACGACGCATCATCCGATGAGGAAGGTGATGTAATGGCCACTGATTGGGCAAATGAGGACTTCTCTGGACTTGTTATATCAGAGGGTGATCATGTACCCTGGGAGTATAAGGAGAACGAGGTAATTGAGTTTGCAAGGTATGCTCATAAGGATGAGATGAAGGAGGCGGTGAAGTATTGGGCAGTTTCCTTGCAGAGAGAGTTTAGGGTGGTCAAGTCAACAAATTATGTGTATGAAGTGAGGTGCATGAAGGAAGATTGTCCGTGGCGTGTCCATGCATATAAGGGTAAACGGAATGATTATTGGAAAGTTACCATTGTGACCGAGCACAAGTGCTACTTACAAGGGGTGGAGAAGTATCACCGAAACATCACTTCAGCTTTTGTGGCAAGTGAGATGTATAGCAGTGTTGTTGGTAACATTGGCTTTGAACCAAAATCAATTATTAGGCACATCGAGAACAAATTCAAGTACACCATAAGCTATGCAAAGGCCTGGAGAGCCAAACAAAAGATTATTGAGATGAGGTATGGCACATTTGAAGCTTCTTATGATAATTTGCCTCGTTTGTTAGCCACCATTGCCCAGAGGAATAATAATACTTACTATGACCTACATACATTTACATCGGTTGATGATCGAACAAAGAGTGTGCTGCAAAGAGCCTTTTTCTCATTGGGTGCTTGCATCAATGCTTTTGTGCATTGTCGACCTGTTCTATGCATAGATGGAACTTTTATGACAGGTAAATACCGAGGTCAGATATTGACAGCAATTGGGTGTGATGGGAACAACCAGGTTCTACCTATGGCTTTTGCATTTGTAGAGAGTGAGAACACTGAAAGCTGGTACTGGTTCCTAGAGAGAGTGCACATTGCAGTGGTGCGTATGAGGCCCAACGTTTGCCTTATACATGATCGTCATGCGGGTATGTTGCGGGCTATTGACTACTTGCAGAACGGTTGGGATGAGAAGGGACTTCCAGCTAAGTGGCCTGATGTTCGGAGTCGGTGGTGCATGCGTCACATGGGTGCAAATTTCTACAAGCAATTCAAGAACAAGCATCTTATGGAGCTCTTTAAGAGGCTCTGTGCACAGAACCAAGAGAAGAAATTTAATGAGTTGTGGGACAAGTTGGATGAGTTGACAACGAAGCAAACAGATGAGCAATCTCGCAGACCACAAGTTGAAGGTGACGAGCCTCCCATACCTCTTAGTGCATTACATGATGACTCACCAACAATGAGAAGGAGGTCAGGGTCGTCCATCAGAAATTTCACTCAGTGGATTGAGAATGAGCCTAAGGAGAAGTGGTCTCTATTGTTCGACACCGATGGATCTCGGTATGGCATAATGACAACCAATTTGGCAAAGGTGTACAACTGGGTAATGCGAGGAGTTCGGGTACTTCCATTGGTTGCTATTGTTGAATTCATCCTTCACGGCACGCAAGCCTACTTTAGGGATCGATACAAGAAAATTGGTCCGTCCATGGCCGATAACAACATAGTGTTTGGCAACGTAGTGACAAAGTACATGGAAGATAAAATCAAAAAGGCACGGAGACATAGAGTTGTTGCTCAAGGCACACAAGTGCATCGGTATGAAATAATGTGTGTTGATAGGAGCATGCGTGGTATCTATCGCAAGCAAGCCGTGCAGGAATGTGTCTTGAAGGCGGATGGTGGATGTACCTGCAGTTGTATGAAGCCGAAGCTTCATCACCTTCCTTGCTCACACGTTCTTGCTGCTGCCGGTGATTGTGGCATATCTCCCAATGTGTACGTCTCAAATTATTTCAGGAAAGAAGCAATCTTTCATACATGGAGTGAGGAGATATATGGGTTCGGGATCTCAGGATCTTACACAACGCTGAGTGCCCAAGTTTTTTATATTCCAGATCCATCTAAGTTAAGGGTGAAAAAGGGACGACGCCAAACTAGACGCATCAGAAATGATATGGATGAGTCAGAAGCAGGTGGGAGGACTTTACGCTGCAGCAAGTGTGATCTGCACGGCCATACTTACAAGAAATGCCCGAAGAATGCAGAAGTTCCAAGCGGCGCAGATGCTAGTCCATCTGGACAGGCAAGTGATGGTAGGCGACCACCTGGTGAAGGAACAACAAGCAGGCGCGCAAGGCCAAGGCGTCGTCGCGCAGCAGGCGATTCCATGGTGTAACAATGCTATCGATTTAGGAAATAAAATGCTGTTGTGATGTGATGAGTGTTCGGACTAAATACTTCTATCGTGTAATTTCAATTGAATGTTGTTGTAATGAGTACCTCCGACTATTGTTGTACTAGTAGTATTGCGAACTATTCGGTGTTGTATCATAATGTTATCGTGATGAGTGTTCGGACTAAGTACTCATATCGTGTAACTGCAGTTATTGTTGTAATCAGAAATATTCCGTATGGTGACACTTTTGTTTGTTTGTACTCTTGTTTAATATGTGTTAGTAATTCGCTTATGAACATTTATTACTTATGTTGAACTAATTATTTATATGTTTCTGATCAATTTATTTGATGCAGGTATGGCGTACGACACACCGGCGCTGTTCAACCGTGGGATTGACAGGAACCACCGCTCGTTCCTGTCAGCAGTCGAGGGTGCACAACTCGGCACCTTCCGTCCACGCACGTCGCGCGAGTGGTTGCGTGTCGACCCCCGTCACGTTCCTTGGTACGCGTATGTTCACATTTCAACTCAACTTTGCTTTGTGTTGTACTTATGTTTGAAGTTTGCTCTATACAGGTTGCGTGCGGCAGGCCTTCTACCACTTTGTAGGCTTGTTGAGGCGGCGGCGGACGTCCGTGACCCAGCGAAGCGGTGGGATGCAGACCGGTCACTCCTTGCCGCTCTGGTAGACCGCTGGAGACCTGAGACGCACACGTTCCACCTTCCCTGTGGGGAGATGGCTCCGACACTACAGGACGTGTCGTACCTGCTCGGGCTACCGCTGGCGGGAGCACCAGTTGGTCCCGTGGACGGTGTTTTTGGGTGGAAGGAGGATATCACTGTGCGCTTCGAGCAGGTGATGCGCCTTCCACACCTAGGACCGGCCAACACCCTTCCTCCGTACTCTACAGTCGGGCCTAGCAAGGCTTGGTTGCTCCAGTTCACTGTAAGTAAATAAGTTGTTATTATCATACATGCTTATTTGTGATCAACAGAGTGTTTTGTACTAACATTTCATTCTTAATTGTAGGCGGACCTTCTGCACCCTGACGCTGATGATTACTCGGTCCGACGCTCCCTTGAGGCGTACCTGTTGTGGTTGTTCGGGTGGGTGATGTTCACTAGCACCCACGGGCACGCTGTGGACTTCCGGCTGGTCCACTACGCACGGTCCATCGCGGATGCTCAGCCACAGGACGTGCCGCAGTGGAGCTGGGGTTCTGCCGTGCTAGCAGCCACGTACCGTGCCCTCTGTGAGGCGTGCACGAAGACTGACGCGGGTGCGATCATCGCTGGCTGCCCTATGTTGCTTCAGCTTTGGGCAGCCGAGAGGTTTGCCATAGGTCGACCAGTGGTGGACAGCGCACCCTACGGGGTTGGTCGCAGCGCGCAGTGGCCAGAGGACGGTCCCACGATGGGGACTTACTGGTGTCGACGTGGGGTTAGTGCAACTTCGCTGCGTTATAAGTTTATCAGTCGTCTTCTTTTTTTTCTTCACATAACATGTCTAATTCCGATCATGTTTATTGCAGCGTCGTTACGCTCACGTCCAGGTGAGACGAGGTTACCCGGACTTCGTGTTCGAGTTTGACCGTCTCCAGCCGAGCGACGTCATCTGGGAGCCATACACAGAAGAGGCCGTCGCTGCGAGAGCACCGCTAGAACTTTCGTCCTTGTGCACACGCGACCAGGCTTACTGGCTCACCATCCTGCCGATGGTGTTCGACATTTTCGTTGAGCCTCACTGCCCGCAGCGTGTGATGAGACAGTTCGGACTTAGGCAGGTGTTTCTGGGCAACGTGCAGCCGACCGTCCTCCCTGCCGACCACTCGTGAGTTCGGATTGTTCATTTCTAAATTTTTATGATAATTACTTCATCGAGCCATATAATTTACCTCTCTTCACAGGTTGACTCGACGGGGACAGCTAGCAGGCGCACTTTGGGCTCCACGTGTACAGCAGTACGTTGACGACTGGGTATTAGCTACAGAGGAGGTGATCAACGAGCTCTTCCCACACACGGAGGAGAACTACCGTGACTACCTTCGCTGGTACCTTCCTCGCACTCGTGCGCGTGTGACCTTCACTCCAGACGCCCCAGAGCCGCACGTTGCCGCTGTCACGGACGCGTATCCCACGCACCGTGACCGAGACTACTTCGTGGGGGTACGTCGAATTTGTATTAGTTCTTACAATTATTTCATTTATCTTGCATAATATAGGACAATTACTGAATTTTTTATTTCCATCTTGCATAGGCTGATGCCGCACGGGATATCAGTGCCGATATCACCGCAGTCCAAGTGAGGTTGAACAGAGGTTTGCACTTGACTCACGTTGAGCAGAGGGTGACCTTCGACCGGATGCAGGAGAAGATGCATGCGGTCATGCACGTCTTCTCCTGTCGTAGCGCCGTGGACGTCGTACCTCCAGCTGGTCCGGTACAACCACGGCCTCGCGCGCCTACCGTCGGAGCAGGACCTCGACCTACGGCACCTGTTTCGCACGGTACTGCTCAGCCCAGAGGTTTCTTAAGTTTTGTTTCTGTTTTTGTACGAAAACATCACCCCGTCGTAACTTGATGTTCCATCCTCGCAGGACCTCGTTTGCCTTCGAGCGCCCCTAGCTTCGGAGCAGTGCGACCTACAGCACCGGTTTCGCACGGTACAGTTCAGCCCAGAGATTAGTTCATTTTTGTTTCAGCTTTTGCACGAATATGTCACCATGTTTTAACTGCACGTTTCCTCATCGCAGGACCTCGTCTGCCTTCAAGCGCGTTCGCAGGCACGACCGGCGCTTCCGCGAGCTCCGCAGGGGCGTTCGCCACCTCTTCGGGCGCGTTCGCCAGCTCTTCCTCTCACGGAGCGTCGATCCCTCGCCCACACGGTACTTTACTTTTTATTAATACTATTAAATACCTGTATGAAACTGATGGTCCTTGTCCAGCAGGATTTGCAGCCGGGATCTTCGGTACTGGGGCCTCTTCGTCTCACGCCAGTAGGACTGGTCCTACTAGCCAGTTCTACGACGACGACTTGCACGGTGCACACCACCACGACGTACTAGGCTCCTCTCAGCTTGGAGGAGCTCCAGAGGCGCACACTCAGGAGCAGCCAGAGGTCACACCTGTACAGGCAGGACGGGTTGGCCGTGCCGTACCCCCGGACCGACTCACGTACTCCGAGGGGCACATTAGGGCGCAGGGTAGGAGGGACAGGGGTAAGAGGCCTCGTCAGTAGTGTTCTACCTCTTCAGTCCTTATGTGACCGTTTCTTTTGGCTTACAAACTTGTAAAGCAGTACTACTTTTGCTATTACTACTGCAGTACTACTTGTGTTTGTCTCATCTACATAGTTCTTTTCATTCATATGGTGCTAGAACAACTTATGCTCACGACAACACACTTTCGGCGCTTCACGGTAGTGTCAGATCCAGTAGCGCGCACAGTCCACAACAGCACACATGAAAAGCGGCAGCTCGAGTTGTCACTATCAACTTTCGGCGCTCCCTGTTGACATAAAGTGAATCACGCCCACGCGTGATCGTCTTGTCACATCTAATGAATAATGTATCTCATTGAGTTCACATATATTGCAGTGAAAACGACGCTATATAATTGACAATCTGAAGGCAACCTCTTCATATCTTCTTTCCCACTAGCACACAACACACAAAAATGGAAGCGCCATTCCTTGAGCGTCTCAACTGGCGAAGCGATCCTTTTGCTGGTTGGTTTCCACCATGGTGTGACCGTCCTTTGTGCGATTGTGGGGATGGATGCATACTCAAGTCTTCCCTCATGATACAAACTCGGGGCAGGAGATTCTTCCAATGCGCGAACTTTGATCAGGTATGCTTCATCTATTCGAAGTTCAAATGGATAAAAAAACTAACTTCTTCGTACACAATTGTAACATCTTACGCAGACATATCGTCCAATGTGCAACTTCATCGAGTGGGTAGACATGGAGAACCCACAAAACGACGGAACACGTGCTTACCCACGTAGTGAAACAAGATCGGACTACCTAAGGCGGAAGGATGAGCATGAACGTCGAATTGCTGCTGAGGCTTTAGAATGGCACGTAAATCCCCTAGGACTCCCCACATGGCGTGAGCGTCCGGAGTGTCGTTGTGGTGACCGTTGTCAGGTCATAAGGTCCGTAAGGCACCGAACTCGAGGACAAAGGTGTTTCATGTGTCCAAACATTGTCGACGATGATTTCGTGGTAATTACAACTATTCTTTTCATCACTCCTCAGTACTATCATTAACTTAACTATCCCAAAATGGATGTACATAGGAGGATGTAAGGAAATGTCAATTCGTACAATGGATTGACACAGTCAGAGTTACTTCAAGTGGCGGGCCGATAACGCAACCTGAACCGACCATACAGTTCATTCATGCTTGGATGGAGTACGAACGTCGGGTGGAAATTGCAAGCTTAGACTGGAGGAACAATCCATTAGGGTTACCTAAATGGTCCGAGCGTCCAAAGTGTGGGTGCAGAGATCGCTGCCAGGTGGCTACATCCTTTGCTGAACAAACATTTGGAAGGAGATATTTTGTCTGCCCCAATGTAGACAACGATTTCGTTGTATGTCTAACCATTTACAAAATCCGCTATGATTTGCACAAAATTACTACCCAAACTGAATAACATTACTATTTTTACAGGGCAATCCAAGGATGTGTGGATTTACTCGATGGATCGACAATGTCACTCCATCATATCATGGCCAGAAGATAACAGAGTCAGAAACACAAGTAGAGTATCAACGATTGAAGGACCACGAGAATGCAATGCATTCTGACCGACCTACAAGGGGCCGATAGGTTACCGCATGCTTGATTCGTCGGGATCGACAAATTTGTACCGTATATCGATGGCACTTCTTATCTATCTTATCATTACAATGTTTAATTATGGTGCTGATTTTTTGTATGCGTAAGACTAAGGGCCTATTTGGATTGCTACCAAAAACATGCCCTACCAATATTTTGGTAATTTCAATAGTACTTGTGTTTGATTTCGATTGAAGCCTATTCATTGGTAATACGTAATCTAGATTTGAGATTATGTAGAACATTCTTCACTACAATTTTACATTTTGGCAGCAAACCAAATATGATCAAATGCAATTTTACCTTACCAAATATTTGGTAGTGCCAAAACTTGCTTATATTTTGGCACTAACAAAATATTTGTACGGTAACATTCCAAATAGGCCCTAAAAAATAATAAAATTGTATTTTACCAGTCTTGGAGATTTTAATCTTGTATAGTTTTCAATATAAAAAGATTTGATAACTATTGATATTTATAAAAAAATATAAAGCACAGTATAAAATCGCCCTCCCCCAGGGCGGCAAGGGGGCCGCCTGCAAAATTCCAGGCCCCCCGCCGCCCATTTGCAGGCGGCCCCCCGCACAGTACAAAATCGCCCTAGCAGAGGGCGGCAAGGGGGCCGCCTGCAAATTTCGTTGATGGCCGTCGCCCGAGAGCGAACGGCCGTCTGCCACGTCACTTTCGCCGCCCTCTGGGATGGCGAGTTTTAAAAATCGCCCTCCCAGAGGGCGGTAGGCAACCACTTCTGTCAATTTTCAAAATGAAAAATTATTTTTGTAAAACTTTTAATAAAAAAATTAAAAATAAAAAAAATTCGAGAGGAGGCGGCGGCGCAACGAAGACGCGACGGCGGGGGCGACAAGGAGGCGACGGCGACGGCTCTCTCCTCCAGCCGCCACCTTCTCTCCGGTGAGCACGCTGCCTTTCCCCCTCTCCGGTGAGCACGCTAATCTAGGGTTAGGGTTAGGAGGCTGAGGAGAGCACGAAGCGATTCTTTGACTATTCTTGCTGTTCTTGTAAACTCCACCTCGTCGATAGCGTCCTTGAGCTGCAGCGACCTGCTTCTTCACTAAACTCAGTACGCTGTTCATCTCCTCCAGGAAATTATCCACGCTGTTATGCTTCTCCTGGAAATCGTTCATCCATTTGTGCCTCTTTTCTCTGTATTTTTGGAAAAAAAGGAAAAGGAAAAAAGAAAAGAAGGCCACAGGCACTCACTTGTGTGAATGCAGTAGTATATACATAATCTCCTGTGAAGGCCACAGTTTGTGTGAATTGGGGCATGTTTATATCCTTTAATTGAACAGCTAATGTTTGTGTATCCTTCTAACATTGAAGTGAACTTCTTACTTTCTTGACACATAATCTCTTGTGACAATGATCGTTGTCCAAACCAATCATCCAGGTTTCTGCTGGACGTATTTGTTAGGGAAACACTAGGTATTGTTCATTCTACTGTTCTATTAACTCAAGTTTTCACATGTATCATGTCTATTAGCAGTTATTCCTTGACTGTGTATCTCCATGATGCAGAGGCTGGAGATAAATCTTCTGTTATCTAAAGAAGTTATGTTTTCCTAGGGACAGGAAATGCACTATCTTGATATTGTGAAATTTGGAGCTTCTCAGTTGACATGTAGTTTTTTCTTCCTAGATGCGTGAGCATAGTTATGACATCAATAAATCATTCCATAGAAATTATTAGTTCCGGTTTCTGATATACTTACAAAGAATAGCTATCATCAATTGATATGCTCCGGAAAATAAGGGTCCTACTTAACTCATGACATGTGATCAATATAGTTGTAGTTTAGTATATAGGAAGAGCCGTGGCATTCCTGGGAATACAACGGATATTTTTTTGTTTCTGCCCTTATGTAACGCTCCAGGTAATTAGCCTGGTGAAGGTGGTAGGGATGGAGACGAGTAGCAGAAGGATGAAAAGGGAGTGAACAGCTAGGGAACTAGCACAAGGTGTGTTGCAAGGTAGGAGGGGAGAGTTTAGTTGTGAGATGAGCATATGCATAGGTAGGGACATGGGAAGTCCGAAACGAGATATTGAATGCAACAAGCAGATAACAAATATATATTTGTTTTCAACTAACAAATCAGCTTCGAGCGCACCACATACTGTTGCTGCTGGTATGATGCTTGTCCGTGGTCCTTGTTGAGTTATTCTATTTCTATAGGCTACAAGAAGTTTTTGCATTGATCTATAAAAAAACGCTGGATATGAGAGGTCTATCTGTTTGAAGTAAAAATAGGTGACTGTTTGAATTTGACTAAGTTGGAGACAAATGAAAAAAAGTGACTGAAACAAAATACTAAGATCTCATGGAGTTAATCTCTGGGTTTTATGTAACTCTAGCTCTAGCTCTAGCTCTGGATTTATAATCTTGGATGCTGAATTTGAATTGTCAGTGATGTGTGTAAATTGTGGTTGTTTTGTAGATTGCACGTGCACTAATTAGAGTTGGAGAAGACCAACCTCCTCCTTCGTGGGACCCTGTACCCTCTCCAAGAGGTACTAGATCCATTTATTCCCTTTGCTTAGTTGTTTATCTATATTTTGTGATGTAAATATAAAAAATAAAAAAAGAAGAGGTGTAATGTAGTCCAAAATTTCTGGATCTTCTTTCTCACCATAGATGTTATCCTGTGAGGCTGTTTTTTCATACATTGTTTTGAAATATGTAGTGGTCTTACTGAAACATACATGCATACGACTTGGTATTTCTTACATGCTATTCATTTTCAATAATTTTGGTTACCTTGTCTTGTTCATGTGCTAGATAAATTCCCAGAGTTTAGTGATTCTTTTGTGCTTATCTCTCTAGATCATTTTGCCTTCTTCCGGTGCAGTTCAATTGCTCAAGATTAAATTTTTGTTGTTATGCTAAGTGCAAAATTGTAAATAATTTGTGTGCTACCTATAGTACTACTATGGATATGAGAGCAAGGGACCTCACTAGAAAGAGGAGGGAAGAGGATGACGATGATATGATGTTGTTTATTTTTCCTGCACTACATTTGTTGTGTTCTAGTGGAGCAAGGGAAAAGAAGCGACGCCATACATCAAAGCTAACAGGCGAGGAGCGCGTTCGGCAGTTGCTTGAAGGGCATGCCAAAAATTGCCAGGTAGCATTCAGGATGGAGCCGGAAATATTTACATCTTTGGCCAATTGCCTTAGAACTGAAACATTGATCGATGATTTTACCTCAACTCAGCCATCACAACACCCAATTATTACACAAGTTGAGAGTGATCAAGATGAGCTCGGTAGCACCGAGACTATCTTTCCAAATTACGAGGATACCTTTGCTTATCAAGGACAAGATGATACAAATGGAATTGAAGATGATAATGCAAATGTTGAAAGGCTTAAAGAGATGCCGCAAAGAAGGGTTGTTGCTGAACCAAGAAACAAAGAAAAAGAACCCAAGAAGCAAAAGAAGAGTGTTGGCGTAGAAGGACTTATGGAAAGGTACCTTGATATGAGAACCAAACAAGCTGAAGATGAGGCGGCACAATTGGCAAGAGAAAGGGAGGCTCATCTAGCAAAAGAAAAGGAAAACAATGATTTTTCAATCAAGAAGTGCATATCCATTCTCAACTCGATGGTGGAAGTGCCAAACAAGAGAAGGCCAAAGCTTATACCGTCTTCAAGAATGCAGAGAATAGAGAGATTTTTGTGAGAGCTTGTGAAGAAGATGCCGAATCTGCCTTGATTTGGTTAAGAAGCGAGATGGCTTGATAGGTAAACTTCCTTCTTCCTTCCCCTCTCTTCCTCTCTTCTGCCTTGATTTTAAGCATTCTTAGCATTCAAGCTTGGGTGCCTTCAATGATCCTATTGTTGCTTAACTTGTACTGGTTTCTCTTTTGTTCTTAATAAAATTTGGCCGGCATTCCATTGTTGGCCTGGCCACCTATATTTGTTCATCATGATGTACTGGACCAGCGATTAGAGTGGAAGGGATCAACTTTTTAATCAACTATTTTCCATCTTTTGATGTCCATACTAGAAACTAGCGGATTATAATCAGATAACTGTGAATGTGGTAGCGTTGCATTTTAGTTCTGGTTGATTTGTAGCCAATTTTAGTTTTGGTGACTACATTGTGGGTTGTCAATTTGTTTAATCAAGAACCTTTCTATTTATTTATACTAAACATGGCCATCATCCTTTTGTGTTTTGAAATACACCTGATTTCAGGATTTTGTATGCTTAATTTGAATTGTTACTAATACTAGTATCTGTTCACCCTAGGATGTTACTTGCTGTCCTTCCACATGAGAGTACTGTTTCTTGGATACAGTAATTTTGTATGCTTAACTTGAACTGTTACTAATACTATAATATTTGTTCACCCTAGAGTGTTATTACTTCGTTTCACATGATAATACTGACTTTACCATGCATATAATATGTGAACGAATTTTATGCATTGCATTTTTATTCTTTGGAATAATGCTCTCTACCATTGAACAGGTATCAGAAGACACTGGCTTATAGCTTATGATCATGCTTCGATAGAAATGACTCAAAATGCTCACCCTCTGCAGCTCTCTGCTCATTGACTTTCTGGAGTTACTATTGTTGTAGCTTTTGTGCATGTCTTTTTATCTTGCGTAGTTGTGCAGGGTGACTAATCATCATTGATAGCTTCATCTCTGAATCCTAGAAGTCGGGTACATGGTACTTCATAAGTTGCAAACTTGCAATAGGATCATATGATTAATTTCTGAGAACTGTATACATGGTTTATATTATCTATAGTTGGATGACAACTCGATGCTGGACGTATTCTCTGTATATCGTGGGCAAATCGATGCATCAATTGTCGTATCTCTAGCTATTTTGTTTGATGCATCAAATATTCAAAACTCAAGCTTGAATCCCCGCCAATACGCTGCTATATCCCTATCAAAACGAACACATGGTTTCTAAGAGAGGGATTGGGAGAGAGAAGGGATTTAATCCCTCACAGGGTTTGAGTGAGGTGGGAGGGATTCACTCAATCCCCCCTGGTTTGCTTCCCCTGGGAGATTTAATCCCTAGGAACCGAACAAGGCCCAAACGGGCGAGAGGGATGTCGTCAACAGCCACCACTACCGCTCGTCCTCAATATCGATGGGAGAGAGGGGGGATTGACGCGGGGCGCCACTCTGGCCTAAAGCTGAGGTGCTAATATGTGGGGCTCGCATGGGTCTCACGCTAACTCAGCTACCACGTCGGACAAAAACAAGGGTCAACTGAAGTAAATACTGCCTAAGAACCTAGAGTGATCCAGTTTCATAAGTTGACGGATGACATATATTTGGTTTTTCGGTTCACGGACGATTTTATAACTTGGTGACAATATGAGAGACCTCGGGTGTACGTTTTCCACCTATTTTCTACCACGATCAAAGTCGGGCCAAACTAAGATGAAACTGGGGGCTTTTGTTCACTCTTTTCGGGCCAAGGCACTGGTTCTTCTCGCCTGAAAATCACAGGTGTGGCCTATCTAGAGTGTCTTTTGAACCGATTGCGCAAGAAACCGGAGGCAAAGCAGAAGCGCACGTGCGAGTATGACCACGGCACGTGCTTTGACCTCGTGGGCGTCAGGTCGTGGCACAAAGCCATCGACATCCTCCACCGTTGGTAGGTGACCAACACAAGCGAGAACGACGACGAGCGTTCGACGTGGGTGGTACAGGGCGGTCCGTCGGCCCGGCCGGGGGCGGCTGATGCGAAGAGACTCGATCACAGAGTCGTTGGACAGAAGAATACCGAACTAGAAAAAACACAATGAATAAAATTAACACAGGATTAAATGTTGTACTAGGAAGATGTTACAGTGTGGCCCGTGAAAGGATTTTTTTTGTTTTGAAAAAAATACGAATTGCCCCGCTAAACTATCGCAGTCAACCGAATTAACCCTTTTAACCCAAAAACCGGACATTGCTCACCCTCAACTTTCAATACCGGACGAATTACCCCCCCTCGACCGAATCCAGAGCGGTTTTATCCTACGTGGCGTACGCGTGGCAATCCAGTCAGCATTTTTTTTATTAAAAAATATCGGACCCACCTGTCATACACCTCTTCCCCTCTTCCTCTCTCTCCTCTCTCTACTTTGTCTCTCACGGGGCAGCACGCAGGGGCGGGGAGGTGGGTGGCGGCGCGGGGGCGGGCGGTCGGTAGCGGAGGCGAAGGTCGCTCGGGCGTCGGTAGTGGAGAAGGAGGTCGCTCGTGCGGCCGATAGTGAAGGCGGAGGCAACGGAGGCGAAGGCGGGCAGCTGCGCGCGGGGGTGGGCCGACGGTTGGCGCGCGCGGCTTGTGAGGAGGAATGCGGCCGCGATGGCGAGCATCGCGAGGACTGTAGCGGTGGAGGTGACTCGGAGGGGCGGGCGGCGGCACGAGACGAGGAGGGGGAATCGGTCAACGGGGGTCGGTGGCGAGCGGCTGTGGGTGCGCCTAGGTGGGCAAGGCGAGCGAGAACGGCCTCCTCCTCCGCCGCAGATTCCTCCTACTTCCGTCTCTTTTCCACCTCCTCCTGACGCCACTCGTAGCGGCCAAATCCAGCGGGAGGAAGACGGCGGCCGCAACAGCGCCCATGTCGCCCTAGCGTGTCTGAGCTCTGTGCACGCCGCGACAGTGGGGAAGGAGGATCCCGACACCACTGAGTGTTCGCCGCTCTCGCCTCCACGTGCCACGCCACCGTCCACCACCTGCCCTCTCGCGCCTCCCGTCTCAGCGCCACGCCCGTAACGCTTGCCTCTCCCAGCCAGGCACGCCCACCCTTGCGCGCCGCCGTCCGCCGACCATCCCTCCGCGCCGTTGTGCAGTCCTGCGCCCAGAGAGAGAGAGAGAGAGAGAGAGAGAAATTCCGCCTCCGCCACTAGCGCCTGAGCAACCTCCGACTCTACTGGCGCCATCCTCAGTGCCACCGTGGCCCGTATTGGTGAGTCAGTGAGGGAGGGAGAAGAAAGAGAGAGATTGGGGATAGAGAGAGATAGAGAGGAGTGGGGAACTGACAGGTGGGGCCCACCGAATTTTTTATTAAAAGATTTGCTGACTGGATTGCCATGTAGGACAAAAACTACCACGGATTGAGCCGGGGGGGGGGGGGGTTAGTTGTCCGGTTTACATAGTTCGGGTGAAGAATGTCCGGTTTTGTGGTTTAAGGGGTAATTCGGTCAACTGCGATAGTTAGGGGGGATGGGGGTAATTCGTACTTTCCCCCCTTTCTTTTAATTTGGGCCTCTTAACTACCCACATGTGAAAAATAAACATATTTTTTGTAGGCAGGTTTCTTAAGAAATCTGCATATAAAACTGGATTTTTTATATAGGTCTTTTTTTGGTACTTTCTATATCTCTTTATGTATGTGCCTTCTTTAGCTCTCCTGCGGAAAAAAAAAGAGTGTTTGTCCATAAAAATCTCCTGCGGAAAAAAGTGTTGTCCATAAAAATAGTGTATGTATGGTACTACTACAGAAACTATTTGCTCAATGCATAATATATTTATATATTTCTGCCCCAGCTTAATTTTTTTCTCTAGTTTTATGCCATAGGCGCTACCTCAACCAGCCCCAAATGCTATGCATCTCACGTACCCACTTCGTCCAAAAATAAATACAGTTTTACACTATTTATATCCAACGTTTACCTCTTATTTGAAAATTTTTTATGATTAGTGCTTTTATTGTTATTAGATAATAAAATATGAATAGTATTTTATATGTGACTATTTTTTTTAATTTTTTTATAAATTTTTCAAATAAAACAAACTGTTAAACGTTGGACACGGATATCCACGGTTGCACTTATTTTGGGACAGAAGTAGTACTCCCTCTGGTTTCATTTTAATTGACGTTTTGGACAATGACATGGTCTACAAGATATATCTTTGATCTTATTTTTCTATTATAATATATATAATAAATAAATGTATGTTTATTTTTATTATAGTACTTTAAAGGAAAAATCTATATATCTTGTTCTAGTTACTTTAAACTAAATATTATTAAAGTTATTGATGGTCAAAGTTATAAAAGTTTGACCTCAACCTTGTCTAAAACGTCAATTAATATGGAACCGGAGGAAGTACAAGACATGGTTACTCTTTCCCACCTCATTAATTCTCTTGTCTATTGGGTTTGATCTATGTGACAAGCTATTTATTGTCAAATGGATGACATGAAACTTAAGTGAGTGTTCTAACTACGTAGTGGTATCTTTGACTATTTCGAAAGAAAACTAGTGGTATTTGAGCAATTAAAAAATAATGAAGTGATAAATAGTATAGAGTACAGTAGTTATGCAATTGTTCCAACCAAAACTATACGGAGGGTAAAGTCCATTGTTGGCCAAAAAAGTTTGCTTGAAGTCCAATTTTCCCCTTAGCTATAAAACTGTTTATTTTTCACCCCCAAATTCTAAAATCACTAGTGAGTTGTGACATATACGTGCTTTACAACGAAATCTGTACATATACTATGAATGGTTTTATATGGTTTAGTTTTTTCTATCTTTTTTTATCGATTTTGGCGTGGGAACATTGTTTTTTTTATGGGGTGGCTTTTTGTCAGGGTGTTCTTTTAATTACGTGGAGAAGTACGATGGTGCGAAGGAGAAACCTGCTTTTTATTAGTAGAGTTATTTTATGATGGTTTCGATATGATATGATAGTGATTTTTCGCTAGTACAAAGTACACTTATGTTTTATGGTTGTGGATGTAATAAGTGATATTTAAATTTAAAATATGGCATTTAGAGCATAAAATAGGAGAACCACCTCCATTTTAAACAAAACCACTAAAAACATGTCCCATGGTGTTTTATATTCCGGTTTACAAAGTTGTAGTTGAAAATTACTTGTTTTATTATAGGGTGAAAAATGGATTTCGAGCAAAATTGAAGGGTTCCACTCTAGTCATTAACGGTGATATGAGCAATTTTCTATTGGCAAAATGATAGGACGCTGATTTTGGACATATTACACTACTGGAGAAGTACTCATCTCTCCCGGTTCGTAACCTCCCTTTACTCCCGGGTAGCGAACCAAGAGGAAGAATCCGGGACTAAAGATAGCGATCTTTAGTCCCGGTTCAAATATCCGGGAGTAAATCTCCATCTTTAATCCTGATTGGTAACACCAACCGGGACTAAAAATGGCGATCTTTAGTCCCGGTTCAAATATCTGGGAGTAAATCTCCATCTTTAATCCTGATTGGTAACACCAACCGGGACTAAAGATGGCTGAGCCACGTGGCCGGCAGAGCCATCTTTAGTCCCGGTTTCTGTTACCAACCGGACTAAAGATTTTTCTTTATTTTTTTAATTTGGTTGTGCTGCCTGCTGTACATACATACATATATATATATATATATACATATATACATATACATATACATATATACATATACATATATATACATATACATATATATACACATATATACATATATACACATATATACATATATATATATATATATATACACACATATATACATATACATATATACACATATATATATACATATACATATATATATATATACACATATACATATATACATATATATACACACATATATACATATACATATATACATATATACACATATGTACATATACATATACATATATATATACATATACATATGTACATATACATGTATACATGTATACATCTACATATGTATATATACATGTACGTATACATGTATACATGTATATATGTATATATACATGTGTATATATATATATATATGTATGTATATGTACATATACATGTATATATATATATATGTATGTATATGTATATATACATATATATACATACATACATGTACATACATATATATATGTATATGTATATGAGTTGGATTATTTGCACGCGAGTTCACATGTACCCACAATATACACCCTATATGTAGCTTGCACGAATCTTAGGGCAAGTATATTAGGTGCTAACAAAATGTACCATGCATGATGTTTACGTTATACTATATTTTTTACAAGTGTAAAATAACTTGTTTATGCAATTTTTGTATTTCTTGTATGCAAAACTTCTTTATGTAGTTTACCTTGTTTATATAAATTACCTTGTTTATGTAGTTTTTGATGGTAGGATATATATCATTTTGGAAGTATCATTTTTGCAAGATGACAATTTGGTGATATAGTAGATATTGTTTTCTCATTCTGACTAAATATCATGTTATAAACAAAATAAGGGTTAGAGAAATACAATGCACTAGATATATAAATGTCATATATGATTGTTATTGAAAAAAATTATTTGGTAAAAAATGCAACATACATGTTATACATATTGTGAACCAACCTAATTCTAATATTTTATCCCTATAGTAAACATTAATTTGGTTAAGGTTAGGTACATTTTGTAGCACGAATCTTGGAACACATCAACGGTGTAGTTTGTAGGTACAAGTGAACCTGAGTGCAAATCTGCATTTTCCTATATATATATATATATGTGAATATATATCATGTATATATATGTTTAAATACATACATACATACATACGTACATACGTACATACGTACATACGTACATACATATATCATGTTATACGTATGCGTATATACGTATATATATACGTACATATATATATATACGTATATACGTATATATATACGTACATATATATATACGTATATACGTATACACGTATACGTATACACATATGTGTATACGTGTATACGTATACGTATACGTATATATATATACACGTATATATACGTGTATATATAATACACATACGTATACACATATGTGTATACGTGTATACGTATACGTATACGTATATATACGTATATATATATATACACGTATATATACGTGTATATATAATACACGTATATATACGTGTATATATAATACACGTATATATATACACGTATATATACGTGTATATATATATATACACGTATATATACGTATACGTATACGTATACACGTATACACATATGTGTATACGTATACGTGTATACGTATATACGTATATATACGTGTATATATATATACGTATATACGTATATATGTGTATATACGTATACGTATACGTATATACATATACATGTGTATATATACGTATACACGTATACATATATACATATACATGTGTATATATACGTATATACGTATATATGTGTGTATACGTATACGTATACGTATATATACGTATATACGTGTATATATATATATACACGTATATATATAACGTATATACATATACATACATACATATACATACATATATATATATATATATATATATATATATATATATATATATATATATATATATATATATATATATATATATATATACATGTATATATATATATACATGTATATATATATATATATATATATGTATATGTATATACACATATATATATATATATATATATATGTATATATATATATATATATGTATGTATATACACATATATATATATGTATGTATATACACATATATATATATACATACATATATACATATATACATACATATACATATACATATACATATATATATACATATATATACATGGATATATATACATATATATATATATATACATGTATATATATGTATATATATATGTATATGTATGTATGTATGTATGTATGTATGTATGTATGTATGTATATACATACATACATATATATACATATATATACATATATATATATACACATATATATATATACATATATACATATATATATATATATATATATACATATATATATATATATATACACATACACACACAGAGATATATATATATATATATATATATATATATATATATATATATTTTGTTTCACCGCGGCTTTTAGCCTCAGTAATGGTCCTGTTTATTTTAACACTTTTCCTGATTTTTCTGTATCCCTCTCAGACACAAATATCCATAAAGTTCTCACTCTCAACTTACAAACATCTGGTTATGAACTAGAACCAGGGAGTGAAAACATCTCCGTTACCTACAGAGTTTACTACAAAGCCATGACAACTTTAGCACCTTGTGCGAAACATTATACACCAAAAGGCCTAACCACTCTCCTTCAAACCAATCCTAATAACAGATGTACTACCCCCAAAACCCTGAAATGAGATGAGATCACCCTGCCTGAGAAATGGGTTTTATCTCAAGCTATTGAACCTAAGTCTATGGACCAATCAGAAGTCGAATCCTTGATTGAAACACCAGACGGAAATGTTGAGATAACATTTGCTTCAAAACAAAAAGCCTTTCTCCAGTCTAGACCTTCTGTCAGTCTAGATTCTAGGCCTAGGACAAAACCTCAAAATGTTGTCTATGCTACCTATGAAGACAACTCTGACGAACCTTCAATCTCAGACTTCGATATCAATGTTATCGAGCTTGATGTTGGCTTTGTTATTGCTATAGAAGAAGATGAGTTTGAAATTGATAAAGATTTGCTTAAAAAAGAACTCAGGCTTCAAAAGAACCGACCCAAGATGAAAAGGTACTTTGAAAGGGTCGATGAACCATTTAGACTAAAGATAAGAGAACTTTGGCACAAAGAAATGAGAGAACAAAGGAAGAACATCTTTTTCTTTGATTGGTATGAAAGTAGCCAAGTCAGACACTTCGAAGAATTCTTGAAAGGAAAAAACATGATGAAAAAAGAGCAAAAATCCAAAGCAGAAGATCTAACTGTTATCAAGAAGGTTTCTACAGAATGGGAGACAACCAGTGGAAACAAGGTAGACTCTGTTCATCCTCCATTTGAATCTATTCAATTATCTCATAATGGAGGAAAAGCTTGTCCACTAAAAAGTATTTCTAAAAATACATATGGAGAAACAGCAAAGGTCGAACACATAGGACATTTGGTAGAACAACAAAATTATGCAAACATATCTCTACGTTCTCTTGGTCAACAAACAGATCGAATAGAGACAATCCTTATGGAAGGCTACAAAACAGGAAGACCTGAGGTAAAGGTAAATATTCCCTCTAATTCTCAGTCTTCTAGTTCTCAGTCTGTTAGTCCTATGTTTGTCCCAACAATTGATCCTAACATCAAACTTGGAAAACAAAAGGCTTTTGGACCCGCAATTTCTGAAGAACTAGTCAGTGAGCTAGCCTTAAAACTAAATAATTTAAAAGTAAATAAAAATATCAATGAGATTTCTGATAATGAAAAATATGATATGGTCAACAAGATTTTTAAACCTTCTACTCTTACTTCCACAACTAGGAATTATTACCCTCGACCAACTTATGCAGACCTACAGTTTGAGGAAATGCCTCAGATTCAAAATATGACTTACTACAATGGCAAAGAAATTGTAGAATGGAACTTAGATAGCTTTACTGAATATCAAATCTTTACTTTATGTCATCAAATGATTATGTATGCTATCGCCTGCATAGCTAATGGAAACAAAGAAAGAGAAGCTGCCAATATGATTGTCATTGGGTTTTCTGGTCAATTAAAAGGATGGTGGAATAATTATTTAAATGAAACTCAAAGACAGGAGATTCTTTGCGCAATTAAAAGGGATGATCAAGGAAGGCCATTGCCCGATACAGATGGTAATGGGAATCCAACCGGTAACATTTCTGATGCCTTAGCCACTTTAATCTATAACATAATTTATCACTTTGCCGGAAACTATCATGATATCTATGAAAAAAATAGAGAGCAATTGATAAATTTAAAATGTAAAACAATGTCAGATTTTAGATGGTATAAAGATACTTTCTTGTCAAAACTATATACCCTACCAGAACCTAATCAAGACTTTTGGAAAGAAAAATATATTTCTGGTTTACCTCCTTTATTTGCTGAAAAGGTTAGAAATTCCCTAAGAAAAGAAGGGGGAGGGAGTATAAATTATCACCATCTAGATATTGGAAAAATCACACAAAAGATACAATTAGTAGGGGCTGAGCTTTGCAATGACATAAAAATCAAAGATCAACTCAAAAAACAAAGGATTCTTGGTAAAAGAGAAATGGGAGATTTTTGCTATCAGTTTGGTTTTCAAGATCCTTATGTCTATAGAAAAAGAAAAACCCATTCCAAACCTATGACAAAACCAAATGATAAAAGCAAGATGAGCTTTCAAGCTACCAAAAGAAAACCAAAAAGAATTTACAATAAGAATATAAGAACACAAGACACTGAAAGCAAAGAAACCATTTGTTATAAGTGTGGCTTGAAAGGACACATAGCTAATAGATGTTTCAAATCCAAAGTTAAAAAAGAGATCCAAGCCTTGTTAGATTCAGAATCAGAAGATGTTAAAGAAAAACTTGAAGCAATACTAAATAATATAGACAATGACTCAAGTTCAGATGAAGAAAAAAATGCAGAGATTAATTGTTGCCAAGACAGTGGTTGCTCTTGTTATGAGCAATATAATTCAGAAGAAGAGTCTGATGAAAATATACTCGTTTTAACCAGTCTAGAAGAATTTGTTCTCGATACTTTTGAAACCATTCAAGATCCAGAAGAAAAAAGAAGAGTTCTCGAAAAATTCCTTTCAAGAGTCAAGACTGATAAGGATAAACTAAAAAAGGATATTCAAAAGAGCAAATTCCTCTCTATTGATGAAGCGTTCAAAAGATTAGATGAACAGAAAAAGAAGAATAAGAAACCAGATTTGATCAGCCTATTCGAAGACCAAAAAATTATGAAACAAGATTTAGAAGAAATAAGAAAGCGTCTATACATGTTAGAATTAAAAGAAGGATTCCATATGGAAGAAAAGGACGAACCAATTCAAGAAGATGATCAGGTT